>CM056997.1:203261241-203943027 GCA_029891345.1 Dryococelus australis
GTGTAAATGACAAGCTTGGTTATTAAACAATATGACAGTCAGTCATTAAGAATAAAGTATTGCTATAACGACATAGTAAATGTTGAGGTGCTATACTTAATTACTGGAAGAATTTTAATTTCCATAAAAAATAATGTAAAAGACTATCTTTTTTTCTTCGTGTTAAATTCAATTAGTAAAGTTTCTGACAGATAATTATGGAAAAATTACAAACCAATTTTTTCTTTTCATTCGAAAGCTTTGTAGTGTATATCGACGAGCTTACAATAGTTTTACATACATAAATTACCATTTTCCATATAATCCACGTGTTTATAACTTTCGTAGAAAGCTAAATAACATTGTAAATGAACACATTTTAGACATTAGTTTACTAATAAATGCTATTTTCTTTCAACCATTCACACACATGCGCATAAGAGCATAAAATAATATGCATTAGAAATACTAAGACAGCTTAAACCACAGGACGACTCCTCTATGATGTTGACTGGAATAATCAGTCATAATCCCTCGTGTACACCCACATCACTGGGGGTTGGTATAGAATATGGAAGCTACCATTGACAATCTATACAGTTAGTCTAAAGCCGCAATCCCAGTGAAGTGATAGTTCGAATATGTAAAACAGAATTTCCTGTCACAAGTGACACATTAATATTAACATAAAGTTACTAACATAACTAACGAGCATACTTTCCTCAGCATGGGTGCAATTAATTTTTAAATAAATTCTTAAAAACTGAGATGGTAGGAAGGACTTGACCTTTCTTTGAAAGCAATAACTTCAGAAATTAAACCAGAAACTTATGCAACAGTAGTGAGGCAGTTACAAATTATTGTAGATTGGTATTTTACGTTATGACTGGTACGTTAACTCAGAGATAGAATAATCGATAAAGTAATAGGTCACCTTACTTATCACTATATATAATATACAATTAATCGTACTCTTTACATTCAAATTTATATAAATATAAGTTATAATACTGTGACTCAATTGTATTGTTAGCACCAGAATTGATTCTGATACTGACTCCGGCCTCTGTTTCCTACACCCCATCTCACATTAATTTAGGCTTTTACTCACCACTGAGGTTTCTTTATACAGCACGACTGATGCACGAGGGCTCCGCCAAGGCCTATCGCTGACACCTGGATCGCTGGCTCCGACAACCCGTTGAGGTATTTGGGGTGGGGGTGACCTTGTGGTGCTCTGCCTTATATATCACCATGCTAGCCTACTTTAACTTCTGGCGGCTCTGCTGTCTATCCCGTGTCTCACAAACACTGTACCCCGGCTGCTTCCCTGCGGTCTCTGCAGCACCTCGTAACAGTATCCCCCTCGTTGAAGAAGCAGCTGTCCTCGGCCTCCATGGAGAGCGTTGAATGGTGCGGGAGGAGACACTGGTATTTTAGAACCGTCGACTTCGGGGTAGGAGTAGCCAGTAAAACGTGGTAGTGGGCTGCCTGCAGTGGAATTACCTGCAGAGCCCTTTCTAGATTAGCCGATCAAGTAATAGGGCACTTTACTTATCACCACTTTATAATACATACAAATTATCGTATTCTTTACATTCAAAGTAATATACAATATAAGTTACAATACAGTGACTCAATAGTATTGTTATCAGCCCATTGATTCTAATACTGAATGTGGCCTCTTTTTCATATGCCCCAGCTCACATTCATTTAGGCTTTTACTCACCACTGAGGTTTCTTTATGCAGCACGACTGACGCACGAGGGCTCCGCCAAGGCCTATCGCTGACACCTGGATCGCATTTTGAAAATAAGTGCATTACATGATAAAAAATATCATCTTACGTTATCTGCATCAGTGCTACTTGTTAGCCAAACTTGGAAGGAATCGGTTAATTATTTACCGAATTATTACGTAATAAAATTTTTTATTCGTATGGAGCTATCTTCCAAAATGGTAGAAAAAAGTGGTTATTTTTATGCTATATAAATATAATAGTTGTAATAGATGCTTTCAGAATACAGAGTTTGGTAGAAATAGTTCAATTAGTATGGCAGGTATGCCAATTAAGCTGAAAACATTTGTATGGCCACTATTTTGAAAATAAGTAATTAACCAAGTTCAATCACTTACGTTTACATGGAATACCGTCGCATTACTTATGTGTTAAATTGGGTGAGAATTTGTTGAATGGTTTTCGAAATATAGTGTAAAACATTATTTTTTTTAATTGGTGTTATCTTCTTAACTGGCGGTCTATAGGCTGTTTACGGTAAAGTGAGCACTTTTGAACGCCCTCTCATTTGGAATAATAGTCAATAAATATTTTTTGTTTTAGCTTTAGATGTTAACTTCCGAATGTTGTGGAATATACACACTGTGCCTATTACTTACATGGAATTATTTATTTAAAAAAGTGTTTAAAGGATTAAATATGGCTGAAAGGAAAAAGTAACTAGGGCGTCAAAGGTGCTCACTTTACCGTGAAGAGCCTATAACAACAATATCCATCTAAAAATTAAACGTTTACGCAATGGTCCGCCAGCATACAAAATTTGGGTTAAACTGCTCTCGGTACGGATATTTGTCTTTGTAAATCTTCAGAGGCAGTATCGTAACATGTTTTTTGAGTAACTCTTTGAGCATCTCTTGAAGTTTACCGTCCGCACAGATATCGTTCAATCAATTGTTCTTCGCCCGCATTATATATGTATGTAATTATTGTTAACTTTCCTCTCCTGAGTGATACGCATAGCTATCAGAATGAGTGTAATGTAAATCGTAATTCCTTTAGTACCGTATAACAAAGTTACAAACAAATTAAAACAGAGATTTCTACATATTTATTTGCCTGTTATAAACTGCTCAAAAAAGTTTTGCGTACAATATTTACTGCTCCAGAGATACCGTAACATTTTCCCTTTATGCAAGAAGGTTGCAAATGCTTGTATTACAAAAAAAAAACCACAAACATTGAAAAAAGTTGCATTCTGTATCATAAAAATACACAAATTACACTAGCTGCCTGTCTGTTTGAGAAACGCCATTGGTTCTCTTCTGTTTTATTGTCAGTCTCCTCATAGATCAACACCGTGTGCGACCTTCTCGACTCCTGCCCAGACCAGGATTCCTCCACCTCAGTGTACATTGACTTCTTGCAGAGCACCTTTAACCTTCTGTAATTTGGCCTAAAACAAGTCCTCATCACATCAGAGAACAAAACATTTGACCATTCTTCAGCTGTCCACCCTTGATGATCCCGTGCCTATTGCCAGTGGTTTTTCCGAAGCTGTTTGTTGCGTTAAGGTTATCTCATGGGTCTCCTAGCACGTAGGCCTCTCTCTCGAAGACGATTGCGAACAATATGTCCAGAGAATTGTACATCCCTTCTGTTAAGTTCCTGGAAACGTCTTCACTATTCTCTGAAGGCATTGTGTACGGTCACGTTATCCCGTAAGAAACTATCCACATACTACTGCAGTGAATACACAATACTAACGTGCATTTCCTGTGTAGTTGTGTTGTCGACGAGTTGCTGCAACACCACCACTTTTAGCCAATTTTTATTCTTTAACGACCTTTATAAAGAATATTATCATGTAAGTAATAAACACAGTATATATATTCCACCGCACTAGGAGGATAACGTCTAAGGCTAAAATAATATATATTTATTGACTACTATTCCATATGAGAGGGTTTTCAAAATGCTTACTTCACGGTGAATAGCCTATATTCGAATGACAAAATGCGTTTTGAGCGATTAGTGCATTTAATGAACAAGTTTTACCGTAAAATTTTAGAGTGCTCTAGCTCACTTAATATTACAGCCCATTCGTGTCCACATCACGGACTGGTATAAATAAGGTGATCAAACTCGCCCAATGCACATATCTAAAGCAAGGTTTTCAGAGCAGCCAAGAAGTTAAGCCACTTTGTGATAAGTTGCTGCATTTCGTAAATCCTCAAAATTCAGCGCATGGAATCTTGTAATGTATAAAGAAACACCTAAACTCAGTAAACCACAGGAAACATAAACTTTCAAAATTGTAAATACGAAAATGCAATGAAGTTTAACTTGTGACAGTTGTAAACATCAGTCAAATAATATTATCGTTTTCAAGATAATGAAGTATTTCATTATTTGTAGCATGCAGATACATCTTTAACACTTTGAGTAATTCAAATTACGTTTTACAATCGACCACTTTACTGACTTGAGCTATGTGAAATAGGTTCGGAAAACATTATGTTACTGTTTTTTTTTGTGAGCTAAGCAGAGAAGAACGGGATCGTGTAAATCACCTTTTCGAATATCGTTTACCAGATCAGAATAATTTTTGTACAAGATTTTCTTCAATTAATACAATTCGGCATAAGAAGTGCTTGAGAAATTTCGTTGTCCATTTATGTTAAACAAATTAACTGTGAAAATTCTAAATATAACTCTATAGATTACACTTAAATCTTCGTTCACAACAAGGCGGAACTGAATGTGCTAATATCATAACACCTGATTTACAACTTCGTGACACTCTCCTGTAAATTGATATCTTCCCATAGGATTTCCCGTGACACCATAGGATTACCCGTGACATGTGGTTGGAGAGACAATTGCCACTTAAATGGCAAAACTGATTACTAGTACCTAGAAAAGTTGATTATGAACTCGATTAACCACTGCGTAGCTTCCGGAAACTGCCACATAACTTATCGCCTCAGTGTCATTGCTAGGAACAGTTTGTCAGCGAAGAACTGGAATTCGTAGCCAACCTGAAGATCTCGCTGAGGAGGAATGCAAATTCACTTCGTCGAGGGCACGAACCAAGGAGTTAATGAAGTTGTCTCTTCAAGAAGGAACTTGGTGAAATTGCCCGAGCATAATTTAGTGGTGTTTTCCCACCTCAGAGCGAGCGAGAAAGCGAAATAAATATGTATAAGAGTGAGACGAAGAGTCGTCATTACTTGTTATCGCGTCTGTGTTAGCTTTCGGTGCCAATCTAAGTTCGTGAAACTGTGCAAAACGAATTCGAGGTGGAGGGAAAACATTCGCGCTGGTATCAACCACGAGCGTGATTTCTTTCTTCCTGGGCCCACAATGTGACAAGAGGAGAGAAGATAGACAGAGAGTGCTGATAGGGCCTGCTTGACGAGTTTGACTCTCTTTCCCTTTATCGGACGAGAAAAAAGTTGAATGGGGGAATTTATGTGATCACCGAACAAAGATTCAAAAACATCCCAAAAGGAAAAATGAGACTGAATGTTGGTAGCAACCAATACAAAAAAAAAACTTCATCACGCACTTATGTGCGAACATGATCTCAAAAGCAAGCTAGCTAATAAAATAATTTATTTTATATATTAAAATAAATTTTGCGCAATTTCATCTAGTTTACCGTACTATCAGTATGCAGATTTGCGCGACTTATACTCGCTGCTTGTTCATTTATGTAACGTGCATCTTTATGTGCTCGTATGCTGGCTCTGTCGGCTACAAAAGATCAACGATCATTGTATTTATTTACATTGTGACAGTAGTCACAATCAATTAAGTTTACCTGCTATGTATTGCATAGACTAGAGATGAGACAGACTGATCTCGCTGGCTTCGCTAAACCAGCCTCCTCATCCCAACATTGAACTGCTTTTCTGCCAACACGACTGTTGTTTAGGATGTGGATCGGATTTGGGGATAAACCGGTGACACCGTTTTATAAACAAGAGCTTTGAGATGTGTGTACACTTCCTGAGATGTTTGTACACTTCCTCTAACCAATTTGTAATATAGTTTTTTTTTTTATTCAAATTGGGGGAAAATTTATTAATTCAAAAGTGCTTGTTTTATAAAAACATAAAATTTAAGCAAAATCTTTCGTTACTGTTGACCGTGTGACTTTGAAAGTTGAGTCCCTTTGGGGCAGGTCAGTGTTGTGTACATACGCAGGAGACGAACGAGCAGTTTACCTGATCTTTAGTCTATTATATCTTCGCCTACGATAATTGTACGCCGCAGTCTTTACAGTCTGTTCGCTATTTCTTCACAGTTTTTGAGTCAAACCTTTCAAAAATTCCCCCATGTAGAACGAGTTTGGTTGTCTCCAAAATGTGTTATGTATCGCAAATATTTTATAGTTCTGTTCACATTGAAGTATTATCGTTTGTTGAGTGGAATTTTTTGTTATATTTAATTTCTGGATTGTAACACTTGATTTATAATTAGTGCCAATAAAAATAGCGAGAAGAAATAGGTGTGTTGGTAATTTCTAGTAATAAATTGTTGTTATGCAAAATATTATTACACTGAGTGAGCATGAATGCGATTCTCTGTCCTCTTGGTATAATTTTCCAGACTCTGTTAAGCGTCGTTTGCATGGGGCTGAAGATTATGCGCGATGTGGACTTTTATCATAGCTTAAGAAAGTTTGAAACAATCGTGAACAGACTGTATGGTCCATTCACGGTTTACCTCCAACTTTCCTGAAACCCTGCTAAAGATCTACTATCAGAATATTAATTTACCTCATGCAAACAAAGACTAACATATTCTAGGAAATTACACCAAAGGGAAACGCTTTTTTATATATTTCTTTTACGGGCTTTTTTAGGTTTATTCTGGAATTCGTATTTTCATTTATAATATAACAACTGTGTACAGAAATTTTCAGTGTGGTTATCCTTCATAAACCACACAGTTTTACATTATTCTAGTTTTTTTTTTTTTTTTTTCACTGCCTCATAGTGATATTTTGTCTTGAGCTTTTTCTCCATAATACAGTATATTACATACGTGTATGGTTGTTTTGGGTGCTTAGAAACACAATACAGCCAAAAATATTCACTTTTTATGGAGATTTTTTTTTTCTATTTGTAAACAGTTTTATTTTTATTAGTTTGCAGAAATGAACGTATGACGGACGTACGAAGTTTGATTGTAAATCGCTCGGCTGGGAGACGGATGAACGTATGACGGACGGGCGAATGATGGACGGATGTGAAGGGCTGTTGTAAATCCTGCCTTACTTGACAGACGGCAGCCTGGAAAATAGGGCACTACCCACAGCAAGGAGACGCCCGCCTCCAGAGACTCGCGTGTCGGACGGGCGAATGACGTACGGGCGAATGACGGACGGACGTGACGGGCTGTTGTAAATCCTGCCTTACTTGACAGACGGCAGCCTGTAAAATACGGCACTACCCACAGCAAGGAGACGCCCGCCTCCAGAGACTCGCGTGTCGGACGGGCGAATGACGTACGGGCGAATGACGGACGGACGTGACGGGCTGTTGTAAATCCTGCCTTACTTGACAGACGGCAGCCTGGAAAATACGGCACTACCCACAGCAAGGAGACGCCCGCCTCCAGAGACTCGCGTGTCGGACGGGCGAATGACGGACGGGCGAATGACGGACGGACGTGACGGGCTGTTGTAAATCCTGCCTTACTTGACAGACGGCAGCCTGGAAAATAGGGCACTGCCCACAGCACGGAGAAGCCCGCCTCCAGAGACTCGCGTGTGGCCAATCATAAAGCGGTTTAACACCCATCACTTCTTTCTACTACCTACCTACTTGGGACGGAGAGACAAGCAGTTGACAATCTGAGCTGGAAACTGAATGCGACATGTTTATCAACATAATGTGTAGCGCATACTTGACACATCAAAGAAGTGTAAGGTAAAAAAAAAATGTTCAAAACATACTTCGCACGCTATTCATAAATGTGTGTATTAATTTAAAACTGTGTTTACAAAGTGGCCGGGAAAAAGCATTTGTTTTGCGTAATTATAAAACGTTCCATTTACAACATTAATCCTCGGAAGTTCCCTTTGGACAAATTTCTCTTGCGTCAGCATTTCGCTACATTGTTTGCCACTTTCATTTGGTTTTTCAGCATTTTTTGTTATATTAATATCGCAGCAGAGTTTTTAGAATCTCAGAAAGGAAGGATTTTTTTTTACCTGCCTTTAGCATTCACATGGCTCCTCTTATTTAATACAGCATGTTAAATACTATTCCTGATAAAACATTCATACCAAGAGTTCATGAAACTGCTTAGACTAACAGTATTTGTGAATATACATTGAAGGCTATTTCTCTGTGCGTACATAAACGCAAGAGCGATATCTGTCAAAGCGTTGTTGTTTACATGTAATGGATCGCAATCCGAAAGCAAGTTCCAGATACTTCTTTTCATTTTAGCAACTCACAAAGTTAAGGAAATTAATCGCTGTAAATTTTTTTTTAAATTGAATATAAAGCATAATTTTATTATTTACAAAAGGACCTTGTTATTCCAAACGTAACTATAAATTAATCTTCAGGAAATTGTAACTTAATATCTTTTTACAGTAACATTAACAAACTTATGAAAACAAAAGACAGCAAAAACAAAACACTGCACAAATGCACAGCCTTGTAAAGAAACTCGGGATGAACGAGTAACAAATATGCAAGTTTATATTGCTGTAATTTCATCCGTTCGTCCGTCAAAAGAGTAAGCTTGCCATCGTTTGACGGACGAATAGTAATGGTCACCTCTGATTGGCTGTTAGTCACGTGATTGACGGACGTATGACGGACGGCCGGACGCGATGGGTCGTTGTAAATCCTGCCTTAGTCAAATAATATCGTATGTACCGCTGGACAAAGATGTCATTTTGCTAGCTTGTGATCGAGTTCGCGGTGCACCCTATAGTTTCACTTCCGCATTCTTAAACATTCTCCATCTTAACCGAAAGTCACTTAATTATTACAAAATAATTTGACTGTAGGACAAGTTTCAGTATCTTATTAATAGAACTATAGCTTTTCGTTTGTTTCCGGCCTCTTCACTGTGTCCGAGATGACATCGTTAATTGACTAGGCCACTTGCAACAGTCCGACAAACATCTGACTACGTATCATAAAACGCCATATCTAGCGATAAACCCCCACTACATTGGCCAGCGGCAACAAAATAGACGCGCATTCCGGAGAACGCGGGATACCTTCTTCCGGTCTAGTGATTTCGGGTTTTTTTTTTCCCCTCGAAATCCCCCCAGGTGAATGGAAGATGATTCCTTGATACAGGCCATGGCTGATCACTGATCACCACTCTCCTGATTTGCCGATCAACGGTTTCCCTCGTTAATTACCACTTTGTCGTCGATATAGCCTACTCATGCTGAAATAATGGCCTTACCGTGAAAATATTTTCAGAGGTCTAGTCAGTCATTCCAAACTCTGTATTAAGTAATTACTCGCATGAGTAACCATATTCGTTCTGTATCAACACCAATAAAAATGACAAAATTTACAACGATATTAAAAAACTTCTTCACCTACCAATTTCTTTAATAACTGCATGTGAAACGAATAATACTTTTACCACTTTAAATAATTCGTATAGGATTTCGTATCCTTTGCAGCTGCGCATTCATCAACTTTTCATTTTGTTGCACAGTGTAAGATTTCATTTGTCCCGAGGTAGCTGGGATCACAACTTATCTGATCACCATGTGGTAGCGTATCGATCTCGCAATTGGGAGGTCTATTGTTCGATACCGGCTGGCTGCATTAGGGGTGCCCCCCCCCTTTTTTCCCCCATCCTCTTCATGCCAGGCAATTGCTGGTGCAGATCGTGAGCACAAAATTTAATTCTGTACTGTTCAGTGAAAAGGCGTAGAAATCTTGGCATTCACATAATAATAAACAAAAAGTAACCAATTATTTGAATACTATATGCATTAAAAATAGTCATATGCAAATACTCTGTTCGGCTGGGGTTGTCGAAAATATTAGTTTCGTAATGTACTCTCGGTTTGCCGTATTACACGGCATGACTAAAACAGATGTCATTTCCAATTCAAAACTGTATTATCGAGCGAAAGTTTTCGTCGCCTCCTCATGAGAAGTTTCTATGCTTGTACGCCGTCTGCGCCTTCTCCGTTACATTTGTAAGCGCCCTCTATATCTCCGGCCTGTGCCTTACTTCTCCCGCGTTCTCGGAATACCCTCCTTTGTTCTCCTTCGACTCCCTCTCCTCATGTTCCCCTTCCCCTGCGCGTGTGTCTTATTCTGTGATTGGCGGCAGTATTTGATTTAAGGCCCTGCGCGGCCGAGTTACGCCGCTGGTGCGCAGGCCACCAAACTAATCTCAACGCCGCAGCGAACACCTGTGCGCACTAACACACACATGGCCGACACCGCTGCGATTTAGTACATCCCAGTGCTAATTACTTTCATATAATACAACACCCGGCGAAGCACTATGTGCCCACAATCACAAGCCAAAACGTACGCCGGAATAGCCACATGGCTCGGTGTCGGGCGGCTGTGGTGTCGCATTGCACAGCACCTCAAGACGCCTAGACACTGTGTGATGCACCACCTACAAGCTGAAGAGGACACTTCAAGGTGACCAACCCTCAAGATGTGGCGCTACAAATGGCAGTCGCTCTTCAGGGGGGGGGGGTGTGGTGCACTATGTGTGGTCCGATGCAAAGCCATAGCGCTGCTAGTGTGCACTCTGACGCACGGTTAACCACCTTCGCCTGAGGCCGGCTGTCCACCTAGAGAGTCTCCACCAACTCTTCCTTTTCTCCTCCTCTTTTTGTTTCACGTGTCATCTGGTGGCATGGGAGGGGTAATGCCCAAAGCGTACATTCCCCTCCACCAGGGGGGGGGGCTGGAACCTCCCTGGTTAAAAACTAAGTCCAGCGGAACCAGCAAAACAAAGACAGCCCTTCTACCGATATTTCTCTTCTAGTGTTTCAAGCGCCCTTTCAATAAAGAATATCATTTCCTATCATCTGTTCTAGTAGTAACCTTTCTATACTTTGAGACAAGTACGCTAATAAATTCGCGTACAGTTTGTCTCTCCGCCTCCGCCCATTTTCTACGCAACGCCGTTTTCAACTGTCTTAGTTTTAATTTGAAAGTAGTGGTGAATGATTAATTGTGTAACTGAAGTAAGAAAAATTTACCTTACAATACCTGTTAATGGCTATGGAAAATCTTAGTTGGCCAGGTTTGGGAGAAGTGAATTTTGGCGTTTGTTGGAAAAAGCCAGAGATAATATTTTAAGTGGCTGTCCATGAAAAGGCTAAGGAAAGTTATGGATAGACCTACAGAATAAGATGTAATTTTACCCATTTTAATAAATTTTTGTGAATTCTAATTTTGAAACCCTTTTTGATTTTGACTCAACACTTGGGTTTTATTACAGGGGTAATATTGGTAAATGTTTTAATCCATTTTGGTGAGAAAAACCAAAGAAAAAATATATTTGAAAGAGTCCTTGTTCGAAAATATTTTTATAGACATATTATATATATTTATATACATATATATATATATAATAACTATCCATTTTCTTAAAAATTGTAAATTGAATATTGTTACGACCATTTTGGGTCTTTTTAATGTTCTTCCAAAAGAAAAGAAAATACTTATGCTGTTTTAAAAATCAATATGAAACTTACCCATGTTTATATTTGGTAGTGTCGGAGACTGCTGGATAAGGAAGTTGTGCCCCTGTTGGTTTCGCCTGCCGCAACCATCTCGACAGCTGTGCGATGCAGCTTGCAGTGACCGAGAAGAGACTAGATATCAAGGCGCTGAGATGTCTTTGCTTGCTCTCGGCTTGCCTGCCGTCTCCGGTGACCGACTTGTTGATAGAGCTGGTTTCTCTTGTGCTTCAATGGATGCTACTGGAAGTTGCCTTATACGTTGTTACGTTTTATACAAATATATGAACTCTCTGTGAATGGGTGTCTTCATGTTTGTATCCTCTGTGAATTGTTTGTGTTAGTTATCGACGTGGACTTAGAAATATAGTCTAGTCCCTAGAGCATAAGTTTTGGGGTGGGGGTTGCACCGTCAGCTCCGTGTCCGTTACTTTTGTGAGCGCCCTCTATATCTACGCCCAGTGGCGTACTTCATGCTCACGCTCGCAATACCCTACTTTGTTATCCTCGCACTCCCTCTCCTCATTTTCCCCTTCCCCTAAACGTGCATCTTATTGTGTGATTGGCGGCAGTCTTTGACTTAAGGCCTTGCGTGGTTGGGTATCGTCACAACTCTGCACAGCCCATGGCTCAGAGGAGGGCGACTGTCGTGTTACTTTGCCACACTCTGCCTGCAAAACTAGATACATATATAGATATAAATATCCAAAACAATTAAAAACTAATTATAATATTGCTTTTAACATAGGAACACCAGAGAATTAAATTAAAACAATATTTACTATCACTCTCGGGCTGACGGAATTCTCTGATCGGCCCGGAACAAAATTCTGCACTTTTAACATAACTACTTAGCCCAAGGCATTTCTAGCTCAGTCACACGAAACACTGGAGCCGACTGGAGCTCCCCGGGTATTACGAAAAACACAAGGTAGTCATAATTAATACATGCGAACACCCTAAATACACTAGTACACACCCTTGATTATTTGCAGTTTAATTAAAATAAATACCCAGGTAATTTTAATTAATTAATTAATTAATCGTTCCAGGCGATTTAACCTCACTTGACTACACCTCGCCACACTGTGCGGACATGCACAGCCTCTCATTACACACACAAAGTCCTCCCACGCGTCTCGTGCTTACGCCATGTCAAGGCAGCTCGTGTGGGTGCACTGGCAAACAGTTCCGCCCCACTGTGTCGTCAGGAACTTTGTGGTTCTGGAGTCATAGTACTGCTGTACACGTAAAAGATTACGAAATCCAAACTGTTGTTTACAAGTGTAGTTTTGTGACAATTTCATGAAAATGTGACCTAAATTATTACTCATAGTACATCAGATGTAAAAAAAAAAGCGAAACTACATGCAGTTTTCCAGTGTAGTCCTGATATTGCCAGTAAAATTATTATTAATCACGTAATTATAAATTCCGGTTTTATTATTTCGATGTATTTTTTACCAGTGTTTTTACCAAATAAATGGGCAAAATAAGACTTTCTGTTTTGTTAGGAAAGCCATCCCCCCCCCCGCCAAAATGCGCTTGCTGTCCCACCAGAGAGCCCTATACCGCAGAATAATTTCCACCGTTTTAGTTTTCAAAGCGAAGTCAGGCAATGGGCCGTGAAAGAGGATGGGGGAGGATGGGTGTTCCAAGATGGCCCGTGATTGGTCGGAAAATGCATTCAGAGTAACTGTAGCGAGCCCGCCAGCCATAAGAAACTTTTCGGCGTCTTCGTCTTGGGCGTGAAAGGAGGAACCGCCGATAACGAACCGCTGACGACGTAAATGAGAAGGGTTGATGACGTGCAGAGGTTTCGGAATAATGAAGCGACTACCTCCTCGCAGTGGCCGAAAAAAAGATCGCAAGTGTTAGGACGGGCAGCTAGCAGTTGAGTGACATATACGCGTCGCTGGATCGATTGACCCTTCTTTTCGACCTGAGGGCAGCAGTTTCCCCTTCACAGCTCGCCGGGCCTCTGGAGGTAATGTTCGAGAGCGCGTCCATTCACCAAAGAGTTTTCAATATTAACATTTGCTGCACTGATAGTCAAGGGCCCCGAAATCATTCAACGATAAAGTCGTTTCACTTATAATTAAGTAATTTTTAGTGTCTCGTGTTTTTGTATATGTTTCATCCTTAAAGATGCACAGAGCAAGTCATTTTTGTCCACATAACTCTAACATGAATTCACGTTTACGATTTTATTGGTCGTGAATAACAGATTCTATTGTTCGCTTTGAATGACACTGGAGATGCAACCTGGTGTGAGATCTTCCTATTATCGTTTAAAAAAAATGCATTGACTAAGTAGTGCATAAATATTTTTCAGCCATTCCTTTTATAGTTCATGCAGTAGACCACATAATCATTTACAGCAAAAACTTGGATTCGCACCTGTCCCATTTACGTCATATATTTTTTTATTTCGGGAATTACGACTGGCACTTGAGCCTGATATTTTCATTGTAGGTTAGCGCAAAGATAGATTTTTATGCTACGTTTTTTTTCAAGAGCCGATTAATAATTGATCCTGATCGTGTTACGCTCGTGTTTTATTTTCTTCGCCCGCGCAATTTAAAGGGAGTGCAGACATTTTTTGGACTGCTAGGATATTATTCTCGTTTTACTGCCTTACATTTGCCTTCTTTAAAGGGAGATGTTTCTACGTACGTAATGTTGTGCGATGATTGCGAAAAGTGTAAACAGGCCCAACAAACGAACGTGGGGCATTCAGTGGCTCAAATTACCAAGGTTCCTTGGCATGTGTACATTTTAATATTTTGGGCCCATAATACGGTCAAAGAAGGGTATTATTTGTATTTTGATATTGTTGGATACCTTTACTAATTTTTTGTTCTTTTGACTATTCGTGATATGAAAGAAACTAGTATTTTTAAGGGTGGGTCTGATCAGGTCTAGAAGGTATTTTGGGCAAATGTAGAGGTAGTTACTGATAATTCTCGTTTCTTTCAGTCACATGTGTTTAAAGATAAGTGTTTCCGCTGGGCTTTTTAAAATTTGGTTTTTATTTTCCTTGCTATCCAAAGGTAAACCAGGTTGAGAGATGTAACAAACATTTAAAGGCTGGTTTAAATGTCTATTGTAATTAAGAGCACACGAACTAGGATAAAGATTTAAAATTTTAATTTAGGATTTATTATTGTGTTGCATGATTCTACTGGGATCTCTCCATCTCTTCCCTTCCTAAGTCGCTACCTTGGTCATCTACGTCTCAACATTTGAAATATCCTTTTTTTTTTGTTCAGCCCTCTCAGTGATGCTGACCATGAGTGCCTGCTGGACGATGTCTTTCGTAGTTTCGACGCAGCTAAGCACGATGTTGCTGCCAAAATAGAGCAGGCTAGGGTCCCGGTACCATTTAAAACGGGTGACCTGACCCTATGTAAAAACTATGTTGTAGCTTTTCTGAGCAGATACATAGATGAGAAATTTAATCGTGAGTTCATTGGCACTCTTAAAATTAAGAAATTTTTGGAATTAAATATAGTAGTATTGTTGCACTCAGAGTCAGCTCATACTTTTCGTAAAGCTCAAGTGAGTCATTTAAATCCGTATGTGAAACGTAACTAAAGTTTTGTGATAAGTGAAAAACACACTTTAAATGTTTGCTGTTTGTAAGCGCATATGTGTTCCCCTTCCTGTTTCCTTTTAATTTTATTGTACGCCTTCCTCATGCCCCCTCCCTTTTTTTTTGTTCCACCCATGCCGCTTCGAACATTGCTTCGCTGCGGTCATTTAACGCCACTTTTACGTTGTAAGATCTACTGGTCCATCGTGAGCTGATGCTGTGCGCCTTTCTTGCTGCTTGGCAGCAAACCCCCACGCACGTCTACCAGAGAAGAGGTTTATCTCTCAGGCGCTCGGACGACTAGTGCATACTGGCTGTCCACCAAGTCTCTCTGGAGACCTACTTGCCAGAGGAGCTGAAGCTCAGGACTGAGATTTTTGGCGATTGATATATTTAAATGTTTCCTATTCGACTTTGACTTCAAGATTGTAGAGTTCTCTGTATTCGTATCTTCTGTCTTACTACTCTTCAAGATTCATGCTATTGACTATGTTTGTTTTGTGAGCCTAGTATCTTTGTTCTGTGTTTGTGTTAATCGTATGAAGTGTGACGATTTATGTAACTTTCGAGATACCTTTACTGGTCGTAGCACTAATTTAGGGGTGGGGATTGCCCCGTTAGCATGCGCTTTCTACTCTGTGGCGCCAATTGGACTGATGTTTGGAGGCGAGCTCGTGTCTATGCTTGGCTTCCTTCTTCTGTTTACACTCGGTGCCCATTGCCTCTTGGCCCCTCTCCTTAACCCTGTAGATTACATTAGCGTCGGCAACGATTGCCGGCTGGCTACTTCCCTTCTGCACGTCTTAAGGTGTACTTTATCGTTGTGATGTAGAGCACGTCACTTTGCGGCGACAAATTGCTGCGAGTCATGAGTGTTTATGTCCGAGGTTGGCCTGTTAAATGGTTTCAGATTCTGTTGTTTTATTAACTGTGGAATAGCGTGTTTTTCTCTGGAGCGTTCTGTCGAGGGGTTCGGTTTTTCTGAATTATGTTTCGGTCGTCGTTCAAAATTTTGTTTGGCAGTAACTTATCCACTTCTGCAGCATTTTCCTTTTCGTTTTAAAGCAATGTGTTTTATTATGTGCAAGTTTTGAATGTGTATGTTAGCAACCCCAATTGTTTAAGGATTGGTATATTTCATTAAATTTACACTTATGTTCTTTTGTACAACGAACTGAGTTTGGTTCAATACGAGAGGTCAACTTTCTCTTTTTTAATGTTTTATAGTTATTTGCTGTTTTATGTTGTAAGGGCTTTGGTTAGTGTTGCTATGTCCGCCCCTCACTACTTTATTTTGTTCGCACTTTAAAGTAAAATGATAAATCTTGTTTGATGGTGCAGAAACTTAAGGTGTTTGAGAATAATAGTTAATTTGTGTGGGCATCAATTGTTAACCCAAATTGTGTTGAACGCTGTTTTTATCAGTATTATAGAGATTAAAATTGTTAACTGTACATCGTGTCAAAATTATTTGTGCGTGGCACATTTGTCTTAGCTGATGCTTTCACCAAGTTATTGTAAGCCTATCCTATGAAAGTCCAAAAGGCTACAATTATTGTACATATTATCTCCGAGCTAGTGTTTGCCTACTTTGGGCCCCAGTTTATACAATTAGTGATAGTGCAAAGAATTTTACGTCTTCTGAGATATGTAATTTGGCTTTCTCTTGGTGCACTCGTCTGTTTCAGATCAGTCCTTATCACCCAGAGATTAACATTGTTGAATGATACAATAAGGTAATGAATGTTGCTCTGGGTGCTTTTCATCACAATGCTCATCAAGATTGGTTTGTTTTAATTCATTTCCTTGTTTTAGCTATTAATTAGAGTTATAGTGTTACTGTAAATAACACACCATGTCGGTTGTTTGATGAAAGTGTCCTTTTACATCCCCTTATCAATTCTTGGAACATCCACTTCGATATAACTGAAGATTCTCAAAACTGCTATGAAACAGTAGTGGTATGATGCTACTAACCATTAAAGAAAAGTACTATGAAAAATAAATATTTCATAACGTGTTTTATGATGAGTACAATTATCAAATTTCGGGTAAAATTTTGGTGCTGTCACATTATTTGAGTAAGGTAAGGTAGTTGACAAGTTTACTGCCAAATTAGCAAATAAGTATAAGAGACAGTATGTGATTCCTAAATTACTTTCCCCTGTTACTCTGTTGGTTCGCGACTGTCATGGAAGATCTGTTATAAATGTTCATGTAGCCAACACTAAACAATTTGTTGAAGGTGATACTGCTTGATGCCTGTGCATCTATTTCATTTGTGTGTTATATTGTACTTGATTTTGTGTACCTGATGTGTTATGGGTCATTTTTAATGTGTTTGTTATAGCTTTATTTACATCGAAGTTTTAATTTTGTTGCCGAGCTCACATTGGTGGGAACCCCAGTTATTCGGCTTCAATTCTCCCCCCTTACAGCTGCGATGGCGACGCTGATGCCTCACTCTCCGTGCTACGTTTTCGCACTTGTAATATGCTGATTTGAAGATGTGGGGGTTGAAGATGCTGTTTTCAGTATACGGGGTCTTCCTGTCGAGGACATTTTTTTCCCCGTCTTCTACAGTTATAAGGTGGACATTACTACTCTGCTTTATTCTAGACAGTTCCTGTGTGTTTCGATCTCTGCTGAACACTGGACTGTGTTTCCCCCTGGATTGGCCACCCAGGTTAGAGCGTTGTCTTCAGCAGTGGCTGAAGTTTAGTGGCGAAGGATGTAATGTGGAGTAAGCACGTTACTCTATTCGTCGTCGTTTGAACTTGCTTGAAAGAAACTGTTTTGTGTGCTGAGTTCTGAAGGTGCAAAAATTTTTCTGTCACTGAGTGCAATATGGTGCCACAGTCATTGTCGCCGTAACCTACGCCACGAGCTGCATGTTCGGCGGACAAAGCTTGAACTAGTCGTCAATTGATTATGATAAGGTTCGCTCGAATTGGCTTCGCCCCCCTTCGCTGCCGATTCACCTTGCCGTGTGCTTTTGCAGGGGAGTGTGCGTCGCGCTGGAAGAGGGGGTGAATTTGTGTACTTATATATACCGGGCCTGACACTTGGAGGCCGCTCACATCTGCGGGGTCGTTATGGGTGCTTCAGCTCATATTCCAGGTTGGCATAAGTATTTTTAAGGGTCTACGGCAACGCTCGCCATGGTATGCAGTGTGGGATTTAATAAATATTATTCTTGGAGCCAGACATTTACTTGTTATATTTCTGTTAGGTCTGAGGACACTAGTATAATTATTACTGTAGCGTATCAGAAGCCAGGCTGGTAAACTCTGCTACCTTGAGAAGTCTTTTTCCCTTACAACTTTTCCAATGATTCCTTTCTTGATTTTAAAATGAGTTTTGAAAGCGGTACGCGTCAAGGCCGAAGTCAAGGACCACTCTTATTAATTTTAATTCGAAAATGTCCTCTTTTTTTAACAACTACATTCGTGTACGTCGTGCGGTAATTTTCCATTGCCTTTGATATAGTTGTGTGCTGGCCAAAAGGGGTTTGTTTCCCACTTATATTCAAATTGTTTTTGGTTCCGTTTGTTTTACTTTTTCCAGGCAGTAAATATTAAAGCCAATAAATGTTGAGAATTCATAATTATTGTTTGATTATATTTTGTCATATATTTGCCGATTTCTCAGACAAAACAGACAAAAATAAATATTGAATTTTACCATATTACCTTATTGTATTACTGTAAAAATATAATTATATTACTGTTTACTAAATACTGTCATCGTACTTTCCTTGTTTTTCACACTCATTTTACCTTTACCTATCGTTACACGCGGACATATTTGAGTCTGTGCAGGGCATTATGTTTAACACCTTAGTGTGCCATCAAGGTGTTAATATGAAGGAATGAAGTCGCAGTGTCCACGCACGTAATTCGGCAGTGTGCACACATGCGTGATAGATGTTTGTTTGCAGAACTACGGGAAATATACCGTTTAGTAACCATTGCGCTGTGGCCAGTAAAACACCCTGAAATCCGCAGTGGAAGCTTATCACACTGAGTCCCAAACAACGTCGTGAATTCCGGTTTTATTTACTTTTTTTTTTTCCTATGTCTCCATGTTTAAATATTTTCTCATTTTACTATATCGATGATAATTTTTTCGCTTTGATGATAAGATTCCCTTGCAAAAGAATTAACCGTGCCAAAACAATAACACAAAATAATGTAAGAAACAATTCGTTATATTATGATGTATAATAGCAATATCTTAGCATTAAATTATTTTACTTTAAACACATATTTAACCTTGGCTTACTTTAAAAGCATACTGTTGTATGAGTTGTGTCTATTTGTTGGGCTTAATTCATATATGGCCCGTATCTTGGAAAGTTCTCCAAAACTGAGTGTGGCAAAACAGTTTAAACAGTATCTAGTTATGGCAAATTTTGTAGGTCCCGTGCCGATATTCACACAAAAGTACAACTTCATTTTTTTAATACTTAAAATTTATTAAAATTACATGTGAAAATATTTCCACTCTGAAAGGAAAGAAAACACACTACATGTTGCAAAATAAAATCGTGTTCCATTTCATTGTAACACCATTTCTACACGTTATGTTAGTGGAAGAAATTTAATTTTAAAAAGTCATTACGATACCCTTAACATATATTTACAGGGCTCACTTCCTCACATGTGCAAAATTAAAATTCTGCTTCTTATTACAAATTACAAAACACCCTTCTTCTTCATTTATATATATATGTGTGTGTGCGTGTATACATTCATCTCAAAATGCTGATGCCAAAATGGTGTTTGTTAGACTACCACATTATTTTCGTTCGTTTCATAATCCTTCTATTATACGAAAAGCAAAGAATATACCAACCTTCCACGTAACCAAAACATTATACGTAATAATACTTAGAACTGAACTTAGAAATATTTCTGATGCTTAAGTCAAAGTTAATTATGGAACTTCTGATTTTAAAATTAATCTTAAGAGAAAACGTCGTTATGAAGTGGTTTACCATTAGAAAAAAAAAGTGAAATACGCCCGCGATTCCCAGCGCGAACACACAGCATTGTATTGTGTCAGGTCATATAACCATTTAACATTACACTACAAAACTATACATTCTGTTTTCTTGCTAGTGACATTTTGGCAAGACTGAGAGATAATGTGTGGTCATAACCTCTTACGTGTGGATATATGTTATCAGTAGCAGGTGCCTCAAGACAGCGCCTCGACCTATTGTCCAGAGATACGACCAAAATGGTTTCGGAAAGTTCAAGTGATCCGACTTTCTCTGACCAAACGCTATAAAGATCTGAGTGTCCTCTTTAGAGGTCAAAAAAAGAGTAGCTAATTTCCAGGTGATCCTTGTGCCATTGTAACCCTCGCCTCCAGAAGCCATGTATTCTCGACATGGATTTTGCACCTACTTCGGCCACTAGGTGGAATATCGAACTAGTGAGAACTGATGTTATAGGGACTCGGGGATTGAAAATACACCGTGGAGTAATAAAAAGTATACGGCTAAGAAAAGTTAGCTGTAAGACTTACAAGTTACGCACGCGGGAATTAGGTACCAGGGTTGGGCCTACCAGGAGGCTTTGTCTCTCTTGTGACGGGTCCAGTGAGACTTTACTTGTGCTGAATCTTGTGCGGAGACTTGGCATGCTGGAGTTCACGAGGACGAACCTCTTCCTGAAGACAGGTCGGCACGGTGAGTGGCCACAGAGATCCTGTAGGGTCTGACAAAGAGATCAGAGGTCATGATGGCTGAAGTATATTGCGCTCACTTAGTTTATCTCATGGGTATGAAGACTACGCCAGATTCTAGCTTTAGGGGGAACAGTTCGCATGATATTAGTCTTGAATGGGTGACTAATTACTTTATTACAAGTTTATTTATAAAATAATATGACGGTTTTTACTATGCATAAGCTTTCAATGGTAAAATGAGGCCTTTTGAAAGCCTTTTGAGTTTTCTATTCTCATCTCACTTGTTGCATATCCTCACCCATCTCAGTATAAACATTGCTGCATCACATTTAACTGGTGCATTCCCAAATATCCGCTGCATATAGAAACTAAATTGGTTTCTGAATGTTGATTAACAAGCTCGACTTTTATTCTTTTTAAATATAATTTCCTTCAGCCCTGTCCTGCACTTTCAAAGACATAAGAATATTTTTTTTCTTTTTGTGCCGCGAAACGGGAACTGTAGTAACGCAGGTAATAATTATCACAATTACCAATTTCTCTCGTTATAAAAACAATGCCAAGTCTTTTCGAACATTCCTCTTTAAAAGAAGAAAAATCTCGAAAGTTCGCCCGTAGTATGCATTATAAGAAAGGCGTGCTTTAAGTTAATATGGAGTTATCATTCTTTCATACAGAAGACAGCCTGTTTTAAACCTTGCTTAAATAATATCAAAAAATATGTCAAGTAATATTTTCCATCAGAACAGAATAAACGAAAATGTTCGGCTAATTTATCGATTTGTGGACATTGTAAACATTTGTAGACATTTGTACGCATAGTTTTTCTTGGTATTTAATATCGTTGGCAATACATTTGCAGAAACATCAAAATTTCCGATGGAATCAATTACGACTTATGGAACACATGCCTCACAAATAAGCATGTCAGTACACAACTATGCACGATCAAACTGCGCTCAATGGCAAGCGTTGCTATTCTGTTAAGAATTACTAAAATAATTGTTACGGACCTCGTTGCCTTAGCCGAAAACTTCCGAATTTTTGCAGCTTAGATACACGTTATATCTAGCTCTCTGTGTAAGTTTCGCGAAATATAGCCCACACACACACAGTTTTTACAGCGTGAAAACCAAAACATTTAATTACTAATTTTCCTACGAAAACATCACTATTCCCATAAAAAAATTTACATGTTTATCCTGATATGGGCCTGATTTTACCAGAATACTAACAATACAACACCTACATGGTGACAATGTATTTCACGAAACTGCATTTACGCGTGTAAAGGCTGTTCACGGCAAAGTGAGCACTCTTTAAGGCCTTCCCAACAGGCATTAATCAATAATAAATATATCTTATTCCAGCCTCAGGCATTAAATTTTGAGGGTGGGGAAACGTATACACTGTGTTTATTGCTCACATTACAATGTTTATATTAGAAATCAGCAGGAAGATGGAAATTGGACGAAAGGAAAAATTTAGAAGGGCCTTAAAAAGTGCTCACTTTACCGTGATCAGCCTATACACTTGTTTTCTTTATAAAACAGAGAGGAAAATAAGTAATTTAAATATTTGTGAATTTTTTCTTAACACTTTACTTCCATGTTAACGTATTAAGCTTGTTCGTTACCGCATTACTGGGCCATGCCAGCCAGCCAGCGGGGGGCCCGTTTATATATATGAAGGCAAGTGCAGCGACTGTTCTCAAATGTTCATTGCAAAGAGGATCACTTAACCGTGAACAACCTACAAATGTATAATATGATTTTCCTTCAAACAACTTCATTAATGTTTGGTCGTGGGATTTAGCAATACTCATGGCTCATATGAGCTCATACAAATAAAACAGTTCAGCCGGACCTTATAACAACGTGCTGATATCTTAACAACACTAGGGGAATTTTTCACATGGGGTATAATACATTTTCTATACGGTATTATTTCAAAATACGTGACATGTAGATCTTGATTGTATTGGCTCATAAAATGGCATCTGGTTAATCACATAAGTAACACTCATATATTTATTGAGGACCTCAGAATTGCAGCGCTTATTGAAAATGTATGAAAATGCCTGCGAAAATTTTAGTTTATTCCATAGATGTAATTAATACAGATTATGTAATTATGTAATCACATCTTTCCAGGTCGGCATATTTTATGAAACGTCAAGAATTTCCCTAAACAAAAACGACTTTGAAATACAGGGGAAAAAACTACATAATCATCCCCACTCTACTATTAAAACTTGAAAAATGCCTCGTTTATTACATTATTTGCTACGATTTACAAGCTAAGCAGATAAAATAATGTTTGTGGAGAAACGCCGTTTTGTTGACACAGGAAAACAGAACAGAAAAACAAGGGCACGTAACACGATAATACGTTTCAACCAAGTAAGATGAATATGTTTAAAATATTAGCATTTTTTACTTACCCAAATCTTATTTTAGTACAACATATAGAAACTGAATTACAAATGAAATATACATTTAACATAACATTTAACAAGATGTTAAGACACGTAACTTCTTCTATTAAATCGCTATCAACTCAACTCTGAATGTCGAAGCCATTGCTTACATTAAAAAGAGTTCAGCTGCAGGCAGTGATTTCTTTCAAACGTATATTTAATAAGTGTTTACTTCACACTGAACACACCATAGGAAGTATAAATAATGAGGTGTATTACTGTATATAACTATCTCCATTGACCACCTTTTCTCAGAACTATCGCTACCTGAAACTTCATACTTTAAGTGTGTATCACACTTGCATAATTAGCCAGTTCATCCCCACCTACTTTGCTGCACACGTAACTTTATAAAAAAAAAAAACAGAAACTTGTTCATTTTTGTACCAATGTTTTTCCGAAATTGTAGCCTTGCGGTATTTTACGGTGATTGTCGTGACTCCGACCTAACTAAACATTTTAATATAAGTTATAAAGATTGGAATCATTGTTCTGCTACGACCATGAACTATTCTTCCGAACCTTTAAACAGAATCCAATAAAATTGGTACAGGATATTGTTATTGATAACTAATATAATTTGTCTTTCAAGTGTCAGTTTTTGTGCAGGAAGGTGGGGTGAAAAGCCGTTTCCATGAAATCATACGACTACTTCCAACCAAAATTTTTACTTTGACGGTGTCCGAACAGTTACACTTTATAATTAATAGGCTTGGAATATGAAATGCGCAATATAACCCATATTTAATTAAGTATCTTTCATGTTTCTAAAATGATCACAACGATTGTGTTTTAAATATTGGTGCTTTAAAAAAGGTAATGAGGCGCCTGATCTAACTTTACCTTGGGAGGAAAACAAAACAAAAACATCGCTATAGGGATTCCTCTGATGAACGTGGCAAAGGAGGACGAAAGTCGGTCACCAAGCTAATTAAGACTAAGACGCCAAGAACAATATGTTTATCTGTTCCTGTAACGTAAGCACATCCGTAAGAAAACGTTTGGTTAAGACGTACTCGTTGAGAACTCTGACGTGTGGCGTCGTGACCACCGCATTACTCTGGATGGAGAGAGGACGGAACACGTCTGACATGTGAAGTTACTGAAGGATGCTGAAGATAACCTCGAAGAACCGAGTTACAAATGAGGAGGTGGCTTTTAGAATGGGTGAGAGAGCCCCTGTGTTATGCTCATCTTGAGGAGTGATTTGTCTGTTTCATTCTAAAATGCTTTATTGAAGAATAGAATTGCGGAATCCAAACCAGAATGGATTATATAGGGGGAAAAGCGGACATCAAGCTCAGGACAATTACAAAATTTACAACCAATGCAAATGAGGCCTATGTTTGTAAACCAGAGAAGAATATATGCCCAAAGAAGACTATAAGTATGGCGAAATGCTAAAACCATAATTTACTATGTAATACCACAATCTAATTTAATGCGTTATTAAGGACATTTCCCATTTAGCAGTTGAGGTGACAAATGAATACGGACTGGAGTCGCATTCGAGAGGATGTTTGTTCTATTTTTGGTCCAGTTCCCCTTATTACCGTTCAAATGGTTTTCAGAAATACCCCAGGAATGAATGATGCTTGATACTGACCACAGCCTAATACTTCTCAGATCAAGTTTGTTTGAAGACCTGCTTCAGTCTCAACTCCGCTGTCACGGGACGTCAAACCATAATAGTACACATTATTTCTACCTCATTAACACAAATGTAATAAGATATTTCTTTATATCTGTAATAATCTTAGATAAAAGTTTTATTTCGAATATGATTCAAAAATTATTCTACTTTTATTGGTATTACTTAATTCCAAATTCTGTACAGAACAAGATATTTTTGATCAGTAAAACCAGAGAAAACGTGTGTTTTTCGAAGTGTGTATATCTTGAAATCATTATTCTACAGAAAGATTTTAATTTTAAAGAGATAGCCTATGCAGTAAGTTTACTGTATATGGCGTAATTTAAAATTAAATGGCAGCTTCTTTAAATCCCGTGATTACACGCTGTCGGACGAAAGGACTGCAAAATAATTAATCGTGTAAGTCTATCAATGCGTTTGACATTGTTGTCGTTAGCGTTTGCCAACGTTTGTGCATGAAGAATTAAATATTATTCCAGTTAGGCTGTCTGCTAAAGTTTGTACTCTTCGTCTTGGATATGTGTTGAATTAATATCTATTGAAATCCCAGGGTATTTTTCGAAAATTCGGTGATTGTGTGCATGACCGAAATTCAAATATCATCCAAATAAAATACATGATAGGATCTGTAATGTGCAAAAAATTATGACAGATGCGCTTCTGACTGAAGTGTCTATATAATTGAGTACCAAACTACGCATGAGTTATTAAAATGCTAGTTTTATATGGAGTTTCGTATTTGTCCCTGAACAAAGAAAATAGCAGAGTCAAAGAATATGCGATTACATATACCTTAGTGACATATTGTCACAGAATGTTTGGCTATTGATGTCCATTCTTACTAGAAAATTAGTGGTCTTTTAATAAATGACAGGCCGTAAACCTGCTCAGCAGTTGATTCGTGCCGGGTGTGTCTGTGTGTAACAGGCAACGCTTACGGTTGGCTGAGCCACTTTGCAGGAGGCTCCAGGAAGTCTGACTTCGGGTACTGATTGGCTGATGCAGGCGTGCCACTTCACCCGGGATGTACTATTAAAAAGAAAGCAGTAAAGAAGTTTTCTGGTGAGGGGCGAGAGGGTGCGTATTTGAATGAAAGGAGGTGTGGTTTTACCCTGGCTTAAAGCGCGCTAACTTCCGTTATTCAGTAGGGTGTAGAGTGACCAGGTCGCCAGCGGTCAGCCTCGGGGTACACTGCTCTCAGCGGGGTTGTCAGACGGCGGCGATCAGGGCGAGGGAGGGGAAGGGGCGGTGGAACACGAGACCGCAGTGCCGGCAGATCGGAGTGGACTGGGACTCCCCTCGGATATCTACTTGCTCGGCGCGACCCTCGCCTGTGCGACGGCGGCTCTTTAATTGCAGCGCGCGAAGACCGCGGAGGTGCAATTATCCCGTGACGGCGCCCGCGGATTACAAGCCTGGCGCCTGCGGGCAACACGACACCTCCATGGGAGAGCCGGCGGCGCGGATGTATCTCGGCAGCTGCGAGACGTGCCGTTCCATGCACCCCGCCGCTTCCCTTATTAAAGCCGTGGGCTTAGTATAGACTGTTCACGATGAACTGAGCACTTTTGAAATCAACCTTACAAAAAAATCACTGCCCCTGCTTGCATATATTATAAGTGATGTCCTGAATGACATGCGCACAGTGAAGTTGAGTGTAAAGTAGTTCCATGTCTTAACGTCGAATAAAAAGTGTTCGGTAACAATATGTGACATATTATATTATTTCTGTTGCTTAATATTTTTCTTTAATGCATCGAAATGTAAAAATGACCAAATTTGAAACAAAAAAAAAAACTTACTTTTCTAATAATTTCACAGTTGCACTTTACCGGCACATGGATAAACTGCTGAGGCCATGACAATGTTAATTTTACATCAGGCGGAATAATACGCAACGTGCTATCAAGTAGATCTTAAGCAGGTATTTCAAAAGTGCTCATTTTACCGTGAATAGCCTTTATAGGATATGTAAAATTATCATTGACATAACTATCGTATTTTAATTCAAACGCCACCAGATTGAAGCCATGGAATTGTTAATAATATAAACGTGTTACTGATGTGCGAATTATTACTCTAGCATACGTAAAACAAGAAGTTTGTACTTAAATGATTTCAGTTTTTAATATTATACTCCAGTACAAGGTCTAGAGTTGAAAGCCAGTTTTCACTAATTCGCTGCTCTCCCAAATAGGAGCCGACAATCCAGCGTTTTGCGTTGTATACAGGGTTGTCCAGAAATATTTCTCACACCTTTTCGAAAGTTAATAACGAAGAAACTCATGAAGACAGTCCGATGGGATTGCGTTTATTTGACTCGGTAAGGACACATTTGAGCGTTAACGTGCGCGTGTAACCATCGTGATCTTGTCAACCACGTTTGCAGCCACGAGCGGCAGCTCCACAGTTGTTGAAGAAAATAAGAAGGTACCAAGGTTTTTTTTTTTTTTTTTTTTTTTTTTTTCTTTCGAGAAAAGTGAATGGATTTTGATGTATTATTGGATAAGAAAGAATAAATGGCAGAGGTGCAGAGACGATGGAGGGCAGACTTCGATAATGTGCCACGATCACATATTACAATAACACGATTACGTGGTAAGAATGAGTTGGACGGAAGTGTGTGTGATATGAAGCCAGGACGACGCAGCAGGAAGCGAACGACAACGGACGAAGGAAGAATGTTGAGCAATGTTTGCACAATTTGCCACGTTTCTCTAAGAAGTTGAAGCCCGCGCGGCAAACTGCGTCCTGGGCCGATAGAAATCCTCACTTTATGTTATAGCAGGCAGTTAATCGTCCTAGTTTAAGAGCGTGCGAGATTTGTCTGCCGGACTATCGTGGAGCAATTATTCTTTGACGAAATTGTAACAGATGGAAGTTACAATACCATTCCGCAGGACAACAGTGTCGCAGCGGTTCACAAACACTACACATATGACGATTGTTTCTTTCCAGCATGCTGGAGCACCAACACATTACCATCGAGGCGTAAGGCACTCCTGGATGAAACATTTGTTGGAAGGTGGTCAGCCCTACGAGGAATTTTTGAGTGTCCGCTCAGATCTCGAGATTTAAAGCCGTCAGATTTCAATATGCGGGCAACTCCGAAGAAAATTTTATTCACCACAATGCCGCGGGAAGTTGATGCCATGAGAAACGCTATGAATCCACTCCAATGGAAACTGTAGCTACTGTTTGTATTTTTGTACTACATAGCTGTAGACGATATATTACTACTAACAACGGACATTTTGAACATTTGTGACTGTTATTAACACTCACACACCCAACATTGCCCGTATAGCGTCCAACACATGCAGTCCAAAGGGATTGTGTGTAATAGTTTATGTGTTGTTCCCTTTTCAAAGAGGGCAAATATTAATTTGGGACCTCCGGTACATGTAATGAGAAGTGATTATATTCAAAAGTTTATTTCAAATGCCCTTACTTGTTACATCTGTGTCTAATTAAACGTATGGGCATTTTACGGGGCTTCATTGTTTTATAGCGTACACCGAAAAATACAGGATGATTATAAAGCTCCTAACCATTTGTGGGGAATCACTATTACATCTTGATTTTGTTTTAGCCATTATAAATGCTCTTAGTTAAATAGAGCATAGCCGTGGTCTGTTTTCCTCTGAGAGGCCTAACGTAGGGTACAGTGAGAGCTGATGTCACACAAAGATTTAGAAAACTTGGGCCTACAAATGTGACTATTCGCCATCTTGTAAACAAATTCCATCGTACAGATAGTGTTTAGGACTAAGAGAGTTCAGGCAGTCCATTGTTACCTGAATACACCATGCAGTGGGTTCAGGAAGTCATTGAACGAAACCCTCGTGCATCGACTCTGTTTCTCAGTCGTGAGCACGAGGTTGTTGAAATAAAATCACTTCCCATTGCATGTACGGGAAGCCCCAAATAAATATTTATCCTATTTGAACGGGAATAACATAAAATTGTTATACAAAATCTCATTGGACTGCTTGTATTGGACGCTATAGGGGTAATGTTGGGTGTGTGAGTGTTAGTAACAGTTACAAATGTTCAGAATGTCCGTTGTTAGTAGCAATACATCGTCTGCAACTATGTAGTACAAAAATACAAACAGTAGATACAGTTTCAATTGGAGTGTATTCATAGGCGATCAAAACAGCGTTTTTCATGGCAACCATTGTCCGTGGCATTGAGATGTATAGAATTTTCTTCGCAGTGCTCCACAGATTAATATCTAATGGCTTCAAATGTCGAGATCTGAGCGGACACCCGAAATTCCTCGTCAAGGGTGTCCACCTTCCAACACATGTTATACCGTCAACTGTGGCCAACGCTCCTGAGGCCATAAGTAAGTATGTTTGATTTAGGTTGCCAGCAGAATAGCAGAAAGTCTAAACATTATTCATTTTCGCATTAAAAATAAAACAACGCCAAGACGTTTCGAAAGTTCGCCTATAGCAACACATACTGCTGAAACGCCTGCCCATTAAAGAAAGGCACGCTTTAGATAAAATGGTGTTTTTTTTTTTTCCTTCATACAGAAGACAACGAGCTTCGATCAATCGTTAAGTGACCTAACAATCATGTTTAACTACATTTACGAGTAGAATTATATTGCGTAAATAGTTCACAAATAAATATTTTTATTCGAGAAAACGCACAAACGAATGGTGAGAGTTGTTATAACATTACGAGTAACAAAAACAACAGTTATGAAACTCAGTCGCTGAACAGAATTGATGTCAATTTTTACAGTGTACTTCTCCTGTAATAGTTGTCACTTATACAATTTTCGCGAAAATTCGTCCAGCCACGCAGTTTTTAAAGCACGTAACACTAACGTTTCTAAAGCCTTCTGTTTTTCTTACAAAAAAAATACTTTTCGCTTAAAAAATTTTAATGCCTTCACTGATATTAAAGTAAGTTCTAAACAAAAATATAATACTTAGCCAATGACAATGTATTGCATGAAATTGCATACACACGTGTATTGCAGGAGATAATTTCACCCCAAATAACTTACTTTAAAGGAAGTGGTAGACGTTATTACTTACTGTATGGTATATCTGCTCATGCAACTTAAACTGTATTTTTATGCCGTTATTGTTTCAAAGGAGTTGCAAACTTGTCGAGGTATTATCTCTATGGTCGTTAGTTCAAAATAACCTAAACAATAAATAACACACACACATTTATTTAAGCTTTCAGAAATGCAACACATTTTGCAATTATATCAAAACACACTTAGGTGATTTTCTTCAATTTTATTTTAGGTTTAACATTTATACTTACATAAATTCAATGAAGCGGCACATCTTCCAGATCGGCACGTTATATGTGATTTCAAGAATTTCTGGGCGAAATAACTTTTTGGAAATACAGTGGAAAGCAATAACACGCAACGCCACTTCATTCAGAATACGTATAAAAAGGTTTTATTTATTACGTTAGTTAATATTTATTTTGGAGATTACAAAAAAAAAAATTATTACGTTTGTCGTAAACAGCTGTTTTCTTGACACACGAACGCGGACCAGAATATGAAAGAACAAAACAATCAACCAGCTAACTTGAACGTTGCGTCAACCAGGTTATGATGTGAAAGAATTAGAAATATGAATGTTAAAATCACGGAAATTTTAATCTTATTAACAGACAACAAAAAAGAAACTTAATTGCGGATTTCCCAATATTTAACTATATGACTGGTAAGTCGTTCAAACATGGAACTACATCTCGTAGTTCACTACAAACTTAACTGTGAGTATTTTTTTCGCGTTCAAATAGTCGCGGGCAGTGAGGTTTTCATACGTTGATTTCAAGAGTGCTCACTTTATCGTGAAACACCTTTTCTTTATACAAAAACACCTACTTTAGTTTTAGAAAAACACTTGTTAAAGGAGATTCCAAGGAAATTTTTGAAAGAATACGAAAATTTAGCCTTGCATCAACTGTTACGAACACGTACCCTACATTACGAGACATTCAATGTTTCTTTTATGTTTAAATACCAGCGTCTTAGTTAAAGATTTGCCTGTTTAGCTTTTATGAAGACATAAATCATCGACGGTTAATTCAATTTTTAGAGATAAAATAACCAAGGTTATTTAAACAATTCGTAGGGCTGTAATATACAACAATATTTTATACTTTCCAAGAACTACAGAGATCAATTTTACTTCAGATTTAGAAGTGATCGGAAAGCTTACTGGTGAGCTGGAGAGGTAGCAAAATTGGGCATGTACGCCTACTTTCACATATATAGATTTCTATATTTGTGGTCTTGAGTACGCGGCCGATGAAGTTTCACAGCTGGTTTTCCCGCATTTCACTTAGGTATAGTTCGTCATCAAAACATACAACTACAATATCCTGTTGGTGCAGCAGGGCTACATCAGGAGTAGAAGTAAGAGACTTACTCTGCCGAGTTTACTTGGCCGATGACAAACTGTCCAGGTTATTCACGAATAACATCACTTTTTTAATCATTGAAGTAATGGAATCACTATTATAAAAATGTCTTTGAATTTTAACTAAGTGTTCTTCAGATGTAGAAGATATGGTTTCCTTGTTTTGGAATAAAGCGCAAGATATCGACTACCTGCACATAGCTTCAGAGTACAGTACGTCGTACGTTTTAGTATTATGGGTATACAAGTATTATTGGCTGTGTATTTTTGTTATTAGATGTTGTATTAGTTATAGTATGAATAGTGCGTGTGTGAGGTATGTTTGTCAAATGTGTGTTCCGCAATATGTGCGGTGCAATATATTGATCTTAATGTCTGATGATCAAAGAGTCATTATAGGCGATCGTATGCTTGCAGGTTCACGAACGAGGAAGGAAGTGACTATAGACCGTATTAATTAACCATAATTAGTTTGCCTGGAATAACTTTAAAAAAAACACGTAAAATCGGCGTCACAATGGCTGGACCGTGTCAAGTGTTCCTATTGCATCAGCTCTCTCGGTCGCATGCTGCGGCATGCTTCGCTGGTGTAATTTGCTTGGCAAGTGAGGTATTTGCGTTATTATTAAAGATTTAAAAAACTAATAATTAATAAGTATTTTTGGCTCCGTTAGATATTTATCTTCGCCATGGCTGCGGGTTGATAACAAGGAAGATGTTAAAGCATTGTATTAATTTCTGAATTAGACCTGTAGTACATCATTTCTTTCATATAGTAAATTTAGTTCTTATAGATTCTAGTTTATCTCTAATAGTACAGCAGAAATTATTTTTAGCTGGATATATAAACTATATCCAAATAATTGATGTAACCCAATTGACTCAAATAGGTAACCTGCCCGATAATTTAAAACTTTTATGATGGTGAATATACTCTACCATTGAAATGCAAATACATCCTCGGATTTTTTATATTTAATGTTGTCTACAGAACATTTTGCTGAGAAATTGTAAATAATTTTATTAATCGAGCAACTTTCAATTCTTAGGTAGAATATTCGAGCTGGCAAGAATTATAGCCGTAGTAGTAAAGCGGAGAAATATTGTAAAATGCGTTCCGCCGTTTATGTAGAATGATTTATTGGTATTAAGTATTTAAATATTCACTTATCCGGTTTTTAAGGTAATTTACATATTTTCACACCTTAGAGTAATATTTAATTAGATAGATAAATCGCACACGTTTTAGGCAACCGTACTTTTCGAGACATATATAAACTTTTAATATCGAAAGACAAATTCAGTTATAGCATTTTGAGACACTGATAAATTGTATTGATATTATACATGACGGCTTTCTAGGAAACTTAACAGTATTTCCAAAGTTATGTTAATTTATTTTAATAGTTTATGCCATCACTGCTTGTGGAAGAGGGAATGGAGATGAGCAGTTAGTTAAGGGACCATTACTGGCGAATAAGAGATTATGTATGTAGGAAGTTCGTAGTGTTAAAGTATCAACATGTGTGAGTGATACCGTCTACATCGATGTATCTCGTCGGGTAGTGTGCAAACTTGTCGGGATTCGAACCAAGGATATCATCTGAGCTGCATACGATTTAATTTGTCCGTTGATTCTATAGATTTATTATATTGTAAACGTTGAGCTAGATTGATTTAATATGTGGGGAATATTATATTAAGTAGATCCGTAGTGTATTTTCTCATAGAGGAATGTATCCTTCATCTTGGTACTCGTAGTAACTGTATTAGACTTTGTCACTTTTACTCCCATTATTGTGGAAGTCGGTGTAATATCACAGAGAGAGAGAGAGAGAGAGAGAGAGAGAGAGAGAGAGAGAGAGAGAGAGAGAGAGATAGATAGAGAGAGAGAGCGTGTGTGTGTATGTGTGTGTGTATGTGATTTTTTATTAATTTCTAGCTTACTTTGACTAATGCGTCGTCTTTATTCATAGAATCTGGCAGCGTTAATTTTTTCTAGCTGTAGAAGGATACACGGTGAAGACTCTCAGTTAACCGTTGTCCATCTAAATGATTGTTTGTAACCTGCCATCTCATTTTTGACGACCAAAGTTTCATTCCGAGCATCGTCGGCTCAGAAATGTATTGCGTGAGAATCCTCAAGTGAGTATTGCTGCCGAAACGTCGATGGTGTGGGGATTTCCTCGTGGTACTCTCACTACCTCCACCATCTCCATTCCATAGTTGTTCCTGTCTAATCAAATCTCGCCTCGCAAACCGCTAACTTTGCCTCTCGAGTACGGCAGCCGATGGCACTCAGTATCTTACCAACTTGTCCACTTTTACGTAGTAGGCGAGGAAATTTAATTTTTAATTGGGCCGTAAACTGTATAGCGTTAACATTCTACTATAGTTTAAATGTTTTCCAGTTAGTAAAGCATTGCGATAAAAGTCCCAAAATAAAATTAGCTGAAGTCTTAAATGAGACAAATATTTGTTTTCAGCTTTTCGATTCTTTGCGGATACCAAAGCAGAAAACTTCACCTTTATCACACATCGTGTGTTGAAATGACATCTTGTTAAGGCATCTCAATTCTTTAAGTGTAAAATTTTGCAAGAGGTTAATTGGCGAGTTGCTCAATTAAATATCTTCCCATATCTACAGACGAGCAACCACAAAGGACCACCATGCATTACATGTACGGGCCGCCGTGGGAATAGTAACTTACAATAAGTTAATTCCGCCCTTTCGTGTTCTGCATGGAGAGCCTGCTAGCCCTCCCTCTATTAGCTCTTCTTTCGCCGGAACCCGACCGACCAAATTCACTTTTAACAACGGATATGACCACGCACGCAAGGGGAGACCAGCGCGCATCATGTGCTCTAAGGAGCACATGAAGGGAGCACATGAAGGCATATGAAGGCTCCAGTGTCCTAATTGGCTCCTGTACCGCTCCCAGCAAACCGCTATGCTCCTTGACAGTATTCAGTCCAGCATGTTGTAGTTTCCATGTCTTGCTAGGTTTTTACGGTTCGACTGCTTGATCGTTTAAATATCACGAACGGCGAAGTCAATTATGCAGGATATTTCCGCAATGTTTTTTGGTGGCTGAACGTATTTCAAAACACTAAAATTACACTGCAATTTTAAAATATCTTTTTATTTTTTTTATTTTTTTTCCTGCCTCTCGCTTTGAGAGCTGCGTATTTGTAATGTTGTAGTACCTGAATGTTGAGGCCCATAGCAAAGATCCCGAACAACTTTCTATAGCTAGATGTACTGAACAAACTACTGGACTGTACCATGTATTTGCTACCAGTTTTTAATTCCCCGCCTGCCCTCGTCATTGCTGGGACGCTCGTGTTAATGGATTTCTCTATGCGTTTCCTCCTCGATTTTTACCTTCTCCTTGTATAGCCTCTCTCTTCTCCCGTCATACCATCATGGAGGTATTAGTCTACGGAGTGGAAGCCGAGACACGAAAGTGAAGCCGATAATAAAAGACAAGGACAGGGCTAGTAGTGGCAAAAAGGTGCATGTTTTACATTGCTTATTATGTAACTTTTGCCACTCATAACATGGCGGCTGACGTAAACAATCAGTCTGCGCGTGCGCAGTTGAAAGAAGTCAGACAAGGCATCGGTTTCGCTTGATAAACGTGGAGAAGATAGGCTGTTGCCACTCCATCATCTAGTACATCCCATGCATAACATGCGCTCTCCCCTCGCCATGCCAACGATGGTAGGAGCTGCATGGCGCCTGGGAATCGTTTCCTTCTACTGCAACTTCTGATTTGATTTAGTATGATTGATAATTTTGTTTATTTACATGAAGATTTACAGATAATGATAGGAATAAAAAGACAAAACAATAATTCACAGTTATACGACACATCATCCAAAATAACGGGCTCTTATGTCGTATATAGAGTAAAGTGGCAAAACCGATTTCTTGAGTAGTAACTGTTACAAAAATACATAGTAAGAATGTGATTAAAATAACTGAAACCTCAAAATTAATGAAAGAACACTACTGAGGACACCCTTAAAACTAACCAATGAAAACAACAATTAAAATACGTGTAGTTTATTTTGCTCTTCTCGACTAGTGTTTCATGTGGGCGTCATCTCAATGAAGGCTGAGATTGGAGGTTATTTGTTTATAAGTATTATAATACTGTCCGAAATTCACGTTTAAGCCTCCGGTCATATAGATTTATTTTGGCAACATGTAACTTCGCGTTTTTACTTTCATTCCTGTGAAGGGCTCCTTGTTTCGCTTCGGCACTTGTCCTTCAGTCATGTTGCACAGTAACATTTCTTGCACAGGAGAAGTGGGCCGTAAACGTCGGTATACCTTGTATTTGCTACAAGAGTGAATTATGTGTCATGTCTCTTCAATTTGATTAATGGTGTTTGATGGTTTTCATGTTGTAGCTCCTCGTTATTACGAGTGTGAGCCGAACATGTCGCGTTTACGTTTCGCCTAGTGTTTGTGATTTCCGCGGTACTTGAAACTTCACGTTCCATTTGACGATCTCGAAGTCACGTACGCGATATTTGTTCGTATTGGAATGGTTGTGTTCCCCATAACGTTGTAGGGTTCATCAGGCTCTTTTTCGCTTTTTCAAAGAGACCGCTTGCCTGAGTACGCTTTGCGACGCGGTTCTTCGTGTGAACAAATGTATTTAGGGTCGTCCAGTGGATTCCCTCGTTGTTTTGTACGTGCTGCAGAGAGTTTCAAGCCTACTTTGCTGTGTGTTACGAGGTTATGCAAACTAACAAAATCAAAATATTGGCTGTACAGTTCACATCATCATCGCTGCACGTTGGTCATACTGTTGTAATTTGCTGCACTAAAAGTTTTAAATCGTCTGATGTGTGTTTTTATCCAGATTTCCGCACTTCGGTTAACATAATTTCTTTACTGCGTTGACATGCCCAGACTTTACCTTGTACCTCAACACACGAGAGTGATTATATTCTTAACGAATAACTGTTTAATTATGAACCACACACTGTTGCAGCTTAGTACGCTTCGTGTACAAACAAAGTATATTTACATCACTTATTTTAAATATTAATTGTGTCTCTTTAAATAATCGGTATAACATTATCCGAATGATACGCATGTTTCTATGTTATACCAACTGTATTTTATTTCAGTTGTTTTAATTGTTATGTACTTAGTCGGATAATCATTGCATTTAATTACGTAATTTGTGCTTGATAGTAATTCACATTACTTGACTCAATAAAACGTATAAACAGCTAAAACACCTCAATTTCAAGAGGAATGTGTGCACCCTTATTTATAGCCACAACAAGGAACGATCTAATTAACGCAACGTCAAAATTGACCTGTAACGCTGAATGTGCATATTCGCGAACCGTAGCGAATTTATCACGGCCGTATTTCATTTGTCGATGTGGTAATTTCAAGCGTGTTGGTGTAACATATCGCCTTGTGCTATGGTATCGCTACCCGAAGAGCAATTTATATTCCGTGATTACTCCAGCAGTCCATCACCGATGAAACTGTTGTTCTGTATCACCGCTTCAGGCATGCGCTCCTCAAAACTCGGTGCATCATTTATTAGACGTTGAGCTGTCATCCACGTTACTAGCTGTAAGAAGAGAAACTCTAAATAATGGACAAAAAAAAGCACCGTCTCTTAAGAAAGCACATGTTCCTAAATGCCGCAACCCCTGTTCCCTTTAAGCATAAAACACAAGTGAACCGCAAACATTATTAGACAAGTTGACTCCGTAGCCGTACCAGTGATGCTGAAGAGGAAACATGAAAATGACAGTGATTTAATTAAAATTAGGTATATACTCCATTACTATGGACTGGCTCCGCTACACAGCAGGCGGACTAGCCACCTCCAACGTCTCTCTGCAATGCCACAATCATTATCATTAAATGGAGACACTGGTAATATTTCTTATGAAGTTTTAACTTGAATATGCCTTGTATAGAGACAGTATTTAGATAATTACATGAAAATGCAATATTGCTTACTGTTACAAATATATATTTATATATGCATAGCTTATGTAAATATTGTCATCTTAGTTTTTTTTATTATTCATCCCTTGTTATATATAGTAAAAACGCAGTTTCTAGTTTAAATACAAATTGTTTTCATTTTATTACAGTGTTATGTAAGATAATTATGATATTCGACACTAATATTTCATTTACATATTTTACGCTAGTTATTCAAATCTTAAATAAACAGTAGACATTAACTGAAACTTTTTATTATTATTATTATTATTTAGGAGAGGCATATAGTATATTTCCAACGAAACTAACGAGTCCTAAACTTTTTAATTTACCGTGATATTTTGTCATGACTATGCAAACATTTACGATTTAAAGTTAATGGCAGGCAAGAACGTATTTTAAAGCGAGCAAACATATCTCGTTGCAATCGTTTAGTATGTCTATTTATATAAATCCACAAAGTACTGATCCCCATAACTTGTATAAGATTTGTATTCTGTATTTGGAGTGTTCAATTCTGATTGTATTTATTGGTAGCTTCTCAGTTATCGATATGATCACATATATTACGTGTGTCATAATCACTTATCGTACTATGGAAAACATCATACATTTATATCCTGTTTACGAAATTTACTCAAACCATGGGATACTTAAGCTGGTAGTTTTCTTATAAATTGATAACTTGACTACAACAATTATATCAATTATAATGTATGTGTTTTCAAAGCATCTGATGCTCGGATCATAAAGAGACTTTGCCGGGAAAACAACACAAGATGCAGAGCTGCACTCCAGACGTATACCAGTAAATTTGATACAAGCATGTGATCCTACCAGGCACACAGTGGCGATACACACACACGTATATATATATATATATATATATATATATATATATATATATATATATATATATATATATATATATATCTTGCTATAAACGTAAACAATATAGTAACGGCAGCGACAGGCGCGGGATGCTATTATACCTGTTTCTAATACAATAATATATCGGTAACGATAGTGTCAGAGAAGCGAGAGTAAGCCGTGGTTTCTAGTAGTTTTCCGAGCTTGTAAGTGAGTTGAAGTGGGTGGGTTGTTGTCACGTTTATCGCGCCTGGCTGAGTTGCGTACTGCACCGGGTCAAATAAAGCTATAGTAGGCGGGCCAGTTTATAAAAAAAATGCATATAAATGTCAAAGAAACTTTCATTGAACCTCTATACAGTAATCGAACGCAGGGGGGCCCCAAGTTAAATATTATGTAAACAATATTTCAAAAAAGTCGTATAGTATGTTTTAAGACAATTTCCTTATTCATTTAAGATTAAATTTATAACAGATTTCAAATATAATACAGCCATATTTTGAAACGAAGTACGAGGAATTTCAGTTTTTCACAGTTGGAATGCAACTAAGATGGCACATGAATTAATGTACAAACATCGTATACTTTTCAATTAGACAACATCCATTTAGAATGAATATTATAGAAGATCATTCGTTAGTTACATTTCGAGGTTTCTTTCGCCAAACAAATGTTATTTTAACCTGAAAACAATATTGCATTTGCATCAAAGAAACCGTAAAAAGAAAACACACATAAACTTAAATATTACTGCCATAAATTGATTAAATTTTTAATTTATTGATTTATTTTGACTATCGAATTCGTAACTAATTTACACGTAAAGGAAAATACATCTAAATTATTATCAGTATTTCAATAGCTAGGATTTCTTTTCAGCTTTTAAAGACGTTATTTTCAAATATTAAAATATTTAATTTTTTTCATTGAATTATTATATTCAACGCAATTGTAGATTCCTCTTAGCACGTTAACCTAATATGTAATTTAAAAAAATCAGGGAATATTTTGTAGAATATCTGCGTGTAAATAATTCACTTAAATATATACTGAAAAAGTATACAACGGTCCATAATACTCAGAGTCCTTCCTAAATATGAGTCCAGTTGTAAATAAATTAATTTAATTTAAAAAAAAACCACGGAATTTCAAGAACGGTATTAAAGAATTAGTGTTTAGTAATTGAAAAAGTGTTTAAATTGATAAATTAAAATTATCCTTTCCCTCAGTTATTCATACCACCTACTTATAATTCAATCAGAACAGGTATTTGAATATTTTTACTTTTGTTCCTTTCTTTACCGAGTTTTTTATTTAAGTGCATCGTTAATCTATAGTAGATTATAGACATATCCTCCAAATCAAATAGAATTAAAACTATCAGTACATAAAAATAAAAATAAAAAAATTTTAAGCAGGCCATTAAAAGCATTAAGTAATAAATATGAAAATAATACATATATCCTCATTGTTCGAACACAATATCGACATATATTATAAACATTATATTATCAGGCTAAAACATTTTATATGTAAGAGAAGGGACACATTAAACAGCGTGTCAGTGAGATCTGCTATTGAAAGTTAAGGAGAAATAACCTCAGAATTAAACATTATTTGTAATCGCCATAGATACCTATAAGAGTTTCAAGGATATTATTTTAATTTAAGAAGAATACAGTTTAGTTTATGCATTAATATTACTAATCCAGTGATTTAAAAAATCATAACTGTTAAATACAAAATTAAGAGTAATCGTATTCACTGACTCTATGTGTAAGGAAAGTAAAAATAAGCAAAATAATTGTACCTTACTTTCATTTGAATGATAGATTTTTACAGTCTACATGAATGTGTTTATCCGCCACCATCCCTCACTAATAACTTCCTACCTAGGGAGCAGGTAGTAGCAAAATTTCGAAGGTATATAACTTGAATTAAGTTCGTCACAAGCAAGCAATCATAAAAGTACATGTTTTGTATTTATAAAACTATGGAAATGCAGTCTTCTTATACTCAATTCATGGTTTCTTCAGCCTTTTTGAATCAAACTTTTGAAAATCTCTCCATGTATGACGTGTTAAGTTATTTCCTAAATACGCCCTGCATCACAGGCGTTTTATATTTGTGTTCATTAAAGACAATTCTTTTCTGTTGAATTGAAATGTATATTCATAATTTATCCAGAAATTAAAATGCTTCATTTATAAATAATTCTAACAATAAACAGGAAGATGATAGGTATGTTGGTATTGTCTAGTAACAAATAGACCTTATACGATATACTGTTACACATAGAGCGCACGAAAACGGTACGTTGTCATTTGGTGGGATTCTCCAAGCTTAGTACAGCTTAGTTTGCATGGGGCGGAGGAATATCCTGGATGTAGAACTTTAGCAGGGCTTTAGGGAAGGCTGAAGTAACCGCGAATGGATTATGGTGCATTAGCGCAGTATTCAAGCAATATGCGGTCTAACTCCAAAATTTAATAATTTTTATGGTAAGGGGTCGCGGGGACTTAGAGGCTAGACCTTTCGAACTGGATTCAATTCCCAGCAAAGTTGAGCCACAATTTTCGCACCTGGGAATCTTGCCGGGTGATGGAACTGGTCGACGTGTTTTCTCGGGGATCTCCCAGTTCCCCTGATCTTGCGTTCCGGGGCCGCTCCAGCTCCACTACGCTTCACGCTCATTGCCTTATAAAACCTCGCTATTAAGAGCCGCCCAAATCTCTCCCCTCCTCCTCTTTTATGGCAGTGTGACGTCAGGTAACGATTCACACGTTATTATCCCAATTCCAACTATTTGGTAGCTATTCACACACTACATGAAACGTAAGTGCCAATAGTATAAATATGTTATTATTTACATTATATATATATACATAAAACATTTTGCAGTTAAATGTATTCTCAAAATAATAAACTAAACCTTCCCTTATAACAATTAAACAACACATTACTTTATTACAATTAAAATTACCAGTGCACTGTAGATAAATAACGGACATCTTGGACATTCCATCTAGCAAGATTGGCTGGTTTGTCTATTTCTTGCCAACTTTGATTAAGTAAATGGTTTCATTTGAATAAAATGCATGATGCAAACTTATAGACTCTGAAACAATACTTTAATTTCTCTAAGCCAGGATTTCCCTTTACCGTAACGATGGCCGAATTTCAACAATTACTGTACTAAATCAAAATCTTAACAAATTGTTATTAAAAAGGAATATATTGTCGAACTTAGCATTGTTCATGAGGGAAGGAGGTCACAATGAAATAAAATTGTTTCATATAATTTTATAACTTATTAAATTTTCTACAAAAATCTACATACTTATTTCTTTCAATGTACTATTTATTACTACAGCTGATTCATGGCAAAATGAACACTTATATCAGCATTTGAAAATAAAAAGTCACTGTACGATAGCAGAATACATGCTGCCGCACACAGTGGCATGCCGGCTGCCATTTAATTTGGCAAATAAATAAATAACGTAGTTCTAGGTCTTCACATGGAAATGCGTGTGTAATGTTTAAATTTATGACAGATCAAAAATATCTAGTCATTTCACGTTTATGTGCTAATTATATGAAGCTCAGCTAAATAAATTGTTTTAGTGTATTATCCTTTTTAATGTAAATAAATCTTAGTCAAATGTAGAAAACAACACCGAAAGGACAGCCTAACACATTCGTGCGTACTCATTTTAATAGTAGATATTTCCACGAAGACTATATATTACTCGGCATTACTAATACACTTACTTTTTCACTATTTTTATTCATATGTATTATAAACGAAGTATTATAATTAATAGATCAATTATAACTAAAAAATTAAATTAACAAAAAAAAAGATAATTCTATGCGAACAGGAGTGTAAAATGCCTGTGGTGTATGAAATATTCAGTAAACCAAACACATAATGCATAGGTGATTTCTCAATGGCTTGATGCAAAAGGTGTGAAGAAACCGGGAATAGACTATAGGTATATTTTTATTTATACACGTTCGTGTTAAAATTGGCGTATTAGTACAACAATAAGATTTCTTGGAACTTCAAATGACTCCCTGCAGTCGCTTAGTTTCACTGGTCCCTTTCTCCACCCCATCAAGACCTGCAATGGCTCGCTGAACCCATCGAAACAATCTCCAAGCACCATAGTCCACGCATTTGCCAGAACACTCTTCGGCGACGTGAATGGCGGCATGTTTAACAATGGTACTCCATTCTGCTTTATTCCACATATGTGCATTCCCCAATGTCAATTTCAGAATCCAGATGCTTCTTGACCGGAGGAGGCAATCAACGGCATTCTAGATGGTGTTGGTCGCCGTCATGATGCAAGCTGTTAATCACTGGAACACCAAATATTCCCTCCCTGCAAACGCGCACCGCTCATGCAAAACTGGGCTGCTCTCCTCTCATTACAAAGAGATGAGTCAAGGTATGACCCATGCTGACTGTTTCCTAACGACCTTAACATGGGCCACAAAGGGGGAGAGTGGGAGAAACTGACAGCCAAACCACACACACACACACACACACACACACACACACACACACACACACACATATATATATATATATATATATAACGTGCATATTAATTTATGTTACGAACTGAGATATGTGAGTCCAGCATAGATAAACCAGCATTGTATATATATATATATAATTATATGGATATATATGTATAATGCATATATATCCAGCATATATACATATGTGTATACATAAATACATATATGAGCCTTATGGCTTGCAGTGATTAAGGGAGGTATATGTGCCTCCAAATATTGCATTGCATTTTGTTACACATATCAGAAAATATTTGCGATAAAGCAACGAATCAACGAATGGTGTGTGGTACAATGCATTTCTTATACCCCTGAAAATGTCCTTCTTTATATATTTCCCCATAAGTAGGGAAATGGGTGTCGCCAACTTCTGATTGCATGAAACCGGCTAACAGTAAGCGGTCTGTGATTTTAGGATGATTTACGAATCAGCGCGTCAAAATCAGCAAAAATGGTCGCCTTGTTGCAACACTCTCAGGTGGGCCGTTTTCGAGAAAACAATGCGGTCCTTATTCAAAAGAGAATGTGAGTGGCCTGACAGGTAGGCAACTCTTAACTCATTACAAGATGATTCTCTTGGGTAAACGGGTGGCGCACGTTGTTTGACAGTCTTTATCGCAAACCTGTGCGCGCGTGAGAGAGTGGGTGAGCAATGCACACAATGAGCTGGGATTTTATTACAACAGTAGTTGAAGAAGCATATTAAGTTGTTATAAGGCAACGAATATAACATGCGCTTTCCTATCGATTGCTTAAAATACAGTATAAAGGTAATCACACAATGATTTCAACTGATAAAGCTTTACAATAAATTCCCGACAGTTACTCGAAGGTCCGGTCACCTTCTTTAAGAAAGGCATTGCAACGCTTCAATATGGACCGTCGCAAACTCTTGACACATGTTGGCATTCGCTCGGATCATTTCGTCGGCGGCAACGATGCATGCCACGAGTACTTCCGCTGTGTCCACTGGCATCTCGTAGAAAAAACTCTTTATGTCTCACAAACATAGAAGTCCAGGAGTGACAGATAGTGGGAACGAGCAGATCACGCGACAGCTCAACCCCCCCCCCCCCCCCCCTCCTCACGCCGGTCAGGGGACAAACCATTTTCCTGTAAACACTTGGTCGAGCGAGGTACTCACGAAAAGAACGAGCGTTTCGTGGTGCAGCGACATTACGAGGTAAAGTATCAATAGAGATAAGTCCTCCAGCAACTCGGGTTATACATATGTCTTGCATGAAGCGCTGGTACACATATCCATCAAGACGTGCGTGGAACAGGTACGGTACTATTAAGCGCTCGCGGACTATGCCAGCTCACATGTTGACCGAAAGCCTCTCTTCGTGGAATCTCACGACCGTGGCATGTGGATTTTCACCAGCCCACACATGGCCGTTGTGGCTATGTTGTACACTATCATAAGTGAAACAAACTTCGTCGGTAAAGAGAACACGCCTCGGAAACCCTGGGTCAAGCGCTGTCTTCTGCAGAAACCAGGTACGGAAATCAAGTCTGTGTAAATATCACATGCTTGCGTTTGTCGTGCATGATAATAGTGCAGCTGCTGCTCATGCAAAAACCTTCCACGCCATCATGTGTGATGAACCGAGCCCATGTGCAATGGCACGGGTGCTGGTCGATGGTTTATCCTCAACTTGATTAAGAATGGCTTCCTCAAAGCGTGGTGCACGCGTTGTCGCCTGCACACCGCAGTTACGAACGTTTAGTAAGAGACTGCCTGTAGCCCGCAATCACTTGACGAGCCTGGCGAAAATGGTATGTGTCTGGTGCCATATGTTTGGCTATCGTTCGCAATAGAGACTTGCAGCTGTGTAAATGATGCAGCTGTGTACTTGTCCATTATCACAGGATCACAGGCGTTAACGTCTGACTGCGGCCCGTTTACTTAATGATGTTGGTGTGAGGCCGCAAAAGACGCACGCGCGCATTACCCACTGATGTATTGTATCGCAGGGAGTTGGGCAGTAACGCATTAACCAAACAACCCATGTAGCAAGTCACAGTTGGCCAACTGTGGTTTTACTGCTGGCTCTGCTGGATGAATGCTTGCACTGAATACTTGTGGGTTTACACAAATGACCCTGTTATGGCTGACTGCTGGCAACAGGACACTTGGCATGCCATCAATGGCGCGTTAATGGGATGTGATGGAAATTAAACTGATGGCTGAGAGTGGGTTCACAGCTAATGATCTTCAAATGGCTTGCCAACTGTATTCCAGCACTGGCAACAATTAAGTTATCCATCTTTGCGTCATTGATGGACCAGAAAACTTATGGGTCTACACAATTGGCCCTGCTATGGTTAACTGCTAGCACCAGGACATTTGGCATGACATTTATGGCGCAATGATGGAATGTTGATGGAAATGAAACTGAAGGCTGAGAATAGGTGAACTATCAATGGCCCAAACATGGCTTACCAACTATAATCTCGCATGGCCGTACATAACCTAAACGTACTGCTGGTGGAAGTATGGGTAATCATCTCTAGGCCATTTGATGGCAGTGAAGTGTTACATATATGGACCATTGCTGGTGCAATTGGGCTTATTGTGAGAATTTTAACGGCTCCCGCTTTTCGCAGATATATTTTCAAACTACACACACACGTATATGTATATTTGTGTGTGTGTTTAATAAATTAAAAAAGATCATATGATACAATGAGTAGATTATTTGTAAATATATAGTGCTGGGAATATCTATAGGCAAAATGCTGTAAATAACTTATTAGGTGTGACTTCGTGACTGGTATTGAATAGTTTGGCATGTATAATAATTTAAATGTACGAATGCGTATAAATAAAAAAAAAAAAAAAAAAAAAAAACCACCTTTAGAAAATTAACATTGAAGGGCGTTTATTGTTTCACATCACTAAAATATTCATATATGCCGACTGTATTTCAAAACAGATTAATAAAACCCAGGTGACTTACATACTGCAAAATATTACATTAAAGGAAGAGTTTTGTTTAAATTTCGCTATTCGTGTAGGGCGTTTTCTCTCAGTAGCAGTATTTTTTGTCTATTTGCATCTTTTTAAAAAACCTATTTGTCCACATGGTAAAATTTAAAGCAATGAAATAACTGGTTTAATGTATATTATATTAGTTATTAGTTATAATTCAAGTCCAAATATATTCTAAATTAGTTCATATAAAGATAAAAATACACAGTGGGGTTAATGGTAGCCTATGGCACAGAGGTATAGTGGTCGACTTGTAGTCGAGGGGACACGAGTCCGCAACCCGACCCGTACACGGCAGATTTTCAGTTCGTTTGTCGGGCCTGAAATTTGTTAACAAGTCTGTCTAACTTAAGCTCGTCAACGTCATTCCAATGCAGCTACAACAACAACGACAAAATAAAAAAGAAGTTAGCATGCTGGGTTTTCACTGAGAGAGTGGTGAGTCTGCGTCCCTTCTACTCCTCCGGTAAGCATAAGATTTTTCATGTCGTATAATGTGTTTAATAGTGAAGCAAACGAAATTTAAAAACAATGAAAAGTTGAGAATGATGCAAAAAATAACTATTTTTATGATATAGAGTTTGACATATGATAGAAGCATGGCTAGCCATCAGTAGGCTATCTGGTGGCTGTGAAGCGGTACATTAATGGGCCATGCTTGGGCCATTTGTGTCCACCAGACCTGGGCCAGCAAAGGGCAGAGTACGACTAGTTAGTGGTGCCACTCCAGGACTATCAATGGTGCCGGGTGCATGCCAGCTTTTGGCCGGCTTGGTATCCGACTGTAAACCATAAGTGAGCCATCTGTGGTTTGCTACATGGGAAGCCACACTGGTTACCTAACGCCAGGCCAATAAGATACAAACACGTAAATATGTAATGGCTATCTATTCGCGAAAGGATGGTTAATGTGGGCCCGCTAGAACATTTGTTACATATTTATGTTCATATCACAAGTTTGTCAATAGGCCAAATTATATGGCCTTTTATCTTTCATAATTTAACTACACGCTCATTCTAATCGCACTTTCGAAGGTGTATACCACAAAAAACCAACGTTATTCACGAAGGTAAACATTGATAATGCCAATGTATTATCTTTCCTCTACGGATTGTGTAACTAAAGAGGTCTTCCCCTTAAAAGCACAGAAAAGAAATGCTATTATTGAATGGTTGTATTCTGGATCCTGATTTACATTGTCTCTTAGCTTTCAGAAACTATTTATTACAGCAATATGATGTTACATAAATAACAATATTGTCACGAAAATTCCCTACGTTAAAAAAATAATTTTATCCAAAAACGACTTAAGTGACCATTGTTTCGACAGATTTCCCTCAAAGAGTACCTTAATACATTATTGTTAAATTTGCTCGCATTTTTATTGTGCCATGTATTTACAGAAGAGTATACTAAACATTGCTCTTTACTTTTACAAACGAAAGTAAATAATATAATTTCTTGATATTCGTGAGCCTTATGCACGTACAAACAGAAAGGTTTTAAATTATAGATGAAATAAAGAGAAATCAATAAAATGTGTAAACGAAGCTGGTAGAAAATGGTTCAACAGGCAATTGATCAGTACCTAACTTTTGATAACATGCCATTTGAATCCCTTGTCATTTAACCTTTTTATGGTGCAAGTGGATTTTCTGCCCAGTTTTATATTTACAAAATTTTAGGTACTGGAGCCCGTATTCGTAATACATGTATCTACCTCATTGTTTGGTGTTATTCTTTTGTTTAGTTATCACACCTGTATTTTGTCAAAATGTGTTCGATTTGACAATATAATAATAAGGCTAATCACTTCCATTGTACGTTGTTTTTGTGCTGTATGATTGGTTTTCCTGGTTTATTTTCGTGTTTATAGTATTTGTATTGTAATTAGTCATTTGTATTGTTTTGACTAGTTCTATAGCATGTAACACACATTAATAAATACATTAAATTAAATTAATGTACAACAGCGAAGACTAAATCAGTGAATCAAAACAGCAATTTTTTCGTTTTTAACCAGAGATATCGTATTTAAGGTATAAGTATGTGGTCTTCCAGTGAACCACTGCAGCTGACTGCATAACACGCAGAGTTCTTTAAGATGTGCTACATGTATTACAAAAATTGTCAGACAGTACGATCAAAGCTGCAAATGAAAGAGAAAAGTACGTACAGCGCGTAATAAAAAGAATCATCTGATTTCACAAGGCTATAACTGAAAATATGAATGAAGATACGGCCTCGCGGGAAATTGAAAAATACACATCGAAATGTAAAGTTTCCCTTGGTGGACGTTACACGTCGCCGGTTCACCTGGTCGCAGGTAAGTATTGTCCTGGAGGTGCTACAACTGGTGAGGCTAGCGCGAACGTTCAGTATGCACTGGGATGGCGATAACACAGCAACAAATAGCGTCTTGCGTTCCGCGTTCCAACAAGTGTGAGTCAGTTATCACTGTGCAGCGTGATTTCCGTTGACAGTAAGGCACTGCACCTCCCACTGCGCAGAGCATCCTACGGTGGCAGGAGCAGTTTCAAGAGACTGGTTGTTTATGTGAGGGGAAGTCCACAGGTTGCCCCCGTGTGCCTGAGCAAGACGTAGAGCGCACCCGGCAGAGTTTTGTATGGAGTCCACATAAGTCTACACGCCGTGACAGCTGAGAGTTGACCATCTCCCACATGACTGTCTGGCGTGTTTTGAGAAGACGATTGTTTTTCAAACCATACAGGATTCAAGTGCTACAAGCCCTTCCTGATGGTGTTAAACAACGACGTCTTAAGTTTTGTGAATTCATACTGGCCATGGAGATGGACAATGAAAACTGTTGTTCACGTTGAGTGTTCAGCGATGAGGCCACATTCCATTTACGAGGGAAAGTTCACTGCCACAACGTAGGAATATTGGCAACACAGCGGCCAGATACCATCGTCCAGCGTTAGAGAGACCCTCCTAAGCTGAATGTGTTATGGCCGTTTCTCGAGAGCAGGTGTATTGTCTGTTCTTTTTTGCGAAAACACCTTTACGGGAACTTCATCTATTTGTTTCCAAAATTACGATAACATTCCCATAATTTCACTATTCAGCAGGACGGAGCACAGCCGCACTTGCCCCTGAATGTCAGAGAATTTCTAAGCAATGAGCATCTTGAACGATGGATCGCGCAATGCAGCCCTGGCCTCCAAGGTCGTCTGACCCCAGCGTATGTGCTTTCTTGTGGAAGTTTGTGAAAGACTCCGCCTACGTGCCTCCCCTTCCAACAGCTGTGGGCGGAATGCGACGCCGCATAGCTACAGCAGTGGCTGCGGTAACACCTGACATGCTCGCACGAGTATGGGGCGAGTTTGACTACCGATTAGACGTATGCCGAGCATCCGGTGGAGGGCACATTGAAAATTTGCGAAAAGAGAAATTAAGACTATGTATTCTTTACATATTTTAGAATATACCCAAATAATTAAAAGCCATGCATCTAAATGTTATATCCTTGTGAAATCAGATTAATGATTTTGGTACACGCTGTGCTTTGCAACATTGCACAATATTTAGCTAGAGTTGACTTATTTAAGCGTTTTAAAAATAATATAAAGTCATCATTTTTTTAATGGGAGTGCTTTAGAAGGAATATTTCGTAAATATCATTACCTCCCTCTCCAGCTCCATCATCAAACAATACCATGACACTCTGATTGTATATACAAACATATGGTATAATTTTATAAATACTTTTAATAATTGATTTTATGGCTTTATTGGCTGATTTTTTTTTCTAATATTAGTGAACCCTATTACCGAATTCGTTTTTATTACATAAAATTAGAGTAATTATTATGATTGTCTTGCTTGAGAATGAGGGGGTGGGCTGGTTTGCCAATTGCACTTTTTAAAGCATTAAAAATGAAAATACGCTTACATTTTGATTGAAAATTAACCATTTGTAATAAATATTTTAAAACATTTAAACAAGTAATATCTAGCAAAATATTTCTAGTTGTTATAAAATAAGTGGTATCTTCTTCCATACGCAACAAAAATCGAACTTTGGGACAATTTTGATAGTGAATGTAAAATTTTGTAATGAATTCTGCGTTTCGTATTCTCTGGTGCGTGTAGTGCTCCATTAGCAGTGACTATAAATCTTCTTTAAAGACTTTGGGAATAAATACCACTTGAGGCACCATGCTGATACGAGTGCTTACATAACGGATATGTAGAACGTTTGTACACAAACAAAAGGCAATAATGATTTATAGCTAAATGTTTGTATTTTCTGGTATTGATAAATGAAAGTGTAATATCTTAGAATTTTCTATTCAAATGCCAAAAGTGTGTGTGTGTGTGTGTATATATATATATATATATATATATATATATTCGTCAATAATGAAGATCGAGACCACAACCTTTAGTATTGCAGTCAGATTAAGGGATTGTTAATAAGATATAAATACAGGCACTATTAATTTCCTACTTCAACTATTATAGAGCAGTATCTTACATCACAACACCTGGAGTTTGACGGTTTCAATATATCCCATCTGCAGTTCTGCAACCAAATTGTGCATTTGGTGAAAAGAAATTGAAACATCCGGTGCCTCGCAGCTATGCTGTTTGCACTGTTTTGGGCACAACGAATCATAGCTTTGAGCAAAAAAGCAATTTATTCAAGCGATACCGCCAAACCATCCGTATTTATCCCAATATTTACTTGCGGCAGAAGCAGTGGAAAGGAGAAACTGAAGTATGATTGGCTACTCCTAGCGCGCTGCTTGCAGCACGTTTGACCAAAAATGGCGGACTGTTATACCCAGCCTTTATAGTGCCTTAGTGTACAGCGCTCCGTCATCGCGCTCGCTAGGATATCGTAGGCTAACGAATTATACCGTTTCTCTTCGATCGACTCTATTGCGATGAGAAGTGTTCGGAATCACCATCCTGCATTCGTGAACGTTGTATGTATATTCTTGTGTGTTATTATCTAGTTGTAGAAGCGAAAAATTGAAGAGATGCATGCATGCTTCTGGTCACAATGAAGTACTGTAGAGGAATTTGTAGATACTGAAATCCCGGACATATAAATGCCTTAAGGCAAAGCGAATGCCACGCCGATGGTACCACTTACAGATATATACATATAAACATAATAATTATCATATGTGATCGTTGCATGTGAACTGAAACAACAACGGCTGAAATGCACTAACGAATGGAAACATGTATTCAGATGCAAATGGAAGTAAAACAATTGCTAACGATTGATTGTAAACAAATCAAATGCTAGAGCTGATATTTTTTTTTTATCTACTTATACGATACATAAAATATATCCTTAGGAAATTGATTTACATAAAAGATATAAATTCTCCGTGTTCTTAAAGAAGCCCCTCAAATAAATTGCTCTTTTCAATATACATTTGAATGTATTAATTTATTTCATAATTGATATTACTTTAGGTAACTATAAGAACTAATATTTATTGAGTTTTCTACTTTAAGTTTCAGAAACTGAAAAAAATTATACGTATTTAGTACAGTTACAGAAATACATTAAAACTACTAGAAATTTAAGCGAGTATTTAACATTAATTTGTTATTAATTTATAGTTTGGTTGGTGGTTTCTAAGACATGTTTGCAATACAAAACGCTTCACAGAAATCAATTCCATAAGAGGTTATAAAATTGTATGCTTACCTTTTGGAGCAGACATAATTTTAAACAGGCCAAGTTTGTTCTTGTCTCCTCCAGACGTCTGCAACAAAGCACTTCACTTCGCTTCTGGTAACCTACAAACTTCGCAGTTACTGGTCTTGGCATGTCCACGTTGATAATGACGCTGCCGCGACTGAGTTCAAATTGTATATCCCAAGAGAAACGACTGTCTATTAAGCAGGACGCTAGCGTACATCGTCTGCTTTCTCAACCTTTTAACCTTCGACAGCAAATATACTTTTCCTATTTTCTCGCCACTTATTCTGTTCCAAATTGTCACAGTTTTCCGCGCATTCGATCTTCAGTGATATTGCTTACTGCATTGGGCTGCATACCTCACATCCCGCTGTTGACTGGCACAAATTATTCTAATGAAGATTTGTGTCACTAACTAGGCACGTCAATACATTTATGCCGCCATCAGCAGGACGTTATACACTCTTAACTGTATTATATGGGCAAGTTAATATTTCGTTTACTTTTATATTTGGTCTTCCCTAACATGACATTCATTATTGATTCTGTCGCCGTAGAAAAATTGCGTATTATTGAGGTACTTTTGCTCGCGCAATTACTAAATATTTTTGAGAAGATGCATTTTACTTTAAAACAGATATCATAACTGTTCTCGGCATAAGTTAAAGCATCATCTAAACGATACAATATCAGCGAGAAAAGAATCTAATAATTATACTAATACTGGAAAAATTAACTTCTCCTATTACTTTTCGGCCATTGTCACGTGTCCAGTAAATGGCGCAAAACCTTAGAAAACAAATTATGTATATTTTAAATCGTTATTCAGTAATGCTTTGTATTTATTAAATTTGCTTGCAGAGATATTTGTGTGCATTTCAGCAATGGCCCTTTTAGCCTTCTTTCCGAATGTGCATGTGTGTGCCTGTGTGTGTATCCCCTCCTCTAAATTATTGTGAACAAGTGGACCGAGTTTCACCAGACTTAATACACATACTTACAGACATTAGTAAGGACGGACACCCGATTTTTATAGTTTTCGACCATGTTGGGTACTTATTTTTGAAATGACGGCCATTCTAATACTTAGAGCACTACGTCGTAGCTCAGCAGCCATAAACCTATTTAAAACAAATTTCGTATTTTACAGTGTATCATATAAGCATTTCATTTATAGATTGATCTCTTTATTGGTCAGTCATTTTGGAAGATAAAATTACACCAAAAAATTAAGCATTCAATTTATATCTCGGACTCAAATGATTACCACCTAATTTGACACATGATTTGAACTTTGTTAGGCCATGAAAACATAATAAATTAAAATGGATAAGTCACTTATGCCAAAATGTCAGACATGCAAATTTGTTAGGTGTAATTGGTGTATCTAACACATCGCTTGTCCGATTTCGACCGAAGTTTGGATGCTGAAAGTATGCCTATTTTACAAGTTTTAGAATGTCAGTACATGTGTTTCGATATTTTACGATGTCGCCACTTCATAAAATAAAATTATTATGCCATACCACGGAAAACAATTACCTAGCCTTCCGATGACAAATCTGGCAAACAGATTGTGCTACAGCAGTCAATGGAAATATGTATATTTTATAAGTTTACCAGTAACTTATTTTCAAAATGGTGGGCGACAAACATTTTATATAAATATGCTATAGCTACAAAAGTTTCTTACAAATTTCAGCTTAAATTCAAATGCCAGAAGTATCTAGTATCTCTTACAGCCGTCGTAACATGTCTTCATAGAGTATCATTTATACCCCTTTCTAGCCTACTTTCCAAGGGAAAGAAAGGCTTACGAGATCACTTCCTGTATGTGCGTTACTGTGTGTGTGTGTGTCTGTGTGTGTGTCGGTATGCGTGTGTGTGTGTGTGTCCACTCCTTTTCACTTTTTGAACCCATGAACCGAATTTAACCAAACTTGGCACACACACAATAATTAGTAAGGGCACCTGACTTTTACCGTTCTCGACCACTTAGCGCACTTACTTACAAAATGGCTGTTATTAAAACATCTGGGGTGATATGTCAAATCTCGGGAAACATTTAGCCGATTTAAACCAAATATGGTATGCTGGGTGAGGATCAAGTATTCATTAAATTTTGGGATAAATATTGTTTTTGGTTCATCATTTTCGAAGATAGCACCAAAAAATAAAATTAATAAAGGTTGTGCATTATATTGTGAGAAATATTCAAACCAATTTTCACCTTATTTAGCATGTATGTATTACTATGCAAATACAAAAAAAAAACCAATGTGATAGAAATTTATCAGGTACTTATTTTCAAACTGACAGCCATGCAAATATTTTCGGTTTAACATACCACTAAACCAATTTCGGCCAAATTGTATGTACTGACAGAATATATTACAAGCATCATATGTAAAAACTCGACGGCTATTTTGTAAACTAGTCCCATACGAATAAACAAAGTTTTTATGTCATATCTCGGTAAAAAATTAACCATATGCTACAACATGGGGCAAACAATTAGTATTGCAGCAGGTGGTGTAATGTTGTATTTTTTTATGTCGGTCAGGTACCTATTTACAAAACGGTGGTTGTATAAATAATTTAGCTTAGTATATTTTATCAACCAAACCAATTCATCTTAACTTTGTATGCTGTCAATGCCTACTACAAAAATCAAATATGCATATAGATAGCCTCATTTCTCTGTCATTTTGTATTACAACCCTGCAATTAAGAAATTTTTTTCTCATATCTTGGGAAACAATCAACCAAATCTTGCAATATTTGGAGAATATGTATTGTTGTAGACCATATTAATATATATATATATATATATATATATATATATATATATATATATATATATATATATATATATATACACACACTTATCTTCAAAATGGCAGCTGTAAAATAATTTTAGTTTAGGGTGTTATAGCTACCTAATGATATAATATATATTAACTTAACTTTGTATGTCGGCAGTATACAATGATTGAATGTGCTACTACAGTACCTTCGTGTCCAGATATGAAGATCGCCACATGAATATTATGGTGGTTTCATGCCATATCTCGAGGATCAATTAACCAATTTTCACCAAATGTTTTCACTGGAAGATTTCAACTAATTTTGTACAGAATTCTGTACGCAATAAAAGCTACAGGATGCCATTTAATTTTTCATGATTTCAACGGGTCAGACAGCGATGTTCAAAATTGTGGTATAATTATTTTAGGTACGATATTAACATATTTTTAGTTAGGCGCGTTGACAAGGTAATTTATAACGCCAAGGCAGCAAAAATTACCCCCCCCCCCCGGACCTTCCTGTCATTTTTTCTTAGTGAGTTGAGTAACACCGAGATGTTTTTGGATATTAGAGAGAATTTTGGAGACAATGCAGACGACAGAAATTACACACGGGCCTTGCTAGGGACTCGAACCCAGGACCACTCGCACCGTAGGCATGTGTGTAGCTAACTACGCCTCAAAGGTTGGCACTACATTTCCGCACCCTTATGTTATTTGGCTATCATTACGGAGGGAAATAATCGTAACCAGTTGTGGCGTTGATTTTTCGAATCATGGATGTACAATATAGCAAAGTGGTAAGTCACTCGACTTGCATTCGTGAGGACGCGTGTTCGAGATCCGGGTTCGGACATTGTGATTTCGGTTGTCCATGGTTTACAGAAATCAATCCAAGCAAATTATGCTATTGTCCATTAATATATAGAGACATGGCCATTCTTCCCCAGTTCTTTACATCTCAAGGAGCTAGTCGTGTAGGGCGTTATTGGTTAAACACCTAAGTAAATTGAGATGAAAAAAGATTAATTTTAAACAAATTGCGATAGTCGAAATATTAATAAACGAGTATCTTGTCTTTATAAACACCTATGATGTTCTGGAAAGTAGCTTTTAATGTCTACTATCGTAAACTAAACCGCAAGTTTTTGTTATAAGAACGCCACTGTAATTGCAGTATGGACATAAAGTGTAAAGGAGTAAGTTACTATTACTTATTATTTTATTTAATTTTATATAATCCACAAATATCCCAAATTACCTGTTGTAATATTATATCCTTTAATTGTAATAATTATGAGTAATACTCGATTTTATTTTTTAATTCGTTACATATCTGCCTGGAGGCAATTACCATGTTCCCAACTGCTTTCTTGTAGTGATACATCTGGAAATAACCTACCTGTAGCACCATTAAATTTTATTGTACTAAACGCCTGCGTATTGCTGATATATTTTGATGGGACATTCATTACCAAACGCACTGCAGTTTGTGACAATGAAAACCACAATCAAATATTCTTGAGCTGAAATACAGTTTCGTATCAGGTGTGTGTTGCCCTAATTAAAATTATTGGTTCTATACACACAACAGTGGCTGTTAACAGTAATGATGATAAAACGTAGACGGAAACAAATTCATTATCCACAAGGTTACATTTGCATAGAAATATAAGCAGAAATTACTGCCCTATCACTTGAATAAACTGTTTTAAATGTTACTATTCACTAATGAATAGGTGATTACGCTGTTAATTTTTCTGCAGAAGTTACTGTTCTGTCAGCTGAATGAACTGTATTGAAAAGTAATTGTTCACTGATGAATTAATGTTCACTCCATTAATTTATCGGCAAAAATTGCTGTTATTGCAATTAAATAAATATTTTTAAAAGCGGCTATTCACTAATGAATTAGTGATTTCCACTACTAATATATCTGCAGAAATGACTGTTCTTTGAACAGAATGTACTGTGTTGAAAAGTTACTATTCAATAATAAAACTGCTATTATACTACTAATTTATCAGGACAAATTACTGTTCTTTCTACTGAACCAACATTTAGTAAAAGTTACTATTCAATAATAAAACTGCTATTATACTACTAATTTATCAGGACAAATTACTGTTCTTTCTACTGAACCAACATTTAGTAAAAGTTACTATTCAATAATAAAACTGCTATTATACTACTAATTTATCAGGACAAATTACTGTTCTTTCTACTGAACCAACATTTAGTCAAAGTTACTATTCACTGTTAAAACAGTGACAGAAAGGGCAGATTGGCAGTGAAAATTGCAGTTACTTTTTGAAATAGTTTGTGTTCACTTATTAATCACCTGAATTAATTAATTTAACACTGTTTGAATAAGTTGATTTATATCACTGCTGTAATTTGTAGTTTTCCACCGATTATGGATGGAGTATTTTAAACTTATTGGTTCTGTGAAAATTCATTGTTAATCAGTGAATATTAGCTTATTCTAGTTTAGAGTGTAGCGTATACGTAGATTGACAAGTGTTTATTTAACGTGAAAAACCTGTAATAATAATTAATAATATGCGTAGTTACTTTAAGGTGGCATTCCTCTAATAATTTTAATATGCTTTTTAATATACGACACACACTGAACACATTAGGTGAAATATGCCGAATATCACAAGTGTATCTAGCATTAGAATACACAATTCAAAGTTAAATAACCTTTCAATCACTGAAACGAGGATAAATATATTAATAAATTATGTGGCACTTGTAGTTTTAATATTATGGTTATTATAATTGGTATTTGGAATTGAGTTTGAACTATACGATATTAGAAATTTTTAATCAATTTTTGCCTACATTTAGCATTGTGTTCTAATTATGTATTACTTTTTGACAGTTGTGTTGTATGAGAATTAAGTTTGTTGCCCGTATTGCTGTCAAGGTTTTGTTCACATACCAGGGAGATATATTTTATCGTAATTAATATCTGAAAGATTTGTATTTTCTCTTAGAAAATGAGAGTTTTCTACTTTTTTGTGTTTATGTACTATCAGACGACACTAGCTAGCCAATGAAAAACTTCAATTTTTTAAGTAACACTGTTGCAAATTCTACTTTATTCTGGAAGGTTTGGTTTGAACGTAACAAACGAAAAAGATCGAAGAAGATGAAGGTTCGGCTTGGGCTGAGGCAAGTCATAACCGACTGCTCAGCAAGGATTTTACTTAAATTTAGCTTAAACACGAGTCCGCCGTACTTAAACCAGGCTTAAACGAAGTACGAAGGCGTATACGGTAATCTCAAGAAAGGACGAGTCCTTGGTCAGACAACTTCGTGATTGATTATAATAGTTGTAATTCGCCTCCCGCGTATGTCATATGTTAATGTGTTCAGGGACTGTGGAGGCACAAGCTAAAGCCCTTGAGCTTTAAATGAGGGAATATCCGTAGTATAAGAGGACTTGCTACAGCTGCGGGGATGTATCCGTGGAGCAGTCTTCACTACTAAAGGCTGCTCACGATAAACTGAACCTTTAGAAATGAACCTTAGAAAAATGTAATTGCCTCTGCATGCATATATTCTAACGGCCACACTGAGTGACATTCACCCTGTAAAGTTGGTAACTATGGATGGAAAATAGTTATATATTTTAACGTTAAATGAAAAGTGTTAGGTAGCCATTTGTGATAACTTAAAATTATTTCTTTCACTTTCTGTTTTTCAATGCACATGAGTGTAAAAATTGGCAGATTTGTAAAGTATTTAAGTTTGTAATAATTTTACAGTTTCACTTGACCGACGCACGAATAAAGTAATGAGGCCCATGGGAATGTTAATTTTACGTAATACGGAGGAATACACAACGTGCATACAAGTAGATCTTAAGCAGGGCTTTCAAAAGTGCTCATTTTACCGTGAACAGCCTATATAGTAATGTAACAGCTTTAAGATAAATTGATGTAAATTTCGAACAGCGTGCAGCTCTTGTAATCACTTAATTGCTATGCACGTAATAGTAGAGAATTAATGTTAAATAACTAGCTGGTGTCGGCCTGCGCACTTTTTTAATGTAACTATTTTATATGTCGCTAGTTGTTCATTATTTTCTGAGATTTATAATTCTTAATGTTCTGAACTTACAAAACTTAATGTGATTCATGTTATCCTTTTCAGCATATTCTTCATTAAACTTATGCGTCAACAGAGCTGCCACTGTTGTATTTTTAGTATGTTGAGAGAAGTTAGCAGTTGCAAGGTCCATGTTGTGTCACTTGTGGTTTTAAGGCTTCTATTAATTGATATAAATTATCGTTACTAGTGAGTAGAGAATATTGGATGTGGTGAGCATATTAACATGTATACGATTTAACTCAATATTCGGCAAGGACTAGCCAAGGCAAACGAAACCTTAATATCACTAGGTTTATGTCATACTTTACCACATATAAACTATAGTGCATAATTATTTGTGTTGTACATGTATCCATCAGAAAATTGACATATTCCAATTTAGTTTGTAACAACTCTATACATTACAGTACAATGCATAAATTATTTTAATTTAAGTAACAGACTCACTAATATATTATTTACTATATTTTTATGTAACGAGTGCTTAACAAAATATAGTGCCATTTTCATAATGAAAAGGAAAGCCTTTGAAACTAATGCTTGGATGCAAAAATGAGAAAGTATTTCGGTTTTCCCTGTGTTTAACACATATTTTTAAACAATTCTCGTTACTCGAATACAGATCACTCAAACAGACATTCTTATATGCAGATGACTTATTAGCTGTTAAATTTAGATAAAACGCAGAATTATTTTGCTGCTGATCATAACTCAGCCAGAAGCACACGAAACTCATTTATTCAGCACATTAGTACAGTTTCTACTTAAATAAAAACACATTTTCTGTACGTCTTAATTGGAAAAGTCGTAAAGAATGAGAGGTGTTTATGAAGCACAGAAAAAAAAATCTTCTACTATTTCTAAATAACGGCACTATAACAAATTTGAATTTTGGAAAGTAATTCCTACATACGGTATCGCAAACTTGTTAAATATTAATGGTGTCTCATCACAAATGGCCTAAATATGAACTTGTTTCGGATGGCTTTACATGTTAATTACATGATATTTATGGTTAATTTGTAATTTTCTTTGTCGGCACAAATATAAACAAACTACTCACCGCAATGCCAATATTAGCGTTCGCTGTGTTCTGAAGCTACTCGACGTGTTCTGAAGCTACTCGACTTGTTCCGAAGCTACTCGACGTGTTCTGAAGCTACTCGACGTGTTCTGAAGCTACTTGGCGTGTTCTGAAGCTACTCGCTGTGTTCTGAAGCTACTCGACGTGTTCTGAAGCTATTCGGCGTGTTCCCAAGCTACTCGACGTGTTCTGAAGCTACTCGACGTGTTCTGAAGCTACTCGACGTGTTCCGAAGCTACTTGACGTGTTCTGAAGCTACTCGACGTGTTCTGAAGCTACTTGGCGTGTTCTGAAGCTACTCGCTGTGTTCTGAAGCTACTCGACGTGTTCTGAAGCTACTCGAAGGGAAAAATTACGAACGAAATTCCACTCTGTAGGTTTAACTGAAATAATACAAAACGCGCTTTAAGCACAGCCTTTACTTAATATGAGGAATAGTTTCATTACAGTTATGCGACATTTACTATTTTCAATAACGGAATATTTTGAAAATTATTTGCCTGAATAAATAAATTAATTATTTGCATCAAGTTAGTGTATAAATCTTTAATTTAATTACAAATAATGTAGCATTAAACATTAAAATACCTGACGATAAATTATTTCAAAAATTATTTTTGTGTTACTTGAGAAAAATTTTTCGTAATAACGTGCAAACAAAAATATTTCCTTAAAATAATGTAATACGATTTTCTACACAGTCAAACGAGAATTTTGCAGTTAAGAGACACGGCGACTTCATGAGTCAAATGTGGTTTTGATAGGCTTTAAACACTTGCACTTCTTTGATTGACCCACTAGTTCCCTGACAAACCCTTATATGCCTGTAATACTCTTGTAGAAAGAGACCAGGCGAATCACGTACCACTAAGCACACAGGAAAAAGTTGATGTTCACGAAGGCTCGAGCAAATGGACAGATGACACTGCCGGCTACGGTGTACACAGAACTACATAGCTTAGCATTGCCATCGAATGAATTCACGATATTTCTGGCTCTTAGTCTGTAATATGCAGGATGATCGACAAATTATAGGAGGACTATTGACCTGCACTGCCACACTAATGCTCTTAGCCTGCGTCTCTGTTCTTCCGATGCGACGCGATGCGATGAGTGCGTCCTTCAAAGCACTTGTGCTTAGGGATGAATGTTTGTTATGAAGTGAATATTGAAAACAAAGCATGACTGCAGATAGTGATATTTCTTCAGTATCTAGGGGGAAATGTGGTGATAAACGGGACAAGGAACACAGGACAAGCCAGCCTCGCAGAAAATGTCTCAACAGTCTCTGGTTAAATAATAGGTCCAAACTAAGTACGAAACCTTTTTGTGTGGGAACGAAGCTGTTCTTCACTCGTAAACTAATAATAGTTTACTTTTTAAATTTCCGTTTATGTCGGCCTTTTTTTTTCACTTATGGCATTATGTATATATTAATTATTTTCAGAATATTTTTATACAGAGTGTTACTACCTCCATTCTCTAGATACTTTTGAAATAATGGCTTGTAAGAGAATACTGACATTTTAAGTCTACGTGTTCATAAAAAATTTTTTATAAAATATAATTATTTTGTAAATAAATTTTAATATCAATTTCACTTTATATATAAATGTAACCTTAATAACCTAATTGTTTTAAATTGAGATATTACTACAGATTATTTTAATTCAATTTGCTTGGAATTGTTGGCACTATCTTTGTCGTCTAGTTTATGTTTTATAACAATAAGTACATCCTAATTTACACTCTAAATTAAAAGCCCAAAGGTTGATTTTTCCAAATGTGGCTGAATTAATATCAATAATATGATAATGTTATGAGGCTAAGTGACAGCTACTGCTACACCAGAAAGGCAACCCAGTAATTCTCCGTTAGCCCCAAAGAGTGAAAGAATTGTAGTGAAGATCAGAGAAATTACCGGGGAATTAAGGGATCTATACTATTCGGAAAAAGTCGATAAAACTCGCTCAACTATGGCAGTATACATCGTGCTAGCCTTGTCAGTATCGATGGGTTTGTCTAACTATATACCAAAGGTATCTGAATAAGTAGCCTTGGATAAACAAAATTTACACCGTTGAAATTCTTCGACAAAACACTGATTGCCTGTATATGACTTCAATGATAACATACAATTTCTTGAACCAGAAAAAAAGTTTATGTTATTCTTGATTGCAGCCCCAAAAAAAATCATCCCGTGAAATTCTACAAGTGCGTTTAGTAAAGAAATTAACTAATAGACCGGGAAAATTATGTTTCTTCGTGTTATTGCATGTTTGTGTACTGCTGTGGTAAAAAAAAAAATTCAACTGTTTGTGAAGAAAACGCTACACACCGTTTTTTTTCTTTCTTTTCGTAGTTATTGTGACAGCTTGCCGAATAAACTGCACATGCGGACTAAAAAAATAAAAATAAAAAAAATATTTATGGAATTTTCGATGTTACCGTGTTATTTGCCGTCTTCACATTCGCAGTGCACTAATTCTAATCTGAGTATTATTTGCAAACAAATAGGAAATGTTCCTTGCAGGCTGTTGTTTTGTGGGCGCTGCCGCTGTGGTTTCCCTAACTTTTGCATTCCATCGACGCTCCGTATTCATCTCACTTGATCTCCATGGTCCACCAAGGCGAACCGAGTTCTATTCCTGGCGTGGTCGTCCCCGGATTATCACAACGACTTTGGGAATCGCGCTGGACGACGCCACCTGTCGGCAAGTATTTTCAGGGATTTCCCGTTTCCCCCACCCCCTTGCAATCCGGCGCTGCTCAAAAACTAACCTCGCTTCACCTGCATCGGCTCTCGAGACCACGCTGTTGACTACCGGCCAACACTTCCCACTCCACTCCATCCCCATGGTATAGCTAAATGTCTATTTGTGAACTACATGCATAGTGTGTACTGAAAATAAGGAACACGTATATTTGATGTGGTTGACAGCAAATATTTTTCAGATTCGTCCTCCCGATGGCGCTTATCTTAAACAATGTCAATCTAATCTCGTGAGACGAGGAGGTCGAACACGCTACGATTCAAAACATGCTCACAGCATTACTCGAAATTTGAATATTGTATAATTACTGTAGCAATTTGGAACTAAATCTTTAAAGCTTATTACGATACATAATGACGTGTCGTATAAAAAATTACATTAACAATGTTTTCTTAAGTTTTAAATGTTGTATTCTCAATGGTTAGTATAATTTAAATAACTTAATTAAACTTTACCTGTTGAAATATTTATGCTTTACTTATTATTCGTCGTGTAACTACGTGACTGCGAATTAAAGAATGACTTCACATTAATTTATTTTTATCAATCTGCAAGGACTTTGACGGTTTTTCACATGACCATTTACCTTAGTTTCTGGCAAGTGCAGCGGAGCAGGGCTCAATGCTGGTTTGTTCAACTTTAAACACTCGCCATTCCGTCGTTCGGGTCATTTGTTGGCGAATTGCCGGCCGCGAGAGGTCGGCAGAGACTGCTTTGTTGTAGACGCAGCTGAGTTAGCTTTGTTGTTCTCAAACACTCGCTCCGCCAAAGGGATTCGATTCCGCCGCGCAGCCCCTAGCGGCGGAGGTACCTACCGCGGGGACTTGCACACGCGGACTTCAAAAGCCCGGAGTTTCCGAGGGCACGAGTCTTCTTTGATACTTTCGCCCGCGCTGCGAGATACGGCGCCAGAGGGTTTCCTCAGGCATAACGACGTTGAGGAGAAACGATACGCCAAACGATAGGGATCAAGTACCACCTCTTCGCTACCAATAAGTAGTACAGTGGCTAGAATACAAACAAAAACTTCCCCCCTTAATAAAAGTAGCCTTAGAGTGATAAAAAAGTTTTTCTCCTGATAAACAAAATTATAAATGCATAACTAATACTTTTTATAAACAACAATGATTTAATATATTTTATCAGAAAAAAATTACTATCTAACAAATTATTAATTAGCTGAAATTATTAAGAAAATTTCCATCGGTATTAGGGGAGATTTTTTCCTTATTCAGAATGTTTGGAATTGGTGAGTCAGCTTTGAAATAAACATTAGACGAACACAATTTCCCACGCAAAGAGAGATTTTAAAACAAATGTAGGGGAAACCGTTAGTATTGGTAGCCACCAATTTGACTTAAATTTTTCGAAAATGAATATTTTTGCATAGCTGGAAGTTAACAGACACTATTTTGAGAGATACCAGCCATGTAACTAGTTAGAATCAACTGGCACGCTTGGCTGTCGCAGAGTAAATTTTCATTAAATAAACTATTTTATTAATAATGGCACTGTAATTGAATATTCACTTTTGAGAAGACATACATTTTTGGTTGTTTATAATTATAATTTTATGTATTAATATAATATGTCCCAAGATTTGAAAGAGTTTAATAACTAGACAATGGTGTTTTAAAATTTAGCATATTAGTACCAATCAAGAATATGTTGTTGCAGTATTAGATTGGAGGTGATTTTGATCCACACTCAGAATATGTCAAATAATCAAAGAAACCACCCCATTTATATCAATGAGTAACTAAAATCTCGTGCAGGTATTATAGCTCTCCACAAAACATGTTCGTTGCACAAAAACTAACTATCGTTAAATGTGAACCACTGCAAATTAGGTTTGCGACAAACAAATTATTTGTTTCATATGTATACATCATTGACAAATATAACCTAGCAGTTACAATAGTTCAGCACTATACTTTGTGTTAGTAAATTTACTGTATTAAGAAGGTGCAAATAGTGTGATGGCACTCTAAGTGATTTGTTACTTGGTAACGTAACATTTCGAAAGTTTCGTCGTGTACTAAAAACTATAATGGACGCAGGAAACCAAATATATCTCTAACACTTTTCTTCAGTGTACATCAACATGTACTCACTGTATTCCAAACCAGCTCAAGGACATATTTCTTTGTTGTAGAGGAATTCAATATATTCCTAACAAAATTTGTATCAAGAAAATGTGTCATAATAACAACAAACCTAAGTTACTTTAAATTTCCCTTCGAATAAAACCGTGGCTTTGTTGGTTTAAAGAAACAGCCTCAAAGAAATATTTTCTTTGACAAACAGAAATATTTGTTAATAATGTGTTTCCGTGTGGTATTATAAACATTTAGATATTGGTGTGTGTGTGTGCATGTGTGTATGTGTGTGTGTATATATATATAATTTCTTTCTTTCTTGAGTTACGAGATAGTTTAAACGTGACACAAGGAGAACCGCTTAAATAAGTTAATATCTCAACAAATAAATTTGTAAATAGATAATCGATATTTTAGTTTTGCTTTCGAAAATTAACATATTTTGAAATATCTCAGTATTAAGAGAGTGATGATGCATTTAGGAAAGAAATACGATAATTATCTAAATATGTACTTATATCGAAGTAAGATAACCATAATGATTTTAATCAAAAAGAAAATCTTGTGCTAGTAATGAATGTCACATATTATTTTAAAATTAATTTTAATTGTCTTCCGTTCAACAATTCTCATCAGCACTCCAAAGTGTTCAGTAAATGTAACAGAACTTGGAGAGAAATTAATCGAAGACCTGAGAGATAAGAAAAAAATCGTATCTATTTCTGCTGAGACATTGAGGTCTATTACAATACTTCTAGAGTCTGTGTGATTTCTATGTAGAATAGGTTAATTATATATGGGTGAGACTTTGACGTAAGTTTATTGCGTTTATTTCGCATTTTTAGAAGTAATTAGATGTATTGAATGCATAAACAAGCGTTTTCCCTAAGCCGCGAGGCACTGGTTAGGCTCATAGAAAGATATGGCACGCTTGGGAAAAAATATATCTATTGCAGCTGCAGTTCGTTGGAGAGAAGAAGACTGCGTGCAGATTGTGAGCCAGAGACATTACCTTACAGCGATTTTATTAGGATATTATTAACTTGATACTCATTACGTGAAACGAAAGATCGATATGAAGTAGTACAATATCCACAAATAAACGTATAATCACTGAAACTGCGGGAAGGATTATTTTTCCAAATTACTAGAGTTAATAGAACAAAATGAAACAGACACATTTTATGTGGTGGGAATATGTTCTTGATAGATAAATAACAAAAGTTTTATAATAAATAGGCATCCGTCCGAAAAAAAAAACAGAGTATTGTAATTTGCAAGTCAATGGAGCAATGCTTCTGCATCGATTTTTTCCCCAGATATGGCAAAAAAGAAAATAGGAGGGTATATTTAATTAAAAATAATAAACTGACCGTTCTTAAAATACGGAAATTCTCATGGCACTCTTTGGGTGATATTCCAATCTTGTGACGAAATAAAAATAAAATAAAGTTAAATATGAAAAGGATTTTCATTGAATAAATAATATTAGAATTATTGAGAGATGTCGTTTTGCATGTTCATAAGTAAAGTACAGTTTGAACATTATAGAGCTCCGTCTCACAGAGCAGAATGAGCTAGCAAAATTGTCGGCACTATACAGGCTGTTCGGAAACTCGCCCGAGATATTTCGGGAGGAGATTCCTTGTGGGAAATGAGGCAGACATTTTCAGTACAACTTATAGCCTAGCTCAGTTCCTGAGGGAGATATACGCTCTTGAAAATCGAATTTAGAAATGGAATTTTGGCATAATAACATAAACGGAGTGGAATTAAACAACGATTATTTGGATATTGGTTCCTGTTATCAAGATCTTCAACCTATTAAAAACTCATGTCAATACTTGCCACCTTCATAAAAATAATTATAGCAACCCTCTAATTGAATACATATTCCCTACCTTCGTGTTTTATGTAAATATTGTGGAATTTTATTGAGCAGTGCGTCCTACTTAACAAAAGAAGTCCCCATGTTCCATATGCCTAGGACTCACGGTTTCCTTTTTAAAGAGTCACGAAGTTTTCAGCGTGATGTTAAAATACCTGGCAATACTGCACACGCGCGGAACTAAACGCATAGTAAGCAACCTATATCGGGCCGTCTAATCTTAAGTGTACTTAAGTGGGTAATCTACTAATGAGACACAGTGTTGTATCGGGCATATAAATTAACGTGCTTTGTAGCTATCATCTCGTTTAAACAGCATGAATTTTCAAATGAGTCAGCAAGTACAAAATAACTTAATTAATTATTATGATTGTAACAGTTACCCTTATGCGCTGGTTCAATACGACTGACGTCACATGAAGAGGAACCATGCGGTAATAGTAGGTATTTCTTCTGGTACACGTTACGTGCTTGATCACTGCGGCCTGCCACTCCGTACATCACATGCATGTTGACTAATTCCACCCATGTAAACATCTTCAAGCTGCCTCCAGTGCAGTCCTATATACATGTAAGCGCAGCATACACCGCCTATCTCGTTTCACTTGTGCTTTCGGGAATAGTAGGCCCAGTATCAGTTGCTTACGATTTGTTTATCCCCCACGGGTTTTATAACCGCCTACATGCCAGGCGTTTTAACATCAAAGCTGGAGCTTTTTCAAAGGAAATCAGTGGGAACTAGTCATTTGCTTCAAGAGGACCTCATTGTTTAGTAGGGCGTACTGCTCATTAAGATGGCGAAAAATCTCCATAAAACGTGAAGGTAAAGAAATTGTATGCAATTAGAGGGTGGCCATCCCTATTAGTTTTATGAATTTATGAAGTTGGAAGATTTTTAACACCGGTAATTTATAGGTCGAAGATCTCAATAACACGGAACATTTTCCAGGGAATCGTTTACTTCCACGCCATTTCTGATATTTTGTGAATACTCGATTTCTAAACTTGATTTTCAAGGGCGTATATCTTCCTTTGGAATTGAGCTATGAGTTTAGTTGGAGAAGGTCCACTTTCCCCTCAGCGCAGTTGGTTCCCGTCTACTCGCCTTTCCTTACGTCGTCAAACTTTTAGCCATCGACTACCACGGTATCCTGCCTCGAGCCCCATTCACGCGCCTTTGTGTCTCCGATCAACATGGTTGAGTACATGTTTGCGGAATACACAGACATGACCCTTGTGTATGGCACAGCTGAAGGTAATGGAAGAGCAGTTAGTCGGCTGTATCAAGAGCGTTATCCACAACGTGCGGCACCATCGCATACCCTTTTCGCCCCATTTGCGCAACGGCTCCGAGAACAAGGTACCTTCACCACCGACAGGAACGACTGTGGTGCTCCAAAGAGACGCCACACTCCCATATTGGAAGAGGCTGTACTGTATCACGTTGAACAGAGCCCGTCAATGAGTACGTGATCAGTTGCGCGTGCAATGGGTGTTGCTATCAGAATCATCTCGGAGATTCTGCATGAGCAACAACTATATCCTTACCACCTCCAGAGGTCTTTGCGTCCAGCCGATTTTGCACCACGTGTTAACTTCTGCACGTGTGGTTCCTGCTCCGCTGCACGATGAACCCCTTTGACTTGAAATGGTTGTGGCACGGAAACTGTACATTTCCGGACATGGGTTCCTATTCAAAAGAGTGTCTACTCAGTCCTCTCTACAAATTCTATAAATTTGTAAAGGAAATTTCCGAGCATCCTGTATTTAGTCTATGCATAGAATCGCACAACTCCTCAGTTCTACGATATACCTGTTTGTTACGAGCACTGATGTGAAGTTGTGACATCTGCATGGGACGGAGAGAGCGCGTGGCCTAGGGAACTTCCTGTAAAAGCCCTCTGGAGCATTTGTTTAGGTAGCATTATTTTTTGATAGACTATTTATGTAACTCCCTTTTTTAAAACCCTTTTTGGGGTTACTGTCGGACATTTCACGAAAGTATGAAAAAACTATCAACATTCTACAGTAGAAAAAATGTATATATCTTGTCAGTAGAACAGTAATGATGGCACCGCCTGCCAGTGCGCGTTATTCATGTTGTAAGCCTAGAAATACAGGAGAGCACAGATCATCCCACCCAGGTGCATCACATGCCCATCGTAGCCTCTACATGCATGACACTGAACTTGGGTGCAAGCATGTTCATTTATGCTTGAAATAGTTCATCTTCCCCAGGCCTAAAACGTGCGATTTCACATGGCCTACCGTAGCGTGTAAAATGTTGTGATAATCGTTTGATTGGTCCCCGAGATATGGCACAAAACATCAATTTTTTTTCATTTGAAGATCTTCATAAATCGTAGACAGAAATATTATCTATTAGCAGATTTAATGAGAGCCATAGATACTGCCAGCACACAAATAATGGTTGAAAATTTTGGGACGTATGTCTTCCTTGGGAAAAATATTTGCACTTTGAAAATTGTGACAACCTACTTAATTCATATAAATTTAGATGGACTAGAAAAGTATAGCTTATTGCATGAATTTGAGGAGATTATATAATTGATCCTCAATGCAATGTTTTTGCCTGTTTCTCTAGGCATCGTACCTGGTAGCATAGTGGACAGCTATGAGGAAGGAATGTGAAGGTGATCTGCTGATCTGACGTGGACGGCGTTTGGTGCAGCTTTAAGTCGCCTCAGATAGCGGTGCGTGACACTTGGTGTCGAGACCTTTGTGTCACTTTAGTGTAGGGATGTCTTCCTCCCTTTCTGCTCGCCTTTAGTGTAGGGATGTCTTCCTCCCTTTCTGCTCGCCTTTAGTGTAGGGATGTCATCCTCCCTTTCTGCTCGCCTTTAGTGTAGGGATGTCTTCCTCCCTTTCTGCTCGCCTTTAGTGTAGGGATGTCTTCCTCCCTTTCTGCTCGCCTTTAGTGTAGGGATGTCTTCCTCCCTTTCTGCTCGCCTTTAGTGTAGGGATGTCTTCCTCCCTTTCTGCTCGCCTTTAGTGTAGGGATGTCTTCCTCCCTTTCTGCTCGCCTTTAGTGTAGGGATGTCATCCTCCCTTTCTGCTCGCCTTTAGTGTAGGGATGTCTTCCTCCCTTTCTGCTCGCCTTTAGTGTAGGGATTTGCTTCCTCCCTTTCTGCTCGCCTTTAGTGTAGGGATGTCTTCCTCCCTTTCTGCTCGCCTTTAGTGTAGGGATGTCTTCCTCCCTTTCTGCTCGCCTTTAGTGTAGGGATGTCTTCCTCCCTTTCTGCTCGCCTTTAGTGTAGGGATGTCTTCCTCCCTTTCTGCTCGCCTTTAGTGTAGGGATGTCTTCCTCCCTTTCTGCTCGCCTTTAGTGTAGGGATGTCTTCCTCCCTTTCTGCTCGCCTTTAGTGTAGGGATGTCTTCCTCCCTTTCTGCTCGCCTTTAGTGTAGGGATGTCTTCCTCCCTTTCTGCTCGCCTTTAGTGTAGGGATGTCTTCCTCCCTTTCTGCTCGCCTTTGTGTCAAGCATGTGCCCGGTGGGTGGAGGGGGGCGGGGTGTCGCGGCACTGTCGCCACGTTCTATGTCGTCCATAACTTAGAATTGTTTGATGGTTTCGCTTTGGAGCTCCAAGCATATTCCTCCACATTGGTGGGGCAGTGGGTGTTACGGCCAACGATTATAAATACTCTTGCACGACGAATGATCTAGCAGAAACTCTCGGAAGGTCGCGATGGGAATTCTCCTTACTAAGCTAGGGTAGGGAATCGTTGTAGGATTTAAGTATGGGGATTTTTTCATTGTTATTAATACAGCCGAAGTAACTCTAATATTGAAATTATTATTTTTTTTTTAATGTTTATGTTGGGGGTTTTAGTAGGAGGATTTCTAGTGTCAAAGATAAGTCATCTTTTCGGAACTGTAGGGTTTTGAAACGTTTTGCAAGGGTACTTTTTATGTAATTTTTCTGAAAGATTTTTAATTTTCTAAGAAGTTTTGTAAAATTTTCATATATACGATTTTAGCAATTTTATTCATCGGGGAAGAGTAAGAATTTGTTTCAGTGTTGTAAAAGGAATTATTTGTATTCAGCACAATTGTATTTCTAGTGAGAGATGCTCGAAAAAAATGATAAAAACGGTGCCCTGAGAATATATGAAAAATTGTAAATATTAATACAGGATTTATCATTTTTCTCCTATAAAATCAATTTATATTTCTAGATAACCTATTCTTTGCTAATGTATGTGAATAAATAAATGTATTTAGATTTATATACTTTTACTGAGTGTGAAATACCTTTTCGTGGAGAGTAGACAGCCGTTGTTTTCCCGTGCTATTATTATGTTAGATTCTGCCATTATTAATAAATACAATTTATGGACATCTCGTGTGCAGTGATTATTCAGTCTAAATGACTGGGTTTGCGTGTGCCAGGGTGCTTGGGTGCTCTCGGAATATTCCAGGGGAATGCTTAGGGTACGCCCACCTCCTTTTGCACCAATATAGGACATAAAAGGGTGATTTTGCATTTAGTGGTATAATTCAAAACGGCGGAGAACGGAGTTTTGTATCATCTCATTTGATTCTTGCAAAGACATTATCAATGTACAAAATCAAAAGTTTCAATAAGTTACATTGTTTGATTGATTATGCTAAAGATGTAATATTGCCGCTATTGTGGAAATAAATGCCATTTGTCTTACAAAATGGAGGATAAAAGAGGCTCCATTTAGACAGATTTATTGCATGACCTTCATTTTCAAAATAAGTGTCTGGCTGGCCAAAATATGAAAGACTATATGACGTACTGTAATACTACTTGTTTGCCAAACTCAGTATGAATTGGTAAAGTGTTCCCAGATATATGGCATAAAAAAATTATTCTTTATCATGATGCTCTCTTACAGAGGGATCGGCACAAGTGGGTCTGCGTTGGCTTATAGTATTTATGTATGAGGTACTTTCAGCTCACAAAGTGTGGCTGAATTCGGACGAATGGTATAGTAAATATAGCAAATAGTCATAAAATATTTATATAGCAGCCATTTAAAAAAAAAACTCTTTATATTGCCAACCATATCATTACTTATGTGTTGCATTTAGTGAGGGACAATTGGAAATTTTTCGTAGTATAACGTAGAAGCTTTATTTTTTAATGTAATGTTCTTTTTCGAAATAATGAGCTAACAACAAACCCTTTCTCTTAGTTATATGCTTACACTGTCAGCATATCAACTTTGGTTTAAAAATGTTTTAGTGCTTCCCGAGATATATGAGCACTGTGTTTGGTGAATGTCGGTTCATGCGTTCAAACTGATAAGGGTGGCGAGAAATACGTACACACACACAGACAGGAGAGTGACCTCTTAAGCTATACTTTCTTTAGTAAAATTGAATCAGAATTAGCATACAGTAAAGATGCATACCATCTGCTTTAAAGTCGGATGAATAAAATCGTTGGGTCGCAGGAACATGTATTCTGTCTATGGTGCCACGAAAAAATATTGGCAGTAAAAAATATTTAATTAGAGCTTCCAGATTTTCTAAGATAACCGGGAATCACCTATAGAGCTGTGAGGTAGTCAGCGATGTGGCAAAGTGCACTGAAAAAGAAAAGGTTGTCTTGGTTAAAAATTTCGTTTGGCGCAAACGAACTAATTGTTTGTATAAAAGCAATGAAACATGTTGTTGTTATACACTATATATTCTTTGTTCTTATTTGGTTGCCTCCAAACAAAGGTTTGGTTGGCGCAAATGAAGATTTCTTTGACTTTATTTATATTAAACATTTTCGGATAAAATAAATAAACATCTGATCTTGAGGTAGATTCGAATCAACATCAGCTGTGCTTGGGCACGGCGCCTTAGCGACCTTACCTAAAGCGATCCGTAAAGCAATAAGTGAGTTACTAAACATATAGAGTTCAAATTCTGACCAACGTGCACAAATAAATATTTCAAGACTAGCTGTTAACCGCGTCTACACCCACGTGCAAAAATCATCCCTTAATTATAATGATCAAATGCTCTATATTCATTGTTTTCTTTATTACTCTAATATTCTGGATTAGCACATAGGGTACTTTTCAAAACGGAAAAACGAACATCTCCTTAAGGAATATAAAAAACGGACCAGCAACCAGCACCTACTCAAAGGTTGGTTGCTTATCTCATATATTCCCTAAGAAACTATTCGCTTTTCTTGGATGATAAGTGCTCATTGTGTTAATCCAGAATGTAATCTACCCATGTATCAAATTTCATCCTAATCCGTCGAGCCGTTACGGCGTGATTGAATTACAAACAAACATATAAACTTTCGCCTTTATAATATAATTAACATTAACAGTTTTACGTTTAAATTTGCTGTTGAACTTGTGTCATTATGTCATTATGTTGTTTATAGTGAGCATCAATAAATGCACTAACAAACACTGCTATTATCATAATTGTCACAAAAATACAAACATACTCTATAGCTGTATTTTCGAACAAATACTAAGTTTATTCAACCAAAAATTTTTTTTCACATTTCGATTTATTTTGGCCCAGCGCAGAGATTTTGATAATGAAATTCAAGTGTACATTTTTTTTGACAAGAAAAACTTTTGTTGCTTTTCGAGTTTTGTTTACTTAACAAAATATTTTGTAGGGGCAACCAAGTATATTTCTGACCCAATACAAACAAATATTTTGTTGGGTGTTCTCTCAGCGTAAATGTATTTTTATCGATATGTTTGCTTACACGAAATAGGTGTTCAATATAGAACTGAAAAAAAAAACACGCTATCTGTTCTGGCACAAACAGAATTATTTTTAATAAATTATTCGGTTTTGTAAACAGATTTCATTCATTTGGAGGAACTGAGGCTTGGTATTACCAACAAAATTTCGTTTAGCTGAAACAAATGCCTCGCAAACAAATATATTTGTTATATTGAAACGAATATTTTTCTCAGTATTGTACACATCAATCCCGCGTGGGGGAAGACCCGGTTTCGATTCCTGGCCCGGTCGTCCCGATTTCGGTTTTCTGTGATTTTTCGAAATCACTTGGCGTGTATGTTGGGATCGTTCCTTTCTATTGCGTTGTCTTCACCGTCCCTGGTTCTCCGAGCATCGTGCCCATTCTATAATGACCTCGTTGTCCAACCTACACACCTACATACCTACACACCTACCTGCCTACTTGTGTCGTCCTTGCGAGTAGACAAGTCGCCTGTGACCTCTACTAACACGAGCAGCAGCAACAGCCACTCAAGACGCCATACCCATGCTTCTATTTCGCCTCTTCCGGCCCACCCTTTGCACATTCTTACGATAGCGTGAAGATGCCTTAATACGACGGCCAGCCTGAACACGCCATTACTCATGAGCGGTAATCAGGACAGCCAGTAGCCGCAATCTTGACACCCATTGCCTAAACCCCGGTAAGGAGGAATCACCTCTACCAGTCAGGGAATCAGGCCATGTTGCGTTATGCCACGCCGATGTGAGGGCAATGCAGAGCAACGGCAGGGTTCTTTCTCCATGTGACGTCGGCTGGGATGGAAGTCACAAGAAGTCAGCTGTTCCGACCGCCGTAACTCGTCATACTTCATCAGACTTCGGATACTTCTCATGGTGGGACAATTGCAATATATAATGACGTGGCTCTCAGTAAGATAGTTGGTGTAGTTAACTTTAAAATGCTCCCCCGACCATTTCGTATTGTATGCAATGTCTGGATTTGTTATTATATAACCATATATAGGCTGTTAACGGTAAAATGAGCACTTTTGAAAGCCCTGCTAAAGATCTACTCGTTTACACGTTGTGTATTCCCCCGCCTTACGTAAAATTAACATGTCTATGGTCCTCGTCGCTTTATTCATGCGTGGGCCAAATGAAACTGTGAGAATAATAAGAAAGCATACACTTTACAAATCTGCTCATTTTTACACTTCGACGCATTGAAAAACAGAAATTGGAGGAATTGATTTTAACTTATCACATATGGTTACCTTACACTTTTTATGTGACGTTCAGATATGGCACTACTTTCCATTCATCTTTACCTAACTTTACTGGGCGAATGTCTCTCAGTGAGCACATTAAAATATTCACATGCAGAGTCAGTGACTTTTTTTTCTGAACTTCATTTCTAAAGTGCTCACTTTATCGTGAACAGCGTTTAGTAACCTAAAGCTCATTATATTCATTTACCCCACTTTCCCTGCCATCATGATATCTCCCCAACCTTAACAACAAGTACATTATGAACAAGGTATAACATTAATTGTCCCAACACCCTCCTCTAATCTTCATGAACTGTTCAAACTATACTCTCCTTGAGGAAGTATAACAGCATGTGCGGAGATAGAGTCAACAGAGAGTCTCGGCGGAAGATTCACCGCGAACTTCGCTCGTCATCTAACTGCCTATTCGAATCACAACTTTGCAGCATATGACGGGAAGGCGTTGCTAAAGCCAAGTTGGCTACTTCCCGGTCCCTATAATATATTCAGCTATTGCCTTGCGGTCTGAAAGATATTCATTCTACATACATGTTATTATAATTGCTCGTATAATAATATCAATGTAATTTATTCGCGTATAGACGTTATATTACTGTAGTGGCTACAAGTGGTAAAATTATTGCGTTAAAGGTGTTATTCTGTGTTCAAATGGAATCATTACGTACAGAGATGTAAAACTTGACCAACACCACAAAGCAAAAGAAAAGGAAACATTACCTTTAACAACCTTTACAAATCAAATGAAGCCAGGTTACTATCTGCGTTTACAAAACAAAAGGAATGATTTTGATATTATTTTTATTAATAAAAAAGCACATCATTAACTAGTAATAATAGTCAAAGAAAGCGTGCTGCCCTGCTGACGTGAAGGATCGGGATTCGAAATGTGGCCATGGGTTTATCCAACTTGAAAAATACCACCCACCTTACAAAGAATGCTTAAAGAGATACTGTGAAAAAATAAAGATAACTAATATATTTATAAAAACTGAAAATTCAAATTTATAGTTTAAAAATTTACAATCTTGAGCAAAAAAAGGTTTTTTTTTGTGTGTCCTTCCAGAATATAGTTTCTTTGATATTTAATAAAAAGTAAAGTCTCGGCTTTTTAGCTTCTGTCTTTTACTATGTAAAAAATGGACCTCTGGTTCATGGTGAGAAATCCTCTAGTACATAACTGTCCAAATCGAAGAAAATGTAATTTAATTTAAGATATGGGTAATTATTTAATACTTAGCAGCCCCTCCGGCTAGGCAAAACTGACGGCATCGTACCCAACACTGACGTCATGGCGCCGGCGTTTCGAGGCCTTAAACATCATCAAGCTGCGGAAATTGTATACTTCAAAAATAATTAGGCCGGCCTCCCATTCTATTCCGTACTTGATGGCACCATCCATAAACCAAGCCACTTTCTGGAGGCAATACAACTAGCCTGCCTTATGGTGGCGTCGGGGATTTTAGAGATGGAAATCCCATCGAATATAGCAACGTCCGCCACAATTAAAACGAGCTAATTAAAATCCACGTTTCTAGCAAGAAATCATAGAACCCGGCTCACGCAACGAAACGACATAACTACATCCGTTAGTCACCGGGACTACCTGAAAAAATATCCAAACGATAAAGACATAACCTAAACTGAAATACCACAAGTAAACCATAAATAACTATTGATCAGAAATAAATGAAAGATTACGATTTAAATAATTATAAAAATTAAATTAAATTCCAACGTTTTTAAAATATAAATGATATAATTTAAGGTTAAAAGAGTAAATAAATATGTGAGCTCTACGAAAGATATGGGTTGTTTAGAAATATGTTTTTGTTACTTCAAAAATAAAAAAATGGAACATTCTTTATTATAGGGAAAAGTTTTAATATTACCCAATTAAAAGATGTAAAACAAACTCTTTGGCTGACAAATTAAGCAAATAAAAAAGTTTATACATTTTGTTTACAACAACCGTTATATTAACAGCCACAAAGTGTTACTTAGTTTTTAAAAATGTTGGTTATACAAAAATGTTAGAAAAATATACAATTAATTATACAGCGAATAAAAAATTTGCATTAAAATGTTATTATATGTCATTACGTACAAAGGTAAAAATGCATTCTGAAATTTATTGATAAACATGATAAAATAGTCAATAAATTCAGTACAAAATTTGTAATACTCTAAATAATTTAGGTATGAGGTAACAAAAATATAATAAGTTATTTTTAATAATTATTAAACACAGAATATAAAAAAATATATTTAATTAGTTATGTGTAGAATTTAATCATATCATATTAAAAAAATACACATAAATAATGAGCTCTTGAATTTATCCATAGTAGTATACAACTACACTTCTCGTCGACATCATAACAGCGAATTTTTGATGAAGCATCTTTGTGTGACCATGAAATGTGAATAGATTTTAGATGTCAAGGCTACTTGAATAAAATCTGTAGACTTATAAAATAATATTAAAAAATTATAATTTTTTTTATAAATTATAAAAAATAAAGTGTTGACAAACTTATTTTACAAATGTTCACAAGCTTGGGCTTGGTTAAATGTAACTGAAACTTATCAGGCGAGAGAGCTTCGGCTTTTTATATCTAATCTAGATCAAAATAATTTATAAAGAAAGAAATACTTTTGATATAAAAATTTATGTAACTACTACAGTTGCACATTTATATTTTAAAACAAATTATTTACACGTAAAAATTTGTTTTCTTTTTTCTAGACAAAAGAAAAATTAATTTCGAAGAAATATAATTTTCATATCAAAAATTTTATACACTACAAAAGTAAATTCCTATTTTTCGATAAATAATTTTTATTATTAAAATCAGAATTCGATAGTCATTCTTAGAAAAAAAAAACAATGATTTTTGAAAAGTTGATAAAGATATGTTAAAAATTTTTATGAAATTCAATTATAAAAATATTTCAAACAAAATTCAATATTATGATTTTGTTTACCTTTTTTAGTTTTTACTAATCTTAATCACAAATATAGAGTTTTTGACTCATAATTTTGAAATATTGATTTTCCATAATTTTAACACATATACCAGGCAAAATAATTTTAAAACTTTCACCCAAAACACACTAAAAAAATTTACCAAATTTGTACCAATAATTTGAAATTTAAATGTTTCATATGTTTATTCATTTCTAACTCATGTAGTTTTATATAGTTACATAATTTAAAGAGTCCAATAATATGCAAGAATATTTAATTTTTGTAAAAGATCAATTTCATAATTTACAATTCGATATGCCCAATTATGTAATCGTTGGTTTGCAAACTAATAAAGAACTTCGTACTGAACAGTATGTTCATTGGCAATGCTTCTATTTTATATCGTGATGTGAAAAGTATTACTGTTACAAATGGAAGAAATTAAATTTTTCCTAAAGAAAATTGGAATTTTGTATTAGATACTGTTTTTTTTTTTTTTCATAAAATATATATAGCATATCACGATTTTAGACATTCTGGAACATAAATAGCTGTAAATTACAGAAAAAAAAAAGAACTTTATTATAAATAAACTTTTAATTATGATGGTGACTGTGATTATTATTTTTAGTTTGCTAGAAGACTCGCATAGATAATTTGCAGTACGATCAGATAATCGCATTGTTTAATTATAAAACAAATAAAAAATTAAAATTGATATATATATATATATACACACACATGTATATCAATTGTGTTTCTTTCGTATCCTACAATTGACAATACGATGTCTAAACTTAGAATAACAATTGTTACTGGATCAGCATATAATCTGTATCATCTTCCATTAGATTTTTTGTTTTGATATGTCAATAAATAATTATTATCAATGGAATTCCAATAGGAAGTTTTGTCATGACCACCTATAAAGTATATTTATTAATATCTAAGAAATACAAGCAGATTTCTCAATGGATAAACAATTTCAACTGTTTTATTGAAATGTATAAATATTACTGGATATTTGTTATCAATTTCATACATTTCTAAATAATTTTTTTTCTGATGGTGCGCTAACCAAAACATGCATCATAGTAGTTCCTATACCAGGATTATGAAGGTATTATATTTTTTACTATTTTTTGATATTTCTACTGGAGAAAATTGAAATGGAAAAAATCGGAAAAAAACATTGCTATATGTATCTTGGGCATAATAACCAACAGTGACTCGCTTTGATCATCTAAATTGTTCATAAACATGTGCATTATTTGGGAAAGTTAATCCACCCACAATTTTAATGCCGAATTCGATTATTTTACTAAAAATATTTTCATCCTTTTATGTTTGATCTGTTGGAGGAAAAATGTTCGTCTCTCAAAATATTCTATATAGTTTTATAACTTTATAACTTATTTTGATAGTATCGAAAAACTCTATATAAATATAAAAATTAAATATTCAGGAAAACGAACATCTAGAATCAAATTACTTATAGAAAAATTTAGAAAATATAAAATAGCACAGGATATGGAATATTAGATAAATTAAAAGAACGAATTGCCTTTACAGACGAATCACAATAATTGGTAAAATGGTTCGAGAAATAGCTGAAGAAAAAATCTAATATCAAGTTTAGTTCCAGTTGATATACAAAATTTTTATTACCCAAAAACACCTACATAAAATAAATTCAAAAAATATTTAATAATGATCAACATTAAAGAAATGTTTCATCTATATCTGGGATCGAGCAATTTAGAATTAACCCTGGTAAAGGTATTTCTCAAAATACTAATATTATTAATAGAAAATACAGGTTGAGAGGGTATAGTTAACATTTTTACATTGATGATACACAAGTAAATGTAAATAATAATAGATTATGTGTTAAAACTAAAGAGTGGGATTTTATAAAAAAATTTTACATGTTGAAAACATAAACATAAGGACATCGAAAATAAGAAGACGATGATGGTTTTACAGAAATAATTGTATCAATAAATTTGTTATATCAAAACTATGGTTCTAATAAAAAACTGAACTCAAATTAAAGTTGAAAATCAAAAATTTATTGAACCAATTTATACATGTATATTATAATACCAACATCTTGCTTACAGCCAAGCACAACGAAATATTATATTCACCAAAAATGCCAAAATCTGGTGTAGGAATGAAACAATATAATAATTTACCTAGAAAACTTATATGAATGGGCGACCTAAGTAAATAAAATAATAGATTAGTAGTTATTTGTGGTGAAGAAAATGTGGGAAATGAAAATTATTAGTTATTATTATGAATATGTTAAATAATATATTTTTTCTGAACTTTTTAGTCCATAAACTAAAAGTACTTTCATATTTGATAAGAGTTTTAAATGCTATCCTTAATTAACTATAGTATTCTGAAAATCATGGAAATGTGTAACAAAATTGGGTATTAAATAATTTAAATTTATTAGAATTGCATTTACAGGATTATAATAACTGTGGTATTTAAAAAAATTATATTAAAGATTAGAAAGTTTCAATAAAGAAATTAATAAACGTGATGAAGTTCATATGAATCATGATATTTTTATAGAGACCATTTAGATTTAGAATAAAGACATGAAGCTGGTAAAATTTTGCAAAAATCCAAAGAAATAATGTCAGACAAAGAAACTCCAATGGGCGAAAAATTGCTTCTGAATTTATTTATGGATGTATGTTTACTAAAACAAAATTTAATTTGTAAATTATGATTAGTTAATATGAAAAAAAAAACATATATATCTACATATTATTTTATATAAATATATTAAAAATATAAACTTGATGTCTCGATCAACATACAATATTAAATATTAATAAATTGTAGCAAAAGACAAATAAAAAGTATTAAGAAATTAATTAAAGGAAAAAATTGTTATACACATTATCATTACCAATAATTTCAAAAATTAAAAATCAAAACTTGTCCTCATTTAAGATCTGGTAGGTTTTTACCAATTGCTTTGGCTGTTTTAGGGGCCCTTGGAGCTCTTGTCAGAAGTTCCAGTAGTGTATATAATTCGGTTGAAAAACAATAAAAAAAAATTTAAAAAATTTTGAGAGCAAAAAAACACAACGTAGCTATGGAAAATAAAAATGTGAAGGTGGTGCAAAGAAAGAATAATTTAGAAATTTGAAACAGTTCAATTACCAAATACAGATTTTAAAATCATGTGAAAAAATAGGACATAAAACTGATAAATGGTTTTATTAACTATTGAAACCAAATAAAATTATTACAAATGGATATCAAAATGGAAATTAAGATATATCTCAATTAAATAACTCACTGGGTTTTGTTATGTTAAAGTTAATAATGATATTTAATACTACGATTCATTTGGTGGAAATATTCCAATAGAATAACTAATTATTTTTAAAAATTATCAAATTTATTTGATCATAATAGAAATCGAAATTTCGATTAATTTATAAGTGATCATATATGTTTGAGAGTTCTAGATTTAGTTACAAAGGAATACAATTCTTTAACGTAATTTCTCTATTATTAAATTACTTGTATTTCATAAGCCATGAATTAGCTTTTGGGATAAATATCTTAATATTGATAAAAGTAAAAAGAAATGATTCTAATCACGTATTTTTATTGATTGCAAATAAAACATTCACTCAATTTCAACAAGATGTTACTTTTAAATCACAGTTAAATAATTATATTAAAATGAAATATTCACTGATTTTACTTATGGAAAAAATAATTGTAATACAATATTGTTAAATAACATAGTTACACAAAAAAGTGATTTAAATAATACCTGATTATAATAACACACTAATAAATAGTTTTAATAATTATACTCGATTAAGAGAAATAAAAACTATGCCAAAAATGATAAATCTTATCATTATGAATAACTTAAAATTTCACATAAATATTGAAACAATGAATTTATTGAATAAAATGATGGTTTAAATCATAGTATTATACCTTATACTATTAACGTTTATTTAAGCATTTGTGTTCAAAATTAACATTTTAATCAAATTCAACAAGATGTTAATTTGAAAACTGATATGAATGGTTACATAACAAAAAATATATTGAAATTTATGATATAAATATGGAGAATTATATATAAACCACAGTAAATTATAATTAAATGGTTTTGTTGTGTTAAAAATATAAATGTACATGATTTTAAAAATTATCCTTTAAATTTTAATTAAGTGAATATATAAAAATTTACAGTTTAGTCAATTTCAATGAGATGTTGATGTGTAATTTAAGTTAAGTGTTTATATTAAAATTATCATTTTGATTTTCAAGATGAAAAATATTAATAATTAGCTTGAAGAATAAATAAATACATGACATTTAAAAACAAATCACATTAATTGAACAAATAATAATTTATACACAGCAATATGTATTAATTTTGTATATGGTTGGATATTTATGGGGATTCATTATTTCACAATTACCATTTAAAAACAGGCAATGGAAACAAAATAGTAACATATGCCAGTAATCTAATATTGCTTCGAATGTATGAAAATTTATAATATCGCTTATTAAATGGGACACAAAAAATAAATTTAATATGAAAATTTACATCAGGAAAAGCCATTATATATTTTAATTACATAAAGGATTAAATTATTTTTATTTTTTTTAATAATACAATTTTTAAAATTAATACTAATATCCATAATTCATCTACTATTAATATAGTAAGTAGAGGGTATGATACAGATTTTTCAAAACCATTTCTTATAAAATGTGATCAATCAACCTATAAACTAACAGATATAATTCAAATTGCTAAAGGTAATAAAATAAAAATTAGTATTATTAGAGTTTTAAAGTCTTATAAAACTAGTTTTTAATAACTGGATAACTCTTGGTGCACAAGGTGTAAAAATGTAAATAGAAAAAATAATATAAAATAAAGAATATATATAATGGTAAAAAATTATTAAAAATAATCGGCAAATATATGGTTCTGAAAAATTATCAGTTTTAAAAAAAGAATAAATAAGCATTCACAAAAATATATTTGAAAAATTACATAACACTGTATAAATAAATATGTCTGGAAAATATGTTATTTCATATGGAATAGATTTTCAATGGAGAGCTGATTTAATTCAAATGAATTCTAGAAATTTTATAGAAATTTCTATAATTAAGTGGTTTGAAATTTTATAATTCAAAATTTTAAGAATGAATGGAAAAGTATAATATAAATCACTTTCCATCATACTCAGAAATTAAAGATAGCGCTGTTAAAATATATAACCAAATATTTAAAATAAAATATGGAAAAAATTTATCTTCGAATGGTAACTATAAATAGGCTGAAATCTTATGCGACTTCGCCAAAGGATGCAGTAATATCAACCATAGAACAATTAAAATGAAACTAATGGATAATAATAAAGATAATCAAACTTTTTTTTTAATCCAGCATTCTCCACGAAGAACCCTGAAGATACAGATGGAAAAAATTCCCCAGCTGAATATAAAAAATTATAATTTTTTACTGCTGGATTATTTTTATAATATTAATGGAGTATGAACATGCCCCTTAAGCACAAATATGATGTTGGTGATATTGTTTGAATTAGTGAAAAATTAAACAAATTTGAAAATGGATATACATCTAATTGGTTAACAGAGTAATTCGAATCTGATAAAAATTTTAATTACAGTGTATAAACTTGTTTTAAATGATATGGTAAGTGAATATATAAAAGTAAATTTTTATGAATTTCAAATTTTGAAAACTATTTATTGTAATTAATTCTTGATTGAAAAAGTTTTGAAAATAAATTGCGATTTGGTATTTCAATATGCTTCTTGGCATATCTATATAAAAATAGAAATTCTAAATAATTTTAAATTGTTATATTTATATAAACATAATTATGTAAAAAAAGTTATTTTTAATAATATTTAATTACATATTTATATACCTTTAGATAATTATGTATAAATTAATTTAAAATGTTTTATTCCCATATTTTATATACTTAATTATGTATAAAATTAATAAAAGTATTTTTTATTTATATATGTGATCATAATTATGTATAAAATTATTGAAAAAAATTATATTTCTAAATGTATGTTTAACTAATTATCTGCGTATTTCTTCTGGGGCGAAAGAGTATGTGAGTTTTCTCAGAGTGCTCCCATATTTTTTACATATAATTTTTATGGTTGAAGGCCTTTTGTGGGTACCAGGGAAGCTCTTTGCTGTAAAAAATGCCACATTTTATTTTTAAAAAATGACTGGTGACGTTCTAACACCGTGAGGTGAACATCAATTTGAAAGAGCTCTCTCGTCATACCACGAAGATGAATTACGAATACGTAGTCCTGCCTTTGACCTCAACGATCATGGAACGGCAACCTACATCATCACTAACTGGTTGTCACCAGTGTAGATCCTGCGATCGAGTTCTCACCTATGGTCAAACTGCTCGTCGGCATCAGAGAACGAAATGTACGAAGAAGAGCTTTTTTTTTATCGCGCGATAAATCATTACGGCATTGGTCCCATGAACTTTGTTCAAGGCGATACATTGAAAGAACTTAACAAGATATGCAAGGACATGTCTACTGGAATTAGCAAGGGTTGTCGACAATGCCTCTTCCTGCATCGATGTGTACCGATTATACAGGCCACTATGGTGATACAGTTAATGCTAAAGACAGAATGGGTACAGTAGTGTTTGTTTGTGTGGAATGTGCACTAGCAAGACTTTCGTGTGAAGTCGACGAACTTCAAAATAAACGGCCGTCGGCGCTAAACAAAGATGACCATACAACTCCTGCTAATAAGAAAAACAAATTTAATATAAAATACAAAACAGGAGGTGAAGATGACCATGAAGAGAGCATTAATAAAAATGAACATGAAGACAGCAATAGCGCTGAAGACAATTATGGCGATTTTCTCTGTGACTGACACACCCCTCAAACATATTTCCTGCAACAAGCACGTGCAGGGGGCAGAAAACGCCGAGAATACTGGCTACCTGTTTCCCGAAGACACGAATGAACTTGTTGATAGACTTAGATATTTGATTGACGTTCATAAACGCGAGTATCTTAAACACATTTACAAGATATCTTCAATCATTAGAATACTGGAAGATCTGGGGTATGTCGCATGATGTTATGAACTGCTTGCTTCTGAAATTGTAATTCTAAATAATAACAAATCATTATTATAAAATAATTGGTTTTCCTTTATTTTTGTATGATGTATCTTTTTTTCCTGACAATTTTAAATTGGTGCAATAAGCACTCCACTGTTAACAGAAAGAACTGCATATAGAATGATAATGACTTTAGTACAAAAAATGAATATTTGCATACAAAACAATAATTCTGTCGATATGTACAAATTTGGGATATAGTTTGTGATTTTTTTTTCTTAATACTATGGATAGAGAAAGACGACAAACCCATGAATTAAATATGGATTGATAATTGATAGAAATATTGCGAAAGATTGATGGAAATATCGTGAAAGATTAATGGAAATGTGTTGAAAGATTGATGAAAAGACTGTGAAAGATTGATGGAAAATACTGCCAAATATTGACGGAAAGATTAAGAAATTGATGGAAAGACTGAAATATTGTTGGAAAGATTAAAATACTGATGGAAAGATTAAAAGATTGATGGAAATATTGCGAGACGTTGATGGAAAGATGGCAAGAGATTAATGGGAAGAATGAAAGAATGATGGAAAGATTGAAATATTGATGGGAATATTGGTGCATATGGTGCTGATTTTGTGCTGATTGCTGTGCTGTTTTCAGTGCTGTAGGCTGTTCACGGTAAAGTGAGAACATTTAAGGCCCTTCCAAAAGGTCATGTATCAAGGTCAAATGTCAAGTTCGTTGTTAAACAGATTCAATATGGCAGTCGGGTAGCCAGAATGACAGAGCATGAAGGTGCCTGGCCTCAGTTCCATGTAACGTAGTGCCCGACTTCCTGTTATTATTCTACTTTTACAGTTTTAATTTAACAGTTGTTATTTTAATTTTTTTAAGAAAGGGATTTTAATTTGTAAAAATATTGATTTATTAAAAGTACTAAGTATTAAATTACTACTGTAATACAATATAGAAAATGTAAAAAAAATTATTAGCTGAATAAATTATATTTTCTTATTATGATAAATATGTATCAAATATATGAAAATAATGTAGGGTTTTAATTTTAACATTTTTTTTTTTTTTTTTCAATTTATACGATTTCATAAAATAAAAATGGACGAACACATATAGCGTTTTATTAAGTAAAAAGTAATGAGAAATTTAGAAAAATCTTTATTGATTTTAAATAATAAACTTTCTAAAAATACAAAATTTCAATTTATAAAATAAAAAAATGAAGTACCTCAATAGTATTATATTTTTATTATAATATAAGCATATAACAATTTTGATTTACATGTTAATTTATAATACACTATATATAGAATATTTAAAATTATATATTTTTTATTTTATAGTATGTGAGACTGTATTTAATTTTCAATATTTAAATTAATTATTTTTTACAGAGCCTAAAAAAACACCCAAAATCCAAAAATACTAAAAATATCACATAGAAAATCTAGAAATGTAATATTACGATAAATATACTTTGTATTATAGTATAAAAGTATACTAATTTTATGAAAATAATTAATAAAATTGAATAACTAAAAATGTATTTTTATCAATTTAATATTCATCTACTACATTTCTATATTTTCTACATCGTATTTTTTATATTTTATTTTTAGTATTTTTCAAATAACTATACACAGCCTAAATGAGGTTAGTGTTTTTTTTACATATATTGTGTATTTTTGTTAAGTTGTTCCACTTTAGGGCCAAAACGGCTTGACCGATTATGACAAATAAGGTATGTTTGAATTATTCTTGGCACTGTGGTTATTATAGGGTAGGTGACTTCATGAAATTGTCAGTATGGAGGTCGCTGGTCACCATCAAGTCGGTATCAGATATTAGTTTTCAAACTCATGTAATATCAATTTCATATAAATGCTTTTGAAAAAGGTCACAAAATACGAGTATATGAATAAAATTAATACAACACCAAATTACCTCTACAGATGCTATACGAAAGGATCTCTGAAAAGTATTTCCTTGATTAAAAAATTTATTTATATTTGCTATAGGTAAGATAGAGCTGTAAAACTGGTACCAAAAGTTGGCAAACTAAGCAAAATATTTTTTTTACCAGGGCAACACTATAGTAAGTCTCCACATCAATACCCTTGACGGAAAGTATAACATATAGTCGATATTCAATTTCTGTCCACATGCATTAGCTAACAACACAGGAGGTATCAATGCAATGACAGTGGATATACGATGTCGCAGAGTTCCGAGATCATATACAGGAGTTCATCAGACATTGTCGTTGACATAACCCCCAAGAAACATTTAAAGAAGTTATGTCAGGAGAGCGTGGAGACCAAGCTGTCGGCCCATCACGACCCATCCATCGTGCAGGAAAAGATGGGCACGGACCTCCAAACCCCAATGAGACGGTACACCGTTTTGCTATTAAAAAAAAAAAAATGACATATGGGTGATACTGAAGCGACTGAGGAGCAGCAAACATTTGCAAAATTTCTAGATACACTGGAGATGTGAGGGTACCTTTAGCCAACGGAATGGTCCGATAATTTTGTCATCCAAAAACGGGCACCAAACGTTCACCTTTGGGCTGCCTCTGGTACACTCTGGCACCTCACCGCGGGGGGGGGGGGGGGGCTCTGAACCCCAAAAATGCACGTTATGTTAGTTCACTCTATCACTAGCCAAAACATACGCCTCGTTTGAAAAAGCAACATCTTTGAGATAGCCATTATCGCCCTAAATACATGATAACATTTCGACTAGAAATTTATACCAGCGCTTCCGTCTTTGGGCAACACAACCTGAACAATTTGCACCTTGTATGCACGAGACAATAAACGTTTTTGTATGATATCATTAAGGGAACTTTTTGGCATCTGTAATTCACGTGATTCCCTTCGCACTTATTTCTTGGGACTTCGCAAAAAGTTCGTCACACTGCTTCCAACTTTTCAGATCAGCTTAATGGTCGGTGAATTCTCGGTAAGTCAGCGAAGGACCCTGTGTTCTTGAACTGGCCATGCCACAACTGAACACTCTCGACAGCTGATGTCATCTTCCCATACGTTGTCTGAAAATTCTTCTGTGCTGTTATTGGTGACCGAGTTTCGTGATACCAGAGTACACAATGAACATTTTTATGATTTGTGAACATGTCCTTATTCCTGAACACTGCAACTGCTACACGTTACTGAAAACATGCAACAAAAAACTTCGTTTGTATTCCAACATTCTGGTAACAGTTTCATATCTGTATCTTTCACATGGCACATATAAATAAAGTTTGTAATCAGGTAAAGGCTTTTCGGACATCTTGTGCTTCACCAGCGTAGTCGGATTCCGACATAATACATTATTTTGTTCGTTTATTAAATAAATATATTTCCGTTGGTCCCAATCGAAGTACGTATTGAAATGAATAGAATTAACTTACATTTGAATGAGTTAGTTTTCAATTTGGTTATTAGTTTATAGATTATTCAAGTGAAGCTTAGTAAAGTTAACGTCGTAGAATTGTTATTAATGCTTAATAAGTTTTATTTCTAATACACTCCCACTGTCTAATGTCAATATATTTTCGCTTTTCTTGAAACTTACCTAAAAAGCCGAAATAAAAGTTTTTCACCTTAAAAATTGCGCATTTTAATAGCTTATTGATAGAGATCCGGAAATTGCGGGGATTCGTCCATCATCAAGCTAGACTCCACAATTCTTTGTATATTCGAGAATCAGATATTTGTTCTTTGGGGGTTGCTACAGTTCCGCCCCAAGACCAGGTGGCACGGAATGCGAGTCTTGTTTTTCTTGCAGGTTCGTTATTGGTCGAAAGTGGTTCGGGGAAGTGTGTAACATACTGTAGTTCAATAGAGGCAGAAACAGAAATATACATGTCGCTGAAGTTTAAATTGTCCTCAAATGAATTCGCGAAATTTGCGGGTCTCTGTTTATTGACTATTCAAAATTTAAAACGAATTATGCATCATAGAGCTTTATGAAGGAGTGAGTGAAGGGATTTGGACGGCTCTTGACATCGTGGTCTTGAGAGCCGATGAGGGTGATTGACGTGAGAATGGAGCAACGTCAGAATTAAGGGGCGGGGGAAGCGAGAGGACCCGCCGACCAACGGCATCGTCCGGCACGATTCCACTTGCGAAAACCTGGAGTGATCCGGCCGGGGATTGAACCCGGATCGCCTTGGTGGGAGGGGGAGTGGTATAACCGCTCAGCCACAGTGGTCCCTAGAGCTTCACGATTACTTAAGTAGTAGTTATTCAACCCTCCATACAGTATCAGTGTTCATTATATGTTTATACATGTGGCATAGTTAATGACTTTTCTTTTATTTTAACACCTTAATTCTCCGTAGAGGCTGTGTGAGTCATAGAGATATATTTCTATTGTCTTGCTAACAAAAATAATTGCAAAAACATAAATGAAAAATAATAAAGCCCTATTTAGCTTTTAATCTCAAACAACACACTATAAGATGCGTTTCTATTATAAAAATTACTTTTGTTATGTTACTTCTTAGCGCTTAATCGTAACGTCTACTGCTTACGTTTTCAAATGTGTAAATCCCCTAAGTGCGCGTGTGTAGAAAATGATGGAAAGAGTATTTCTTGCAAAGACACATCAACTCCCGCGTGCTTCGTATTATTGACGTACAAGCATACACGGAGGTCAGCTATGTGTTTCTAACGAATTACTTTGATACACTACTTTACTGGCCGTACAAAATAATGTGAGTGCCACGAGGGCTGAGCGATTAGCCTGATCGCCTCCCACGCAGGCGAACCGGGTTTAATCCCCGGCCGGGTCACTCCCGGATTTTCGCAAGTGGAATCGTGCCGGACGATGCTTTCGGTCAGAGGGTTTTCTCGGTAGTCTCCCGTCTCCCCCCGCCATTGCATTCCGGCGCTGCTCCATTCTCATCTCGCTTTATCTCTTCCATCCCGCGGAAGGCAATGGAAGACCATCGCTGTATCATCCTGTCTAGTTGATTGGTCGCGACAGGGCCTCTTTCCCACCGCTGAGTCCTTGGTTCCTGCCAACCATTTTAGCTAACCAACACACACACACACACACACACGCACGCGCACACACACTATAACATGTATTTGATATTGTAAATAGTTATTTTTATTATAATGTTAAGGAATGAAATAGTTGGTTCCACGGACAATGCAATACAACGTTACTATCATGTGTAACGTGCTGATATTATTTTGAAATAATTTTGGGCATTGTTTACTTCACGTCGTATAACAAAACTACACAAGAGTTTATCTTGTCTGCCATAGAATAGCCATTTGACTTACGCCCGCAGACCAAAAACGGATAATCCCAAAAGTATTTTGATTTTGTTCCCTGTGGTATGGAATTCTGGAAATTAAAAAAGAAGAAAAAATTATTTATTAACAAACAATCGACTACGACTAAACTTCAAACAGGTATATAGTAAACTTTAGTGAGTAGGTTCAAGTACAAACAAAGAAACAAATTTTGTATTTATACTCATTAGTGTAAAAATATAACATTTTTAAAGATTCATGGAAAACTGATGTAAATTGTTACCTATAAAGAATGAAAGTGCTTGTGTGCACATATATATATATGTATATTTAAGGGTTTATATCACAAAAATGACTTATTTTATGAGTGCTACGTGGTCGTCAGAGGCCTTCTTGTAGAGAATGTGTTCTCATTTGTTACTAATGCTGTTTTCATTCATTTTACATAAGCACTTGGGCGCTGTATTAATTATACAAGAAAGGATTGTTTTTAATTAAAGATTGGGCGCCTTGTTTATCTGCAGCATAAATTAAAAATTAATTACGACACAAGAAAGAATACAGGTTAAAAGTAAAAAGTATGAAATATTTAAACAGAAATACTTGTAAATAAATATTCTAGCAACAAATATGTAATGTTATTAAATTTCAGGGAAGAAACAATGTGAATTAGTATAAGTGACCCGTAATAAATCATTGTAAATTATAGTGATTTAATTTTTCGTTCTGAGACAGAAGAAAATTAGTCTTTCCTCGCAAAAATACCACGAAAAATTAATTTGAAATACGATCTTAACATATACCACCTCCCTTAGATTATTTTCTTGCGTGGGAAATTTAAATCACAAAATAAAAGACAAAGAAAATAATTACGTGTCACTGCTCAGATGGGATTACATATATCGAGTATCGTCGGCAATTTGTATATAATTTAAAAGTTTGTAGGAAAAATTGATACTGAAATGTTATTACTGCCGCAGAAAAATTCAATTAATTTAGTTTAAGGCAATTAGTCATTTTCAATTTATTGACGTGTAGACGAGGATTTCGTTACGTCCAAAGTAATTTTAAAATATGCTGGCCATAGAGCGTCTCACTCTTAGATTGCAGTGCGCGATGTAAGGGACAGTCTTGCACGATTCTGTCGTTAACTCTGTCCTTGTTCCCGCGGGCGCTGTTGCCTGATAGGTTATTTTTTTGCAACTCCGAAAAAGAAAACTACCTACGTTGAGTCCCTAATCACGATGATAAGGTTTCTCACAGCCTGCAATTCAAAGGAACCGCTTAGCTTTGCGTCGCAGGATTGGATTCCTTTCAGATTTGGCAGGGAGATAAACAGATAAGAATTATCTTAATCAGGCCGTTTCCTTCACCGCCCATTTGTTTCTCAGCTTGCAAGTTACGTCACAAAGCTGAAGCAATCTGGCAACAGTGAGCGCCATAAGTCCCTTACTGCAATCTAAGCGTGAGACGGACTTAGTAGCAGCCATCTTATTGTTACCTCGGCCTTCTTGAGAACAGGCCATGAAGCAAATAACATACACTAAACGATACTACAATTTGCTGAATGAAAATCCAGAACATTATACAAATATCTTCAGAGTGAATATTATGGTAGTGTAACACGTTAAGACTGCATTTCCTTCTTTAAATCTGCCTTCCAAATTTACATTATATTAAAATTAGGCTGCAAAACCCTATAATAAAGCTCATGGTGGCTCAACATTCAAAAGAAAATTACAATTTCCATTCCTTAGATTCTTTTTAAACGAACGCTATATAAAAGGATACACCACTGAGATATTTCAACTCCAAACGAAATACTAAATAGCTGAGTTATCAATCTAATATCATAAAGTTATAGTGATTTAAACATTAAAATTAAGTAGGATGTTTATTTCAGATAAACTCGAAATTATATAGTGGTTACCTGAAGAAAAAAAAAACTTTACATGAAATAATTGTTAACGCTATCTGCTACATTTTAAAATATGAAATTAAAATTTTAAGCCTTCCTACTCCAGAAGTCACAATAATTTCCCACCTGATGAAACAAATTTCAAATAGAGGACTGACAACAAAACTAGCGAAGCTTACAACGCTAACAAAAATAAGTAAAAACCTTAAGAATATGAACCAAGACGAAAGGATTAGGCTAAAACGTAATATATTATTGTTAAATAACAAAAATCTAAATTAATTTACTTGTTTAGAACAGAAAAAATTAGGAACGTAAACATAAGAGTTATATAAAAAAACGAGAGAAAACCAAGGAATTATAGTGAAAAGCAATGCATTGGATTAAGGTGCAAATAATTTTGAATGAACACAGTAAAGGAACTGGAGTGAAAAACATTCTTAGTAAAAGAAATTCAACGAAGCAGAATGCAAAAAAATAATCATGAGGAGTAAAAATTGTAGTTGTAAGCTATCTAAATACAGTGCGAAACAACGAAATCAGGCAAATTATAACGATCACTAACAATATAAAGTAAAAATTGTTGTTGTAAGCTATCTAAATACAGTGCGAAACAACGAAATCAGGCAAATTATAACGATCACTAACAATATAAAGTAAAAATTGTTGTTGTAAGCTATCTAAATACAGTGCGAAACAACGAAATCAGGCAAATTATAACGATCACTAACAATATAGAGTAAAAATTGTTGTTGTAAGCTATCTAAATACAGTGCGAAACAACGAAATCAGGAAAATTATAACGATCACTAACAATATAGAGTAAAAATTGTTGTAAGCTATCTAAATACAGTGCGAAACAACGAAATCAGGCAAATTATAACGATCACTAACAATATAGAGTAAAAATTGTTGTTGTAAGCTATCTAAATACAGTGCGAAACAACGAAATCAGGCAAATTATAACGATCACTAACAATATAGAGTAAAAATTGTTGTTGTAAGCTATCTAAATACAGTGCGAAACAACGAAATCAGGCAAATTATAACGATCACTAACAATATAAAGTAAAAATTGTTGTTGTAAGCTATCTATATACAGTGCGAAACAACGAAATCAGGAAAATTATAACGATCACTAACAATATAGAGTAAAAATTGTTGTTGTAAGCTATCTAAATACAGTGCGAAACAACGAAATCAGGAAAATTATAACGATCACTAACAATATAGAGTAAAAATTGTAGTTGTAAGCTATCTAAATACAGTGCGAAACAACGAAATCAGGCAAATTATAACGATCACTAACAATATAGAGTAAAAATTGTTGTTGTAAGCTATCTAAATACAGTGCGAAACAACGAAATCAGGCAAATTATAACGATCACTAACAATATAAAGTAAAAATTGTTGTTGTAAGCTATCTATATACAGTGCGAAACAACGAAATCAGGAAAATTATAACGATCACTAACAATATAGAGTAAAAATTGTTGTTGTAAGCTATCTAAATACAGTGCGAAACAACGAAATCAGGAAAATTATAACGATCACTAACAATATAGAGTAAAAATTGTTGTTGTAAGCTATCTAAATACAGTGCGAAACAACGAAATCAGGAAAATTATAACGATCACTAACAATATAGATTAAAAATTGCTGTTGTAAGCTATCTAAATACAGTGCGAAACAACGAAATCAGGAAAATTATAACGATCACTAACAATATAGAGTAAAAATTGTTGTTGTAAGCTATCTAAATACAGTGCGAAACAACGAAATCAGGCAAATTATAACGATCACTAACAATATAGAGTAAAAATTGTTGTTGTAAGCTATCTAAATACAGTGCGAAACAACGAAATCAGGCAAATTATAACGATCACTAACAATATAAAGTAAAAATTGTTGTTGTAAGCTATCTATATACAGTGCGAAACAACGAAATCAGGAAAATTATAACGATCACTAACAATATAGAGTAAAAATTGTAGTTGTAAGCTATCTAAATACAGTGCGAAACAACGAAATCAGGCAAATTATAACGATCACTAACAATATAAAGTAAAAATTGTTGTTGTAAGCTATCTATATACAGTGCGAAACAACGAAATCAGGAAAATTATAACGATCACTAACAATATAGAGTAAAAATTGTTGTTGTAAGCTATCTAAATACAGTGCGAAACAACGAAATCAGGCAAATTATAACGATCACTAACAATATAGAGTAAAAATTGTTGTTGTAAGCTATCTAAATACAGTGCGAAACAACGAAATCAGGAAAATTATAACGATCACTAACAATATAGATTAAAAATTGCTGTTGTAAGCTATCTAAATACAGTGCGAAACAACGAAATCAGGCAGATTATAATGATCACTAACAATATAGAGTAAAATTAAAAAATAATGATATTTTTCAACAAATATGAATAAAAATTAAGGAAAGAATTTTAAATGCAGAATTTAAGTTCATCCATTGGAAGGACCCCGACTCTGGCTTAACATATACCCAACATATGTACGCGACAAGATAGGTTACCCCTTATTATTTTTAACTGTTTTACCTGAATGTCTGACTATATCGTCTTTGTGAGAAAGTTTAAAGATACAAATCTGGTTTCACATGGGTATTACGTTTTGCTATATTTAAATTGCAGTACATGCACTTCTCACAATAGTCGCTATTTTTTGTTAAATTATTTAATTACGGAAGCTACTCAGCTAGTGGAAAAATGAAAATATCTTCTAATATTTTCCAGCTCTCTTAAAGTATACTCATGACCACGTAACTTTTAAAAATAATTATATATTTGGATTTAAAAAAAGCATAAATTTAAGTATGTATACCTGTATGTTACACGATGAAGTTGAGTTAGTGGATCATCGGCGACTAAAATGTAGAATAGTGAAAACAACTAAATTTTAAAATCCGGCGAGTGGTGCTAGAGAGGATTCATGTGCATGCATGAAAGCGAAAATGAAATAATTTGATCTTTATGTATATGCCAAAATATGATAATATGAAAAATATCACAATTGCCTAGTTAGTTACTGACGAATTGTATGGTGATTTTCGGGAATACGATTCCAAGCTAGCAATTTAAGGGTAAATACAGAAACCTGCCAGGTGCCGTTTTATTTTTCAAATGTGTATTTATATCAGAACCCGTCTATGTGCTTTTGTCAACGTACCCAAAGCAGCCCTGTGTGCCATGGCTAATCATTTCGTTCATACAGCCCTCACAAGATGGCACCGAGCGCTGATGTGTCGCCAACGTTTGCACCTGTAATCTGCTAGGTGCCAGTAACCGACGGCAGGCATGGATGGAAGCAGTTCCGATGCTGCGCATTCATGCATTGCAATGAAGGAAGCGCGACGAAAGAATAAAGTCTCCGGATATAATCTAGATGTGCAGGAACGATGCATAATTACTGGGGTAGCATATCATAGGTTCCAGAATACAGATCTGTAGAGAATGTTTCTCTGCCTTCACAGGTGTCTTGGAAATTTAGATGCAGATGCGGTACACTGTCATCTGAACTGAAAGACAATTATTCACTTAGTTTTATGCATGTGATTATGCTACTCAAAACAACTACGTCGTCGGGTAAATAGAAGTTATACCAGTGCAGCAGTGAAGGCATGGGGCAAATAAAACCCCGTAAGGCAGTCGACGGCAGGCTACTGGTACATAGTGTATTCGGCTGGAGAAGGAAATAATGTTCAGATGTGTCGGCTGACATTCATTGATATTTTCGCTATATCTATATAGGCGCACCCTTCAAACACTTGTTGCGAGGAAAAAGAAGGGCGAATTCATTTTTGAAGCGAAACGAGGACGATTCTTTAAACCAAAGAAGCTTTACAGTGAGGTTAGAGAGAGTATTGAAGACCACATAAACAGTATACCACAAACTGAGTCTCACTATTTGAGAGTTACATAGCAAAAAGTATACATGAACCCTGACATCAATGTGCACAGATAGTTCACAGAATTCAAAAATACTAATCATTCAAATAATGTTTTTTTCTACAGAGATTATGTTTAAAGTTTTAAGAAGAGTTTTCTGATCTGTAATTTTGGCCTCCGCTTGCAGACAATCGCCGAACCTGTAACCCAGTGTCGGACTGGCAGCCTTCTGGGCCCTCGGTAAAAAAATTTATCTGAGCCACCCTCCCCCCTTAAAAAAATGTTTCATATGGAATGTACTCCTAGCAATATTGTAGAGACTAGTCACTAGAGACGTCATATACTCTCAATAAATTCTATTTATTTCTGAGAGGAAGGGATTGTAATAATATTTAATACAAATTTCTAGTTTTATAAAATTATTTTATTGCATTATTCTTTTACTACTAAATATAGAATCAATCACAATATTGTATACTACATAACACAACGAACGACATTGACTGTTGTTGAAATAGTTATTTTTAGAAAAATGTAGGATTTCTTTGATATAAGAAGATGATTCAAACTGAACAGTAAAAATCATACAATTAATTTTTTTTTCTTAGTTCGTCATTTGTACATGCAATGTCATCTATTATTTTACTTTTGTTAATTTTATGGAATAAGTCCCTCTCACAGTTCATAAGCATGAAATTTCTTTAAAGTTCCTGACCTAAAGAATATCTTAGTTTGTTTTTAACCAATTTTAGTTCAAAAAAGACTCTTTCGCAAGAAACTTGAGTACATGGAATTGTTATTAAACATTTATAAATTGAATACAAATTATTGAAAAGACCGGATTGAGAAGATAGACCATACAATACAGTAAAAGAACATTATAATCATTGGGAACAGTTAACATTAGTATTGATTCCACAAAAAGACTTATGATCAAAATCGACGTCATCATCGCTTGATCCTTCTTCACCAGGTACGAGTATATCAAAGCATTCTCTTTCCAGGAACAGCTTGAAAACATCGTACTGTGCGGCAAACTGTCTCAGCTCATTAATAAGATCCGATCAGCTAATGTTTGTTAAATTTGACACTACTTCGAATGAAGTCGCAGAAATCTCATGATTGGGGTGATTTAACATTTTTCCAAAGATTCTGGGATCCAAAATAGCAAAATCGCCAAGTAAATCCTGATTTGGAACAAACCGTTCTTTAATGCTTTTCATAGCACAGCCCAAAATGTTAAAATATAACACCTTAAACTTTTGGGTGGCAGTAACAGAGCGTGAATCATCCTGTGCATGTTCTCCTAGCATTTTCATTTTTTTTTGTGATACTTTTTTTCAGGGGAATCCACCTCCATTTCTAGTTCACTGTCTTTAAACATTGTTGTAATGTGAACAGTGTACTTTTTGCACCATTGCAGTAATTTATCAAAATGTGTCCCATTCCTCTTTTCTTGGGTTTGTTTTATCAAGTTTTCGACCAATTTCCATGCTTTTGAGTAATTAAGATTTTTACTTTGTAAAAAAACTGGCGAAGTGACTACGAATAAATCCAAAATGTTAAAAGCAGTAAATAAATGTTTAAATTTAGTCCATTGGTTACTGAGTGTTCGAGCTGTAAACTTACCTTTGCAATCGAAGTTACCTTCAGAAATTTGTAATAATACATTAAACAGATTCACCAACTTTCAAGTATCGTTGGCACAGCCAAAATCATCTGAAAATAATTCGTAGTCAATAATTGAAGTCATGGCTTTGTGCTTGCTCCACCCTCTAGTAGCGCCAATTTTTTTTTAAGTCTCTGTAGTTTTTCTTGACCTTTGAAACGTCTTTTTGTGTTTTTTACCAAACAGTCATTATTTTGTAGGACTGGCTGAGGAAACAAGCCGTCTCCTCCGCTAGACCAAATAAATTTTCGGCCTGAAGCCAACTTACTGTATAATCTACGACAACCAGATTTAAAACATGTGCCATGCAGTGAGTATATATTATGTTCGGGTTATCTTTCTTCAGTTGAGCGTGTAGTCATATTGACAGCTCCATCAAAAGAACAAGCTACTACATTTTTGAAGAGATAATAATATTTGTTAAATGTGATTTTATTACTTCGAATAGTGCTTGGCCACTGGAGTCTTCTACTACACACAAGTCAAGAAGTCGATTATACACCTTTCCTTGCACTACATACCGAACACAAATTTCCAGCTGGTTAATGGTAGCGATATCTTGTGTGGAATCAATCATCAAACTACAGATAATACTATCGGATAAATCTTTTAAAACCATTTGCCTTCCAGTATTGCTTATTGTCCTTATTAATTTATTGATGAACATTTTAGACAAGAATGTAACAAGAGATCCTCTCCCAAAATGTTTCTTCTTATATCCCATTACTTCTCGCTTCTTAAGTTTTTTTCATTATTTTCTTCTTGCTATCTTCTATACACTGTTCAACATGGGTTTTGAAAATCACGTCATATATCGATATTAGCAAAACAAGCTATAAAAAGTTTCTATGATTTCCTATTTGGTTAGGAGAATAAACTGCTTCTTCCTTCCCTCGATAAGCCAATCCTTGTCGTCCAATAAAAAGTGTGATATCTATAAGGCGCTGAAGAAGTTGTTTACTAGTTTCAATTTGTTTCTCTCTATATGTGGCTTGACTGAAGTTAAGAATAAATACGATGTCTCCTTTTTTGCATAGCTGAAGCGCTGCCGTAACAGAATTTTGATGGTATTTTGAATATTCATGGATATCCACAGCCTTGCAGATATGTTTATATAAAACTTCGTGTCCTGAAATGAATGATAATTTCCTGTTTTCTTTCCCACCGCAGGCAATACAAGTTGAACAGAACAAGTTGTGAAATGTTCCTCTCTAGCCAAATGCAGCCTGGAGTCAGTGCTCCGGAGCCAGGCGGCCATCTTGGATTACGTTGTGCGGAACTTCCTGTTCCTTCATTTCAGTTTGGCGGCGGCCATCTTGTCCGCGAGTGAGAACTTGACCTTGAACTCTTGTTTTCAAGCTTAAATTTTGTTTTCGGACACAGATTTGGATATGAAATACCAAATTTTAATTTTCGATATTAGATTTGGTTTTTTATTCCGAATTTGGTTTTGTGCAACTCCGTCAGCGTCCATATTCCTCTTCTTGCGTCCATCGTTGAGGGTTTCCACGAAGTCCTCTCACAGTTTTCATTCTTTTGGATTCCACTTGTTCCCCTCTCTTCCTTCGTCCTCTCTCTTCCCCTCATTCACTTCCTCTGTTCTCTCGCACTTCTTCCCGGGGGTGTTTTCCGTCCATCTCGTTTCTCGTCTGCTGGTGACGACAATCGTTTTCTTGTTTACCGCCCATCTTTGTATACCAAATCGGCCGCTAGAGTGTGTGCTCGCGGCCACAATTTATTCTCGCAATCGCCACCAGAGTGGAGGCAGCTAGGTGCGCTGGCGGCTATCTTGCGTTCGCTCATCGTCCACCAGGAGTGCTGGTAAATTATTTTAAGTGTGAACTAAAAAATGCTGGAGTGGTGCGGTTTCGTTCCGGCGATCCTTCTGTCGCCAATGCGATGTGCTAACCACAAGACCACCATCGCATGTCGACCGATTACAGTTGAAATAAGACATATGCGGGAGAGCATGCACTCGTCCAGCAGACTTGTAATCGTGAAAAAAAAACTATTCTTCTGACACCCATCTTGTTTGTCGTCTGCTGGATGCATTCATCTTGTTTGTCTTAGTCTGCTAGGGGATCTTGATTTGCTTATAAGCATAGTTGGCTGTGGGATCGAGGACTGAAGGACAGCCCGATCGCCATCTTGGATGACATAACAGGCATGAAATTACCTATAACTACTTATAAGCATAGATGACTGTGGGATTGGGGCTGAGGACTGAAGGATTGTCTGACCACCATCTTGGATGTCGTCACAAGTGGGAAAATAGCTATATCTACTTATAAGCATAGTCAGCTGTAATTTCCGAACTTTGTAAGATATAGTTGCCAAATTCATAACATAAGCATCAACCCCGATGTAGAGAAGGGTCGTGGGGTCAGGTATACCTATGCCTATTTATAAGCATAGTTGGCTGTAATTTCTGAACCATTTAAGATATAGACACCAAATTCAAAACATAGATATCGCCCGAGATGGCGAGAAGGGTCGTAGGCTCAACCATGCCATATGTCTATTTATAAGAATAGTTGGCTGTAATGTCGGAACCATTTAACATATAGTCACTAAATACATTACATAGACATCATCAATGATAGCAAGAAGGGATGTAGGGTCAATTATGTACTATGTCTACTTATAAGCATAGTTGGCTGTAATTTCCGAATAATTTAAGATATATTCGTCCAATTCAAAACATAGGCATCACCCCAGACAGCAAAAAGTGTCGAAGAGTGAAGTATTTCCTAATCAAATTTATAACACAGACATCGTCCCCGAAAAACGATAAGGACTGAAGGGTCAAGTATGACATAAGCACACATGTAAGCATAGCACCAGAATTAGCACTGCACGCATCACAGTTTGCACCACAATTAGCACCGAATACACCACAATTAGCACTGCAAGCATCACAAAATTCATAACATAGACATCCCCGAGATAATGAGAGGTCTCGTAGAGAGCCAAGAATATCTTCGTTCTGTAACAGATAGGCAGGTAGAGACGGATTTTATTTTGTGTAGCATGAGAATAAATTCTTTAGTCAGGTATGTACACATGGTATCTTAGTCGAGTGTTGTAAGCGATTTTATCTTTTTATATACCAATAAAATTTTCTGACTGCAAGAACAGTATGTTGTCATTTTCACTATGTCTTCTCGGCGAGAGAAAAAGCACTTCGGATCGATGTGTGTTGGTACGAACTGCTTATGTAGACCTGAAAGTGAGTAGGGTGGACAGAAGCGTTATCCTTTACCAAAACCACTTTATTCGAAGAGATATTTTAGAGACATGCTAATATTTACTGCTTAATGTATTTAAAACTAAATAAATTGTTATCTTGTACTGAATTCATCTTCTAAAGGGGCACACATGTGTAACATGTTTTTACAATGGTTGGTAAGTCCTTATAACAGTTTATAGCACTAATGTCCTTATCATTTCCACACTTTGCAATCGTAATTTTTTTCGCCTATGTACAGTGCCTGATTCTCATGCAATATGCATTTGATGGTAAATGGATATAACTATTTTGCTTTTAAATCTATTTGCCACAGTTAATAGCAGTGGTGTCTCTCTCTTGCATTACTAATAGTTTAAATACACATGTTTCGTATGCTTCAAATGATTTATATTCAGATAAGTACATGTATAGATAATGTTTAAACGAAATAAATTGTAACCTTGTACTGAATTCCTCTCGTAAATGGAAGTGCTTGTGCGAGTTCTTTGACGCGCGCGCTCCAGGCCACTTGTCGCCCTTTTGCAATCAGTTAAATTCATGTCCCACTTTTCTGCATCAGCTCGCACGTTTCACTCGTAATCACTGAGTAATTGCCGCACCGTTCAATCGAGCTGAACTTATGATGCGTCCAGATGTGTTGATTATAGTGAATGTTTTCAGTGGCACCACTTAAACGAATAATTGTTACGGCTTAACTGCTCTTGGCACAACCGCACTCTATGTGCGCTAATTTGCGTCATTTAAGGTATTACTTTTCTCTTGCAGGTTGTGTGTTTTTTCTTTTTCTTTTTTTTTTTTGCCACATTAGTGGTTCAGACTATCAAAAATATTACTTATATAATATTCAGATTATAATTGCTTAAAGGTAAATAAATCTCGTCTAAGCAAATGCGGTATTTAAATTCAAGTATTAACATTTTAGCCATTACGTCTCAGGCCCTCGTTTAAACAGGTAAAATTCATGACCTAGTTGATTGAGACGACTAACTCGTAACTTCAGAACTCGAATACAGCGTTGCATGCAGATAAGTGCACCTCTTTATATGGAAGTATAAGTAAGTTTAAAATGCAGGAAACCCATCCATAAGTCCATTTCACTAGCCTAACGGAAGAAAGTGTTAACTTGTCTAATTAATGATGGAAAGAATGCGTAATTACTTCAAGTCATGTGCATAAGTTTTGTGGCACATAATGCCCAATATATACTTTGAGATTCACAGTTGCCCAAAGGATTATTTTTTGTTAGTTTGCTAAAGTAGGTCGAAAGTTATAGTTATTGTGTAAATTGTGCAAAACACTCAAATACCACAATGCTATCCATATAGGTTTAACGGAAGTAGTTAAGAAGGCTTGTCTTTTTGTATTTAATTATATTCAGCAGAAAGCTTACTCAAATAAAAGATAATTCAGAATACAGAAGTAATGTAGATTAGGATGGTTGTTCACTTTCGATATTTTAATTTCCAGAAGGGGCAATGGAGACGCATTACTTCGGATTGAATTACTTTTGTTCGCGCCTTCCGAAGATGGACCGACATATGTGACTGAAACGTCGTAAAATATATTCGTCTGTTTGAACGTGCCACAGTTGTATTTTTTTCTAGTTATATAGTATGCTTAAAAAATGCCTAAATTACATCCGAGTTTAAAATTTCTTCTTTAAATTGCAATAATCCGGCATGTAAAGAAAGATTTTATGCATTTATCAAATATACCTCTGAGAGTCGTTAAAACAAAAATTATAATTATATAAATTCACAGTAAAGAGAGTTAAAAAAAAAATTAGGTAACTGTAAAGTTTTATTAGTCAAAATATCCTGCTGCCTCACAATTACTTACAAAATCTTATGTAACATTTACCAAACTACTTGATAACATGTCCTTACTTACGATATAGAGATTGTGTATAGATATTTATTAAAATTCCTTGATAATCTACAATTACAAAAAGTGCATTTTATTAAGTAACTGCTCTTTCAAATGTTGGTGACCATTAAACATATACAATTTTAAATAACTGCTCAAATATAAGCATAGGATCTTGGATTTTAGCAGCGAGGGAATTGTGAAGGAAGCCGGAACTTTATCGTTCTGAGTTGATGTGATTGTGTTAGGTGCACGCGACCGTGGCTTTCATATTGAAGATATTACCTTGTTGCGTTAGAAGTTAGATAACATTGATATTAATATTAGGGACTCGTGCCTGAAAAAAAAAAAAAAAAAAAAAAAAAAAAAAGTACTTTTAATGATGACCAAATCAAAATTTAGAAAAATTATACATTTCAAAATAAACAATTTGAACTAATATATAATTCGCCTGGTTAAGGGTATTTAAAAAAAACCCTTGTATGGTGCTACCGTGGTAGTTTTTTTGGGGGAAGGTAGGAGGGAGGGGAGGGATGACCAATACCCGGATTGCAAGGATGAAGGGTGCAGATATCTTTGGAGGAAGTGAACTAGCGAGAGTTTGGAACCCAGGACATGTCTGCCACGAGTGACTAAGCTAGAAGAGATTATTTTATAGTTTTCACCTATAATTGGATGTGGCAAGCTGGCTTCAATTAATTTCGACCTTCTATGAGCGCAGATCATCACGAATTATTCTCAAAACGTAATTATAATTCAATTCTCTTTTAAAGCTGTTTCCTATTCCTTCTAGTTCCATGACAACTTATCCTCACAATGTTTACATTAATCAAGCGACTTCATTCGCTCCCACACGACATCTGAAAAATGCAGTTGTTCGCCGTTGTTATTTACCCACATTATCTTGACTGATAGAGACAGCGTCGCTGTAAACAGGCCATTAGAAGTTCCTCGCCACCGCCTCATTACTTACCGTTCTCACGCCATAAACAGCTGTGGCGTTACTCCCACTACTATATGCTGACGTAGTTAAGAAAATATATCATGTGCATATGTGGACAGGCAGTCGAATTTAGTTTTACATAACTTTCATATGACTTCAGTAAGTTTTATCGAAATTCCGTACCGAATACAAGACAAAAGAATTCAGCCCGTCTAAATATGTCGATAACGAAATCAGTATTTTTTGTAACTTTGTTTCATTTGTGGAACTTAAGACACCGAACACACAGTCAGTATTCGTATCGCTTTGACAATTTCAACTCACTTCTTTTATTTTATTTTTTAATCCTGAAGCATGCTGCTCTCGTCAATCAGCCAGCACTCTGCAACAAGCTCATTTAGGCACAACACAGACTTTGCACATTCGGTAATCTACTAGAAGACATTCTTAAATGGCTTCTTAAATTATTTTTCCCATTTTAAAAAATGTTTTTGGTCCATGCGTTGGTAAAAGTAGTAAAATTATTAAAGCTTGGAAAAATATTAAAATTAATCCATACATTCCCACGGGAATTTTTTTATATATTCATATTTATTGTATACCAAAAGAATATATAGTTTCCACACGACGACCGCTCACGTAGAAGACTGACTTCGCTTCATTTTATGTAGAAAACGAAAGCAATTAGGTCAATTATTTTTTAATTACTTAGTAATTTTATATATAAAATTTTATATTTATGATATAATAAATAAACTGTATATTTCTTGTTGTTATAAAATTGTTGTCATTTATACTAAGCAATATTTTTGCAATCTTATAATCACAATATATCTACCGCGCATGTGGAGAAAAAAAGTTCTGGATTAATGTTTATCATTATACGGGTTGGCGCAGCAGAGATAAAACGACAAATAGCATGTTTATATTAAAGTTGGGAACCACTTTAGAGTCTCGAAAATGTTGGATATTGTTTCACGTGTGTAAGTTGGCGCGAGCCAATGCATCCACACGAACAATCGCGGCCTCCGCCGAGCCTGCGCTACAGGAACAAGACTCATGATATACTTATAGTACACCATTTGGTTACCTTCTTTCTCAAGTAGCACTTGCCTGTACAAGAATGGGTTTCCTGGTCACCCTTCAAAGTACTTTACTCTCACAGTTCAGTATAGAAAGTCTTTTCGCATAACACCTATTCGGCGTAAGGCTTCGTCTGCAATTCACGTCGTCTAAAGGATCTTCAACCAAAATTATTTAAGGGTAAGTTATTTGGTTTAAAATAACATAACCTGAAATGATTTTGTGTCCAATGGCATTTAGGCCAAATTCACTTATACCGTTTTATTTCTCACGCGCTTAGAAAGGTATTATTTTTTTTGGAGGTAAGGAGTTATATCGCAAATCGATCATCGAGGGCGGGTAGAATACTAATTTTCTTTCATTGTTCCGTGGTTTATAGTCCAGAAATTACTATTTAATTACAATATAAGACTTTCATTATTAATTTTTTTACAAATTAGTCCGGCGTTTTTAAATTTCCTTAACACTTTCATACCCAGTGTACACAATTGTGCACATTACGCACTTGTAGGTAATTTTTGGTCTGTCCTGCACAGTACGAAGCTCAAAGACCAATCATCTTGCCTATGGCTAAATTATTTGGAAACCATCCTAGCAGGTGTAGGTCATAATTGGTTCATAAAACTGTAGATGAGCATATAGCTTACAGCTCATTGGCTGTGACAAAGAAACAAGTGTTGTGTCCACTCGGGTACAGTATGCTTCACAAACATTTTTATTTGCAACACATGAATCCATAAATTAAAGTGAGTCTGAAACGGTTAAATGTTCAATAAGAATGTAAAGCATGAAGTACTTTTCAGCCGGTAATTTGACCTACCTTCACGTCACATATCATGCATACTTCATGCTGGACAAGGCTGGAATGTTCCTCGTTGTAAACATGACAACATGTGACGTGAATGACGAGTCTTCCTGCATACCAATCAGAGTATTATGCACACTTTTGAACAAAGCTATTTATCTGATTCACGGCAGTTGAAACCATTTTTGCATGCATTTTATTTGAAAAATAAATACTTTCCCCAAACTGCAAAAATTTTAAAGAGGACACTGAATGGAACACATACAGAAACGAGGAAATCAATTCAGTCAATACAGTTCTGTAATTTTTTGAAATTACTTGAAACACAGACATGATTCTTGTTATTTTACGAGAGTAAAAAAAACTTCCGTAACGTTGGATCATGCGTGTTATATTATATACGAGTAAATGGCAGTCTTTAGGATTAGTAACAATATTACATACGATACTCAACGGTGTGGGAAAAAATTTAACAGTCAAGGGTTACCGAGGTGTTGAATTAGCCGAAAACGCACTACAGAAGCGACCTTTTAAGGCATTGTGTAAAGCCACGAGAAAGTTAGATTTCGCAATTAATATCTGGTACACACGCACCATATAATTATTAAACTATAGATAAATTTTTTTCGTATTTTATGTTTTTCATTTTTAGTCAGTCAGAAATGTTTCTTTAGTAAAATTTATTTAAATTCAGAATAATTTATGTGATTTAATGTTTATTGTAATTTGCAGCACCAGTTGCTTCTACCGTAAAAACTGGTTGAAAACAATCCACGGATATTATATATCTGAATAATCACTTAAGGTAGTTTTTTTGCACGATCCCTGCTGGACCCATAAACGATGCACACATGCAAGGAAACAGTAAGGGGTAGGCTGGTGAGCGCAATTTATCACACATCGTCTTTATGCGGGAATCTGCTCTGACACAATATAGAACCACAGCTGCTCACAGTACGAAACTTGTATGGCTATAGGCCTATTCAATTTCACTAAAAAAAAATCATAAAGAGTATTTTATTTTCATCTTGATACTTTGGAAACGTCTATGGTATGTCCCTTTTCTGCACGATGATATTTTATAATATGTTGCAATATCTTATGTGCGAACAGATTTGCGTTGCGCATAATGTTCTGTACACTCACGAGCTCGGAGTGCATGATCCACAATCCTATACTAAGTTCCTTAATGGTTTAAATATCCACATTTTTTTGGCGAACATTTAAGTTATTTTCCCAAATATGCGTCAATAAAAATTACTAACATGGCTGTGCTATAATATTTAAAATAGTTTGCTATCTACAAGGTTGTCGGAAAATTTAATAAGAACTTGTTTCATATAGAATTTAGAATCATTTATTGTACGGAATCACAGTTCGGCGAAGATAAAGTAAAAGTTTTCGGTAATCTCATTGGGCTATTCTATTGTGACATATTTTTACAGTTAGAAATATATAAAATATGCAAATTTTTGAAAACTAATTCCTTAATAAACGTATTGGTCCAATCTTCCCTACGTCTTATAAATTTGGTGTCGTTCTTATATTTACAGATCATATGACTTCACTTCGGCGAGGTGTAGCGACCGAAACATTAATGATACATGTGTGAAGGATGGCGTTCAATTGATTTTCATTCATTAAGAAATCGCCCCGGCCCAAGTGGATCCCATCACTGTTATTTTGTTGTCCAGAATGTTTTTGTCGTACAGAAGTTCTCTGCAAATTTCAGAACAAATATGGATCAGGTGTTTTGTAAACACTAAATAACGATTTTAAAAAAAATTATTTTAAAATGTGTTAGTTTCAGCTGTGTCTTACGTATGCCTGGTGTGAAAAATGATCCAGTCCCGATGTTGGGTATTGTATGTTTTCATCTCAATGAGTAATTAAGTCATTTACATATTTCAGATCATGGGAATTCGGTCATGCCAATGAGGTTCTATAAGGAAACAGTTTTAAACTAAAAATTGTATTGTTTTAAAAATAACTTGAAACTTGTTTAATGCTACTTTTTGTAAGAAATATAATGATAATGTGGCATGACGTACCAATTGTATTTACAAGAAATGTTTAGTTAAATTTAAGCTATTGTCAAATTGCAAAATACTTTGAAAATAATTGCAATACATGTCCATTACATATGCATCTAAAACTTCATTTTCCACATGGCTTTGCAAAAAAAATAGTGAACTTACTTCATAATGTAAAACGCAAATTATTTCAGACGGTCCTTATAACGGGAGACGTTAGAGGGCGTTGGTATTTCCCGTCACACCTCCAAGCCAATAAGGATAATGGTCCGGAGTCCACATGGGGCCACTTTTCCGTATGTGCTTAGCTGCTCGATACAACACTTATTAATAGCGAGTTGAGACGAATCATATTTAATTCCATATTTTTGTCCAGAACTCCTCAACTTGTAGACATTAAATTCTACGTCATTTTAAACAAATAAATAAACATCGGTTTAAGTGTTTAGAATCGCCAGACTCAATGTTTAGTTGCCCTCGAAACGTATTACGAATGAAACTTGTTTTATATTTTATGTTGTAAAAAATCTTGTGATTTTTTTATGATCACTACGTAATCACAGAGTTATTTGCAACAATATTTTTTAATTTGTCGATTATAAATATAATATTACATTGCTTTTTTTGTAAAATGATCTTTTTAAATATAGTTGTTGAATTTTTTTAACACTATGTTTTAAATGTTCAAAATTAAACTTTCACACGCAGCTATACGCAAACGATGAAGTGGTAATGACATAGCATTTAATAAATATAAGTTGAAGAGTGTTGGTAAGAACGTGAAGTTGAAGAATGTAGTGTTGTCCGGCCAGGCGACGCCATGTGCGAGGACAAGTACAGTCGGCGGGGGAGGAGAGTTAGAGAGAGAGAGAGAGAGGTGTGGTGTACCTTGGCCTGCCTGCCGGCGCACCAGAGGACAGACAGACGTCAGCCCGCAAGAGGCGTGGTCCAGGCGGCACGACACTACCGCGCACTGCGCACACAGACGCCGACTGGCGCCACCGGGGGTTGCCGGGACACTGGCAGATCCGCGCGCCGCGACGCCCCACGCCCACGTGCTACCCCCCTTGCGGCTACCGCGCATGCGCCTATCTCCCTTGCCAGCAGGGGGTGTGCGCCCACACCGGTTCCACTCGGTTCGGCGTAGCTTCTTCTTTTTCTTTTTTTTTACATATTTCTCGCGGTGATGCACAAAAGAAGGAAGGGCACAGATTACAGCTGACTCTAAACCGTATGTTCCCGGTCCGGCCACCCTGATTCCGGATTTCCTTGGTTCCCTGAAATCACTCCAGAAGAATATACTGACTATAAGTCCATTCATGGTGACTTCCAAATTTTCTGAAGCCCCGATAACGTTCTACTTCTGGAATATTCCTCCATATCTTGTCAACCAAGCTACAATTCAACAAGTCTAAGAAATCACGCTGAAGGGATAACGCTCCGCATATTAACTATTTCTTAAAGGTGTTCACGGTAAACTGAGCACTTTCGAAAGCCCTGCTGAAGAACTACTTGTATACACATTGTGAATTGTTCTGCTGTATGTCAAATGATCATTGTCACGGTCCTCATGAATCTGTTCATACGTTGGTCAAGTGCAACTATATCATTATAAGAAATGTAAAGATTTTACATTATCGTTGATTCTTACTTGTATTATACTCTGAAAACACAGAAAGCATAAGTAAAAAATATTTTCAGTGGTCAGAAATGTTTCACTGACATTTTTATTCAACGTCACGACATGGAACTATTTTCCCTCCATGCTTGCCAACTTTACTGGGCGTATGCCAGTCAGTGTATCCGTTAAAATATATGCAGTTAGAAACAGTGACTTTTTTATAAGGTTGAATTCAAAAGTGCTCACTCTATCGTGAACAGCGTATACTGTGCTTCACTACCTATCACATTTTGTCTCTGTTAGTATTCCTATTAATTATAAATGAAATATTATAATCTGTAGGGAGAATATATGTATATGTATGTATATATGTTTAACCAAGAATAAATGACTGTTTATGTTAACACAAGTATAACACGCTTGTGACACATGAGATATTTGGAAAAACCCCAAAAACTACACACGGGGAATGATTTTCCAAAGGTGTGATTCAAAAAGTGTGAGGAAATCGGGATTTGACTATACAGGCAGTGGCCATTTCTTCCCCCCCCCCCCCCTTGCTTCGCTGAGCTACTTGCTCAGCGTTTGACGACCTCGCTCTGGACGAGACTTGAAGCCCTACCCACCTGACTGAACAATCTCATCACCAGCTGTGATGTCATATTTTGTGACCATACTTCCAACACGAAGCACTGCAAGGCTGGCTCCGTGTCCATGGTCATATGACAGGATTTTCTTTTTGTTTCTCTTTCTTAAGATAACAAGTACAAATTTTAGGACTATGGAATCTCTTTCAGTAATATCCCAACGAATTACTCGGGTGTCCCGGAGATGTAGTGGTTTTAACTCTACCCTAACGCAATAGCAAACCTGGATTCGATTCCCGACTCGGTCATACATACGTTTTAACTGAAGGGAAACTTAGCGGACTTCGTGTCGATTGGTGGTTTTTTCAGGGCATTCCCGCTATCCCCCATTATTGCATTCCACAATTGCTGCATTTCCTCGTGGTTTCATCCACAACGCCAAAACACCTCCGAAAGGTGGGCTAATCCAGCGAACGGCGACACAGCTACGCTACTGTCCTGGATAGACAGTCATGTTCAGGATTGAACCTCAGCCAGACCACAGGAGTGTTTGAGTAATAATGTGGGAGAGGTCCACATGTGCATTAATGTCCCGCATTGTGTTACTATGGCTTGGTAATCTGGCATGTTGTCTGGAAGTTTCTGCACAATTTGAGCGTGTTGGAGGTCTTCTCTCGGACACGTTCGCACTTTTAGCCCGGTGTTTGAATACCTAGTTGCTGCTTCTGGTTGAAGTGAGATTGATAAGTAAATACGTTGCTAAAGATTACAACTGTTAGAAGCCTCTCAAATATTCTTCTTTCTCCCTCTCTCTCTTCTCTGTCTCTCTGTCTCTCTCTCTGTCCGCCATCCCAATCCCCTCATACCCATGTTAAATCTCGCACCATCCTCGCCTCTGTGATAATTACAAATTATTCAATTTCGCTCTTTATTTTAGACCTTCTGGCCATTTAAGAGATACGGGCTAGCTGACGATAAAGTGATAATTTATAGCTATAATTTGTTAGCCATTTATTGAGTACTTTGATAACCTTTGATACATATGGACATATTTATACATTTTATAGTCTTATGATATCGGTAATAAATATTGGCACCAGACCCCATTCCATTACTCATGTTGGCATTGATCAAGACAAACTATGAAACCTTTAAGGACGAGCGTGTACACGAATGTTACTAGTACGACAGATGTCACATTTTATGCATAAAGTGTAATCAGTGACACTTAACACAACATCGAAACATTGAACTCGTTTTTCTACATCGCTGCGTATTTTACTAGGAGCTTGTCATTCAGTGTACCAGGTGAACCTTTAGTCACAGAAAAATGAATAATTTCATGCATCGCGAACTTCAGCCGTCCACGTCGTCAAAATGGCTTCACAGTACATCAAGCACGTCGGAACGACGTTCGCCAATCAGCGTCTGGTAAATGACATGCCCACCGGCAGCCCAGACAATGGGGAACGTTTCGCAGCATACAGTAGCCAATCGGACACAAGACCGAATCCAAAGCCTTGCCTGGCCATTATTTTAACAGAAATGATCTGTAGTTTTAACATACATGCCATACATACCAATGAAACATATGGGTCTTTCGTTACTTTTATTACTTTAGGAATGAGTTAGGCCGCGTTTACACATTGCCTTGGTCGACGGCCCTTGCCTCGGTGCGGCGACGGAGCTGAAGAGTGAACACGATGATTGCAGTGTGGGAGTTCCCACATTCTCCGGTTGCGGTGCTTTTACCGGCCGTTGGGGATTTCCAACGGAGGCTGTTGCGGAGCCAACGTTCATCAAACCGTTAATGGGGAAGTTTCCTTGCTATCTTGGATTTACGTATTTTCCTCAATAACTTAATTTTCGGAGTCAATATTTAAAAACCAAGCTAGTCATGTCATAGTGAACATTTTAACAGTTATTTTCAAATCCCACCTACTTTTCCTACATGATTAGTGTCACATCTGTAACCCTAATAAAACGTTATTTAATAATTTAATTATTTCAATCCCACATGGGGGAAAAAAACAAGTATATTTGAAACCCTACAAATTTAAAAAAAAAAGTCGTTAAGTAGTCGTCCATGTCATGTCTAGCTTTGATTTTTTATTTCTGATCTTACCACCCCCCCCCCCTTTTTTTTGTCAACTTCTGGCAGGTGACAAAGGGAGGGGGGAGAGCAGCACAAGACAGGTGCAGCACGGCAGGCCTCTGATTGTAGACTGAGGTTATGGCGGAGTTCGGAAATAATGAGTAATTTATTGAAAGTGAATTATACGCAAATAATAGGCTGAAATCCACAACTGCAGTTTACTAACCGTCCTGTATGGTAGGAATATAATTAATGGTAAAAGTGAGGTAACAAATGACTATTCTTAGTGTATTGACTGACGAATAAGACATTCTGTTTCAGCCGGCATCTGAATATCGACTGAGCTCTACATATGCGAAACGGTGGAAATGTGTAGTTCAAGAATTGTAATAAATGAATGGTTAGGAAATAGCTATTGAAAGAAAGTGTATTTTATTGAAAATCAATTAAATGAAAAGAGACCTGAATATTATTTACGCCCAAATCTACAACGACAGTTTACTAATCCATTCTGTATGCTATGAATATAATTTATGACAAACAACAGAAACTCGTATGACAAACACACAACATATTTACTCCTCGACTGCCACAAAAGGAATGAGTTAAAAACAATTACATATTGAAACACTTCACAAATCAATAAAAAATTATTTTGCCTGTTTACGACCCACGTGCCGTCATGCTAGATGAATGAAACAAACGAACGAATTTCTTTTAAACCAGTTTGTATTGAATTACAAAGACTACTGCAATTGGAAACATTTATTAAGCAATTTGTTACCTTTTACACACGCGAACGTTTAAAAAATATGAAGAACTCCCAAAAAACGATTTCCCTACCACTATAATATATCTAAAACACCAGAATAACTTACAGTAATCAAATACTAAGGAATCGCAAAGAGAATATATATAATTACAAACGAATTATAGGCAACAGAGCCTATTTCCATGTGAAAACTCAATGACCGGCCCAGCAATCCTGGTATTATAAAGAAAGCAACGAGTTATTAGAATTATACCTACAACAAAGGCAAAAAGTTATCATACCACTATAAATGACGACAGAATAAATTACACTAATAAATTGTTAATCAAACGACCTGAACTAAACCACACTAGTCATAAACTCAAGAACGACGCATTCTGAAGTAATTAACAGAGGTGAATTAAGAATATTATTTATCCCTGCTTACGAATTCAAAACACCAGTTTGTATTTCCAACGGAAGCTAATTACAATAGCGTACTAGACACGTACCTTACAACGTATTGTTTTAACTGTAGCTTATAATTTAATACGGAACGATCTAGCACTTAAAAACTTCCGGTTAACACACTTATACGGAGCGTTTCAAATTATTATATTTTTAACACGGACAAAGTAATATTAGCTATAATATTAATCACGCAGACAAGCACCTAATCGCACACAAAACGAACAACTTAGCCTATTTCCCTACCAATCTAGCTGTAATGAGCTATTGAAATCGTTCAAGTCCAAAAATCTTATTATCCACGAACAATTTAAGCACCTCTCTCTCTTTTCCTTCTCTCTCTCCTCCTCTCTCTCTCTCTCTCTCTCTCTCTCTCTCTCTCTCTCTCTCTCTCTCTCTCTCTCTCTCTCTCTCTCTCTCTCTCTCTCTCTCTCTCTCTCTCTCTCTCTCTCTCTCTCTCTCTCTCTCTCTCTCTCTCTCTCTCTCTCTCTCTCTCTCTCTCTCAGATCTACAACGTAACGTTTCAATTAAGTACAAAGAAATTAAATTAAAATTTACCACGCAAACAAGTCGAGTCACTAAATTGCACAGAAAAACATACCCCATTTCGAAGCTTTAAATTAATTCACTTGTATCCACAAATGCACTGTATATATTTCCCCTATCGTTAGAATACAAGTATTAAAATTAATTTTAACACAGTTTCCGTCTAACTCTCGCTAGACCAGCTTCGGAATTCACGTGTACATATACTAGCCGAACGGCTCGAATGAAAAATCGCATGCATTATTTAAAAATAATAGACGCACGTATACGTTTATCGTCTGTGCGGAATTACACAACTTATAGTATACCCAGAATAAAATTATTAATTCGCAAACGCAGTTTCCCTATCGTGAGAATACGTATTAAAAATAAATTTAACCCAACTTCCGTCAAAAACCAATCGCAGTGAAAGCTTAGCGAATCTCGCATCGCGTACGAAAAACTGCAACAGTTTATAAAATCGTAAACGAATTTCAGAAACGGAATTCACTCCAACTTTTTTTTCCGATATGAGACGTTTTATAAAAAGTTATTAAACTATCGCATTTAATTTGAGAGAAAATGTTCAAATACTACTTAATCACGGCCTAGCCGATCGGCTCTAATGAAAAATCGCACGCATTCCCTCGAAAAATCGTTTAATTTTCAAATACAATATTTGGATTAAAAAATAATAGACGCACGTATACGTTAAATTTCTTTACGGAATCTCACATCTTATCACAAACGCAGTTGAAAGCCTAACAACACTCGTAGTGAACAATCGTAGATCAGCTTCAGAAACGGAATTCACGCGGTCCTTTCTTTTTCCCGATAATCCGCGTTTTATAACAAATAAACTAATCTCTTGTACGATTGTGATCTGTATTGTATGCTAGGAAGGATAGGCAATGAGCGAAGTGAGCGAAGCGGGTAACAGCCCCGGCCGGGCGTAGCACGAGATCTGTGTGAAACAGTAACTAGGTTGGGAAACCTGACGGCCTCTCGTGCCACGGCAGGCTGCCAGGTCACCTAGTGCGGGCGGTGAGGTGCTGTGCTAGCCCATAATGGCCATATTACAACACGGCACCAGCTTGTGCAAGGTCTGCCATAGCTGCCGTTATACAGGCCTCTATGGCACCTGTCATGGCATTTTTCACCTGGCACTGCCAGATTTCATCACAGATCTGGTATGTGGACCTGTCCTATTTTCGTAGCAGGTTCCATACCGGCTCTCGTACCTGGCCAATCACATTGCAGTTTCAGAGCGTAGGGCGCTCCCGTGGCTACTACTTGAAACGAGTTGATGGAGAAACTGAAAAGGACGCCTCCATCTTTAATTTACATATGTGAGGTTGAAACTCTTTCAAATAAAATTAAAATATAAACTCAACACCTGGTGCGCGAACTGAGGATACAATGGTAAAGTTGCGGATACCCCCCCCCCCCCCCCCCCACACACCGACCCGAGTAGTTTGTAACTTTTGGGCATTAGTTCGAAACTCCGTCGGGCCCAAATTGTTTTATCATTTAATTTTACATGCGGATAATATCCCAGTACATATAGAAGAAAAAAAACTATATTTTACACCAGTCAGTCTTTTTTGTCAAAATAAAAAATAACACGCACTCCAGTGCCTGCACGTCATTTTCAAGAAAATTAATGAAACTATACCAGTAAGCAAATAATTTATGTAAAACGCGAACAGTAACATAGCAATATTAAGATGCGCTAGCTAGTATTTTGTAGGCCTACGCAAATGACTAACTGGTAGCCGTTCTACGAATGGGGTTCACCTATGCTACAAACCACACACTGCGCACCCACCGATGGTGCCAAATGCTAGTACGAGAACTGCTGTCGTGTAATATGAATCTTCCATGGTGGCTCATATAGCGGCTGGTATATCGGCTCGTACACCAGGGATTATAGAAGCTTGTACAAGAACCAAGCACCGCAGCAGGTGTCGTGTAATATCGGCTTAACAGCGGAGGGCGGTGGTGTGTGGAGGGAGCGACCCACAGGTCTCCGAGCGAGAGTCAACGTGATACAGGTTTTTCACGATAAAGCGAGCACTTTTTAAGGCCCTCCCAACAGGCATTAACCCTTAATAAAGGCATTCTATTGCAGCCTCGGGCATTAATTTTTGAGAGAGATGAAATGTATACACTCTGTTTATTAGTAACATGGCAATGTTTTTATTCAAAAGTGGCCGAAAGATAGAAATTGACTGAGAGGAAAAATTTAGCATGGCCTTAAAAGTGCTCACTTTACAGCGGGGTGCAGACGAGTGAGCGGCAGGCTTGGAATGTACCGTTAATATTCCCCACCCCAACCACTTTCTATGTCCGTCTTTTCAACAATGAAGCAGGATGCTAGAGGAGGAGCGATAAACTTGCGCCTTTGTCATGGTGATCTGGACCACTCTGCTGGGCTGTAGAGCTGTCTTCAAACGGCCAGCGGTACTGTGTTGCTCCGGACAAGAGCTGGGTAAAAGTCCATTTCATATAAGTGGTCTCAAATTTGATAGTTCTAGGAAAGTAGTGTCAATGGCATCTAGTTGGCTATGTATCCTTCCGCCACAGCTGAACTATCATTGAAGGTGACTGTTTGCAGACCAACACCATGTCACTGCCAGTATTTGTAAACACACAACATATGACTGCCTGTTTCAGTAAACAAACTGCATGTGCCTCCTCTGAAATGACTTTTAGAAACTGTGAAGGGCTGTTCTAACAGTTGTAGGTTGGCAAAAATCCCATTTTTTTTTAGTTTATAAATATTTTATGTAAATGACTTAACAGCCCATGTAATAAGTCTATAAATTGATCATTTTTTACCTTGCAAGAAATTAGTAACTAGAATGAACGAAACTGAAATTGTATTTTGACTGTCAAAATAATGTTTTTTAATATTCTCGAAATATATTAATGATACCTAATCTTGTCACACTTACCTGAGGAAAGTTCTTGTAAACATAAGAAATTTACATGGTTTCCACGAACATCAAATACCAAGATCATCCCCCCCCCCCCCAGGAATGCACAGATAACGAAATACTGCCCCTCCCCCTCCAACAACTTCTTTTCAAAGACAGTATTCATTCTTACAAACAGGCTATACCTACTATTGCATTAAAAGAACATAATTCAGCTTTGTGGTATCATATAACAACAAACTCTGTACAGTCTGATACTTTTATGGTGGTTATTAGTCTCAGGATGTTAAAGTATGTAGGTAGTCAAAATAATATTTAAGCAAATGTTACTTAATTTCAGTAATTTTAATAACTCTGATTTAGTAACTCAAATGTTAATTATTGCAGGTCTACATACAAAATACTTAAATAACTTTTCTCAAATACCTACGTGTTCAGATTGTCATGCTACGAATAAAAACGTATTTTTGTCTCAGTGTTGATATTTACACTGATGTTCATTCGCACAACCTCCCTCCTCAAAATTGTGAATACAGCCCTACACTTGTTCTCGGGTACCTAATGAAAAACTGTAATTCAGTTCAGAGATGTTACAAAGCGCTCTAGAGAAGCAGATATGATCTACAGCAGCAATATATCAAACGAACATGTTACTTACACACTAAAAATATGCTCCACCTACCCAAGATTGAAGACATCATAAAGTTCATATTCCTTAGCGATAAATTTTGGAATGTCGCAGTTCCTGCTGATGCATGAGACACTTCTTTATGATGTTGGAGCACCTTCGTTGGGTGCTTAAATTGAAAGAATTTTGTTTGATTTACTTGATATCGAAAAGTTGTCTTACAAGTTTGTATGGCCTGTAAGCTTTATATTTTGAAACCCTCCAGAACCAGAGTGTTTGAGTTTCAATCAGTAATAACACAGAGAAATGTTCATAACAATGAAATATGGGCTCCATTAGGGTATCATCTTTATTTTATTTCGAGAGAAAAAGGAAAAAGTTAGCAGTTGGGAGGGGGGGGGCTTTAGTTTATCGTCTTTCGAGAGACGGGTTAATTTTGATGTTCTTACGATGCCGGAATCACATAGTCCCAACGCGCACGACACGACGGCCAACAGCCAATGAAAGAGATAAGATAGGTTGTCGTAAGCCCGACAGATTCTGTCGTCCGATCAGCAATTTTGGATTAGAAATGATTAATATTCTTCGTCGTGTCGTGCGGCACGATGCACAGAATGTACAACATTGCAAAATGAAATTGTATTGCAAGCTTTCCCTAGAATGGTAAATACGCAGCTTAAAAGAAAGATTAATTGAAGACTACTGTATCTAACTATTAAAAATAATAATTTTACTTTTGTATGCTTTAGAGATACCAATTTTCCATCATTATGTATTACAATTTCCCTCTTGAGACTACTGTAGCCTATCAGCGCCTTCTAAATAGTTAGGTTAAGTGCAGAGAGCGTGGTGTCGGTCGAGCTGTAAATTCAAGTAGTCACATTGAAATGTGTCGTGGTTGAGTTTTGGTCGTGTCGTGCTGTGTTGGTCGGGGCTATGTGATTCCGGCATTAATGTGTGGCATTTTGAGTTGCATATTGTTTTGATGGAGCAGTGGAAAATTTTGCTCGTATGGAAATAACATTTAAATTATTTAACTTCGAAAACTATAACTTGAATGAAAATACAAAACGCGATACATATGTCGCTGTTCGTATTCGTACAGATGCAGCAATATACATATTGCTGCATCTGTACGATGCAGCAATATGTATATTGCTTTATATTGCTTTATATTATAACATAAAACAATATATATATTGTTTTATGTTAGTACATAAAAACTGCATTTACAGTTTTTATGTACTAACATAAAAACTGTAAATGCAGATATATATATATATATACACACACACACACACACACGCACACACTTTGACCGAAGTTAACCTTACACTCGAATTTACAACGTAGACAAACAAATATTATTCACTCACTACAAAAGTGTGGAAAGTGCGCCATTTTTCTGGCTACGTGCATTTCAATAATTATATTAACGGTTTATAAATACATTTACAAAACACGTAAACTTACTGTTGTAACCTCTTGAACACGCTTTTTTCTATGGCAATCCTTGCGAGTTTACTTTTCTAAAATCACGTTTGTTCGTCACTAGCATTAAATAATTTATTTGCAAAATTATTCAGTAAAATCAACACTGCACACATTTCCTCATACAAACAAACTTAAACATATATACGGAAATTATATTCGTGTCACTTCATTGTGGAAGGCGGTTAGGAAAATGGCGGAACGAGCAGTTTTAACGACGTGCCGATTAACTGCCTTCACCGGGCTGGCAACATAAACACGGCTAGCCATTGGCTGGAAACGTTTACTGTTCGTATGTGTCGACATACTCTGTCATAAATGCTGAACTTTTTTTTATAGTCCCGTTACTAATAGCCAAGAAAATTTAATATTACTTTACAAACATGATTTAAACCATAAATGGTGAAAGTATAACTAATATTTTAATTTATGACTTTTAGTTTCGAGTACTATTTTCTTCCAAAACCGTCATCAAAATAGCCAACCTAACAACACGGATCCCGCAGAAGTTCATCAGCTGATACAATACTGTAGGAGCGAGAGCATTTACTGTTTACATACTGGGTAGGTTGTTCACATTGTCTTTCAATTTGAGACCACTGATATGAAATGGACTATACAACTGGCAGGGCATTATAAATTAACAATCATACATTCACGAAGGTCTGTTTTCCTTTTGTAAATCGTCTCATATATACACACCTCGTAAACGTAAATAGGGACTATTTAGTTTATTTACAATTACATGAATGTCTTTGTTTGTGAATGCATGTTTTTAAGGACAGTTTCAGACTTTCTGCTTCCCCCCCCCCCCCCAATTTGGAGTGTGTGTATATATATATATATATATATATATATATATATATATATCTGCATTTACAGTTTTTATGTTAGTTTGTATGGTTACATTTTACTGTCTAATTGTGTAGAAATGGAGGTTATAAAACAAAGTGTGCATCTTCCTTCCCGTAATTGTAAATGCGAAAGAAAACGTAATTGAACAGAAACATGGAATTCTTTTACCTCCAAATATATGTTGTATAATAAGCGGTCCTTCTTCACGTGGAAAAACTTGTGTTATTATGTCAATGTTGGAACATCCAAATGGACTTAAGTTTGAAAATGTATATGTGTTTTCTAAAACATTACAAGAGAAATATCAACAATTAGCGACCATTTGTTGTTAATTGAAGTAATGCGATATTTAACTTTTACTAATAAAGAAGATATCATGTCTCCGAATGAAGCGTTACCCAATTCAGTGTTTATATTTGACGGTGTTTGGTGCGACCTGCAGGGTGAAATACAACAGAATTTGTAGACATTCAAAAGTTGATGGTTTTTATCTATCACAAAGTTGTGCACATATTTCAAAACATAATTTGCACAATAATGCAAATGTGGTAATTGTGTGAAGAATGGACAATATGAATCTACAACATATTTACAATCATCATGTTTTGGGCGATATGACATTTGCAATGTTTAAAGATGTGTTTTTTTTACTGTTGGAAAAACAAGTACGGTTTTCTGGTTATTATGCCACCGCTTCCCCTACATATAGGGAGATATAGGTCTGTGTTTTTTTACTGTTGGAAAAACAAGTACGGTTTTCTGGTTATTATGCCACCGCTTCCCCTACATATAGGGAGATATAGGTCTGTGTTTTTTTACTGTTGGAAAAACAAATACGGTTTTCTGGTTATTATACCACCGCTTCCCCTACATATAGGGAGATATAGGTCTGTGTTTTTTTACTGTTGGAAAAACAAGTACGGTTTTCTGGTTATTATGCCACCGCTTCCCTTACATATAGGGAGATATAGGTCTGGATTTGACAGTTTTTTTACTACCTGGTGAAGAACAATGAGTATTTCAAAGTTGGGGCATAGTGGTATGAAATGCAATCATTACAAGACCTGTTTATCAAAAAATCGCGGTGGGAATTGTGAATTGAATGGACATATATTACGTAATGTGGGTATGGCTGTGAAAGATACTGATGTGATAAATAAACGTTACATGGAAGACTTAAACAGTAATACGCTAAACATATTTAAATCGCAATCGAACAATATGCAAGAGAAATTAATAAAGTTAGTTGATGGGAATTATAGTGTTTATAAAAACACGAGTGTAATTGCAAACATTTTACCCAATATTTTGAATGAGTTGCAGAGTGATGAACTTAGAATAGAAGAAAGTTTAAATGGGTTTATTAAGGACACCAATTTTATGATAAATACTTTTCTTGCGACAAAATTTACAGAAATGAAAGATAATCTAAGAGTTGTAATTAATGAAGTGGTATCCACTGCTATTACAAAACAACTTGAAACATGAATAGAAGAGACGACACAATATATAACTGTTGAAATGGTTAGTAAAACGTCTGGTTTAGTTATGCAAACAGATCTGAGAAAACAATATAATGATTTGGAAAAACAGACAAATTATTTTATTAATGACTTGAAAGCTAAAAGTGTAAGTCAATTGGACGCAGTATTAAGTAAAGTCGATAAGATTGAAAAGGCGCAAACTATTTGATCAAGTGTAGCAGTTAGTCGATCTACTGCAGCAGTTAGAAAACCAACGACTTTAGTTATATATATATATATATATATATATATATATATATATATATATATATATATATATATATATATATATATATAGTGGAACTTTAATGTAACATAATCAAAACATGTCTGACTATGCTTCAGAATTACGTAACATTATATCTGCCTTAAAGGATAAATATTTACATGCTAAACAAGCACGAATGAAATGGGATGTTTTGAACTAAGAAATATTTAAACCTGTTACGAGTAAAATGGATACATTACATTCTATGTTGAATGCGCCTAATGAAACACCACTGGAAATTAAATTGGAAGAAGCTTTAAATAATAAAAAGCAAAACCTTTCTCATTTAACACTGCGTTATTTAGCTATAAAACCTACTTCACCTACGCGCTGTACAACATTTGGTGTATATCGACATGGAAACACTTGGTTCCTGGGAGATTTGGTAATTAGGTTTTGCCTGAGAATAGAATACAAGTCGGTGATTACGTAACTGATATCAGTGAAGGATTGTTTGAATTATTATTTTAAAAAGTTCCAAATGGATATTCCGACACCGATTTGGAGAAATATAAAGAACTTATCCGCCATCCAAATGCAAATAACTGTTTAGGAGATTAAAACCACCCAAAACTACATTTATTAAGCAATATTGCTGTAAGTGGCATACATAAAGATGTAGTTAGCGATTGATTTTCTCCTGTATATTGGAACAATCCTAATGAATTGGTCGATAGATTAATTCTTCTCATCGCTTCGAAAGAGTCTCGGAATTATCCACATACCAATGAAATTGTTTCTATTATTGAAGAGCTGGCAGAAGAAGGTTATATTACTAATGAAGTCCAGTATGATTGCTTGAGAAACTGATGTCTGATTATGGAATCAATCATTATGTAATGTATTCCGAAGTCAAAGTGAGTGTAGCCGAGAGATTAGACAAATTGATTACACAGCTAATATACAAGCATTTCACTTCGAAGGCGACTTACAAGTTTGTAGACATTTTGACTAAAACACTTAAATTTTGTTATTTAAGATATCATCGAACTATCAAGATGGCACCCGACAAGGTTACGGACAATAGATTAATGAAAACCATATATAATAATGTTAAATTATTCTACGAGAGAAAGCAGAAGTTTAAATTTGGCCAGTATATACGGATCTCTAAGGTGAAAGGGGTCTTTGAGAAAAATATACTTTGAATTGGTGTTACAAAATATTTAAAATGATTTCAATTAGACAGTAGTTCTCCAGAGTATATTACCTCAAAACCAACAATGAAGAACCTATCAAAGGCGGATTCTATGAACACGAATTGGAAAAAGATACATCTCCAAATGAATATTTAGTTGATAAAATCATTAAAAGGAAAAAGTATAGGTTTGTAAATTTATGATAAGCAATAAAACATTGAAACATAATTAATATGTTTTTTCATTTCATATACCTAGCGATATTGATAGGGTTTGAAATTGCAATTATTGGGTATTTAGTTTATTACAACTATTGTGCAATTATTCTGCTTGTTTGATTGGATTACCATATCATTGGATTAGCATTAGAGCAGTATTCCGTTATTCTGGTTTCCTTTAAATCTTATATTTCTTGGAAAGTGGATAATATTGCCCGGAATTGTTTCAGTTTAAAGACATTTGGAATGTGATTATTCACATTTACGAGATAATTGTATACTTTTCCTAGGTAATTTATTTCTTAAGTTATATTTGATAGGAAGAAGCATTAGCAGGCGACAATACGAAATTTTTTAACATTCTACATGACAAAGGACAGGGTCAGTGCTCCTCCGGTAGTATCCTACTTTAGGGCTGAAGAGAGCGGGGATGAGAGCAAGTGAGATAGTAAAAAACCTAGCTTTGTGGTCGGTGCATGTTCCCTAATGGCACTTTCGGCCAGTTGTTCTTGACCACCCATGAGGGTTGGATGTCCTATACGGACGGAGGGCAGGGTTATGGAGATCATGCCTGCTCCTACCTTTCATAAAGTTAAATGTGATACTTTAATAACTTTTTATAAATATCTGATATCAGAAAAGTGTGTATGTGAATTCCGTTTCTGAAATTCATCTGCGATTTTATAAAGTGTTGCGGTTTTTCGTACACAGTGCAAGATTTGCTCTGCTTTCTCTGTAATAGGTTTTCGACGGAAGCTGTGTTAAAATTATCTTTATTATGTATTCTCAAGATAGAGAAATTGTGTTTGTGAATTAATAATTTATTATCGGATAATGGTAAGTTGTGCGATATCGTATAGACATTAAACATATACATGTGTCTACTATTTAAAAACATAATGTGCGAGCGATTTTTCATTCGAGTCGCTCGACTAGTCTTTGTACATGTGAATTCTGAAGCTGGTCTCGCAAAAGCTATAAGGAAGTTGTGTTAAAATTATTTTTAACACGTATTCTCGCGACAGGGAAAATATATACAGTTGTGTTTGTGGACACAAGTGAATTAATTTAAAGTTTCAAAATGGGGTAAGTTTATTGTTTTCTGTGCGATTCAGTGAACTTACTTGTTTGTGTGGTACATATTAATTTTATTTCTTTGTATACGTAGTTGAAACATTATGTTGTAGACGTGAGAGAGATACTTAAATTTTTCATGGAAAATATTATTTTTGGACTGGTGTGTTTTTAATAACTCATTGCAGCTAGATTGGTACAGAAATAGGACATATTTTTGGCTTTGTTGTAGGATACCTCGTTCTTGTGTTCTAGGAATTTATTACACCAGGATTGCTGGACCAGTAACTGAGATTTGAAGTGGAAATAATTTTTAATTTCTTCAGAATGTGTCGTTCTTGTGTTTAGAACTAGCGTGGTTTAATTCAAGTTGTTTATTCGTGTAATTTATTCTGTCGTCAATTATAGTGGTATGATAACTTTTTGCCTTTGTTGTAGGTATAATTCTAATAACTCGTTGCTTTCTTTATAATACCAAGATTGCTGGGCCGGTCATTGAGTTTTCACATGGAAATAGGCTCTGTTGCCTATAATACGTTTGTAATTATATATCTTCTCTTTGCGATTCCTTAGTATTTGATTCCTGTAATTTATTATGTCGTAAATTATACTGCTAGGGAAATAGTTCTTAGTATTTTTTTTAACATTCGTGTTGCTAAAAGGTTACAAACTTTTTTTATAAATGTTTCCAATCTCATTAGTCTTCGTAGTTCAAAACAACCTGGTTTGAAAGAAATTCGTTCGTTTGTTTCATTCATCGAGTATGTCGGTACGTGGATCGTATACAGGCTAAATAATTTTTTATTGATTTGTGAAGTGTTTCAATACGTAATTGTTTTTAACTCATTCCTTTTGTGGCAGTCGAGGAGTAAATATGTTGTGTGTGTCGTACGAGTCTCTGTTGTTTGTCATAAATTATATTCATAGCATACAGGATGGATTAGTAAACTGTCGTTGTAGATTTGGGCGTAAATAATATTCAGGTCTCTTTTCATTTAATTGATTTTCAATAAAATACACTTTCTTTCAATAGCTATTTCCTAACCATTCATTTATTACAATTCTTGAATTACACATTTCCACTGTTTCGCATATGTAGAGCTCAGTTGATATTCAGATGCCGGCTGAAACAGAATGTCTTATTCGTCAGTCAATACACTAAGAATAGTCATTTGTTACCTCACTTTTACCATTAATTATATTCCTACCATACAGGACGGGTTAGTAAACTGCAGTTGTGGATTTCAGCCTATTATTTGCATATAATTCACTTTCAATAAATTACTCATTATTTCCGAACTCCGCCATAACCTCAGTCTACAATCAGAGGCCTGCCGTACTGCACGTGTATTGTGCTGCTCTCTCTCCCCTCCCTCATTCGCCTGACAGATGGTAAACGGGTAGGAACTTCTCATCCCTCCTCAATACCATTATTAAATTGATACATACCCCTTCCCCAACACATCACACCTCAGAACAAAACCAGACGTCCAAGGGTCAGGACCTATTATGCCGCACCCAAAAAAAATTAAAAAGAAATAAAAAAGACCCTTAGCACACAGTTGCACCAAAATATACACTTACAATTAACACAAAATTCAAAAATTAAAAAAAATGGATTAATTCAATTCAATCAATTGGACGGATCAATCAAATTTAATCGGATTAGGATTAGTGGATTAACGATAATGCAAATTTTATCGAATTAACTAACGGATTTATTACCATATTAACTGTGTCAATCAAATTTGATATCAAATTTATAATCCGATTAATCAAAATTGAAATAGGATTCCTACGCCCCTACAACTTCTGTGATTATTGTGTACGGAAATCTGATGTGCTCTATCGGGAATCGAACCGGGTATTCCGAGATTGCGACCAGCTATTTATCTGGTCACTGCACAAAATCAAGGTTGTAGGTGTATAGTGAATGAGGTGGATCACCATCTTTTCCCCTTTACCGGGCAAGACTTTTTCAAATTGCATCTGTGCCCGTAAATTGCCATGAATTTTTTGACTCCAGAGTTGCGCAACAAATTTGTTACTTCATGGTGTTTCAGTCAGCCTAAGCTCTCTTATTGAAACTGCGACTCGATCAATACGGTCCTCAACACAATTGTGTTTTTCGCCGACATTAGTAATTTTAGCATCAGCCTTTCCAATTGGCTTACCTTTTCAATGTTTTGTAACTTACTTTCCAAACGCCTGTCGAATGAGTCGAGCTGGGCCGCAACAATGCTCTTTTACTGCTTTTATAATAGTTCCACAGTAGCTTTGTGCGTCTATAGAGATCGGTTAAACGCGCTTCGTTCTCTCTTGCCTGCATCACGCATTGTTCATTAATAAATTCCAACTTCCCTCTTGTACTGGCGACCTCGTCACGCAACTGGCTTGAGAAAGCGTGTAACTCTGTTTGCAGGCGAGTTACTTGGTTGGCTACTGTCCGACTCAGCTGCGTTATTTGTTTTGCAGCTCGTCCACAGTAGATTGAAGACTGTCCTGTCGCCGCTCCTGGCTGTTTTGCACTTGGCGCATCTCGTATGCAAGGGCTGCCTGTAAATGCGCTTCTTACTGAGTTCGGCCGTTCTTGTAGGACCGTTTGCTGCTCTGCCATGCTCTTGTGTATGGCCGTTTGCTGCCGTGTCAACTCCTCGCGCAGCTGGGCAGTTAACGTAGCCAATTGCATCATCTGCTCCTGGTTGCTAAGAGTCGGATTGAGACGTTGGCACAACCTGTATAGCTCCCGTGCTAGACGAGGCAAGAACTACCTCAGTGCGCTCGTGTACCGGCTCTACTCTCTCATCCGTATTCTCTGCCATTGTGACTGCAGTTTCGGGCTGTGAATCCATACTAGAGACTGTATACTTAAATGCCTTGTAATCAATTGGAGTGGTTTACCTGAGAAAATAGGGCGTTTTGTTACGCCTGTTCATAGGCTAAAATGAAGGATGTAAAAATACGTAACTAAACTTCGTTTCTTCGTTTCACCGATGACCGCGCCAACTGAAATAATAATTTTTTATTTTTTTATTTTACTTAGAGTATTGTGTTTTTTTATGTCCCGCGTATGGTGCCAGTGTAATTTAATTTGACAATAATGCGATTGGCGGTATTAGCAATAATAATAGGAAAATATATAATTACATCTGATATAGCTGGCACTGAAATTATAGCGTGTGAAACGGAGAACACATTTAGCAACTTACTCTTGTGATATAGGGATTCAGTACACTTGAAGATATTACCACTTACATAAAGATACATAAACGAGAAAGTTTCAAATAAATAAAAAATGTGCTACCGTCAAAACTACACAAACATCAAACCAGTTGCGAAACATGGAATATTAATTTCAGATGACACTCTTAGACAGCTGTCTCAACATTTATTTCAGATGACACTCTTAGACAGCTGTCTCAACATTAATTTCAGATGACACTCTTAGACAGCTGTCTCAACATTTATTTCAGATGACACTCTTAGACAGCTGTCTCAACATTTATTTCAGATGACACTCTTAGACAGCTGTCTCAACATTAATTTCAGATGACACTCTTAGACAGCTGTCTCAACATTAATTTCAGATGACACTCTTAGACAGCTGTCTCAACATTTATTTCAGATGACACTCTTAGACAGCTGTCTCAACATTTATTACCAGGATGAAGTAGTCGAGAAAATATATTTAATGCAGCGCATTACTTTCAAATTGCGTATAGCAATGATATTAATAATAAAACCAAATAAATTTGGCAGCTGGCAGTTTTAGTGTTATTAAAGAGTGAAAAAATTCAAATTGTTCCATCTCAAAGTTAAGTTCGATCTCAAAATAACTCACAAAACTCACTTTAAATTTGCCTTGGCTTAGCTTAGTTAATAAGGTAGAGTCACAAATATAGTCCTATCGTTCTCTGACAGATGAGTAGGTTAAGTTAAAGAAGTGCAGTATAGATAATTACAGGGTTATCTGACATTGCTTCGTCTCAGGTGTTATTGCGTATTAAAAACTGCACGTTATCTGTACTGATTGGCCATTAGGAAAATGCCGAGAACTCATTTATTTTGTGCTCCTGCGCACGCGGTCGGTCGTAGTTGAACAAAATCATTCCTCACGGCATATATACAGTCTATTCTCTTAATTTTAACAGATTTTCAGTCATCTGGGCCAGCAGTCATGGCTGACCAGCTTGACGTAGCTGAATATACAACATGTCGCTTAAGTTTGTTCTCAAAAATAAATTTTTGCCGCGAAATTTCCAAACTTAAACTTACATGAGAAATATAGGGGCTTAACTTAACCCAAGGGCACATACATTATACCACCCCCCCCTCCCCCATTTTTTCTCTGCTTTTGACGTCATGCTAAGCTGCTAACTTAAGAAAAACATAAACATATATCGTGTTAAAAACTTTCAAACATAATAATATAAGCTGCTTTTAAAAATTACATTTAAAATAAAACAATAAACGCAAACAGAAAAAAAATATTCCAGTTTTAAAACAAAAATAATTATCCTGCCAAAAAATATACATGTTACCAACAACATACATGTAGTGATACTTAAACATATAGGCAACTGTCAACATAACGACACCCCAGATTAATAAACAACACGCCACAGAGCCATAGAGGATCGGTAACCTCAATGTTTTAGCGTCGAGTCTCGGCAATCACGATAGAAGAGAATCGAAATTATGTTATCAAAGAACGAATCGAATGGAATATAGGCCGAGTAATCGAAAATGGCCTCTCATAAACGTAACAAATAAGGATCAAATTGTCAATTAATTTCGAGGACTCCTAAATTTACTTGGAAAAATGTTCATTTCATAAAAATTTATTTCCCATGGTATTTCATCCACTTCCATTCTCCGTGACAGGTCACTTCATTCTTGCGGTGGGTCATATTTTACTTTATCTCTGCTCTCAGCGCTGAACAAATTACAACCATTTCTTTCATCCTCTATTTAGTATATAGCTCTCTTGGGAGCTAGAGAGGAACGCTAATTGAACCGAAGGAGGTTCTGTAGCATGTCAGGGTGGCAGACAGGAAAGTCTCTCGGAGGTAGAACAAGCAATAACGTAAAACAACAGGCGAGATACAAAATAAAAACAGACTTGGCGGCAAGGCAGTGGAGCAAAATGGTGTCGTTTTAAGGTTGGGAGCGGGGCAGGTAATGATCCGTAGTTTTCTCGCCAAATCTTCTGCTGATCGATTACGGGCGCCAGACTCTTCTCCTCCGGGTCGTGTACCGATGGCCAATGGAAGGCGTCCTCGCGGTGCTCCAGCCGTTGTAATGAATGGATTAAATATACGTCACCTGTACTGTGCGTTCTACGCAGTGAGACCGCTGGGTGGCTCGCACACCCATATTTAAGTATACGAAGATAAAAAACTGAAATACACGATAAAACACTTGCACAGTATACTTCAATGAGAAGGCGTGAAAGGTGGGGGGGGGAGGGGGCGCCCCGAATGAAGGCGTTAGTTCATTGGGTTTTATTTAACATGCTCCTCCGGGAAGCAAACTTACACGTTGCGCTGGGTTTAACCTGCCGGCAAGGTAACACTTATTACAAAAAGGCACGAGGCCATTATTAATTAATATGAGACAATAAGCCTTCCCCGGTAGCTCTATTCCGGGCGAAGGTGAGGAGCGCAGAAGTCTTGGGCGGCTAAAAACACAGGAGGTTCCGGAAATTAAACGGTCCATTGGAGTGAATGATTGGTTATAAAACGTTGATGTGGCGGCCCGAGCGCGCGATACGCGACCCCTTGGATCAGCACGTCCAAGTCCTTGAGACACCGTGGTATGACTAAACTCTCCCTCGCGGCGTGCCTGCCAGGTTGCCGGGTAAGCAGGCGGCGCGAACTACTTTCTTACACTCCATTCTCTTACAAATACATATGCACGTTCATCACGCATTCATAATTCCTGCATACACAATTCCACAAGACACAAAAAAAAACCCTTTTAATACATGTAACACGCTGAATGAGGTGAGATGGGGATGGAACACGTGAAGAATGGAAATAAAGGAAAAACAGCAAGTGTTACACTTAAGCCCGCGGGGGCACTTGAAACGTAATAGGGCCTGTTCTTTTATATGTTTCTTAGCGTGGTGTCTCCGAACGTGCTGGAATTAACACTTAATTACACTTTCCCTGAGTTTGCAGGATCTACTTCCTCAAACACGTGCGCGCGGGCTCACGTGGTTGCTCTGCACCTTGCACTGCACTTGCGATCTCTTCACGAGCGCTTAAATGGCTATGTTCTCTTCACTCGCGGGGTAGCATATTCCGGTTGCGTTACGGCGCACTACTGCACCGGGGCGCATCAGCGCACGGTAGAGTGCTGATTCCTGCAGCGGTTACCGGCGACGGCGGGCAAACGGGATTGGGGGAAGCGACTGTCGTCAGACTTCTTGATGAGCAGAGAAGTCTAACAAGAGAGGAAATAACAGGAACAGGAAGAGAAGGCAAAACCTTTATAGCAGCAAAGCAAAGTAAGTGTTACTGGCGTACGACTTGAAAACCTACACATAATTCCATGCAGTATCTCAGAAATAGTAGGTTTTCTCTTGTGAGAACTAAAACAAACTTACTGAACCGCCAGTGATAAAAAGTGAATTTGTATCTTAATATATGTAACGCTGTCTTAAGGTTGAAGTAAATCAACTACCTATGGAGTACTGCATCTGACTGTACAATGTGAAGAACTCCAAAAAAATTAGTACAGACAACATACAAATTGTCAGAAAAGTGTGCTTTATGATATATATGAAAGTAGAATGTATATATTTTGCGACATTATAAAATATTTTACTAAAATATACTTTTTAAATGTAAAAAATTAATGGATCGATCTAGTCCTAATTTTTAACAAAACTTAAGCGCTTTTCAGTTTTGGATGCTTCGGAAAGTAGAATTTACAAGAAAATCTGCAAGAAAGATATTCATAATATTTTCTGTGATCATGTGTAATAAAATAATAGTAAAAATGTATCATATCAGTTTTATAATTATTTTTATTTGCGTTAGTTTCAGCCATAAATGTTGTGACAAATGGATGCACATATAATCAATTATAGAAATTTTCTACTACTCTATTATTGCAATTTTCTTACACGCAATCATAATAAACATTATGACTATACTCCATGATAAAGATTTTCTTACAAATTCTGATTTCTGAAGCATCCATTATGGAAATATGCTTAAATTTGGTTAAAAATACAGACTATTTGAATCGATTATATTTTACATTTAGAAAGTATATTGTAGTAAGATATTTTATAGTGTTGCAAAATACATACGTTCTTCTTTCATATCATAAATCGCACTTTTCTGACAATTTTTTTGATGGTGTCTGTGCTACTTTTTTAATGAGTTCTTCACGTTGTATAGTCAGGTGCAAAGCCCCATAGGCAGTTGCTTTACTTCAACCTTGATGTAACTGGTTGGGAAGCAGTTAACTTGTCCGATGCGGAAAACTGCACAAGGAGTATGGGAGGACTAGCCGGAGAATATCATGTCTAGGTGAGCTGTGGGAATCGAATGAGTGAGTAAAGAGGTTTGGGCGGCTCTTAACATCGAGGTCTTGAGAGCCGATGAGTGTGAAGAGAGGTGAGTATGGATCACCGCCGGCATTCAAGGGCGGGGCAAACGGCAAATCCCCGAGGAAACCCGGCGACCAGCGACATCATCTGACTCGACTCCCACGTGTGAAACTCCGGAGGCGACCCTGCCGGGACTAGAGTCCGGTTCGCGTAGGTGGGAGACGAGTGGTCTAACCACTACTCCACAGCGGCCCCTGCGCAAAGCGAGACTAGGAGAAAACTAGATGACAAAGGAAAGGCTACGTTTCGGTGCTTCAGGGAACCAAACCACAGTGTTAAGTGTGGTGTCCAGAATTGTATGCCAATCACTGAAATTTGACTCTTGTTGGTAAATATTCAACATTTCCATCCCCACAATACGAAATGCAATTTCAAATATGTACACCTCAACATGCCGACTTAGTTTTGCACAGCGATATATATTCACGGACCTTTAGCTGTTGACATTTTAAAAACATAAATAACTCAATTGTGATGCTGTTTTAACAGACAATCAGCAAATTATTGCTGGCACCTTTTTTCAGCTAATTTTGGATCAATAATTCGTTTTCAAAGTATTACGTCAAAAATTGATGTTTAAATTGTAACGATTAAATGTATGGGAGCAAGGGCTGGGGGGTTCCGTATCCGCCGATCTGCCGCCTTCTTGGATCCGCTATATTCTTTCCGGGCGCCATATTGTTCCGTCGTTCATCTTGTTTCCGGGTATCATCTTGTTTATGTCCGCCATTTGGTTTTCCACTACACGCTCTATCATTTCATCTTTTATTTTCATGTTCTATCATAACATGTTGTTATCTCATTCTCTGTCATTCCATCTTGGCCGTCCATCATTCTATCTTGTTTCTTCATTCTCTGCCATTCCATCTTGTCTTTTTCGTTTCTCCCACATTTCTCTGTTTGGTTATCGTCAATTAACTCATACTCATCATTAACACATGTTCAGTCTATCTGTTACCATGATTCGTAATGTTTTTCACTCATGCATCCGGTACAGTAATCCACCCTGCAGTTGTACTCTTCACTGCTCTGATATTCGCAGTCGCAGATTTCCCACCCGCTGGTCACTTCTCTCGCCGGGCGCTTCTCTTCTTTCTCACTAGTCTTCAATCGCAGAAACGCATCCAATCAACAACGGCCAGCTCGGAGGCTCGACGTTCTTTTTATAGCCGCTGCCCTTGGCCTGGAAGGTTCACCGCACCCCGAGTCTAGCTGAGATAGAGATACTTGGGCAGCAAACCACTAGAAAATTCTTCAGATAAATGCAGAAACTCAATACAGCCAGGGTCAGCAGCGTGTGCCGCAAAAGGGAATATCGTGTCAGCTAGCTTTTTGTTAACAGATGCGAGGTTCGTTCGCTTGTCATTCAATGCATTCTATTTACTTGCTGTTATCGCTATCAGATAACGTAGATGCAGTTGTAATGACATGTTGTGTGTTGCACAATTTCTTGCATCGAAAATTTGCTTCATCTTGCATTACTACACCAGATCCATATATGTTCTGTTACCGAGGAAAATCCTTTAGCTTGGTTACAGATAAGAGAGCACAGTGGGAATTGTTCACTCGATCCTGAGCCCGTTCGATAAATGTTTGTTTCATATTTGAGATCCTAAAAGTGCAACCAAATTATTTAACCTCTCTTATAACCATGTTTTGAAAAGAATTGTCTGTACAAATTTTGGTATGATTTTGCAGAAAACATTTACGGTTGCTATACTTAAAGTGTATATATAAAGTTTGTAGCTTTATATGTTAATGGGTTAGTTTTCATTTGCGCATTTATATATTTGTAAGCAACACCACGGCATGTTAATTAAAAGTAGCATATTTCAACTACACAAACTAATTCGCTGACCGTACGTTATGATGATTCATCCATGTTCGATATCGACGGGCGAGGTAATTCTTGATCTTGCAGGAAGGACACCAACACACAATACCACACTGTTGGCTATACACTTCATCACTTCCAACTGCAGACCGCTTTAACTTCTAAACTTTCTTCAGTTTCCTTCCCTACGCACTACGGTAGTTGTTCATTTTTATTTTCAACCATTAAGCGATCTGTATTAGTTTTGGTTTGTTTAAGTTTTAAAACTATTTTTTATATGTCGCTCTTTTTGTAATGGTCGCTATATTCATTGTTCTTGACTACCCATATACCAGGCAATGATTTGTACACTTCTATGAAGTCGACCATAAATTGACGCATAAAATTACGCGGATCCTACGAAGTCCCGCCAATAGCTGTATTTCAGTACACAATAAACACCGCAACACGACACCACCACCACCACTATCAACGAACTGAAAGTTATCTCGGCGATTTCCCTTTTTTTCCCCGCCCTTTTATTCCAGCGCTGCTCCATACTCGCCTCAATCGGCTCTCAAGACATCGCTGTTAAGAGCCGTCCAAACCTCTTTCCTCACTCACTCAAAGGACTGAACTATATGCAACGTTGTCTGTGTAGCCTTTGCACGATCAGACTTATCTGTGTGGATGGGTGCCCCGCCAGACTTCACACATGCGGAACACAGACTGTACCTCAGACCAAACGTCGTCGCTGATTCATTTCCACGCAACGACTTGTCTGCACCAACACAGCTTGTACGGACAGCTCTGTGTCAATATCTGAGCATGCAAAGTGGCCTAGTCAGATGTCCACATTGATTTCGGAGTGCATTTTCAGCATAGCCACCGTGTCCTTGCGCCCACTAAAGGTTGTAGCACTTAAACTAATCAGATTATCATCGACATAGCACCCAGCAAATGTTTTACATGTTGGTAACAATACAGCTGCTAGGCATCTTGTGAAGTCCTCCACCGCATTACAGTGTCCAAACGACACACTTGGAAACAATATTAGCGGAGGTTAAACAGAAAGGCCTTCAAATTCACCGAATCTGTTTGAAAAGGTAGTTGCTAATTAATAACGATGAGTCAAATATAGCAGCGTGGAAACTACGCACCGGTAGAAAGGCACAAAACATCATCAGCGGGAAGAGGCATATACTTCTCATATTTTTTATTAAATAATTCATTTTAAACATATTAAGATAACTTAATTGCACTTTCGCGGTCTCGAACATTTATTTCATTATGGTAGCCCAGGGGTGTTCAGTCATGTGCTTCGCAAACACAAACAATGGGACTGCAATAGGGGCTTGATGTGCGTTTTATAATATCCCGTTCCACCAGTTTGTTTTATATAATATTTTTGCTTCCTTAGCATACGCCGCAAGAATTCAAAAATGCTTGAAATAGAAAGCAGAACATCGTACACCTTAGAATAATACATTCAGTTCAGACCATAAAACTTCTACTTGGAAGCATCTATTTCCTTCTGCATTTGCCATTAGAAATTAACACCTGGCTACCCATAAGGCTATTGCGCAAACCACATTGCGGATCAAACTGGCTGTATTTTTCAACTCTCTTTCATGTGCATTTCCAGCTGACGTTCGAGTGCTGCCAACCCCGGCCAAACTTACCTTTGCATGCGTCAGGCCGTCGTAACACATTATTGACGTACCTGAAGAGTCGTTGGGTTCAAATTGCGACGCAAGTGGGATGAATTTCGCCTCTCCAGGCATGTTAGCTTAGGTGGCGGGCTGCGTCTGCTGCAGCACCGTGATGACGTCGCTGTCATTATGGTAATACTTAGAGAAATTGTATGGCCACGGGCTCGCGTTAATTGTTAAGTATGAATGCAGGGTTAGTAGCCGTAACTGCTGAGCACTTCAGGGGAATGTCTGTCAATCCCGATTCGACAGGATTCGGATCATTTTCATGTCGAGTTGAAGACCCCCAGCCACTGATCAGCTCGACAGCTCTCATCAAGCAATGCTTTGCCCCGCCTCTTTCATAACTTCACTACTGAGCAGCTGAACGGAGTGGACAAAGCATGATTTACTAATTGTAAAAAAATATATAAATGAACGAAATTGATTTCAATATTGTTTCGGTTTTGCATTAGGGGCTTACCGCGCAGATTATTTCGGGAAAACGTAGACAGACGATAGTCACTCATTTTACTACTACTTTAATATATTTTGTCAAGTTTTCAAACGTACAATGTTTTACATAAACTCAAGTACAATAATGAACAATAAGTTAAGTTGCTTTAAAGGGGGGAGTTAAATACATTGAAAGTATTAAGATGCTGACTCTACGTTACGCCACGTCCTTATAAAGTTAGCTACAATCTTTACTTAAGTCACCAGCTCGTTATCACCTTGATGCTGTTGCCGAAGGCTGCTCACCGTGTAGTGTCACTACGGCGGACCTCGGCACGCCCTTCTCCTCTCCATCTTGCGTCTTCGTCGTCGGGCTGCAGTCAGATATGTCTTCGAGCCCCTGCCGGCCGGCGCTATATAGTCGCCTCCGGTTTATTAAACTTTTCAGTGTTCGCGAACTGACTCACTACCTGTGGCCTAGCCCTGGCCTCGCTCTGCATACGTGTCGGTTCTCTACCACTGGCGCGTCTAGGCAAGCGCTACACGTACGCTTATCAGCGCCCACAACAATATGTAACTAAATCTCTCATCCGTGTTCTTGGTAGCGGGTGGTCCGAACACGCAAATGAAAAAAAATAATGTATGTTGATACTGGGGCCCGATTCTCATTCACTTTTTCGCTTATCGTAAGTCGATGTTCGTCATGAAAACAATACGTGAGATGGAAATTGAACCTGATACAGATTATAGTGGTTACGTGTCTGTCTACGTAACGTTACAGGATGATCACGGTAAAACGAGCCCTTTTGAAAGCCCTGTTTATGATGTACTTGTTTGCAGGTTATGTATTCCCCTGCCTTATGTAAAATTAACATTGCCATGGGCCTCATCACTTTATTCATGTGTCGGTCAAGTAAAAGTTTGAAATTTTCACACTTCGATGCATTAAAAAAAAAAACTGAAAAGGAAAAAACAATTTAAGTTATCACAAATGGTTACCTAACACTTTTTATTTGACGTTAAGTTATGCAAATATTTTCCATGTATCGTAACCAACTTTACTGGGCAAATAATGCCACTCAGTGTGCCCATTAAAATATGTGTGTTCAGGGAAAGTGACTTTCTTCTAAGGTTCATTTGAAAAGTGCTCACTTTATCGTGAACATCCTTTAACCGCGCTATGGCCAGCTAGCGATACTCAGGGTGATTGCGTCCCCTGAGCGGAAACGTGAATGAGAATCCGCTGTCCCGGAGCACGACACGTAAGAGGTACACGTCTAGGTTGACTCGCGAGTCTCGTGTGGGCCGATAAGGGGGTGTTGCAGGTGCAGGAAACAATAGTAACTGGAGGATTGAGGAGCGTGTATGGTCCAGCACGCTGCTGGGCGGCGACGCGAACACGGCTGGCACTGCCGGACCGTGCTATCACCTCCATCACGCGTCACTGCTCCGCAAATCCCAATACTCGGTCGGCGATCAGAACAGCTACCGCCACAACTTCGCCCAGTGAGCGTGGCGGCCCCTCTGACGCGAGGCCACAAGAGGCTCGCCTGGGACCTTCAACCGATATTACACGATACCTGCAGCCTTACTTGTTTCTTGTACAAGCTTCTACAAGCCCTGGTGCACGAGCTGGTATACCAGCCGCCATGGAAGATTCATGTTACACGACAGCAGTTCGCGTACTAGCATTTGACACCCTTGGTGAGTCCTCAGCGTGTGGTTTGTAGTAAATATTAACCCCAACTTTCGTAGGCCTATGAAAAAAAAATTGCTAGCAAATATTAATATTGCTATATTACTGTTCGCTTCTTACATAAGTTGATTGATTACAAGTATATTTTCATTAATTTTCTTGGCAATTACTTGAAGTCACTAGGGTACAAGTGTGTTATTTTTAATTTTGACTAAAATTACTACCGGTTGCAAAATATAGTATTTTATTTACGTACCGGAATATTATCCACATGTAACATTTCATGATAGAAAATTTGGGTCCGACGGAGATTTGAACTCACGGCTAAAAGATACCACGTATAGAAAACGCCGCACCTTTACCACTGTATTGCCAGTTCACTCTCAAGATCTTGAATTTATATATAGGGTGTATCGTAATTAAGCCTACTTCGAATTAATATTACCATATTGTACCGGTAGGTAATGTTTGAAGTATTTAGAACGGTTTGAAACAGTAATTAAAAGTTATCATAGCCAATATTATTCCTCGTAATCATATTTTAAATCTATTTGAAAGATTTTCAACAACACGGATTTATAACCAAAATGGAGGCATACTTTTTGCTTTCTTCATCAACTCGTTTCAAATAGAAGCCACGGGGAGCGCCCTGCGCTCTGAAACTGTGACGTGATTGGTCAGTTACGAGAGCCGGTGTGGAAACTGCCACGAAAAATAGGACGTGTCCAAATACCAAACCTGGTACGAAATCTGCCCGTACAAGGCGGGAAATGCCATGACGGGTGCCACACTAGCTCGTATACCGGCTTCTATGGCGGACCTTGCACAAGCTTGTACGGAATCTGGTATCGTGTAGTATCGCATTTATGCTCGAAATCGTTCGGCTTCCGCAGACCATTCGAGCCGAGTAGACTGGTGAACCCGTATACGGCTTCATGTGTGCGAGATTTGCTATGCTGGAGCGAAAACCTCTCGCATACTTGTAGATCATATTTCATTCGGGCCAGCGATGTCGTATGCGAGTTCCTACATGGCAAGCGTCCATGTTGTAGGAGCTCCACCTGGCTGTTTTAAAGTACGATTCTAACCATTATGAGTTGATATTAGAACAAAATTTACGTAGTACAACAGAACCTTCATATCGAAATCATGTTTTGGTAATAAAACGTGTTTTACAAGTACTTCGTAAAGTTACTTAAAAGAAACGGCACAAAAATGGGTTGCAAATATACACTACAATACGTATGTCTAGGCCCCACCGCAGCAGAGGTGAATGGGTAAGCCCTGCCTCCATAGCTCAGAGGTAGGCAGGCCGACTTTAGTGGAGGGGGCGCGGGTTCGCGCCCCGGCCCTTCCGCGGCAGATCCTCAGTCCGCTTGTCGCGCTGGGTATTTGTCAGCAAGTCGGTCTCGCTTGCGCTTCGTCAACGTCAAATGTCTGTGTCAACTGTGTGTGTGTGTGTGTGAGCGCGCGCGGGGTTAGCGCTGCGGTTTATAAATTCAAGTTTAGATGGTTCGAATCTGCTCTAGGTACAATTGTTTTATGCATCTTTATTAGTTCAGTTATATAGTAAATATAACAAGTAAAAACCTTTCTTGGTGATATTTTCGCTCAGTATGTAATCATAAACGAGAGATAAAATGGGAAACAAAACTCTCCTTATAGTGACTGGTGGAAGTTATTCGCTATAAGCGTCGCGTAATATCTTTGATCTTTGTTATTATGATTATTTATTACATTTAGAGTTATTCTTAGCTAATTGTAATATGTTAATTGCAATGCTATGCTCGTGTATAGTCTTCTGAGGTAGAAAATTCAGTTTTTATCACTTGCGGATGCCAGATGACAGCGTATGATGTGAAACAGTATCGCTTGGGCGAGAAACTGATTGGTTCTAAAACATTTTAATATTAGAGCCTGCAATACCGCAAATACTTCCACACGCAATGTGTAGATAATGCTCGTACTGTGGAAAATCATAAATGCTGTTCAATCATAAATAAGAAAATGTAAGACCGGAGTCAACTAGGCAATATTTAAATCATCTACAACAATAATTTTACGCTATGTGGAAACCAGCTTGTTTAATTTCAAATAAACAGCAAGCATTGTTTTAACTATTATTAACCAGCACCTTACACAACATTCCTCAAACAGTAATTTTGTAAAATAATAAATAAGTGTAAAATGCGAGGACATTGCTTCCTATTTCGTAGACCCAGTACAAAAGCACGGCGTATTAATTCTGCCTCGTGATGACTGATTCGAAGAGCAAGTTATAGTTCCACGTGTTATTAAACTTCCAAATGATTACGATACATTTGCTATTATCGAAATGTGACAATATTTTTGTAAAATTGTCCCTGTTTATAAATACCAGCCATTGTTCGCTAAAAAATTCTGCAATAAGTCATACAGCGAACTTATAAAGCAGTGACATCCAGCACCGTGATGATCACTATTCTTATAGTGACCTCAAGTACAGCCACGGTAATGTATCAACGTTTAATTCATTTTAGCGGAAAACTTTAAGCATGTGTACCGTATGCATATATTAAGGGTAAAATTTTTTCACTTACACTGAATCAAATTAAAGACATCAGTACACAGGTTTGAAGAATTCCCATCAATTCTTCAATTACCAAACGGAAAAAATTGGTAAAACCACATAAATTTATTGAACAATATTAATTAATATATGCCTAATCAATCTGTATGTCAAAACCCTGGGAAAAAATTTAAGGGGAAGGTATTAAGACTGCAGCAGCGCGACATATTATACATTAACAAACATGGAAATGTGGACTTGACAAAAATACCAAGAACTTGAGTAAAAGTGTCAATATATGTGTATAAGCAAAAAATATTGCGGGAACAATTAGATTTTATTGGAAAACTCGAAAGAAAATAAAGTACAGCATTTTTTATTGAATAAAATGGCGCATAAGCTAACTGATATAACAAAAACATTATAATGAAGCAGAGAGGATGAGACAAAATTTTAAGTACTTCAAACTAAATAGTGTAAGATAATTAATTTCAGAATCTTATAAATTCATAAATTAACAAATGTTTAAATTATGCTAATTCTTTAACTCATCATCTTACATATAACAATTAATAAATGTAATTAAATGAACGACAAAGAAATTCATCATGTGCTTGATAAATAATAATTCTCTTCTATTAATAAAAATATGTATAGTGATTGTTCGTTTCAGCCTGACATATTGTGTTTGTTTCTGAAGCTGTATGAGCTGCCGAACAACCCTGCAGTAACATTTCCAGCGTGCAGTCGCATGCGAGATAGCCAAGTCCCTTGGTTCCAACGCCTCGGCTTCCATTCTCAGCTCTAGAGTCGCTCGGGAGAAGACACGAGTAGTTCCAACATAACAAAACAGTGTTCCGTTCGACAAAACACCACTCGACTAACTACTCGCACGCGACTGAAAACTCCAGCGTAAGGCCCCTGGGTCCGGCGTCGTCAGCCGGCTTTCTCCAGCGTAGAGAGAATATGAGGTCCAATGGTAACGCTAGCTGTGCGGATCCAGTCTCCGTGTTCCAGCATTGAACAGCTCTTTGCCGACACGACTGCCGTAAACCAAGTGGAGGGGATTTGACGTTAGATCACTGTCAAGTATACAAGTACTTCGACATGTTTATGCACATCCTCCAGCCAGTTGTTATTGAAGTTTGATTAAATTCAAATAATTATATTCTTATAAAAGGAATTGTCTTTTCAAAATCTATATACAAACACTCTAATCACTGTTCGCCACGTGATTTTGACAGTTATATTGGTGACAGGTAGGTCAATGTTGGGAATATGCCCAAAACAGGGGAGTTTGGTCTCCTATCGCATTTAGTCTGTGGTCTCCAGCAGTCTTGAAGCCGACGTTATGCAGCGTGGATACCGGCTATTGAAACAGAGCCTGAAATTAACAGACGGATATAATCTTTAAGCGAACCATGCACACGAAGCTTGAAGTGCTTGCTAGAGACAAAGTAGAAAGACTACTTTTCAAACACCACGCAAATAACAATGACTATTTCTGAGCTCTACAACACATAACATTTGCCTTCTCACATTGCTTGATAGCAAATCGTACTGATCGGAAACACTCGAAACTGGTGTAGGGACGTGTACTGAACATTGTTACTGATTGTGAAATAAAAATTTGATCGGTTCGCTGCTTAAGCCCCTGTCACACTGTCAAATGTTCCCGTCAAACTGCTTCCAAAGGTTTGGTCGAATAAAGTTGGACAGTTATGACGTCATCGAAACGTCATAAACGCCGCCATAATGTCTTAAAAAGTTGGATAGCTTCAGTTCCCATCAAACATTTGAAGATTGGATAGATTTAAAATTTTCTTTGACTTTTGAGGGTGTCAGCCAATCGGAATCTTGCACGACAAGTGTGGAAGTCAAGCAACTTTAAAAAAAAAAAACGAACAATTGCTGGAAACGAAGTATGTTATGAAGATAATTAGTTTATGTAGACGCTTTATGGGCACGAATGCTTTATTAAGGGAATATTGGACATAATATGACAAACTCAGAGACACTAAATTTCATTGTGCAGGAAACGTCTATAAATAAAATTTTAATTTAGTAAAGAAGCGAAAATAAATTATAATATTCCTTACACATCTTCCCTGTAATGGACGGCATGGAAAAACAAAAGCAATATGTGACAATAAAAATATTTTTTAAATAATAACTGAAATTAGACTCCCCCAGAAAAAAAATTTGGCAGTGTGACACATTTTCAAACACATGCAAGAATATTTGATAACATTTGTCGGAAGGAAACAATTTGTGGCCCTATTTTGTCTTCAAATCTATTGTCAAATAGAGTTGAAGGCGAAAATTCGACAGTGTCTCAGGGGCTTTAAAGTCCAATAGTACGAAAATTACGACAAAAAAACAGCACACAATTTCAGAACGTTGCTTGCGTGTTGATGCTACACCATTAAGCAAAGGATACTCGTGTTATTATCGTATCCCCTCGCTACTCGGCCTCTAATGTACAAAATATATACAGATATTGTACTTTTAAGCAAAACTCGTTGCAGTGCTAGAGGTGGAGTAAATCTTACATAGAAGAGGGAAAACCCAATGAATCGCAAATAAATCAAGCGTAATTAAGATCAAATGAAGCCAAACGAAACAAGAAGTAATGGAGATCAACAAAGAATGTAGCACTTGTGGTGAAGAAGAGGTGAAGTGAGTCAAGCCAGATGGAGCCGGCATTAAAAAATGAAATGTCCACAAATATGAAAGGGGAAGAAACGTACTAGATACAAATGAAAACGAGTTAAATTTAAATAAGAATAGATTGAACGTTAAAAAAAAATAAAAACTAACCATGAAAGGAGGATAAGTGAAAACGTTAACTGAAAAAATAAAATTCAAAATAAGCCTGAGAGTCTCAAAAGTTAAAAGTCCGAGAAGGTAAAGAGGAAATATAATTTGAAGAAAAAATATTCATGATCATAAAAATGAAGACTACTTTCAGTTCAATATTCTTGACCGTTTTGTCCTCTCTGGGTGATTACAAAAGTTATTGAATCGTGTGTACCAAAATATGAAAATAGTGAAGAGGGTAGGGTAATTGCAAAAGTTATTGAATAGTGTGTACCAAAATATGAAAATATTGAAGAGGGTAGGGTAATAGTAGGATTTTCTTCGTTCTAGCGCCACAGGTCCTGAACCCGGAGACAGAGCCGTCCGTGCGCCATGTTGTGACGCCCGGCGACCATCTTGGGTCCATGTGTCCTTTGACCTTGTCCTTCTACCTTGACAATTTACCTTGACCTTTGACCTTAACACTGTTGACCTTTAATGGCAAAATCCAAAGAAATTCGAAAATAATTCTAAACAATTCCAAATAATTTCAGAAAAATAAAACAAATCCGAAAAATTCGAAACGAACTGTTATTTAAAATTATTTTAAAACTATTGTAAAAATATTACAAGATTATTAACCAATTATTTTCGAATTCCGGTCCCCCTGCAGCCATTTTTCCGAAACAGTTCAATATTTTCCTTAAAACTTACCATTTTTTCACTAAAATATCCCTTCCTTCCCTAAAAATTATTTGAAAAATTACAAAAAATATTACAAAAGTCTAGGAGTATATTATGTTACTGACCATTACTACCATCTTGGAAACCAATGAGCCTGACCTTGACCTCGTGACCCTGAATGACCTCATGACCTAGAATGAACTTGAAAAAAGTCGAAAATAATACATAAAAGTCAACAAAATATTACAATACTGACTACTACCGCCATATTATATGCAGGCTACCTTGACTTTGACCCCATAACTTCGAATGACCTCGAAAACTTAAACTTGAACAAAAATGCATAAAAGTCAGCAAGCATATTATGTTACTGACTACTATGGTCATATTACATGCAGGCGACCTTTAAAATGGCCCCATGACTTTGAATGACCTCGAAAACAAAAACTGGAGAAAAAATTCATAATAGCAAGTATATAATGTTACTGACTGCTACACCATATTGGATGCAGACCACCTTGACATTCACCCCATTACCTTACATGAACTTGAAAACAAAAACTCAAGAAAATGCATAACAGTCAGCAAGCATATTACATTATTGGCCATTATCACCATATTAGATGCAGAAGACCTTGACTTTTACCCAGTGAACTTGAATAGAAAAACTAGAAAAACTCATTAATGTCAACAAGCATATTATTGTACTGACTACCACCACCATGTTCGGTGCGGCTATCCTCGACGTTGACCCCATGACATTGAATGTCCTCGAAAACCAATACTCTAAAAAAATGCATACAAGTCTGCAAGCAAATTATGTTACTGATTACTACTACAATATTGGTCAAAGGCGACCTTGAAATTTATCTGATCACCTAGAATGACCTTGAAAAATACTCGAAAAAAATTCGTTGAAGTCAGCAAGCATATTTTGTTAGAGACTTCTACAGCCATATTGGATGCAAGTAACCTCGGCCTTGACCTAATGACTTTGAATGACCTTGAAAACAAAAACTCGAGATAAAATACATAAAAATCAACAAGCATATTATGTTACTGACTACTACCAACATATTGGATGCAGGTGCCATTTACCTTGACCCTGTGATCTTCAGTAACCTTGGATCCAAAAAATCCCAAATAAATTCATTAAAATGTATTATAAAAATTATTTAAAATGTATTATTAATAACTCATCAAAAAACTTACTTTGCCAGAGGTTCCACTAAGCACCATGGCCAGCAGACAACTGACTTCCTTACCCCACTCACCGCTACTATACTCGCTCTATCACATGCCACCATCTTGGTTTTTAGGTTTTCATTGGTTTATACTATGCTAAAAGCTGTAATTTTTTATTTAATATGTTTTCATTACCTGTCTCATGCCAGTGTATTAATTCACCCACCAGGTGACAGCACTTATTCTTTATGTTTTTTTTTAATTATTGGTTGTTCTGATGGAACCCTCCATATTGGATTCCATTTTCAACAAACAGGTAACATTAATGTCTCGATTATTCGGCCTGCCATCTGCCTGTACCAAATAGTGACATTAATCTTCCCTGCAAAGTACATATACTGTATTTTTTCTGTTTTATTATTAAATGTGAGTATATTTCTTTTTAATATTTATATATAGTGGTTTTTTTAAAACATAAATAAAATGCAGCATATTTAATACATTATTTTATTTACGAAATTGAATATACATACAAACAGTTCTTTGCGATGATTTTCGAATTGAAGATAAGAACTTTATATTATTTTGTAAGTAGTTATTGATGATTTACCCAATCGGGTGTCCAGCTGGAATAGCCAAAAAACCAGATGGCTCCACCAGTGGTGCGGATGGTACTAGAAGGCTGTCCATTGATACTTCTGTTGATGCGCTAGCTTGCTTGCCATAAAAGGTATGTTTCGAGACTCCACGACCTCAAAGCCACATGGATGTTTTTACCATCTTCCACGTTCTTCAACATTTTTATGTGTTCTGCAGTGCTCAACTTCACATGAGGCATCATCCATTCGACAGATTGTACTTTCAGTCCCACTGCCTCCAGGTTTTTTCCCGTAACCACGATGGTCTCCACATGCATATTGGCAATTATCATCACGAATTCCATTGTATCTTGGTACGAGACCACCTCCATAGTCGTGTTTGTAAAGATGCAGTTTGAGGCTAATTTGCCCGAATTTCGATACGTTCTAAAGGTGCGTCCACACTATGCCGATTTATGCCAGTTGACACGGCCAAATGGCACAGCAAACTGGCAAAGCCAGTTAACTCTGTAGCATCCACATTGCAAATAGCGTTCAGTAGTGATGTATACCAATAATGATGTGCTTGTTGTGGCTGCTGCAGGCATGATAATACTTGCTGAAAGTGAAGTGCAGTGTCCACTGCGATTTTGGGTATGTTCAAGCCTCCAAGGTAGAGTTAGATAAGGAGGGCGTGACTCAATGAAGGATTTAATACTCGATGACGGTGATGAGTTGAATCTTGAGTACAGATGTTGAGGTGGATTCCAGAATTGTTTTCGAATGACGAGCATTGACTTTGAGTTCCTTCTTACTTTGACTGCAACAATAATCAGCAGGGACGACACATCATTCAGAAGAGACATTCCAGCCTGTGAATACTTGCTGTGACACTACGATTTCTAGCAACAGGTGATTCGTACAATTCTGTAATGTACTTGTTTAAAATATCAAAACATGCAATGTTAAGAATCATTCCACACGTTTGTGCTGCTCTTGTTAGCATTCTACAAGATTATATAAAGGTAAGAATTGAAACTTTGCTACCCATGTGCAAGCACATTTTATTGGTATATTGTAAACGAAAATGTGGATATTAATGCAATAATAACCTGTACTACAGACACCAATATTACAAAATAAATAAATCATTACACAAAGAAAACAACGAACCTTTAGACCTGAATTCTTCAATTAGATTAAAGTTCCATTAGGAGGGTATCAATCGAATCAGTGTCAGGTGTTTCTGGATCATATGAATCTGTTAGTGAAGCAGGGGTTGTCAGTTGCTTATCAGCTTAATGACTGAGTGTAGGCACCCGGTTTATATTAGGTGCAATAGGACATGGGAAAGTACCCAGAAAAGGCCTGTGCACAGGATGATGAAAGGAGGATAGTTATGTATGTAGGTGTGCTAATTGTGGAGATGGCTGTGGAAAGGGATGTTAGGCAGATTGTCAAATTTTCCCATTTCAGTGTAAAATAAAACATTGCTAATTAAATGATTCACAACATTCCTTGGAATGTTTTCAGTGTGAGCCTGAACTATATGTGGTAATCTGAAAGTTTGTTTCTGTCCTGTAGCAGTGGATGTAAGGGGTCGGGTTTCGGGATAGTTTTCCATTCTGATTCTCATTGTCAACGCCATGTGTAATATGTACTTGTGACCCCAAATGTCTTGGTGTCTGCAAAAATATAATTAATATGTTTGAAATAACTGAACACACTTCACTGCTAAAAACATATGTGCCAGGTTTAAGGGCGCCATTTGGTCAGAGCGATTGTGTGTGTATGCGACACAGGTGAATAAATTGGCTTGCAGACACTCTGGTCTAGACGATTATTTATGGAACTTTGAGTTCTGTCCCTATCATTAGTAGTTAGAAAAGTTGACATTTAAAAATCTTTATGACAGAAAAAAATCGTCATGTGGCCCACGAAGCTTTAACAAAGAAAACAATTGGCCCTGCAATCAAAAAACATTTAATACAACTGATTCAAAATCAAAATAAAGGTATAGTCACAGAATAAATAAGGTCCAAATTTATCGGTATCAGATGACAGCTATAGAGTCTAGACACGCCGCTTAGCGACTGAATGAGATGGCACCTTAATAAAATATACCATAAATAGGACTTCTCACTTATACATTACAAATGTATTGCAACAAAACAACAATGCAGGGAAACATTTTTATTTTGTTTCAGATGTCCCAGATGAATCTGAGTCGAAAATTATGGCGAAGGCATTCAACGATAAATGGAACTTTCCGAATTGTGTAGGCACATTCGACAGAAAGCATATCCCCTTGCAAGCACCCATCGGCAGTGGAACCAAATACTTTAACTACAAGGGCTTCTTTAGTATTGTCCTATTTGCAGTTGTTGACACGAACTACAATTTCACTTACGCAAATGTAGGTTGCCAAGGATGGATATCAGATGGCGGAGTATTAAGTGAAAATCAATTCAAGCAATGTATGGACAATAACACAATTGGCCTTCCCAGTCAGTGCCCACTTCCTGGGAGAAGTAATGCTACATCATTTGTTTTTCTTGCAGATGATGTGTTTCTGTTGACAGACAATATCATGAAGCCGTATCCCGGAGCACAAGCTAAGGGTAGCCTGAAAATAATTTTTAATTACAGGTTAAGAAGGGCACGTAGAATCTCAGAGAATACATTCAGGATACTATCTTCACTTTCTCGCGTATTTAGGAAACCTATGTTATTAGAACCAGAAGCTGCTAGAATTGTTGTGCTTTCTGTCATTTATTTACATAATTTTTTGCGAATAAATAGATCTGTAGCACTTTACAATCCGAACGGGGTGTTTCATACAGAGAGCTCTATCACAGATGAAACTAGGCCAGGATTATGGCGACAAGCTGCTCCAACGCAAGGGATTCTCAACATTCCTAAGATGGCAAGACGAAGTACAATTGTGGCACAGGAGTTCAGGGACGCATTTGGCGAGTATTTTATTACCCCAGAAGGAATGTTACCTTACCAAACAGACAGATATGAACCATGAACATAAGTAGTTTAAGGTTACATAGGGGTAATTATTGTAGATAAATAACAGCATTTATTAAATCTAGTGACCCACGCCTAGTCTTTTAGTATATTACATATTATTGAGGTATAGAGTGTTTTTAACCTTCAAGTACATCATAATTACCACATGATTTTTAATCGTAAGTTAACACAGAACACTTTACAAAATATATATAATTTAATTGTTGAAAATGTGTTAGAAACGAGTATCACATAGAGGTGCCACACTCAGATTATTGTATCACAGCTGCTTTTATGTAACAATGGGAATATGATGTACTTCATATACATGTTAACAAAAGAACTGCATTTTGTAACAAGAACCAGACATACTTCCCTTTCCTATTCTTCATCACAGACATATATGAAATTGGGTAAACCTACCTTATACCATGATATACCTTATATCGTGATAATTTACTTTGCAGCAGTCCGTTATTAATGTAGGCTCTGTGCAGACAGTTGGTAGTAACGCCAAGAGATAGCACACATTCTGCAACAAATATGTACCCAATGTATTACCAGTAATATCAAAACTATTAATCTTTTCAAAGTGCAATTGATACTGATGTTAGAACCCTTACTATCACGAATTAAGATATGTTTACTCTAAATATGAATAACTATTATATAGGGTACGTCTGAAAATTGTATGTAATTAGTTTTTAAATAAATGTGTATTTTACTCCAAATAACCTTCTAAACTACTCCAAACCCACTGTATTCTGTTTTTGCATTGTTAATACACAGTGAATTTGCAAAACAGATCGCACTGATGTTACAACACATAACAGCTGCAATAACTTAAAACAGTAACATTTAAAAACAAATATATTATGACTTTCTAACTTTTTTACCAGTGTGTCTGCTGTATCTTTCATTCCTTTGATAGATTTCTGTTTTTCAGGAACTGCATACCCTCGTAGCAAAACCATTTGCTTTTATATACTTCTTGGTGGATCTAGTATGGTGTCTTTCTCTTTTAACCTCATATGAAAAATAAAAAATCAGATTTTTTACTTTTTTTTAGACTACTTCTTTCTCTACACCAAAACTTATAGCTATTTCAAGTAGTGTGTCATGCCTTTTATTGCGATATTTATACTCTTTCAATCGACAGTCCCACAAAACTGTCCGAGATCTATACATTTCAATAAGTTTCGTCAATTTATCATTCGTCCACTCCATTCCGTGTGCGTGTGCCTTCTAGGATGAGAATTTGTTCTCAACTGAACACCGTATGAGGCCAATCGGCATGTCCACAATACCACGCATGGCATGGCTTCCTTTGAGATGGACCGACACGAGGTGGGTTCGAGTTGGCAGGGTAGCTGGTGAAAAACAAACTTGCAGTCAAGAATACTTTAGCATGAGATGACACAGGAATTTTGACTGCGTGTATCTCGGCCAGACTTACGAGTGAATACCCAAACAGATACTTCGCGATAATGCTAATATGTTGATGTTGTTTCGCATGCACGACACTAATTTATGCCATTTTTACGATGATCAGGTCAATATAGACATGAAACTACTAAATTTCAAATATATGTGTGCCTTGTGAAGGAAAGAGAAATATAGATTTTTGATAATCATTAAGGACTGGCCCTTATATAATGGGTGGTACAGGCTTCGGTTTGATCAGTTCATCGCCAGCCATCGAGAATGAGTTACAGCATATCGAAATTCGGGCAAAGTAGCCTCAAGTTGCATCTTTACAAAGACGATGATGGGGGATTTCTCATACCAAGATACGATAGAACTTATGATTCTGGTATCCAATATACACGTGAACATCGTCATGGGTACGGGAAAAAACCTGGTGGTAGTGGAACTTAAACTACAGTCTATAGAATGGATGCTGCCTCATGTACAGTTGAGCACTGATGAATGCATAAAAATGTTGAAGAACATGGAAGATGGTAAAAACATTGATGTGGCTTGCAGGTCGTGGAGACTCAAGACATACTGTGGATTGCCAGTAATCTAGCGCATCAACTGAAGATTCCACGGCCAACCTTCCAGCAGAAGCAGCCACACCACTGGTGGATCCATCTGATTTTCCAATTACAATATAATATGAGGTTCTTGCCTTGCCTTTAAAAATCTTCATAAAGGACTGTTTGTATTGTTGGGACCACAAATGGGTTACCGATCGAATAGCAACGTAAAGTGCACACTCGCCAATCCAGGCCGTGTGCAAGCCACACTCCAGGAGAGGGGAGTTTTGGAGGTCTGGCCCAGCAACAGCCGACCTATGTCAGAGGAGGAGATCGTCATATAAATAGAGCTGCAAACCACTCATTGACCCCCACTCTCTCTACGGTCCAATATCAACAGCTTCAGGCAGGTGACGACGATCAGAAGAAGCATCCAGAGGGGATATCGATGCAAGGCGCCACTTGTCACAGGGTCGCAGGTCTGCTGGTCCTGATTCTAGACCAGGCCGCTATCTTCCACGTCAGGAGACATCCTTGCACCACTTCATCTCCACTACATTGCATCAAGAGGACCCAGATGAGCTTCAGTCGATCTGATCTTAGCCAGTGGTAGGTGTACTCCCAGTAGGATGCAAGGTAGAGCAATAGGGAACTTACACAATTAAAAGAGACAGTTAAATTAAAAATTAAAGTAAAATAATTGCAGAACATCGAAGTATAAATACTTTGTTATTGTTTGTATTTCAGTTTATTGTGAATTGAATTTGTTTCTCAATAAATCGTTGTTCGCACTCTTTGTTGTGTTAATAATTTCAGTATTAGTAAAACATCCATAATCAATCCCAGTAGAGTTACAGATTACTAAACTGACATTAAATAAGGTGATATTAGAGTTGTGAAGGAGAGTAAGGAATGAGTACCTCTTGTAGCAGTAAAGCTGGGACACATTGGTCACCTTGTGTCAGCCAGGCTTGGTGTAGTCACATGCCTTAGAATTCAGTATACCCAGATATCAAGTAGGAAAGGTATTAGGCTGACTAGGCGAACACAACTGTATGTATCTTCAATTTTGTAAATAAAAATATATTAAATATGCTGCATTTTATTTATTTAATAAAAACCCCTCTGCTTTATCTATAAAATATTTTTTTAATGACTTGCATTTAATAACAAAACAAAAAATAATAATAACAGTTTTCATACTTTGCTGGAATGGTCAATATCACTATTCGGTACAGGCAAATAGCAGGTGATATAATCGAGAAATTAATGTTACCTGTGTGTTTAAAATAGAATCCAATATGGAGGGTGCCATCAGAACAACCAATAATTTAAAAAATAATTAATAATTATGGCTAAAACCTGGGGGGGGGTGAATTAGTTCAATAGTGCAACCTAGGTGATGACAACATATTAAATCCAAGATAGCAGCCTCTAGAAATGTATAAGCATATTAAAACCGAAAAAAACCTAGATGGGGGTATACAATAGAATTAATATAAGATAAGGGAATGGGAATGAGAGATCAGTTGTCTGCTGGGTGTGGTGCTAGGAGTATCTGGAAGTGTAAATTTTTTAAAATACATTTTTGATTATAGTTTTTAATTATATTTAATAACAATTTTTTAAATAATTTTTTTCGGGTTTTTTAGACAGTTTCAATTTTTATAAGTTTTTTTGGCATTTATTGGGTTTAAGGTCATTCAAGGTACGGGGTCAAGGTCACCTGCATCCAATATGATGGTAAATGCTGTTCACGATAAAGTGAGCTCTTTTGAAATCAACCCTAGAATAAGGTCACTGCCCCTAACTGGATATGTTTTAATGGGCGCACTGATTGGCATGCACCTAATAAAGTTGGCAACAATGGCTGGGATGTAGTTCCGTATATTACCGACGAATAAAAAGTATTAGATAACCATTTCTGATAACTTGTATTACTTCGTTCGCTTTCTGTGTTTTTTAATGCATCGAAATGTAAATGAGTAGATTTGTTATTATTTACTTTTCTAATAATTTCACTGTTTCACTTGACCGACACATGAATAAATTGATGAGGCCCACGACAATGTTAATTGTACATAAGGTGGAAGAATACATATCATTTATACAAGTAGATCTTAATCAGGGCTTTCAAAAGTGCTCATTTTACCATGAATAGCCTATAGTAGTCAGTAACATAATATGCTTGCTGACTTTTATGTATTTTACCTCGAGTTTTTGTTTGCAATGTCATTCAAGGTCGAGATTATCCACACCCAACATGGTTGTAGTAGTCAGTAATGTAATATGTTTGATGTCTTTTATGAATTTTTGTCGAGGTTTTGTTTTCAAGGTTATTCAAAGTCATGGAGTCAGTCAAGTTTACCTGCATCCAATATAGTCGCCAGTAATGTAATATGCTTGCAGGCTTTTATGATTTAAAAAATTCAAGGTCATTCAAGGTCATGAGGTCAAGTTCAGGGTCACTGGCTTCCAATATGGTGGTAGCAGTCAGTAATTTAATATGTTAATTGACTTTTATGATTTGTCTGCGATTTTCTCGAATTTTTAAGGGAAAAGGGGAAATTTTGGAGATTAAGGAAAATTTTAAGGATAAAAGTGAAATTTTTAAGGGAAAAAAGGGAAATGTTTAGGGAAAAAGGGAAATTGTTAAGGAAAAATTGCTGTTCGGGACCAGTAGTTTTAAATAACTTGTTAGACATGTTTATAATTACTTAATAATAATTAATTTTTTTGCATCTAATTTTGTAATTATTTAAATTTTTGATTTTTGATTTTTTTCGGTTTGTTTTCGATATTGGGGTCAAAGGTTAAATGTCAAGGTGAAAGGTCACATGGATACAAGATGGTCACTGGGAAATGTCACAACATGGCGGCCGGTTGGCTCTGGCTCCGGGTCCAGGACCCATTGCGCCAGAACGAAGTAAATCCTACTACTTAGGGTATGTAATATTACTGAAATCAGTCTTGTTTTGATTTGCTTAATATCCCAAGATATGCATGATATATGCACAATGAATTATGTTTTGAACGACGATCATATTCTTTGTTCTCATTAACAACCTTAGCAGAGTTGAGTTTTTACTTGCTCGACGGGCCCTTCCTGGTCACTGAACACAGACTTTATAGATACCTCCCGCAGCCTCTGCATCGATCACGAATAAGACAACATCCTCTACCAGCATTCCACCCTCACAATAACATTTATGTCACAGATCTGCCCTCTTCCTTTTTTCCAAGACATGACAATAGCCTGCGAGCTTTTACAGCAATACGATCGATGTCCACCACACAAAAAAAAATAGTTTTTCAAATAAAATCCTTTAAAATATTTTAATTGCTTGAAAGTATTTTCATAAAACAGTATCGTAAGGTGATTTATAATATGGTGTTATCTGTTATTCAGTTACTTTTAGGTGCGAAATATTTATTGTCCGCATAATATAAAACAATTTAAACTCTCAAAATAAATATTTCTTCAATACAATTTGGCGACAAATTATTATTTATGATGTTGGTAGACAATGTAAATATCATGTTAAAGTGTGCATGTTAATGTTATATTTTTATTCCACACAACTAAAATGCAATATTTTTTGTCCACGCCTTTAGTTAGCATACTTTATTCACTTGACTATTCAGTTTATCGCTTCGGTTTTCAACGATCGAGTCACTGTCGTCGATGCTACATAACTGCAGCAGCAATGCTGACCCAGATCTTACTCTGGGGGGATTTGCGTTAGGAATTTCTTGACTGCAATGTTGGAATTGCTCCATGGCTACCACGCTCAAATATTCTGAATGTCTTCCGATTGCCAATTCCAAGCCAAATGTTTCAATTGCATGCCTAATGTGATTTATAAACTGTTTTTGGCTGCACTTACGAACTCTTTAGATTGTTCCTAGCACGACCTTGAGCCAATCATTTATTCCGCGCGAGAAAGAGAGTATAATTTCAAAAATAGTTAAGTATACATTTTCTTGGCTATTCCCAGTAACTGCAGAATGAGCATGCAATTATTTGACTACGATGAAAGACTGTTACAATATGGATTACGAATATAGCATGAAAAATGTATTCCGTAGTGTGCGGTTTTCTTGATGTGGTAGTAAAATGCGAATATCATTGCAATTGTCTTTCAAAATCGTGTGCGTTAGCTCATTATGTTTAGTTGTAGTAATTATTCGGCGATATATTCCCGACGTAGTTGGATGTTCTTTCAAGAAAAAAACCCCACTTAATCTGCTTGTTTCAGAGATAAAAGCAGCGCTCATATATGCATCGTACGTGAACATAATGCCGTAGCGTTTTCCTCTCTCTGACAAGCTCTGTGCGATGTATATTATTCAAAATTACGTCATTTTTTAATGGAGTGACACATAATGTAACAAAATATTCTGAAGGGAAAATTCCGTGTGGTCAGGTAAGTTAAAATCAGATTTGCATTATTTCGATTAACACCACATAGATTTAGATGTGGAAGTAGTTTTTGTTTGTCATTAAAGGCTTAATTGTATCAAGTATTATGATTTCTGATCATGTTCAGTTAGAGTAATTTGCTGACTGTTAAAATTAATTAAAATATTTTAGGAATGAATAGCACAGTGGTATTGCTAGGCATGTTTATTTTTTTACCACTCTACGAATGCGTTGTGTGTTGCAAACAAATAAAAAAATTTCAACGGTTTGAACAAAGGAATCCATGTGGAAGAGCAACGAGAAAAAAAATATATATATATCAGTAGAGATTCCAGCATAACTGATTGAAACTTAAACGGCGGCCAAATATACTCTAAAGTAGAACATATTTTATACAAAACACACACTGAAGAAATATAGAGTGGAATAATATGAACAATAAATGATGGGCAATTATTTATTGAGGTTATTTAGATTTGGCAATGCTTAATCTATACTACTAAATAAAATATAAGTGGCTGTCTGTGATATTCGAGATTTTCACAATTAATTATTTTTTCATATAGTATAATTGATAACTAAGCCACATCTAATTTTAATTTTTTCATGTCTGTCTGTCCGGACGGATTTGACTCAAAAAACAACTAACGTATGGACATCAAATTGATGCGGCATACAGATAATAAACCCAGGGCCAACTTGGTCTTTGTTTCATCGAGATATCTCAAATGATTCCGGAAAAAAATGAAGATCAGGGATGTAAATAGGCACTGGAATAAGGTTTTTCTTAGGATTATTAGATTAGAAGAGCATTTAAAAAACTTTCGTCATTTCTCCTTTCTTTTTTGTCTATGGCACTGTAAACCTTTCCCTCTCAAAAGCCGTAGTCGCCCAGTGGCTCGAGTTATTCCAAATGGGGCCGCAGTGACCCAGTGGATAGATACATATCAAGTAGGGCCGCAGTAGCTCAGTGGCTAGAGCACCCATAAGGGGGCCGCAGTAGCACAGTGGCCAGAGAATACAATAAAAAAGTGGCAAGATCAATTCAAAGTCCTAAATATCATGCTAAAATAAAACATATGCGAAGCGATGGCAGGTTGTAATTTAATAACTCCATTAAACCTGAAAGAATAAATATTAGTGTTTTAATCATAAAAACCTTAACGAAACTATGGTGGATTTAATTTTAATAACTTTATAAAAATATCGTGCGAACGAATTCGCACTGGTCAGCTAGTTGATAATAATTTTAAAACTTCGATTCGAAGCGAAACGCGTTCATAGTATTATCGTATTAGGATATTGTTTGTTAAGGTCGTAGAGCGGTATCACAGCATTTCTGAATGTCAAGTTTGCAGAAGTAGTCCAGTCTGAAACTTACCGGTCAAATGTATCTTCAATTAGTTTAGAATTCAAAAATAAAATCTCACTTTCAATAGCTGGTGGCAAATTATTAGCAAACGAATTACTTATTTATTTTAATATTTTTTTCTTTATCGGACTCATTTTTAGTACTCCTAATTGCCCTTTATTTTAAGTTCAAATTAAGTAACCTATTCCATGTAGTATAAACTAAAGATACATTTTAAATTGAAATCGTACATTTGTCTATTGAAATAAAATATAGAATGTCTACAAAAAGTCAAACAAATGATACTGCTAAATGGCCTGAGTCTCCAGTTTACAAAAAAACGCTGAAAAAAAATTTAATGCGCCAGGAAGGTAGGCGCTTTGTGATACATTTACTGGGGAAAAACCACGTCATATTTTTTATTCAGCATCAACTCCGTGAAGAATTTCTGTTATTAAATTTGCACTGCAGCCAATACTTTGTTTCGCTGCTAGTCGAATGGCAGAGTGAATAACAGTCACTTGGAAGACGCAATTTAATCATGCACGCAGAGTCCGGCCAGGGGGCGAGGAGTGGCGAAGCGGGTCCTTTGATGTGAGCGGCCTGAGCTCCTGATTGGCAGCGCCGCGTCCGATCTGGTAAAAGGCTGCTCACGATAAAGTGAGCACTTTAGAAACTAACCTTAGAAAAAGTCACTGTCCCTGCATGCATATATTTTAATGGTCGCACTGAGTGACATTCGCCCAGTAATGTTGGTAACGATGAATGAAAAGTAGTTCCATATATTAACGTCAAATAAAGAGTGTTAGGTAACTATTAGTGATAGTTTAAAATTAATTATTCCCTTTCGGTTTTTTAATGCATCGAAGTCTAAAAATGAGCATATTTGTAAAGTATTTACTTTCTTAATAATTTCACAGTTTTATTTGACCAACGCATGAATAAAGTGATGAGGCCCATAGAAATGTTAATTTTACATAATAAGGAGGAATACACAGCGTGTATACAAGTAGATCTTAAGCAGGGCTTTCAAAAGTGCTAATGTTATCGGTAACAGCCTATAGCTACGTTGCCACGCGGCTAGCACCCGGCTTATGTGCCTGACTTCCAAGCAACTTATTTTCTGCCCACTGGTTTCAAAATATTGTTCTGTCTCATACTGAGGTCATCTCAAACCATTTTATCTGTGTGTGAGGCTTAAGTTGGCCGCACATGTGACAGTTCAAAAGTAACGGCTATGTATAACTAGCTCCCTTTATATCATGATAAGCGAATGTTACAGTTTTTTGTAAGCTCTGAGAATTTTGTCTATTGCTGCTGTTCGAAGGCGTGAATTTCACTCGTGAACTCAGATTATGTAAAGTTAACGTGTAACGATAACGTAGAATAAATAATGAACTGGTTCGCAGGAGATTTTATGAAGTTTTCAAATACAACAATATTTGCAAAACCCACATCCGAAATATAATATTGAAAATTGATTCTCTGAAATTTATATTACTAGCGCAAATACAGAGTCTTAAAAAATGGTGAAAAAAGGAGCATTTACATGTTATAAATTTATGGTCTGAGTTCGTGTCTTACTGCTAACAATAATTTAAATGAGCAGAACTTTTAATATTTAGGTTATCCTTGTAAGAATCACCAGGATCTTCACACCTTTACAATCCCAGACACGAACATGAATATATCCAGTTACTCGTCGTAACAGTCCTGTCTATATGTTAAGTTGGAAATTTGCAATTGTTTGAATTAATAAATGGAAAGCATAACTAATAACCTTATAACATGAAGATAAAATTATTTTCAGTGACAAAGCGACAAAAGAGACGTTATCTCTTCGTAACGTCTCGTTTGTTTCAAAAAGATATTTGTAACCTTCCAAACGATTGCAAAACAAAACAAGGTTTACAGTTAAATCAGTATTTTTGCAACTCTGCCGGTGTTTTTTCTCTACTTAACCTCAAACGTCACGCGACGGTACAAAGGCCCACACAGCACACTGTCCCGTCAAGAGATACAATACCTCAAACATCTGACACGATTAGACAACGAGCCTTTTTCCCCGCCGTCAACCCTTCACGTAACGGGCAACCGCTTTAATGTATCTTTCCCAGCCAATTCTCTGCTCTGCACTGGCCTCCAGGGCAGGAATACCGCCATAGTGAGCGGATTCTTCGATCCCTTCATACATACATTACCCATTCCACCGCCGGTCTCAACTATCTTCGGCGTGGCGGTCAAAATGTTCGTTCAACGCAGTTTGCATCATTTAACTGTACTTGTACCTTACAATGGCACATCCGTAGAGAAATTAAACTAAGTACCCCAGACTGGTACTCAGAGCTATGTTTGGCCTTGAGTGCCATAAAGTCCATTCAGGGTGTCTTCGTATGTTTTGAAACGAATATTTGAATAATCGCCCTAGGAGTAACATATCAAACTGGGTTTTTAATGACTTGTATACCACAACTATATCACGATATGATTAACTCTAAAGTATCATATTTTCGAATAAATAAAACTTCAATTTAGTTTCTTCTGTAACTTGTAATAATTATTTCGTATTCAATTCGAATGAAAACAGCGAGAGAAGTGTTGTATAGGCAACGGAGTTCACAGTTAAAATATTGTTTTAACGAAAAAAATTTATTTTATGTGTAAAAATAATGTTGCTTGCTGAAGTATTTAAATTGACATATATTTCATTGTTACTGTAAGTAGTAGGGACGTTCCAGTTCCATTTCACCCGGGATTTTATGACAGATTATCGAGTCGATCGAAAGGGTTAATCCTCAATCCGCTCTTAATCCGATCAAAAATTGAAAGGGTTAAATTTAATGAAATGGGTCAATTTAATAAAAAGGGTTAGCTGAATTGAAAGGGTTCATTTTTAATTGGATGAAATATGTTTGTATATTTCTTGTACTTATTTCCTGCTTTCCTTTTGTGGGCAGCATGAGCTCTGCACAATGTTGGTGCTGTGGTGTCCTGAAGGCGACTGACCAGAGTGGCGGGTTGCAATGTGTTATATAGGTGTTAAGTTGAGTGCAAGAGTGGGCTAAGTGTAAATTGTCTTTTTTTTTTCTAATTTTGATGTGTTTGTAGGGATATTGGTGATAGGTAGGCAGTTTTAACAAATATATTTTACTCACGAGAGAATTTCAGAGTTTTTTATGTATAAATAAATAAAATGCATCGAATCGCAAATTTCAAATGCTCACAACTACATGAATAATAAGTGCAATTACTCCAGTATGGAACTAAACATAATGTGAGTCTCGAGCTTAGAAATATAATTTACACAAGAAAGAAGTATAAACAAGTATGTGACTATCCTGGTTTCGACAAGTGCTAAACGATCAAAATTAAGTGACTCTCCTAAATGAATTCATTAATGAAGCAAAAATTTCCCCATAAGTTACTTCAATTAAACAACAGCCCTCCTAAACAAATTAACAAGTTTACACTTACAAAGTACACGTACCTTACACGATTCAGCCTGGTGAATGATACCTAATGGCAAAAAAGCACTGAATACGATTTTAACCAGATACAATCATGTAGCTGAAATGATATTAAAATCAGCCAGTTCGATGTATGCATGAGTAGCACTTACATCGAGCTGTGAGTAGATACGTGTAGCACATCGGATAGGCAACTGTGTTTAAATTATGGTAAAAACTTGTAGATGAAGGAGAAAAATGTTTAATGTTTATGAAATTCACTGCAACTGTTAACACAAATGGTGTTTTTAAAATGCTAGGAATTTTCATAGACCTAGCTCAGAGACATCATTCGAAAATCTTATCGTAATATTGACTTAACACACGAAAAAAGTTTCCTGATAAAATAGTTTTCTATTAAAATGTTAATTGTAGCTAGCACAAGATATGAAGGTAGGTCAGACTCTTTCAAATTTAAAGGAAATATACTGATATTTCTACATAGCTTGACTTGAATTTTATAATTTTTATAATAAAATACTTAATTAAATATACTATATTGTGTTTGTCTTCTCCTTCTCCAAACATCGATGCATTGCATCTTGAAGAGCTGGAATTTGTGTGCGTGTATGTAAAATGAAATATATAAAAGTGTTTGCTGGAAAATATTTGCTGGTTTCTGTTGGGTGCAGCCGTAGAATCAAGCCAAAAAGGGACAGAGATCTTTTTGTACCTGCCTCTGTAAAGATATTTGTGGCTCACTTTCAATATGTCGCCCTGGGATGTCACAAAAGTTGGCCAGCAGGGCGTCGTGTCCTACTCCACATTTCAACTTGAATAGTTGGAGTGGACAAAAACTGTTAAATTGTTGGCTCGTTTCTTTGCTGAAACTTATCCATGCCCGCACAGGTTTCTTTCATGACATATTCTTAGCCTGGTACCATCAATGTTTAGTTATTATAGGAAAAAGTTCGTGGCATGAGGTATTAAAAAAAATAATAAGAAGAAACACACTATTCATTTTAACATGAAAAAATTTACTTTAAAATATTCTTTTCAAATTAATTTTTATAAGGTAAATAGTTACACTGTAATGCAAAAATATTAAATTTACAACAAACATCTACAGACATATTATAAAAGCCATCTTTGAATCACAATTTTTATTATCAACTAAAATAGTATAGGGTAAAAACAAGACTACTTTACAAAAATTATTATTCTCTGACATTATGAAACAAAACAGGATATTACTTACTAAAAACCTTTTTAAAAAGACTTTAGCTACTTTACAAATCAAATTAATATTAACATACACTATAACATAATTTAACAGATTTTATATACCAAAAGCTACAACAACTATTTACAACAAAAGACTTTGGCTTCTTTATAAATCAAGTTAGTGTTTACACACACTAAAACACAATTTAACAGATTTATATATACAACAAAAACAGAAAATTCAATAAACAATATTCTAAATTATAAAAAAAATAGAGCATTATGGCGGATGTCTCTCTCCTAACTATATACAATATTTATAATCTCTTGTGGAGGTTATAAAGATGCTCACTGAATGTGTTATTTTAAGGTGACACATCTGGGAATAAATTTGCAACAACTCACATATGCCAAATGACTGCTTACAACACACTCACACGCACTCTGTTTCGACTGTGAATTTCATTTTTTTAAATGACAAGGAGTAAAGATATCGGAGATAGTAGTAATCTTGTTAGGTAAACAGATGGCAGCAGCATTGGATTTTAATAAAATTAAGTGATGCAATTTGTATTTGTATTTGGTGACGTCAGCTGTGATGCTGACTGTGGACATCTCTAGTTAGCTGTGATGATGTGTGTAGACAGCTGTAGTCAGCTGCGATGAGTGTGGAACAGGAGGTGCATGTGGTGGTGGCAGATGGACACCCCTGGTGGTGTGTGGTGCTGGGAGGGCTATAAATTTATTGTGGTGCTGAATTTATTATATGAAGGAAAATAAAATAAAATTTAATCAGGTATTCGATAGAGCCCCAAGGTAAGGTTGATATTCCATCTGCCTCAATGTATCGCTTATCATCCATACCTGACAACACTACCTTTGTTACACGTCCGGTTTAGACTTGATGAGCATGGAAACGGAACTGATATTGGCTCCCCATTACACTTGTGCAATTTTCGAGGCAATCTCGATACTCCTGATTCCTGAGTGATTGCAACACATTGGGTTTTACACTCTTCCCCTTACGAATACATTGCTCATTTGCAACAATGCATGCATAAAGCTTAGGACATAAACCCACAAAGTGTGTGATTGTGCTCCTTTGTTCTCGTAAGGGATTTTTTGTGGTTTATCAAGTTCATAGTTGGATGTATCAAATCGCGCCTTTCAATCTGGGGTAATTACTTTATAGATATCGTCAGAAGCAACAGAATAGATCACGAAATCTGTGTCTCAATAGAGGAGGTGCAAAGTCAGTGGAAGAAATTTTGTACACATGTACTCATAGTGAAATTCGTATAGAGTTCATTTTGAAAGGTCAAGAATGGCAACACCAGTATACAAATGTTTGTTGAATGCAACAGAACTACTGGTATGAAACCCATATGCTAGGGTGGCATAGTGGAAACACATTCTCTCTGAGCAGTGTACATCTACACAAGCAAGATGTTTGGCAATAAACTTGGGCAGTTTAGTGTGTGCAGCACCGATGGTTAATGGCCGATATTGACTCACATGGACATCCATGTACATCAACATTTGCAGACTCCAGCCAGAACCACGTGCACTAAACTCCTCAAGTCTGTTTGTGAGATAAGGTACAGTATCATCAACATAGATTAAAGTCACATTGGTTGAATGGAGGACAGGGAGTGCTTTTATTTGAAAACAAAAAGTCTCTGTAGCACCTTCCTCCGCCGTGAGGGATTCCAAGTACTTATCCGCTACAGAAATGGATAATCTAAGTGGCCAGGGTGAAGTCATTACTAATCTTAATAAAGGGACTTTACACCTCTGGAAAAAATAAGAAAAATCTGCATCAGACTTAAATTAATCATTACATATCCGCACATTATTTAGTCTTCCCGCGAACGCGTAGCCAATAGCTGGTATGTCAGGTCTGGTAAAGCTTCCACTGAGGCTTGGGAATCAGAAAAGGAATTATTTTCTGGCTCCCTAGGCGAAATATCTCTAACTGACTCGAAATTTGTAGGTGTGGTAGCATTTTATAGTAACTTTATTCCGAATTTTTCCGTACTTACAGAGCCGTTAAATAAATTGAATAGAAAAAACGTGCCGTTTCAGTGGAAAGAAGACCAGGAAAATGCTTTTCAAAAATTGAAATATATGTTAGCAAATTCTCCTGTTTTGCATTTACCTAATTTTTCTGAAGAGTTATTTTTGCATTGCGATGCCAGTTCTGTAGCAATAGGGGCGTGTTTAAATCTATAGATAGATAGTCATTTTGTACTGATAGCGTACGCCAGTAAATTATTGACGCAGGCATAACGTAAATTTACTTTTTATGAAAAAGAATGCTTAAGTTGTATTTGGGCCATGGAAAAGTTTGCAGATTATTCGGATCACGCACCGTTCACGTTGTACACAGACAACCAAGCACTCAGCTGGTTATTAAAATCGCAAAAGCCTGCAGGCGGGTTGGCACACTGGTTGGTAAGATGGGCCCGTTTCAAATTTAATGTGCAACACATTTGTGGAATCGATAATTCTGCAGCAGACGCTTTGTCGCGCATGTATTTCGCCGAAGAGTTTGAGCAAGTCGTCGAGCAGGTGAAGAATGGGGCAACTGTACAGATTGTAGAGAGCATCGATAGTCAGCTGTCAAGGCCAGCAGTAGGAAACACAGACGTTTTAGAATTGAATACATTACAAAAATTCCCAAGTGTCTTTAATGATGTTAAATAATACCAAAATTCTGATCAAGAATGTAAGCAGAATTTGTCTGAAATTAAGAATGGAACTTCGCTGTATGCTATCCATAAAAGTTTTCTAGGCAAATGGATGAGACGAGGAAAATTCACAGTTTTTGTGCCTGAAAATTTGAGGTCGATGGTGTTTAAATATTACCACGAATCTTATTACGGAGGACACGAAGGGCGTGATAAAACCATCTGTAGCGTGATAGAAATTTTTACGTGGCCGGGAGTTCGCACCGACCTTGAAAACTGGGTAAAAGGTTGTGACGCGTGTCAGCACGCTAAACCGAAAAATCAAAAACTAGAAGGCCAGTATGCGGGTACGGAAGCCACGTATCCTTGGACATGTGTATTTAGACGTCAAGGGTCCGTTGCCCCAGAGTACATTGGGTTATGTCTATGCCCTAGTAATAATAGTTAGTTTCAGCAAATGTTGTTTATTTTTCCCGTCACGTACCTTAAAGGCAGTTTAAATGTGTAAAGTTGTAATGCAACGGTTGTATAGTGTTTTTGGCGCACCCGTATATGTAGTAACAGATAATGTTACATATTTTGTGTCGCAAGAATTCCGAGCTCTGAATTTTATATGAGGAGTAAAGATGGTTCAAACTGCCCCGTACCATCCACAGGCAAATTTAGTAGAACTTGTTAACCGTAACATTAAGATTGCCTTACGCAGTTTTCAGTCAGATACGCAATGTCACTGGGATTACGTATTACACTTACTGTTTTTGTGTTTCAATAATTTGATTCATAGTGCACACAAGTATGCACCAGCTATAGTGTTTTTGGGGAGGAGACTGATGTACCCTTTAATAAATGTGTGCTCACTCCACGGTATTTGTTTGGAAAATGTGAATAATGAAAAACCGGAAGAAATATGCACGGATGTGACACGCAATTTAATTATGTATCATCAGAAAATGGAACAGAAAAGCAACGTAGTGTACAAAGGTGTAACCTTGAAAGCTGGTAATTTAATTTTAGTATAGGTTCACCACCTCAGTTCAAATATTGATTATTTTAGTGCTAAGTTGTCCGTGAAATAGCGAAGGCCGTTTCAAATACTGAGGTTCCTTTCGCCTATGACAGTATTGATTGAAGATCCACATTCTCCGAACAAATACGAAAAGGTTCATATCTCGCAATGTAAAAGATATCATGTACCCACAACCTAATAGGGCTGTCCCCCGCCATTCTCTTTTTGTGAAATTCTCACTGTCTTCATTGAAGGATATCAGACTGAATTATTAAACATCCTAAGATTTTAAGATTTTTTTTTTATATATATATATATTAGTTTTCCAGTGTGTATTAGAGAAAATTTAAGAGAGGGTATGAATAATGATAATAATAATATTCATAATAATAATAAAACGTCTTTATTTTCGTGGCGAAGTTAAGGTATTATCGTCCTCGCTTACACTTAACCACTTTCCATAGTAAAACATAACACTTTTTTTTTTAAGAAAAAGAAATGAAACAGTGACACAAAACTTAATGTCTACTATAAACAGAGACTTATATGAAATATATAAAAGCAACTTACATAAAATAAAATTAACCTTAATTGTGAACTTGCACGATTAACACATACATGCATACATAAAACCATATACACACCTGACACATATCCATATACATATAATTGTACTATTTATAAAATTAAACTACAAGATAACATTGTCTTGCAAAAGTTCTAAAACTAAAATTTATTTTAAGGATTACTGAAGGACAGAAAATCACAGCATATAACTAATTAAACACGGGAAAAAGACAAAAAATCATTATGGGAAGACATTAAGAATTATAATATAAAGCGTCTAAAATTATCAGCTACCTAGAAATATAGATAAAATAAGACATTAATACATCTACTCGAATACGCTCATTCACACATCTACATACATTAACTATACATTAAATTAATTATTAAACAGTAACATAAGCATCAGAAACATCACTGCAGTCGCAGGAAGCAGAAAGCAAATAAGTTACAGGTACTATAAAAGAGGAACCTCCACCATAAATGTTGTGTTTGCTTATATCAAACTCGCATTTCAAGTTCATTTAAATATTTATAGTGTGGGCAAGCTGTTATCATATAATTTTTTGAATTTAGTGATTGAGATTGTATTTCTGGCTTCCTGGGGTAAGCAATTCCAAAGTTTGGTTGCGGTGACGATGAAAGATGAAGCGAAAAATGAGTTGTGTTTTGGTACTAGAAGCTTTTGTTGATAGATAGAACGAGTGTTTGATGCATTGGGCGGTAAGAAACGAGACAAAATGTATCGAGGACATCCTGTTAAAAATAATTTCTTTAACAAGCAGATCTTGTGCACTCATCTTCGATTTTTTATATCAAGCCATGAGAGAGTGTGTCTGTATTTGGTGATATGGTCTTTCTTTTTAAGATTGAAAATAAGTCGTACACAGTTGTTTCGTATTCGCTGAAGTCTCTGAGCTAGATCTTCATGCAAGTCACTGAAGACTATATCAGCATAATCATGGCGGGAAATTATTAATGATTCTGTTAAGGTTTTCATCAATTTCACAAATAAACATTTTTTAAGCCTTCTTAATGAATGTAAAGTGACATTTGTTTGTCTACAGATGTAAGTGACATGATCTCTCCATGTTAAAGTTTCACATAATATTACACCTAGGTTTTTTACGGACTTTGATAAAGGAATCGGCTCGCCATCAAGTATGATATTAGGGGCGCTAGTGGCATTTGGTGATGTGAGTAGTTTCTTGGATCCAATTATAATGCTCTGGGATTTCTTGGGGTTTAATAGTAGTCCGTGCTTTATTGACCATTCTAAGATGTTTGACAATTAATGGTTAATTGTTTCAATTGATGACGTAATATTACCGGGATGAGCTGGCAGGTAGATTTGTAAGTCGTCTGCATAAAGATGATATTTACAATGTTTTAGTATCTGAGGGAGGTCATTAATGAAAATATAAAATAGAAGGGGTTCCAGAACAGAGGCCTGGGAAACTCAAATTTTAACTGTGCGCCAAGCAGATTGTTGTTCTCCACAAAAAACTCTCTGATAACGGACACACGAGTAACTTTTAATCCATTCTAACTATATATCGGAGAAATTAAAATATGACTTTAGCTTCGCAAATAATAGCTCATGGTCAACGCATTTTGTAAGCAAGTATACTCTACTCAAAAGTTAAATGAGTGCATAGTTAAAACGTGCACAAATATGTAAAGTTAAGTGAGTACATAAGTAAAAATGTACGAATATTTAAAGTCCTAAATATTTAAGGGTATACCTATTTATAATGAGTGAAGTATTAAGTCATAAATATTTAAAGGTATAACTACATAATGAGTGAAGTATTAAGTCGTAAATATTTAAAGATATACCTGTATATATTAGGAGTGAAATTATAGAAATTTTGTATGTAAATAGAAAAATGGTTCCAAATTTAAGCAAGCCTACCCAGAGTTAAATTCGAGAAAGAGTTATGATTTGTTCTACGTCTTCGTCGAGTGAGCCCTGGTGCTTGTCTGTTTTATGGTTGCTGCTAACAACGTGACCCATGTCCCATGCGGAAAGGAGCCTGGGGTAACAGTGGCCAGCCTACGCCTTATGTTCTGGACGCGTGTTTCGACACCGACTTTGTGGGTCTTCTTCAGGGGAGGAGGGATGTGACGACTATCCCTGCACATCGAACGAAAGCTAAAACCGATGGAGCCATATTGAAGTTGAAGAAATGTTGGCTGTTTGGCACAGCTTACCTTCGCTGCGACGGGAGTGTGTTTGACGAGCTCCACACCTCACATCCTCAGGCTGGGCCTGCTGGTCTGCAAGTATGGGCGCCGCGGGGCTGTTACTGCCTGGTGGGCCTGTCGGTCTGCAAGTATGGGTGCCGCGGGGCTGTTGCCGCCCGGTGGGCCTGCTGGTCTGCAAGTATGGGCGCCGCGGGGCTGTTACTGCCTGGTGGGCCTGTCGGTCTGCAAGTATGGGCGCCGCGGGGCTGTTGCCGCCCGGTGGGCCTGCTGGTCTGCAAGTATGGGCGCCGCGGGGCTGTTACCGCCCGGTGGGCCTGCTGGTCTGCAAGTATGGGCGCCGCGGGGCTGTTACCGCCCGCGCTGCTATGACTTCCTTCCCCTCCCTCGTACGTCACCTTGACAACGTAACGTCAGCCAGCCAGTCACGTAGCACCAGGGTGCCCTTCCAGGACGTCCGGATATCGACGGAGTGAAGATCATTTTGTATTGTTCTCGATGGTTTTCAATAAAATATAAATACAGGTGTCTCGCCCAGGTTCGGGGAGACAACACAGGGGATTCACTTGGGCAGGAACTTCTGTTCCGTCAACATTTTAAAAGGGGGGAGGGCCTTGCTGCGATTTTAAGTTACGTAAATAATTGTAAAGCCATATTTTATATATCGTGTAAATTTCGGCAAAAGCATATTTATATATTATTTAAATATTTGGGGAAATAACTGTTTTTATACTAAATGTAATCAGTGGGAAATTTATTTTTTTTACAAAAAGTTTATTTATTGTGATATTGGGGGAAAAAAACTTTGTACATTATTTTAATTTACTATATAAAAGCAAGCCTACGTATATTTCAAAACTTTTTCACTGGAACCAACCAAATTTTTTTTTTTTCCGCGTCATTGGGGGTTCTCAGATGTTTTCCTACTTAGAACGCCTACATTCAGGAAGCAGTTGAGACAAAGAGCTCGTCCTGTGTGTGTTGGCTACACCGTCACAGGGTTCTTTGTCTAAGTGTTTAATTACTTTTTAATTAATTGGCGGGCCTGCTTTTGGAGCATGTAGTTCTTACCTCTACCGTTACGAAACCAGTTCTTACCTCTACCGATACGAAATTAGTTGATTTTGCATTGTACGGACATCGATCCTTTTTTTTTTTTGCTTTCAATTTGCTGTAACTCCAGCAGAATCTGTTTCCATCCTTTTGGCAATCTTCTCTAGGAACTACATCTCGTCATGTTTTATGTATTATTTCATATTATGTGTTCTAGGTCCGCGTGTTTTTGCCACCAGAATATCTCTTCTCCGATTTCATCACTTTGTTAATTAAATAACTCTATTTATCTTGAATGAATTTTTTTTAATATCAATTTAATTGCAATGAAAGGAAAATATAATCTAAAAGTAAAAAAATAAATTAATTAATTCAGGTTTATTTACAAGAATGTCACTTCCTTCCTCATTTAAGTAACTTTACTAACAAATGAACTCGTTGGAATCCCTGTTACAACTTATTAAAAACATAAGTGGTTATTTCAAGTTTATTGTAAAATGAAACCAAGTGGTCTTACGACTGAACAACGTGGATACGGCTTTCGAGGTTACATGTGACTGCCTACATGTTAGGCCCCTTTCAGAGATACGGCTTTTTGCTGTGCACAGTGGACAGCACGACGCCATGTTTAGAAATAACCACGGGTGCATATGAAAGGTTTCACACGAGATGCGCGGGTCCTGGACAGCGTTGGCGTGTATGACCACCGTTGTCCAGCATGGCGAAGCGCCGCCGTCCACGACGTCAAATGTACACACAGCTAAAATGGACACGTTCAGACGTATACAGGCCTTCCGCTTTTTCACCGTGAGTACAGCCCGAGCAAAGAGACAGAGCGTTCAGCGTCTCGTTGCGATACTGACATTTAAAATCATTTCTGGTTTTTAGACAACGGGAGAGTGTGATGTAGAGCTGATATCAAGCTGGCGGTTTCTTCCACTGCAAAATCTCCAACGTTACAAACGAAAGGCGCCAGAAGTTGCCGATTTCCAAAGAAAACATCGTAGTTGTGCAAAAGTCTGTCGTATTCAGTACACAACTACAGCAATCCGTGCAGGCGTATATTCATGTAAACCATAGTTTTTTTTTTTTTTAGCGCACATTGTCTATAACATCAATATGATCAAGTTTAGTAGAGAAATTTGGGCGTCTCTTAACAACGATGTCTTGGGACCCGATGAGGGTGAAATAACGTGACAATGGAGCAGCACTGGAATGAAAGGGCGGGTGAAACGCGAGATCCCGGAAATAATCCGCCAACCAGCGGCATCGTCCGGCACGATTCCCGCTTGCGAATATCAGGGAGTGACCTGGCCGCGTATTGAACCGGGTTCGTGTTGGTGGTGCAACAAGGATTTCTTAGTGACCCCTAGATCACTCCGTCACTTGAATAAAACTCCACACCCCTACTCCACAGCCATGTCATCCATTATGCACACAAATCGGAGGCGAATAAATAAGAATGAAAAAAGTGTATCTGTATCAGCGCGTGATAGTTTAAGAGGATTGCTGAATAAAGCAAAAATAATAATTATCTTTTTAATTTTAATTTCCGGGCACTTTTTTTTATTCTTTTTCTTTCCTGCGCTTTGAAAAAAATAAATAAAAACAGTTTTCAAAATTCCTAACTTCACACAATTTAAGCAAATATTACATATAAACATTTTACATATTAGGACTCGCCAAATTACTTCAGAACAGTTAACATTTAGGAGTAACAATAGAAATGTGCCGTTAAAAAAAAAAAAGTGCAATTGCAGAAATATGTATAATTATTTGACTGGCACCATTTTCCCCAATAAAACATATATTCTCAAATTGACATGTCTCGAGTGAGATACAAAACCCATAGCTGTGACTTCCCCCGCCTATCCGCCATCTCTTAGTTTGCCAAGGTATTTATATAGAATATTTCGCAACCGCCGTCCACCCCAAAGCTCATCTTAGTTCGATACAATTCCAAGATGGCACCGAGTCACAAGGCGACCCCTCCTCTCAGTCGACTCAGCCGCCGCTAGGTGGAAGGAAATGCCGCGCGCTCAGTTTATTTCCGACCTCCGTCGACACCACGGAGCACCCTCGTCGCGGAGACTAACACTTCCTTGGCTGCTGTCAACAGGCAACGTCGACGAGAGGTAGCATGACCCCATTACAGAGGAAGGCGAGCAGTCTAACCGCTCATCCACCACGGCCCCAATATCAGCAAGTTACTATGCCTAAGGCTCACACTGTAAAAATATTTGAGGTAAAATTCCCTTACATGTAAGGGAAGTTAATTACCTCTACATGTAAGGTAAAACTATCTCTTAAATGTAGAATAAATTTACATGACAAGTAATGTACTATTCCATAAATGAACGGGAAAAGTACCTGACAAAAGTGTGGAGGGGGGGGATCCCATGCAAGTAAGGTAAAATTAACTATATTCTATAATAAAATTATTGTTAAAAAATACACCTGAGGATTATCCATTGATAATTATATTATTGCCTATATCCGCTCACGAATAGTGATCGTAACCTCAACATTAAACCCTTGACACTTGCTTGTGGATGGGCGCGAACAGTAGCCCTCTATCACGATAGACCAATGCACTACCTATTTTTTTTGCCGTTGTAGTTGTTTGTAGCAGTTGTTGAGCTCAATTGAAACTAACCTGTTAACAAATTCCCAGTGCGACAAGCGAACTGAAGATCTGCCGCATCGGAGGCACCAGGGCGCGAACCCGCGACCCCCCGACTTCAAATCGGCCACCCTACCCTTGAGCTATCGAGATAGGGAACTTTACACCACGACGAAAACATGACAGCAGCAGTGAATATAAGAGTGTTAAAGGAATGTTTCTTCCGTCCGTCCCCTCTCTTACCTGTTGAGTATACTGATGATATGCACGCGTCGTAAGGTAGTTTTCCCATCCATGCATGGGATTTTCCACTGCAATGTACGTGCAATTTACTCCAGAGAACGGTAATGTTACCTTACCTGTAAGGAAAACTGTGTTTCCACCACAAGTGTGCGAATATTACCGCACACGTGTCAGGTAATTTCCCCATATTTTCCACTACAATGTACGTGCAATTTACTCCAGAGAACGGTAATGTTACCTTACCTGTAAGGAAAACTGTGTTTCAACCACAAGTGTGCGAATATTACCTCACACGTGTCAGGTAATTTCCCCATATTTTTCACTACAATGTACGTGCAATTTACTACAGAGAACGGTAATGTTACCTTACCTGTAAGGAAAACTGTGTTTCCACCACAAGTGTGCGAATATTACCTCACACGTGTCAGGTAATTTCCCCGTATTTCCCACTGCAATGTACGTGCAATTTACTCCAGTGAACGGTAATGTTACCTTACCTGTAAGGAAAACCGTGTTTCCACCACAAGTGTGCGAATATTACCTCACACGTGTCAGGTAATTTCCCCATATTTTCCACTGCAATGTACGTGCAATTTACTCCAGAGAACGGTAATGTTACCTTACCCGTAAGGAAAACTGTGTTTCAACCACAAGTGTGCGAATATTACCTCACACGTGTCAGGTAATTTCCCCATACTTTCCACTACAATGTACGTGCAATTTACTCCAGAGAACGGTAATGTTACCTTACCTGTAAGGAAAACTGTGTTTCAACCACAAGTGTGCGAATATTACCTCTCACGTGTCAGGTAATTTCCCCATATTTTCCACTACAATGTACGTGCAATTTACTCCAGAGAACGGTAATGTTACCTTACCTGTAAGGAAAACTGTGTTTCCACCACAAGTGTGCGAATATTACCTCACACGTGTCAGGTAATTTCCCAATATTTTCCACTACAATGTACGTGCAATTTACTCCAGAGAACGGTAATGTTACCTTACCTGTAAGGAAAACTGTGTTTCCACCACAAGTGTGCGAATATTACCTCACACGTGTCAGGTAATTTCCCAATATTTTCCACTACAATGTACGTGCAATTTACTCCAGAGAACGGTAATGTTACCTTACCTGTAAGGAAAACTGTTGTTTCCACCACAAGTGTGCGAATATTACCTCACACGTGTCAGGTAATTTCTCAATATTTTCCACTACAATGTACGTCCAATTTACTCCAGAGAACGGTAATGTTACCTTACCTGTAAGGAAAACTGTGTTTCAACCACAAGTGTGCGAATATTACCTCACACGTGTCAGATAATTTCCCCATATTTTCCACTACAATATACGTCCAATTTACTCCAGAGAACGGTAATGTTACCTTACCCGTAAGGAAAACTGTGTTTCAACCACAAGTGTGCGAATATTACCTCACACGTGTCAGGTAATTTCCCCATACTTTCCACTACAATGTACGTGCAATTTACTCCAGAGAACGGTAATGTTACCTTACCTGTAAGGAAAACTGTGTTTCCACCACAAGTGTGCGAATATTACCTCACACGTGTCAGGTAATTTCCCCATATTTTCCACTACAATGTACGTGCAATTTACTCCAGAGAACGGTAATGTTACCTTGCCTGTAAGGAAAACTGTGTTTCCACCACAAGTGTGCGAATATTACCTCACACGTGTCAGGTAATTTCCCCATATTTTCCACTACAATGTATCTGCAATTTACTCCAGAGAACGGTAATGTTACCTTACCTGTAAGGAAAACTGTGTTTCCACCACAAGTGTGCGAATATTACCTCACACGTGTCAGGTAATTTCCCCATATTTTCCACTACAATGTATCTGCAATTTACTCCAGAGAACGGTAATGTTACCTTACCTGTAAGGAAAACTGTGTTTCCACCACAAGTGTGCGAATATTACCTCACACGTGTCAGGTAATTTCCCCATATTTTCCACTGCAATGTACGTGCAATTTACTCCAGAGAACGGTAATGTTACCTTACCCGTAAGGAAAACTGTGTTTCAACCACAAGTGTGCGAATATTACCTCTCACGTGTCAGGTAATTTCCCCATATTTTCCACTACAATGTACGTGCAATTTACTCCAGAGAACGGTAATGTTACCTTACCTGTAAGGAAAACCGTGTTTCCACCACAAGTGTGCGAATATTACCTCACACGTGTCAGGTAATTTCCCCATACTTTCCACTACAATGTACGTGCAATTTACTCCAGAGAACGGTAATGTTACCTTACCTGTAAGGAAAACCGTGTTTCCACCACAAGTGTGCGAATATTACCTCACACGTGTCAGGTAATTTCCCCATATTTTTTTTCAGTGCAGGAAAATAATTTGAAAGATGGGAAATAAAACACGTTCAATCAAACCACTACCAGGTTTTGCAGTAAAACCTTATCCACCGTTCACAATATTCTCGTCAACATTTTCTCAAATATGGTTGTGTCCGAGTAAAGAAGTAGGTACACTGACAAAGAAAGTAACATGTTCTCTTGTGGCTATCACACTAACGCACATATTTACCCACCGACAGATGCTAGTTACACAGCAATGTAAATGAAAAGTTCCTTGTCTATTTTTTTATATGTCAGTCGAAAGGAAATTAATTCAATACTATGTGAGAAAGGTGTTACGAAAGTCACCTTAAAATAAGCTTATACTTTTCAAAAGTCTCCAGAAAATAGCCCAGCCATCACGTAATAAATGTGATCGCATCCAAGCTAACAAAAGGCCCCAGTTTGACGACTGAGAACCTGGAGTTGTTTGAATAACTTCCTTCCGTTTCTCATTTCATTATGATACGACGTGCCGAACGTACCTGCAATTATTTTAATATTTAAAGGATGGGCCCATTTCTGGACTCGTGTACGGTTTCAATTGTTAATGCATAAATAATGCGTCCAAAATCATTTTTCTTGGACTTTTATGACCACAACTCGATTCCAATTGGGCAAAACAGGACTACACGACGCGCCGCCGCCCTGCCGTGAACATGTCGTTTGCTCGATGGCATGTGCCATGGTGTGTTCATCGCTGCCTCTGTGCCGTAAATTCTACGGCAAAAAGAAACCTAACATCTGAAAGGGACCTTAGAGTTAGTGAGATTTCTACATTCTGCAAACGACATTCTCTTCAAATTAACCACATAAATTGCTGTTAAGGGGGGATATTTTCAGTTTTAAAGTACGAAGCGTAAGGGGGGGTGTGTGTGTGTGTGTGTACAAACACACACATATATATACATATATAAACACACACACTGATAAATATGTACAGTGGCTCCAAATAGTACAGAGTAGTCCACATGACTTGTCACACCCTGAAAATGTCTTGTAGCCAATTAAATACATACATAACCAGTAATAACGTAATATAATTCAATACATCGTAAGGTATTCCAATAATCAGATTTTCAGGGGGCGACAAGACATGTGGACCAGTCTTACGCATTGAAAAATTGGAAATGCTTCAGGAGGTGGAAAGACGTATGGACCATTCTATATGTGCGCACGAATGTTTGGGAATAATGCTGTGAAAGGAGTAGACAAGTGGTAACAGAAATATTTTATTCTATAACGGAACCAAATAATGGACATAGTACTAGCGGCAGTTTTCAGTGTGAGATACCAGTCACCTACAAAAAAAAGACACAGATTGTTCTCCGCCAAAAATAATTTTCACAATACGAGTTCGGAAGATAAATAGAATTTAATGTGCAAAAACTCAGATATAAAAATGTTATATTTATTACATTGGCATCTATAATGGCTTTCAACCGTCTTGGCATTGACTGTACCAATTGTTACGTTAATTCTTGGGTTATTTTACCCCATTCTTATTTTAAGCTGCTCTTTGCTTGATATGGCTCTTTGCCAGAAAATCACTATAGGGTTGAGATTGTGTGACTGTGGTACTGTGTTCCACCTTCAGGGCATGTTGTACAACGACCATTCTCTCATTTTCCCAGTGTCGTGCTTGGGGTCGTGGTCCTGCTAGAATCAAAAGGTTTGGTACAAATTTGGCGCGGCACATCAATATACATCAGAGCGTTCATAGTACCATCGATAAACGATATATTTCAGCCGACTGTGGAGGCCATACATCCCCTGACCATCACATGCGAGTGACGGAACAACCATGAGTTCGGAGCAAAAGGAACTGCCTCCAGCGCTGTGCGACAGGAGACAGTGCGGCTGCACCCTGGAGGTCAGAGTTCTCGCGGATTAGCGTGAATACCTTCGATGTGCTTCTCCAGAGTGTGATGTGCGTAGGAAAGAGATGCAAAGAGACCGGAGCTACACACAACGAACCAGGACCAGAGCACTAACTTGTAGAGCACGGTGGTACATCGTTCGGGAAGTCACGAAAACAGCATATGTAAGAGCCATCTCCTTAGCTGCTGACATTGGGGGGGGGGGGCAAAAAGTTTAGCGCCCAAACAATAAGGAACACGTTGGTTTTTCACTGGCCTCCACTGTAGAAGTGCAAGAAATAAAACTATTTGTTTGCGAGAGAAATCGGTAGATGTGGTTAGAGTTTGCCAAAACCTGTCTTGAAAAATCTGCGGAATTCTGAAACAGTAATCCTCGCACGTGAACGCAAGTTTAATACTGTATATTTGACTCCGATAGGTATATGTATGTGTGGTGCAAGCGGAACGCAGAATTGCGAAGACAAAGTGTGACACCTTAGGTGAAACACGGCTTGGGTACCTGCGCGCACTGCAAGTTGCATGACACGAAGGCGAGCGGCGGTGGCACTGGCGCGATATGCGGCAAGCGCCTGTGCATAGGCCACCATACACTACGTTAACTCGTCCTGCCACTGCGGTGACGCCCGTGTGGGTGGGGAAAAGTGGCAGTTCGTTAGACCGAGAGGCGGCGCCGAGCGCCGCGTGCCGCACTGCCGTGTCGAGCAACTTGCGCACGCAGGCGTCGTTTGCCGAAATTCCACTACGATTTAAACCTACTAAATGGCCTTCCCGAACTTTTGCGACTAGAGTTTCTTGTTTCTGTTCGCCCGCAGATGTTTGCGGTTTGGATTTCGACAGGTAGTTTCCGAACATCTTGTATATGTTATCTTAATTCGCTATCACAGTTATTCGGGAGTTTACAATTAACGATTGGGGTGTTCAAACAATTTTTAAAGCCACTTTATATATATATATATATATATATATATATATATACACATATACCTTGTGTGCCAGTTCGTTCCAAGCGCAAACTGTCAAGTTACTGTCTTTAAATATATATATTATATTTGGTCTTGTATTACCGTCATCAATTCTACTAGTGTTATCTTCAACTTAATTTCAACCTCCATTTAACACGTGATGTTTGTGCTGTGAGAACGAGAGTGAAGAGATTTGGGCGGCTCTTAACAGCGAAGGCTTGAGCGCCGTAAGTGTGAATGAGGTGAGTATGTAGCAGCGCCGGAATGAAAGGGCGGGACAGGCGGGTGATTCCCGAGAAAACCCGCCGACCAGCGGCATCTTCCGACACGATTCTCGCATGCGAAATTCCCGGGAGTGAGCCGGCTGGGGAATTGAACCCGGTTCAGCTTGGTGGGAGGAGAGCAGGCTAACCGCTCGGCCACCGCGGCTCCGCTGTTTACGCCGTTTCAGAACTACGACTGAACTATTGTTGTTGTAAGATTTTTATTTTCTCACTTAACAGCGAGGTTACTGAGCAGTGACGAGGCGAAAATGAGGTGGAGATGGAGCGACGGCGGAATACAAGAGCGAGAGGAATGGAAGTTATCCGAGAAAACCTGCAAGCCAAAGGCAACGCCGCCACGTTTCTCGCGTGTAGAATGCAGGTGAGTCCACAGGGAATCGAACCCAGTCGTCTGTAACTACACGTTCCTTTGATCTTATTTGCAGACGTCGCCTAAATTACTTAGCAGGCAGCTATTGTAGATATTTGTTCACTGGGTCAGAACTCTTGCTGGCCTGCGCCACGTCGGAATCTCTTGAAGTAAATGTAGCTAACGCGCTCACTTCTCTCTAAACATAAACCATTCCGGGTGAAGGAACACTTTGCCGCGTCGGCGACACAAAATTCATAGCGTCAGTGGTGAAACTACGAGGTCAAGCAGAAGACAAGCCATAGGGAGAACCCTAGGCTGGCGAGGGAGCCACTCCTCCTGACACATTTTTGACTCTCTTACGAATTTTTTCTGATGCAATCGAAACCTAAGTTACTCGATGAATAAAAAAATAAAGAAATGTCCGTACGCCAGAAGCGCACGAGTACTTCGTTAAATCAAACGAAGTTTGCTCCGAGCAACTAAGGCCATGTTTCTCATTCGGAAGTGACGTCAGAGAGTTGTGTTCCACGTGACAGAGTGCGAGTGCGCGAGTGTGTGTTGATGCATGCCCTCTGGATATTGTTTGTTTATTTACGTCGGAACATTGTCGTCATCCACACGTCGCCGAACGAACAAGCCATTTTTTCACAGTAAGTAACTGTTTGCATTAGTGAAAAAATATTTATTTTGTATAATAAGTTTGATATTGTACATCATGTTCAACATTCATCGCAATAAAAAGTGTTCTTTAAATGGTATAGAAAATAATATCAGTCGCAATTACAAGGATTAAGATGATTTGTTTACTTCAAGTGAACGAGAACAATAAAACAACACGCAATGATAATACTCTTAGATAGCGAGTGCGAGTGTGTATCTGTTCCAAATCAAGAGTATGCGGGGAATTGTGGGAGGGAGTGCCAGTGCATCTGCTGGTTATTAGGGACACGGCCTAAATTGTTTTGTATAGGGACAATCAGTTATTACGACGTTGAAACCAAATTATTTCGTTGTTATTTGGTAGCCTGAAACGAAGAATTCGATGGTGCAACGGAATATTTGTTCCGCTCTACGTATATTAAACCGTTTCGCTTAGTATAAAAAAAAGACTGGTAAATCCGAGTGACCGCTACTTCATAGCAACCTCAGCTAAACTTTCCACTGAAGAAGTTGTCATGTTTCTAATTATGTGTCATTTAAATACTGGACAACGTGTGCAAATAAATATTTGCAGTTTTACAAATGTACTTTTTACTTTCCTGCTAACTTGTTTAACAGGATGTATACAATTATCGCGCATCAATAAATAAAATACCAAACACTCTTACTCTACTCTGTCACAGAAAATGCAAAGAAAACCTCGAGATATATTTTCGAACAAAGGTAAACAAATGTGGTGGTCAAACATATATATATATATATATATATATATATATATATACACTGTTTATTCAACAAAATGTTTTGTTGGCTGTCTAATTTATTTTGGCCCTACACAGTGGTTTTGTTTATTAAAGCGTATATTTTGTTAGATGAAAAATTTAATTTGGTTTCTTTTCAAGTTTTGTTTACACAACAAAATATTTTGTTTTTGCAATTAAGTATATTTTTGGCCCTTTACAAACAAATATTTTGATGACTGTTCTCTCAGTGCAAATGTGTACAGCATATAAGTATCACAAATAGATTATAACGATGTTTAGCAATAATCATTGGCAAAATTTAATTTAAAATTATGATTAACGTAAAGGTAGGGTAAGGTAAATATATCACAGCAGATACAACTATTAGATATTGATACCAATACATTAACTGACTTCGGTGAACAAAAATAAAAGACTGTGAGCAAGTTTGCTTCCCATTCTTGTGCACGTTCATAAATTTATGGCTGGGCAATATAATATGCAATATATTATCCCTGCTACCCTTCTTTGTTACCCTTCGTCTAGCGATAATTTTGAAGGCATTCGCTCCAAGGAAACCATTAGAACCAGCTATTTCGGTTGATAGCTCAATCAGAGATCCATATTCATATGCATGATTCATATTCAAACAAGAAGGCGCAATCTGTTTACCTTTGCAGAACAGCCGCAACTCTGCCTTCAGCCATAGTTATATCTCGCCAGACTCATTATATATATGCGTAACGTATCAGCGATATTTTCGTTTACGATTTGCGTCTACTGCTGGAAACTTTCACAACTGTATGAAATGTGTACCAAAATTAGTACACATGAAAAGCATTGCATATTTTTCTAGTCGCAATAGTGATACTCACTTAATGATTATATTTTTTCTCTCAAATATCCAACCTTGTGCAACGAAGTTCGCTCACTCCTGCATGTATTGAAAATATACATGCAATACTTTTTAGATTATAACAGGCGAAGATGAAGTCTAAAATATTGTATTATTTGGGCAAGTGCTATTCATTACCAAAGTGTATTTTCAAAGATGTTGGGAGTACGTCATGCTAATTAGCTTGCTTCAGGAAATGTGTATGTGTTCCCTTGTCGGCGCAGATAAACTTACAAATTTTTTGGTACAAATGTAAGCTTATATAATATCGTAGATTAAATGCGCAATACTGACACGCATGACTTGCACATATCCGTGAGAGCTGAAATTGTGTCGACCACACAGATATCACAGCTTCCAAATCCCAAGCATACCCAGCAAGTGCCAGAACACTCAAACAACGTACGAAATCTATTTCTAAACTTACTGTCATTGCAAATTACTTCAGAATAATTTGTAGTGTATTCACAAGTAGACATTAATAAGAAAAATGCAAAGCTCCTGCAACGACACCTTAAAAAAGTATGGCGGTTATTCCAGGCATCTGGCTGCATTAAATTGACAGTACAGTATGATTGCAAACAGTGAATTATACATTCGAAAATCAGGTAATTCATAAATACATATAATATTTTTAGACAATAGCATGACAGAAAAACAGTCACAATAATAATCAAAATAATAGAAAACGACATTCTTTAAAATACCACAGATAGCATAGCCTACCCTAGGTATGCATATGAACCTAAGCATTTTATGTCATAACACAAACATGTGATTAAACATTTAAACATTTTAAAAAGCCTTTTGAAGACTCATTTCAATTTACTTCCACTTAAATCGTTTCCGAGAGCAAATATTTTTGAAACAATCTGTTGTTGGCAGACTTCCGAATTTAGCACGTGGTTTTCCAATTCAAGAAAAATTATTCGTTTTTTAAATTAGTAGTTGCGAGGTCTCCTGTGAAAGAGAATTGGTGAACCCACCTTTTATCTAAATTTATTATGTTCTGCCTAATAAATGGCCCGTTTGAAACGTGTGTTAAACATTTGTAAACATGTTTGAAGTGTTGTGAGCATTTCTAATTTTATGAAAAAAATAACTTCGACGAAAATTTGTTAACAGTTCTCAATATGACGTTCGTCAAAACATAAATGTCAATATGTTTCTACTTATATTTATTTACTTATCAAAATGTCGTGTACCTATAGTATTTGTGTTTTCTAGTGACGTTTGTTACATATTTTCAAGAATTTTTTTTAATAAATACAATTTATTTCAGACTATTAAGAAATCAAACTTCACCATACTTTGTTCTCACACACGGTTACTTTAAATCGGTAATCATGCCGGTCAGATATTACATATAATGAGTGTGAGGGTGTAATTTACATCCGTGCTTTCAGAATGCCCCAAGCTGATATTTCTTCTTATGTGGAATGAGTCATCGCTTTCGATACAGTTAGAAGAGGAATTAATATTTCTGGCATACCATAAAGGAACAATTACTTACTGAGAATTAATTTTGTATATGCCCCAGTTTCATTCTCAAAATTATTCTGGGAATAATAAGGTTTACCTTATCATTGACTCAGTGGTGCCCTTAATGCTCAAATTATTATTCAACAGGAGGTAACAAGTTAGAGTACAGTTGGTATTAATACGAGCTGCGTGCACTAACTATCGTTGCCTCAGTGTTTACTAGTAAAACATGGTGCTAGCCTAATTTATAACGTGAGATATGGACCAATATTCTGTAACTTCAAGCAATTATAAATTACTGCTTACGTGTGACACTTTCCAACAGTGTCTACTGTGTCAGGTACAAAACCAAGTGTGATATAAATGAAGGGAGGAGGGGTGTTACTCCGACATCAGCATAATAATTTGCATCATTGTGAATAAAAATTGCATGTTTTTTTTTTTTTTTTTTTTTAATCTAAGTTCAAAGATTTTTAAAAATTGTAATACTAGTTGTCGGCAACCTAATGGGCAGAACGGGATGAGAGGTGTTACGAAAGAATCCCTCTGTGCACGCTACGGTTTAAACAACAAAGTTGGAAAAGCAGGCCACAAGAAGGTTTATAAATCACGGAGTCAAAACAACGAGCCGCTTCGGCAATCTGTAAACGAACTAAGAAACGCGTGAAGTTGAACAGAAAATGTGGGTCCAGCAATCTGCTGGGAAACTCCGCCTTCGGTGCTCAGCGAGAGGTGCGAAGAGAGCCACGGAGCCAGCCAAGGGTGCAGTCGGCGACAGGTCACCGGAGCAGCCAGCTGGGGTTCCAACCAGAAGGTCGGGGTGGCGAGTCCCGGGAGAGGCAATGGTGAGTGCTATCGCTTATATGCTTCTATATGTTTCCTAACATTCCCAATACCCTTCTCCTTCCATCTCTAGCTGGCCAGTTGGTTTAGTTCAATGATGTAACTTTATCTTTCGTACAGTAAAATAACGTTGTACAATTTACCTTCACTATTATTATTATTTTCTATAATCTTTCCTATCTTCGCCCTTTCTAAGCGTATAAGATGATGATAAGGTCTTCTTATAACAGGGGGTACAACCCGGAAAAAAATCATTCCCACCCGCCGGTATCGCCACTGCCATTTGCCCATCTCCAACCTGGCGCGTGAGCGAGCTCTGTTTACGAGAGATGTTTCCCGGTGCATCTCCGGCAGTGAAACAATCTTCCGCCCGCTCCGTACAGCATCCGGCTGCATATCACGGTCCAGGTATCGGCGAGTGCTGCGCAAACAACAGCTGGCCGCGAGTCTGTCCGGTCTGCGTCGCTTGCAAATATTTACCCGCCGGACACGACGAGAGTTTCCACCGGTAGGTAACGCTGCTCCCCACCCCCCCCCCCTTTTTTTTTCCTCCTTCATGAGTGAGCTCGTCCCTACCAGGTGTTCCGAACACTAAACTCCCGCTTGAGCTCGGCTTTTGACCAGGCGAGAGCTCCAGGAAGTGGTTGGGCGAGCAAACCTCGGGGAGAAACCAGATAAAAAGCACCGACGACGAGCGAAATTTTCGTCTAAACTAAACTCTCTGGGAGTTTTGTCAAAGCAATCACGCAAATGGTTCGCCGTACAGACGCGAACAGTGGGGGCTTCAGAAAACATCAGACACAACGCGGGAACTTACAAAGAGAATTACAAAAAAAAAAAAATAAGTGAGGAGAAGTGACGAGTTGTCTGTTTTTGTGTTTAACTTCGGAGTTTTTTTTTGCTGTGCCTTACGTTGCCGAAGGAACTGTTTGCGTACACTCACCCGATAACGCACAATTAATTAAATATCTTCATTGTGTGAATCAAGACTGCGTGTTACCTCTCGAAGGGCGTATAATCTATGAAATATAATACTATCACCAGACTTTCACTACATCTACAAGGAAGCTTCTTAGTAAATTCTATCGAAATAAAAAGGGTTGTCGCGAACCATTTTACCGAACATTTATATCAATGTCTTGTTACGCAAAAATGACCCTATTTGAAAAACCAATACGCTACAATAGAAAAATATTTTGCTACTGCTCGATACTTTATCAAGAGAGAAATTCATGAGTCGTGTTGATTTAATCACGTATCCCTCCAAGACATAACAGTTGAATTTATTATATATGCTTCTGCCTTACACTATGATTCTCGTTCCAAATCACACTGTAATGTAAAGATCAATTTCGGGGAACAATTTCACATTACATTGTAACAAAGCAGTAGTTATCATAATCATGTTCTCTAAGATTACAAGCATTGATTTATTAAAATTGTAATTATTTTAAACTTGTCACATAATCGCACCAACAATTGGTACGATAATGGTTTCCAGTGTCCATAGTCTACAACAGTATTTAAGAAAATTTACAGATCTCTTTTTTTGTAATAATACATCATTTAAAATTTTTGAGAGTCTCCTAAATAGTAAGATTTATTTGGCACGCACTTCACTTCTTATTTCTCATTGCATTTCCTGGCATGTGTAATATTTTTGCCCACCTTCCAAACGAGAGAAAGGTTTACGACGTCATTTACTGTCTGGGAGCCTGTGTGTGTCTCTGCATGTATATGTGTCCCCCCCCCCCCTTTTTTTTTATGCGTTAACCAGATTTTACCAAACTCGGTAGACATGCCTGTAGTGCCAGGTAAGGACCCCTTACGTTTATGGTTTTCGACCACGCCGGGCGCTTACTTTCAAAATGGCGGCCATTAAAAATATAGTTTGATATGTTATATCTCGGAAACCATTTAAACTGTTTAAACCTAATTTTGTATGTTAACAGCGTGATGTGAAAGCAATGAATTTAGAGGTATCTATTGTTGTCGGTCGGGCATTTTGGAAGATAGCAACACAATCTTTTCCATTATTTCTCGAAAACTATGGAACCTATTCTCGCCAAATATGGCTCGTAAGTAATACTGCAGGCTATGTAAATGTGTGCAGTTTAAATTGAAATTGTACTTATTTGCAAAGGGCCGCCATACAAATATGTTATGTTTATTTCGTATAGCTACCATATCATTTGGCCAATTTCAACCTAAATTTTGTTTGCTGACAGTATCTATTACTAGAATCATGCATGCCAAAACAGTCACTTTCGTCCGCCATTTTGTAAGATAGTGCTACACGAATAAATACATTTTTATGACATCTCGGATAAAAACTGACCGATTCCTACCAAATATGGCAAACTAGTAGAATTGCTGAAGGAGATGTTAACTAGTAAGTTTTAAGTAGGCGAGACACTTATTTTCAGAATGGCGGCGATTTAGTAATTTTAGTATTGTATGCTATATCGTCGAAACCATGAAGTTAATTCCAACGTAAATTGATACATTATCAGTATATAATAGAGCTATCAAATGTATCCTCACAGTCTCTTTTGTCCACAATTTGCAAAATAGTATCACATAACAAATTAATATTTCGTCATATCACGAAAAAAAAAAAAAAGAAAAAAAAAACCTATTTCTGCCAAGTTTGGCAGCCAGATGGCAAATGTGGCAGGCCATGTAAATTGATATTATTCGTGTTCGTCAGGCACACATGTTTAAAATAACGGCCATATAAAATTTTTAGGTAGGTATGCTTTATCTACAAAGCCACAAAACCAATTTCAACTAAACTTTGTATCCAGATAGTAGGCAATCCTTTTTCTCCGCATTTTCTGAGAGAGCACTACATGAAAAATTAAAGATTTTGTGGCATATCTCGGGAAATGATAGAACCGATTTCTTTCAAATTTTGCGAAGAATTTGTACTGTGGTAGGCCATATGTTTTAGGGTGCAAATCTCTTGTTTTCCAAACGGCGGCTATAAAACTAGCTTAGCTTAGTATGCATTAACTACAAAACTACGTAACATATTTTAATTTGATTCTGTATATTGTGTTTATGACAACCATCGAATTTGCTTGTACATAAACTTGTCGGCATCCATTCATTAAGATCATCACACGAGTAACGATTTTTTTGCCATATCTTGAGGACCAATTAACCGATTCATACCAAAAATTCAAGCAAGTATTGTTACAGTAGGGCATGTATATTAACATGTTTTAGGAGCCGCATATATTTTTAAAAGGTCTTGTATATAAATAATTTAGATCAATATGTAACATCTATGAATTATTTCAACAAAATTCAAGTAAATTTTTTAAGCAAACAATATTCATTAAAAGCATCGATTATGCATACAAGGATCCCCTTTCTCCAAATACTGCAGTGTGAGGTAGGTAATTTAATCATTTTACCCTATTCTTGAAATAATTCAACTCATTTCCAGCAAATTTCACACACCTACAGAAGGCCATTTAAAGTTACATTATTTAATTGGTTTTGGTGCTGTATCAAATGTTTCTGGTTTCATCCCCAGTGCTATTGCTGCCAACGAGACGTCAATGCTTACCTACCATCTAACCTTTCAAGAACTTCATTAAAAATTATTTGCACCCATGTAGAGGGAATTAGGCTCATTAGATATCAGTTATCTTCTTGTTTAACTATGAAATATTAAAAAAACTTTCCTTCTCAGTAGTCTAAAAGTGTTCATATCTCCGCTATGCATCTGTATACACCTCACCAGCGTGTGCCAGACCAGCGTGTGCCAGCATTATTCATATACGTAGTAAAGAAGACGTAAGATTTATGAAGATTCATGGCATAGTCATAGAAGATTTGTGTAGGAAAATGAAATTTGTCAGGTTTATTCTTCTTCACAAATGCTGATTTTAATCTGGCCTCATTACACTCACATTGATGGTTTGACAAATATAAGTATTTTCTGTAGAATACAATTTCATCTTTTATACTGTTGCATCCCTTCTTTTCAAGAATAGCAGTTGTAAACAAACAATTAGCTGTGAAGGGAAAACAGGAACAAAGAATATAACAAAAGCAATTGAAGGCCTTGAACTCATATGTTTTTCCTTGTACCTAAATCGACAGAAAATAATTCCTACTTTACAATAGACGGAATAACAAAATCAAAACATATAACGAGCTGTTTATACGCCCACGTCAGATATTAGCAATTCAGCTGTCAATTACAGATATGTATGTGACGTAAGTATTGTTGTATACTTATGTGTTTAGTAATAACATGAGCTAAGAGTGATAAACTTCATTCTAGATGAGACAACTTCTACAAAACTACGTGTTTCGTTGTCTCTCGCTCCGACCCGTCTAACCCGAAAACGTACAAAGTTACGTTTTGCACGGAAAAATATTGAAAGTTCGTTGATTGAAAAATGTACTTGGGACTTCCATACAACACCTAAAACTTACTTGTTTTCAAAATTGGTTGCTGCACGCTGTGACTGGTGGTGGGCCGGCAGCGGTTGAAGCAAAGTTTCGGCACTTTTATAAAATGGAGTCACACACGCCTCGCGCGCGACTGGTATAAGACGAGGCTCGCCTGTTACTGTGGGGACTAGTTTCGCCTGCCACATACGAGCGCCTTGGAGTGCCACTGTACCTTCATGGCTGGTTGGCGGCTGTGACGTGATGCTGCACCCTGATCGCCACGCAGTTTGTAGGTGTTCTGAGTGACGTATTTTCCTCTGATGTGTGACGCTGTGGTCACCTTATTTGGACAAAAAGAGAGTGATAGGCTGGTGTATTGAATACCCCTTTACAGCCAAAAATTAACTTTATAACACCCCACTACCGAGAAATTCTGTGTTGTCACAACTGTGCTGCTATTAGGAGATGAATTGCATTCACCCCTCCAGTACTTAATTGTTAATTTTGTGTATAAATACTTGCTGTAAATGTTCGGTCAAAGTCAGATGATCGGCCTCGAGGGAGCATTGACTTAAATTTATGTGTTGTTTAAGTTATGTTTGCTTTTAAACCTTTAAAACGGCAGGATACTTAAGCATGGAAATGTTCTTGATGTCATTTTGAGATGAGAATAGGGGCCAAAAATGGTTTTTATTACCATGCAAAGAATATTTGCAAGTACTTTTTTCTAAAGGAATCTGACAGCGACTTAGGGTTAATATGTTTTTCTGACGATCCCTTTGAGCAGGAACCTTGTGGTTTTTGAGACATAAATTTTTCCCCGGAGGTTAAGGCTTGCTATTTGCGAGCAGTTGCCTTATGTTATTTGTATTCTAGGGAATATTTTAAATACATATTTGTGTACGAAAGTTTTGGATGCAGGCATGTCAACTCAGCCAAGGTTTGGAATTTTATATAAGGGCCTCCTGCTCTGGTCATGTGTAGGATACTTAAAGGTAATAATTAAACTGTAATGGCAAACGTAATTTTAAAGAGGTATTGCGAAGGGCCTCTATATGGCTTGTAAGCCAGGGTTTTTTTTTGTGTCAAAAGCATACCATATTTTTTTTATAAATATCAGTGTCTATTGAAGTTGCATTGTGTCAACCACAACCAACATACTGTTTGTTAATACAGCATATGATGCACCTGAAAATATCAAAATTTACTAAAGTTTTGGTGTATTAACAAATGTCCAGTATTACACTTAGCTGTGTTTTGTAGTAGATTTGCGTGTAATATAAAATGTTCTGATTGTCTTTTGAAAACGTCCAATACAAGTAGAATTATTTAAATTATGTAAATTTCTTGACAATAGGAACTGTTAAGAAGTCAGTTTAGGCAACGCTTAAAATTTGATTGGAATTTCGTTATAGTCTTACAGACGCAATGTCCTTTTCGTGAGTCGTAATAAACAAACTGCTTAAACATCAGGAAAAAAACCGGATTTATATTTGTCCTTCCTGGATTCGTTAGCGAACCGACTTTACTCTAACCTCACTGTGACCTGGTGGGTAGTTTCAAACTGTGATACATTAATTCTTCAATTAATTTTTGCTTGAAATCATTGCTGTCTGCTAGTGGGATAATGAATATGCATCCTGCCAATTTAATTAACTTAAACCTTACGGTTGTCGACGGCCTGGTATGTTAAATTCGTTTCGGCATGTTTTAAATACGCTTTCTTTTTTTTCGACGAAACTATCAAGTGTTTTTCCAATACATTTACATAAGGGAAAAAATACCGCAGACGTGGACTGCAGGATACTTTGAAGACATCGTGCATGCTATAAATATCATTTTCCAATCGTCCAACATCGTTAAAATGTTTCCTTCAGACTGCTGTATCTTAAAACTTACTATTCGCTTACTATTCACAGTAAAGTGAGCATTTTCGAACGCTCTCTCATTTTGAATAATAGTAAATAAATGTATTGGTTTTAGCCTTTCGCTTTAACTTTCAAATGCAGTGGAATGTACACACTGTGTTTATTACCTAAATTGCAGCAGTTATTTTAAAACGTGGTTAAAAAAAAGGGGGGGTTGGCTTAAAGGAAAAAGTATCTAGGGCCTCAAAAGTGATCACTTTACTTTGAAAAGCCTATATCCGGACAGGAGTGGAACTACGATTGGAGCCTGTATTGAACTTTTTGGACCCGTATCGCTCTATTTGATCTGAGTCTCAAATGAGATAATTGGTCAAGACAGTAGGTTGCCTCAATCTTAAAATGACACGCAAACAAACACACGGTATTCGAACTCAGAAAGTAGTCGAAAATATCTTACAGAACCCGCATCACTGGTTCGGGCTTATAAACTGCTGAGCAGAGCGAACATGATTCCTGAATCACCGTTGGAGCAAGAATTAACTCCCGAGCACGTGACGTGTTTCAGTACTAAAATACTGTTATAATCCATTCACGGTTACTTTACACTTTTCTGTAGCCGTTCTAAAGTTCTACTTCCAGGATATTTCTCCGCCTCGTGCACCCAGAGCTTAGATAATATAGACTGTTCGCGGAAAAGTGAGCACTTTTGAAAGCCCTGCTAAAGATCCACTTGTATGCACGTTGTGTATTAATCCGCCTTAAATAAAATTAACATTAACATTGGCCTCATCACTTTATTCATGCGTTGGTCAAATGAAACGGTGAAATTATTAAGAAAGTAAATACTTTACCAACCTTCGCATTTTTACACTTCGGAGCATTAAAAATCAGAAAGCGGAATAAATAATTATTTATTTATCACAAATAGTTACCTAACACTTTTTATTCGACGTTAATATATGGAACTACTTTCCCTCCATCGTTACCAACTTTAATCGGCGAATGTCACTCAGTGCGCCAGTTAAAATATATGCATACAGGGGCAATGTCATTTTCTAAGGTTAATTTCTAAAGTGCTCACTTTATCGTGAACAGCATGCACTAGAAAATTACACCAAAGGACAACGCGCTGAATTCGTGCGCACTCAGATGTAATATACTGCATGAGAACTGTTTCTTACTAGGCGCTACCAACACACATGTTTTCTGACTGTTTTTATTCTTATTTATTATCAATGAAATATTATAATTTATAAATAAAATATTGCTAAAACTTTAATTTAACTAAATATAAGATAATTTTATGTTAACAGATGTAAAAAACGCTTGTTATACATGGAATGTTTAGGAAATAACTAAACACTTCATAATGGACTGATTTTTACATGATTTGATTCAAAACGTGTGAAGAAACCCCAAATAGACTATAATAATGTAGTACATTTTCCTACTCGAGCGCCTGCGCTGCTGTGCGCTCCACGTCCTAAGTCACAAGGCGTGCAGCAATTTTGAGGCAACATGTGGAATATAATATGGACCTACCGATACATTTCACGTTTCACTTCAGTTCTGCTTACATATTTAGTACACCGCCTGCATTAAATGCAGTATTTGCTTTCACGTGCTCATTCTTATGAATAGCGATTAGTTTCATCAACTGCCGAGCGCGGGTTTCAAATTAATTACCGTGCATCGTGTTATTTCGTTTGGACATGTGTAATTTGAATTGAATTTTTTGCGAGATAATTTTTTCACCTGAAATTTATTACGGCTTGTAATTTTGTACTTTAATTGCAGCGTATTTTCTCGTAAGTGGAAGATAAAAAAAATAGTGTACCGAAGCTGCGACCTCTATCGGGTGACCCTGGCAACACGAAATTCGTCCAACATATTTTCATATCACTGGCATGAAGAGAAGAAACTAGTTGTCCGCGGTGGTGTGGTGGTCAGACTACTGGCCTCCTACATGGGTGAACCGGGTTCGATTTCCGGTAGGGTCACTCCCCGTGTTTCACATGTGGGAATCGTGCCGGACGATGTCGCTGGTCTGCGGGTTTTCTCGGGGATCTCTCACCCCCCCCCCCCGCCATTGCATTCCGGCGCCGCTCCATACTCACCTCGCTTCACCCTCATCAGCTCTCAAGACCCCGCTGATAAGAGCTGCCCAAATCTCTCGGCCATTGACACCATCTTACTGGCGTGTGAGGCTGGAGTTTGCTGCATAAGCGATTGTTTCAAATCTGTATTCTTTAGGGGAACCTTACATGGTTTTTATAACTTGTTAAAGTTTAAAAAAAATCGAGCGCCATTTGCGAAACTAACTATTTACCTCATACAGCAATACAGAGATAACGACTAAAGTACGATCTCGTATTTCTTACAATAAACATGTTGCCAAATTGTGACAGAACGTTTATTGTGGCGTAATTATGAGTTCCTAGTTCCTATGTCTCGCCACTACTGCAGATTAAGCTCAATAGATTGTTGCACATAGACGCACTTCCGGAATTTTCGTTTCTAGAAATATAAACAAGGTTGAAAAATCAAGAATGAAATGTTTGCAAAGGAAGTATCGCCTGCTATGCGTCGTGCCACTGATACGTCACGTGTTGAATTCGCACCCGGGCAAGCGTCGAATGTTGGGCTTTCCATCACACTGTTGGGCACAAAGACCACGTGACTCCTCACTGCAGCGGACTCTAATAATTGAAAATCTACTTGCTGTTTAAGTAGAGTATTATATTCGAAGTCATTAGAAACGGAGCAAGACGGGCAGAGACGCAGCAGAGAGGAAGGAAACGACCATGGCATGTATCAAAGAACAGAACAAGCCCAGAATTTGTCTGCAGTGCGATTTCAAGAAACCATAGGAATCCGAGATCAGGATGGCAAGACCAGGCCTCTAATCAAGATACTCCCGAATTCGAGTCTAAATATTTACAACTGTGCCATCTCTCTCGGTGTGTTGACATGGGTCCAATATATGCCCCATAATGTCGGTTATTTTTCCAGATAAATATCTTAGTATTCGAACATGCCCAGGCCCAGTGATAGCGTTCCCATTGTCAAGTTGAAAAGTCCTGGAAATACGTACTCTAGAAACTGCTCCGGTAGGCACAAGAAACTAATTAGTATGGACCTGCCATTATAAAGCCTTTTGTGCGAACTATCGTCAGAGCGCCATCAGCGACTGCAAACCTCTGAGCTCACATACGCAGGCCAGTGGCACGACTCTTCGCTGAGAATCGAGTGAGTGAGTGAAGAGATCTGGGTCGCTCCAGGCATCGAGGTCTTGAGAGCCGATGAGGGTGAAGCGAGGTGACTGTGGAGCGGCGCCGGAATGCAAGAGGGGGGGGAACGGGAGATCCCCGAGAAAACCCACCGACCAGAGTTATCGTCCGGCACGATTACCACGTGCAAAAAATCAACATCAAAGGAAATCGCCGCGGCATTTCGTCTCTGTGTACTTGTATACTCTGAGTTGTAGGGCGCGGCACCTGTTTCTCAGTCTGGGACAGCGTTTCCTGCGGGAAATTAGCCGAGGAGATGCGCTCTGCGCCGGGATAAAAAGCGACGACCTATATTCGCTCCCCTCCCTCTAATCATCCATCGCAGACAAAGTGGCCAGCACGACCAGCACTTTTAATAAGCCTTTGTCAGATCCCGGGAAGGCACTGACAGGATGTCGGAGAGGGTGCCTGCTTCTCCAGTCGGCACGTTTGTTCCGCGACAGGCAGTAACTGCTGTCTCAAAGGCACGCCGGAAAATTAATTAAACCCGGCATTTTTATTGGTATTGCGATTATACACTCACGACGTATCCGGTAGCAAAAATGAGGAATTGTATAACAGCACACTCCTCTCCACTGCACGAAAAATGGCTCAATTTGTTGCTGAATTTCTGGAAATCTAAGTTTTCCTTTGGCCACTCCATGTCGTATGAACATTCGCGCAAGGTACAAAAAGTTCTCAAACTCTAAAAAATAAAACAAAATCACTTACGAATAGTTAACGATATAAATATTTTGCTTACTTTCCGTAAGACATTTGCAAATAATTTTGATAAAATACGCATATGCCTAACTATTAGCACCATAGGTGTAAAAAAATGCCGACGTACAGGGTGTTTTACATTATAGTTAGTATTAAGAGGTGGAGGAGTTTCAAGAATATTATGAAAGTCCCTAACAAAATTTTTCGATATGAGATTATCAAACTTTAACTACTTAAGACATTAGATGTACAATTTAAAACACACAAATTGTAGTTCAGTACGTAATAATTTTGCTCAATTCGTTTAACCGACGGCTAGAATAAATGTGCTTTACTTCAAAAATAAAGTAATATGCTGCAACCATTTAACGTGTCATTAATAGAATTTTCGATGTAAAATTAAGTGGAAATTTTCAGTGAAATAACTGAGATAAGATATTTCGTTTGAAACTTTAGCAGATATATATCACATTGAACCAAAATATATTGGTTCAGATCAGTTAAATTGCATCAAATATAAAAGAGATTACAACATTTTAATGAGGTAGTTATTTTTGAAGATGTTAAACATAAATTAAAAATTACTAAAAATTCTATTTTTGTAACATTACTATTAACATGATAATATATTCGGATAGGTTTTGTTATGTTTCTTAAATATGCTACATTTAAAATCTGTATTTTCGGAGTGGCTCTGTCGTACAGAATGCAAAAAAAAAAAAGCACTTAAAATATGTAACGTGGATACTCACCTATACCCTACTAATATACAAAAATACCTTGAAGTAAACGATTATGTTTTGCAGTAGTGACAAAAAAAATTAAAATATTATCATAAAAGCAATTTAATAAATAATTGTTTAAAACACTTAAATCATATCAATATAGAACATCAAAACTTACGAAATTTGAGCATTTTCACAGATAACATGTAAAAGATTTATATACATAGGTAGGTGTTATCTTACAGAATGGAGTACCAAAGTGGCTGTAAATGAGTTTCATTTTTGTTAGAAGCAGGCACTGCTTCAAACGAAGATTGCTTGTAATATGTTTAATAACTCAGTAGGTGTGGGTTAGGGTTATAAACAAATAACAAGAGAATTACAAATGAAACTGACGCGTTTTAAGAATTGGTTACGAAAGTATGTATTTTTTGTAAGCCAAATTTAGTGCAAGTAGACACAGAAGTCATGAAGAAAAAAAAATAGCCCAATTTTCGCATTTTTCTTCATACATGGAACCATGAGAACAACATATCCTGAAACGAATGCTGCCATTGTGAAATGTCAACGCGCTAATTTGAATTTTGATGCGATGGGTCGTTCCTATGCTATATCACAGCACCCAAAATGCTTTTAATGACAGTAGTTTTGAAAATAAACAGCTAGTCTAGTTGAAAAGTACAAGTAAAGTAACCTTATTAACTACACTAAGTGTATCGAGTTTGATACAATTTCGTATGTGGATTCAGTTACTTTTAAGGGGTAGACACAAACACACATGAGAACATACGCACACATACCAGTCAATGATTTTTAAAGCAGGTTAAAAATAAATGCACTTGTGTGCTTTGAAAGGAATGCGTCCCCAGCACCCTCAAGCTGTATGGTTGTTTTACAAACAACTACGCCCCTCTAGTTTCCAAAACCTACATAAGTCTCTAAAAAATTTAACATTGTACAGATGTGTTTTGCATTCTATAGCTAGGTTTGGTTACAAATATACATTATCATTAAAACAGGCTTACATAAAAATGTCACGAAAATGCAACTACATAAGAAACTGATAATTTAATATAAGAAGTGTAGTTCCGCAAATGTGCGTGACCCGAAGAAATTACCCAGAATGTTCCAAAATTCGTATAAATTTTTGACTTGAATGAATCCTAAATGCAATTTAAGATTAAAGGTTTAGTGACATAATACTACAAAGTCGCACATGCACAATTTGGCAACCCCTATAACAAGTCATTTATATATCTAATGAGCCTACTGACCTCTATATGGGTGCAAAGAACTTAATAAAGTCATTAAAAATATTTATTGTAGGTGGGCCTTGACGTCTCGTTCACAACAATATCATTACAGAAGGAACCATAAACAAATTCAACTTTAAATATGCAATTACAAATGCACAAATGCATTACACTGGTACTCGAATCCATAAAATATTGTTTCATAAGCTGGTATGCACCCAAACCATTATGCAGGTAGAATTCTGAGTATCAACTTTATATGGAAACAATCTAATGTTTTATTCTATAGAGTTTATTTACCGGAAATATATACAATGCTGTCATTTTAAAATAAGTCCATGACGGCAGGTACCATTTCAATATGTAATATTATTACATCACTGCCAAAATAGGCAGTGTTATAATACATGATTATTTTTAAGAATTGTATTTAATGTACAAAAAACATTGATATAATCGGGAAAGCAGTTAGTTTTACCATCTTTTTATTCTTTTCAATTTAGAAATTTTGATTTCTTTTTTTTTTTTATTAAAATAAATAAAATAATGTTTTGTAATTTTCTTCATTGCAAAAACTAATGTACCTAACGATTTACGCTACGTAGTATTAGGGACTCACAAACTCAAGAATGGCTGACGCGTTTGCGAGTCTGCCGCGGAGACTCGGAGAGTCTGCCGCGCTCATATCGAAAACATTTTGCAAACCTCAGTGGAATTATAAATTCAAGGTCCACACAGCCCATGAAAACACACAGCATAGAATTTTTACTGCTCACCTTTGACCAAAGACCGGAAAAAGCAGCAATCGGCAAGTTCGTTTTGCTTTTTATGTCTAAAATAACTACTTTCAACAAATTACTACCGTAGCGAAGAGGGCTTCACCACGATCCATATTCCTACTTCCATACGATGGAAAACACAACAGCAAATTATCTTTCAAAATCCACAATGACTCTGGTCCAGATGACGGCGTCTTGCTAGTGTATGGTGGGTGTGATGTTACGAACGGTCTCCAGGCCTTAGCTGGACGGCCTGCCTGCCTGATCGTACCTTCAAACATTAATCCTGGAGACGAGCAGTGATTGTCTAAATACTTCTCAAAAGGCAAAAGCAGAAGCACTTTCCACCGGTCAATAAACGGGGCCGAAAACGCCAGATATATGACAGCATGACACTATGAGTGGCATCTTATGTCATCGAGGCATCAGACCAAGAGGACATCTAAAGATGGATGTGTCCGACCGTCGCTAACCCGCCGCCTGAATCAGCCTACAGCAACATGGACAAGGTGGGGACTCTACAATGATGTATTTATATTAAAGTGGCATGGCGATATCTTCACTTAGAATTATCTAATATCTAGTTTTTAATTTTTAGTTTTTTTTCCCACATACACCAAGTACTTTTTATATCTAAAAAGTTATTGTATTTTCTTCAACTAACCCCATATTGTAATATTGTGCGCTACCTAACTCTGTGTCATAATTTGCTACACCTCAATAGTCCCCTTTAGGTATGCATTAATTGAAAAAAAATAATATCATAACAACAGACACTGACGCTCGACTTGCTTGGATTGGGGAATGTTTTTAAGATGAATATGCCTGAATATGCTTCCGTGCAAAACGACGAATGGCTCTGAATGCCATCTTTAAGCAGAGAAAAATTTCCGTCAGCTACGAGGCAGTCTGTTCGCAATGATTTTGGCATTCACCGACGAAACTTAGAACTAATACACTGGCGATTCCAGCATAACGTTACTACAATTTACGAAATTGAGAAAGTAGATACGTTTTGTTCTTTTCTTTTGTTGTTTCCGTGATTATATTTGACGATTAACAGAGCCAATTGAAAACGCAGGGTAAGGTAATGAATATAATTGGAACTCTCGCGTCAATAACTATGTTATCGATGAAGTTATGTTTGTTGTGCTTTAATATTTAGGTTCAAAATCTCCGAATAATGTCACCACACCGTCACGATAAAATAAGACTCAATGATCGCTGGCATTTTAAAGAGCATTCTGTTACAGTGAAAAGCCTGGTGGCCTTTTTACTCACGAAGAGGGTTGTGTGGCGAGTAGAAGCATGGAAGATGTTAGGAGTTAGTATGCTGCTCGGCTGTGAGTGGGCTGAGTTTCCGCGCATTGAGAGGGAAAAAAACAAAGCGTATTTTTATAGATGGTGTTTTTCTCTGCATAGAGGTCGCACGTGCTGTACAGGTAGCACTGAGTAATTGTCCCAGGGAAGGAGTATGCGCTGGTGGGGGAGTTAGGAGCTGTGTATATACAAGTGCGCGAGCAGAGGCTTCGAGGTACTCGTCGCCTGCCCAGAGCAGGAGCCTTAGGGTGTGTGGTCTCGCCCTAGAGTAGAAGGGAAGCTGTATTGCAGTGTTGACGATAAGTATGGTTACTTCGAAGATAGACTTAGTGAGGACTTGTTAGAATTCCGCTCAGTAGAAATCGTGTGGTTGCACTTGGAAATTTTGATAGCAGTCCAGCAGTGAACTTGGAATTGTTCGTGACAACAGCAGTGCAGACTTGTAACAATTCTGCTTCTCAGTAGTCATGTGTGGACTTAGAATATGGCAGCAGACCATCAGTCAACTTAGAATTTTTTTTGTAGCACGAGGAGTGCGGGCTTAAAAATTTTCTGCTTTCTTCGTAGTACGCGTGGACTTAAGAGTCGGAGAGAGTTGACCCGAAATGCGTGATTTTCTCTCTGGAAAGATACGCGGTACATCGTGTTTGTTATGCCCATTTTGCACGCCGGCTGTTAAGGATTAGTGTAGTATCAGCGAGGGGTGTGGTAGGGAAGTTTTCATCTTATTGCTGTAAACATCAGCTTGTCTCCTTACTGTTCCCGTGTACCTGATAATGCTAAAGGTACGTGCCTGGATCCCGCTTTCTACGACAGTTTTGATGTTTGGCAGTCTCAAGTTACGAATTAGTGGGAGTTGTTTAAAATGGTTTTCAAATTCTTTGATATGCGTTCTGAAATATATTAGTATGTGTACTAATTTCTACGGAAAATTTTGTGCAATATATACTTAAGACAAACTTTTATTTTTCAATTTTTAATTACTGTATTATAAATAATTATTTTTATTATAATATTAATTTCGTATGTATAATTTTCAGTTTAATCCAAAAACATTTTATTGGCTTATTTGCATTTGAATAGCGTTATAAATTTTCCGCATTGTTGGGGCGTTTGGGAGTAGGACAGAGGGATCTTGGAGAAAATAAAAATAATATAGCCATATTAATTACAGGAATGTTTTTCTCAGTGATGAAAAACTTGATTATTGGCCGTTTTTAACTGACGATATTATTTTTTGTAACACAAACGTTATTTATAATCTTATTATAAATTTTCCCGAACAGAAACAACAATCAGGTCATCGACATTTTGCACTATATAAAAAAGTGATGCAAATAATAAATTTACTGACTGAAAAAATGGCAAAGTCTTCTCAACAACGTTTCTTTTTATATAAAATCACTTTTTGATCATTCAGGTATACTGTATATTTAGTTTCGGCAGACTTTTTAAAAATTTATTACACAGGTGATATTTCTCATTCAGTTCACTCTTGAAAAATAAAACGTTATTTTAACAATACTGAAACAATGAAGGAATTTTGGTTTTTGTATTTTTAATTTACATAGCATAACATTTAGGACATAAGAATGTGTGATTTATATTGTTAGTACAGTGCATTTTATACTAAGTCATGACATATTAGTCATTCTACTAGCATATCTGTACTATAGCATAGTAGCATACGGAACTTGTTGGTGCGCTATCAGAATATAATGATTTAAAACGGACATTTCGCTTCAAGCCAACATGATTTTATATGGTCGGAAACAATCAGAAACGAAAAACCCCAAACAAGACATATTGCAACTACAAAAATTTAACCAGGAAAATTTTATTGATGTACCTACTTGAATTTTACACTTTGAGGTATGCGTTAAAATTAAAGATAAATTAATCAAGCTGATGTCTATTGGTTTGGACATATTAATGTCCCCTAGTGTTAGGCTTATCAGGGGATGACTTACAAAGTAACCTGGTCGAACCCAGAACCTCCCGCACCACAGACGGCGGCACCTCATATGACTGCGGCATGGGAGGTCGGCGATGTGATCTATAATTGGAGACATTATTGGGAATTATTTATACAGATAGTACCACCAAGTGATTCTACAATGATTTATAAATTGATCGATAACAACCACATCTTGTCTACTCAGATAATGCCATAGAGGATTATTTAAAAATAACTAGCAAATGCAGTGATGTAATCTGTCTCAATAGTTCCCAGATTGGATAGATCGCATAAAAGTAGGACTCTGTAAACAGATGACTACATAGCCTTATGCAACTATGAGCTTTCCACCGGAATCTCAAATTATATGAACTAGAATAATTACCAGTAAGCCTGTTTTAAATTTAAGATGGGGTGATTGTGTTTACTACTGGAGTGTATCTTTAACCATAGGCATAAAAAAGCTTTTTAAGTTAATGATGCCAAGCTACCCAGCCACTAAGCCACTGGGGTCACACTTGAAGGGTGCTCTAGCCACTGAGCCACTGCAGCCTCAACTTTGGGTGATCTAGCCATCGAGCCACAGCGACCCCACAATAGAGTGCTCTAGCCACTAAGCCACTGCAGCCTCAACTTTGGGTGCTCTAGCCACTGAACTACTGTGGCTCCAATTGAAGTGTGCTCTAGCCACTGAGCTAATTCAGCCTCAACTTTGGGTACTCTAAGCCACAGAGTTACTGAGACCCCACTTGAAGGGTACTTTAGCCACTGAGTCACTGCAGCCTCAACTTTGGCTGCTCTCGCCACTGATCTACTGCGGCCCCACTTGAATGGTGCTGTAGCCACTGAGCCACTGCGGCCCCACTTGAATGGTGCTGTAGCCACTGAGCCACTGCGGCCCCACTTGAATGGTGCTCTCGCCACTGATCTAGTGCGGCCCCACTTGAGTGGTGCTGTAGCCACTGAGCCACTGCGGCCCCACTTGAAGGGTGCTCTCGCCACTGATCTACTGCGGCCCCACTTGAATGGTGCTGTAGCCACTGAGCCACTGCGGCCCCACTTGAAGGGTGCTCTCGCCACTGATCTACTGCGGCCCCACTTGAATGGTGCTGTAGCCACTGAGCCACTGCGGCCCCACTTGAAGGGTGCTCTCGCCACTGATCTACTGCGGCCCCACTTGAATGGTGCTGTAGCCACTGAGCCACTGCGGCCCCACTTGAAGGGGTGCTCTCGCCACTGATCTACTGCGGCCCCACTTGAATGGTGCTGTAGCCACTGAGCCACTGCGGCCCCACTTGAATGGTGCTGTAGCCACTGAGCCACTGCGGCCCCACTTGAATGGTGCTCTCGCCACTGATCTAGTGCGGCCCCACTTGAGTGGTGCTGTAGCCACTGAGCCACTGCGGCCCCACTTGAAGGGTGCTCTCGCCACTGATCTACTGCGGCCCCACTTGAATGGTGCTGTAGCCACTGAGCCACTGCGGCCCCACTTGAAGGGTGCTCTCGCCACTGATCTACTGCGGCCCCACTTGAATGGTGCTGTAGCCACTGAGCCACTGCGGCCCCACTTGAAGGGTGCTCTCGCCACTGATCTACTGCGGCCCCACTTGAATGGTGCTGTAGCCACTGAGCCACTGTGGCCCCAATTTTGGGTGCTCTAGTCACTGAGCCTCCATGGCCCCACTGAAAAAAAAAATCGCTCTTACTACTATGCCTCTGCGGCCCTACTGAAAAAAATCTCTCTAGCCACTGCGCCTCGGCGGCCCTAATGAAATTAATTTGCTCTATCCACTGAGCCTCCGCGGACCCACTGAAAAAATTCGCTCTATCCATTGAATCTCCACTGCCCCACTGAGAAAAGCATTCGCTCAAACCACTGATCCTCCGCGGCCCCACTAAAAAATAAAAAAAATCGCACTAGCTACTTCAGTAGCTAGAGCGAATTTCTTTCAGTAGGTGTGCGGTGGCCCAGTGGTTAGAGCAAATTTCTTTTCAGTGGGGTTCAGGAGGATCAGTGACTAGAGTGCATTTTTTTTCAGGCGGGCCACAGAACTTCAATGGCAAGAGCGAAATATTTCAGTAAGGCCGCTGAGGTTCAGTCGCTAGAGAGAATCTTTTTTCAGTGGGGCCGCGGTAGCGATGTGGCTAAAGCGATTTTTAAACTGTGATGCCACGGAGGTGCAGTGACTAGAGCGATTATTGTTTTTTAGTGGGTCCTCGGAGGCGCAGTGACTAGAGCGATTACTTTTTTCAGTGGTGCCGCGGAGGCGCAACGACAAGAGCGATAATTATTTTCAGTGGTGCCGCGGAGGCGCGGTGAGTAGAGATATTATTTTTTCATTAGGGCCACGGAGGATCAGTGTCTAGAGCGATTATTTTTTTATTGGTGCCATGGAGGCTCAGTGGCTAGAGCGATTTTTATTCTGTGGTGCCATAGAGGCACAGTGACTAGAGCGTTTATTTTTTCAGTACGGCCGAGGAGGCACAGTGACTAGTGCGATTTTTATTCTGTGATGCCGCAGAGGCACAGTGACTAGAGAGATTATTTTTATCAGTGGTGCTGCGGAGGCTCAGTGACAAGAACGATTTTTTTTTTTTCAATAGGGCCACGGAGGCTAGAACGATTTTTTTCCAGTGGTGCCGTGGAGGTGCAATGACTAGAGTGATTTTTTTTCAGCGGTGCAGCGGAAGCGCAATGGCTAGAGCGATTAATTTTTCAGAGGTGCTGCAGAAGCGCAGTGACCAGAGCGATTTTTTTTTTTTTTCAGTATTGCAGCGGAAGCACAGTGACTAGAGCGATTATTTTTTTCAGTGGTGCAGCGGAAGCACAGTGACTAGAGCGATTATTTTTTTCAGTGGTGCAGCGGAAGCACAGTGACAACAGCGATTATTTTTTTCAGTGGTGCAGCGGAAGCACAGTGACTAGAGCGATTATTTTTTCCAGTGAGGCCGCGGAGGCGCAGTAACTAAAGCCATAATTTATTTCAGTGGTGCCATGGAGGTGCAGTGACTAGAGGGATTATATTTTTCGTAGGTCTGCGGAGGCTCAGTGACAACAGAGATAATTTTTTAGTAGGGTTTTGGAGGTGCAGTGACTAGAGCGATATTTTTAGTAGGTTCGTGGAGGTTCAGTGACTAGAGCAATTATTTTTTTCGTAGGGCCGTGGAGGCTCAGTGACAAGAGTGATTTTTTTTTTTTTTTTTTTTTAGGGCCGCGGAAGCGAAGTGACCAGAGAGATTATTTTATTCGTAGGGCTGTGGAGACTCAGTGACAAGAGCGAGTTTTTTTTTTTTTAGTAGGGCCGTGGATGCAAAGTGACTAGAGCGATAATTTATATCAGTGGTGCCGCGGAAGCGCTGTGAATAGAGCGATAATTTATTTCAGTGGTGCCGCGGAGGAGCATTGACTAGAGGGATTATTTTATCAGAGCGGCCGCAGAGGAGCAGTCTCTAGAGCAATTTTTTTTTTTTTCGATTGGGGCACGGAAGCTTTTTGACTTGAACGATCTTTTTTTTTTCTATTTGGGCCGCCGAGGCTGACTGACTAGAGCATTATTTTCCATGTGACTATGGAGGCTAAGTGGGTAGAGCGATTTATTCAGTTGGGTCGCGGAGGCTCAGTAGCTAGATATGCAGGCTGGCGCTGCACACTCCTTCAGACACACGCATAATGAATTGTAATAATATGAGGCTCGTGCACCCGATCGCTGACCCCTGCTCTCAGCTCGCGCGCATATCGGAAACTAAGCTTCTGCCAGCACAAACATTTTTTTTGGATTATTTCTATTCTCAGTCGTGTCGTTCGGGGTTAATAATTTCGCAGTTCAGGACAAGTCGGAGGTACTTGACCCGAAATACGTGATTTTCTCCCCAGAAAGATACGCGGTACATCGTGTTTGTTATGCCCATTTTGCACGCCGGCTGCTAAGGATTAGTGTAGCATCAGCGAGGGGTGTGGGAGGCAAGCTTTCATCTTATCGCTGTAAACATCAGCTTGTCTCCTTACTGTTCCCGTATACCTGAGAATGCTAAAGAGACGTGCCAGGATCCCGCTTTCTGGGACAGTTTTGATGTTTGGCAGTCTCAAGTTACGAATTAGCGTGAATAGTGAAAACGATTTTCAAATTATATAGATATTCGTTCTGAAATATATTAGTAAGTGTACTAATTTAATATAGAAAATGCTATGCAAAATATACTCAAGAGGAACTTTTATTTTTCAAGATAACATTAATTGAGTATAAATCATTTTTAGTTTAATCGAAACATGTTTTAATGGCTTATTTATATTTTATTGGTATTATAAATATGTCCATACTGGTGGGGTGTTTGGGAGTGGGACCGAGGGATATTGGAGATAATCAAGATAATACAGCCATATTTATTTCAAGCATTTTTTTCTCAGTGATCAAAAACTTTACTTCTGTCCGTTTTTAATTGGCAATATTTTTTTGTAACACAAATGTTGTTCAAAATCTTATTATAAAAATTCCCAAACAGAAACAACAGTCACGTTATCGACATTTTGTACTATATAAAACAGTGATGTAATTAATAGATTTATTGACAGGAAAAATGGCAAAGTATTCTCAACAAAAAATTTTCTTGGTATGAAATCACTTTTTCGTCATTAAACTATACTGTATACTTCTTTTTGGCAGACCGTTTCTAGTTTATATACACAGGTGAAATCTGTCATTGATTTCAATCCTGGGAAAAATATATTTTAACAATACTGAAACAACGAATATTTAGCATAACATTTAGGACATAAGCCTATGTGATTTATTTTGTTAATACAGTACATTTGTTACTAAGTCATGACAGATTAGGCATTCTACTCACATATCTGTACTGTAGCATACGGGAGTATTGGTGCGGTATTAGAATATAACTATTTAAAAACGGACATCTCGCTACGAACCAACTGGATTTTATCCAACGGGAAACAATCAGAAATGACAATCACCAAACGAGATATATTGCAACTACAAACATGTTACCAGTCAAATTTTATTAATGTAGGCCCATGGCAATGCTAATTTTACATACATCGGAAGAGTACACAATTTGATACAAGTATATTTTGAGTAAAGCTTTCAAAGTTGCTTGATTTACTGTGAACAGCCTTTAGAATTCTGCCTTCGTAGGTAGATTAATATTATTACAAATCACTTTTTGCTACAATGTAGAGAAAGTAATTATTTTATCTGCTGGAAGTATACTATTTAGTAGACAAATGCAATTTTCCATTCTGATCCGCACACTGTCCCCCCCTCCCCCCCCCCAAATCAGAGCAAGAAACCTGATACTTAAAAATATTTTAAAAATATTTGTTTGTTGCTAGACAAATATCGGAATTTTTTTTTTCTTTTACAACGAAGTAAATGTGTACTGTTCTGTCGGTGACTACACTTGACCAATCACAAATGCGTATGTGAGGGAAGAGAATGTATAAAGCTCCCTAGGAGACTAGGCATCTAACTATAGCGCATTGCTGTATAGGGGGGCCAACTGATATAAAATTCGAAAAGGCAACACATAAACAAAATAAAATATGAGATTAGTCATTAAGAGTATGTATATATGTATATATATATATATATATATATATATATATATATATATATATATTGTGTTGATAACACTGAAGAGCCTATTTTCTCTCAATTCCTGGCTTTTACAACGCCCTTACACGTTATAACTACATTGTCTTCCATCCTCTACAGCTAAAACATTAAAATAGACTAAATGATATTCAACTCAAGTTATTATCAAAGTAAAACTATTTTCTTCATAGCTGTATGTGGCGTGTTCATTCGACTACCTCTTAAACTAGGATTGTTCGTGGTCGCAGAGAAGCTGTCGCACTCTTCCATACCAAGTCATTTATAATAGTTTCGGAGATAATTTTCTATGGTAATAATAATTCCAGACACTACAGTTTCCCTGTGCCGGCAACACCAGAATCCAAGTGTGCCTCGCGACACGGACGCTGATAATCTGACGTTCGAGTGAGTCTCAGAGAATATTTCAATCTTCTCTGAGACGAGAGCAAGGGTTGTTTATTTGCTGTTGTCTCGCGATACTCCCGCACCCAGCGAACGCTAATCCTCGTCCCGTTCGGAGGAAATTTGTTTTCGAGCGCGCCCGACGGCGAGTGAGGGCGATTACCCTGGTGGATTTGGTTGGGGCGGTTGGGGGGGCGGAGGGGGAGGAGCCCGTACAGGAGATATCTCCGACGCGAGTTCATCAAGAGGCCTTCCGAAATAACTGCCCCCTCCTGCTCTTCTTACGAAGCACCGCGTTCATTGCTTCCGCGCTCCATGAACGAACTGCCGCTGTAGCGCCCGAGACGAGCGAAATCGCCCAGGTGATCACACACATACACACACACGCACACACATGCACGCCCGCGCGAGAGAGAGAGAGAGAACGTCGTTAGCGGGGCAATCACGGCCGTCGATCCGCGGCGCGGGAACTGTGCGGGTGTGTGAGGGAGAGAGAAAGAGAGAGAGAGAGAGAGAGCCGACGATGCGTTTTACCCGGCAAAGACTTCGCACGAGTCAGCCGCCTTCTACCAGATAGATGATGTAGTTTTCCAGCTGCGATGAGTAATCCCTGAGCCGTGCCTTCGCCTGCCGTTGTGATGAGGGCGTATCAAATCTGACCTACTAACCTTCGACCCTTGTGCGCCCTCGAGGTTACAGGACGAAGAGGAGGGGTGGGCATTTTGCAGAAAATTTGTTGGTAACTTTCGCTACGTCTTAAGGCTGCCATACATCTGCACTCTTAAACGACGGTCAAAACTTTAAAATGAAGTGTTTTAGTCAAATATACCTGAAGTGATGTCTACTTACTAGTAGCAATTAAGAACATTACCGTCTAAGAATATTATTTGGTGTTTTCCGTTACAGTCTGTAATAATGTTTGTGTTAAGAAAGGGAGCGATACGGGTGACACTAACGCGCACTTCTAGCGCCTCATCGCTCCTACGCGCAGGGCGTGCAGTGTTTCTGGCGTGACGCTGTGCTATGCAAATTTGACCTCTAACAGCGGGACTTTATTACACGCTATGGAAGCCCACAGATTATACTACGCCCGTATGGTTGTACTTTTCTCTTTCCGCTTAAAGAAACTGTATAGGCAAACTTTAAAAATATGATAGTTAACCATTTTCACGATTTTTTTTCTCCAAGAATACACTTAATATGCGAAAAGTATAAAATAGGGATATAGATAATTGTTTCGTTATCTTTTCTTACAAAAAGTCGTATTTGCAGGACATTTATTTGCGGGGATACGCTTATTCGCGCAAACAAAAAACCAGGGGTTCATCCCAATCGCAAGGGCGCCGCCGCCTTCTTGGAGCTGTTTAGCGTGTGTGAGCTAGGAAAGCACGGGAGCGACGATAAAGGTGAGACTGCTACGTGTTGCCTGATGTCGCGTGACGCTTACGTGCAAGGCGATGAACTGGCGTGCGGAGTTTCCGTCGTGCTGAGTGTACGTATGGGACTTAGAGCTGTGACCTCATTGTTTTACTGGCGGCAAGTTCTTCTGCGAAGTTCAGTGCAGGTCGCTGTTGTTTCTCACCTCTCCGACCACCATTTTATAAGACACAGCTCTCTCTCTCTCTCTCTCTCTGGGTGTGTGTTTTTTTTTTTTTTTTTTTTTTTTTTTGCTATGTTGGAGGGCGCCGGAATATAATTAATAATTTGCACGGTGTTTTGATAATATTATACGTACCTCGTCAGAAACCTGTTTTCTTTTCGTTCAGTGGTATAGCAGAGACACGTTGAATGGTTTCGCAAAAAAATATATATATCAAACACTCTGCAAGACAATTCAGGCGACAGGTGGGCGGTTTAAGGGTAATAGTTTTCACGAAAACCTGTATATTACATAATTATTTTCACAACTTAATTCACAGATGAGGATTTTTCAAAATTGTTGGCTGGATAAGACGTAAAGAACCATTTCGAAATTGTTGCAAATTCACGGCTTTCGTTCCTTCCATTGTTGAAAATTCACTTCTTTCGTTCCTTCCATTGTTGCAAATTCACTGCTTTCGTTCCTTCCATTGTTGAAAATTCACTTCTTTCGTTCCTTCCATTGTTGCAAATTCACTGCTTTCGTTCCTTCCATTGTTGAAAATTCACTTCTTTCGTTCCTTCCATTGTTGAAAATTCACTGCTTTCGTTCCTTCCATTGTTGCAAATTCACTGCTTTCGTTCCTTCCATTGTTGAAAATTCACTTCTTTCGTTCCTTCCATTGTTGCAAATTCACGGCTTTCATTCCTTCCATTGTTGCAAATTCACTGCTTTCGTTCCTTCCATTGTTGAAAATTCACTGCTTTAGTTCCTTCCATCAGCTATCCAAGAATAATGTAAACAGTAAATTTATAACAACGTAAAGAGACGTTTAAATTTATTATTTACGTCTTGTCGAGCGAAAAATTTCGATAAACCCTTTTTGAAAACGACTTATATCGAATATACGGCGAATACACTGCTTTCACGCACCATTCACCTTAAAGTTAAAACTTCGTAGGTATTAAAATTGTTACACGACTGTGGAATAAAAATTATCTTTAACATTGTGCTATTAAATGAAAAGGTCGCTGACCTAAGTACCACACAGGCGAGATGCCGGCGGAAATAATGCACGCTGGTAGAGCGTGTTGCGCGTAGAGTCTATGATGACGCACGTGACACGTGCCTGTTTCGCCCTTAACTCTCCTGCGCTAACACACAGTTATTTTTTTTTTTTGCGATAGTACAAGGAAACCTACGAACACTAGTTGCCAAAGAAAGTTTTGTAACATTACAATTATATTAGAGCAGTATTTCCCAAATGGTGGCTCGCGACCAGGTACCGGGTCACGAAAAACAATCTTAAAAATAACCGAGTGGCAGGAAAAAAGTTTGGGAAATCCTGTATTAGAGTAAATTTAACAAAACCTTACTGTGGAATGTGTACCGCCAATTTTGAATTTCAACAAGCAAATGTTGTATAATTCAAGTTAATATTAAACATTGAGCTGCATAATACATTTTATATATTTAAAATAGTATGTCGTGAATAAACAAGATTTCAGCTGTAAAGGAACAGGGAATTCTTCGGTGACTAGAATTGCTTGTAACGTTGCAGACGTTTCTGCTGCGTACGCTACGGACATTAAACAGACAACTTGGCAGGTGGTACCATTTACATTTCCTACTTGTAATGGCCCGCAAACATGCGAATGTTCAGCGTTTGTTCAAGAATGCTGCAGTTTACAACTTAAACATATTTGTAGCTAAAATTAAACAATTCTCTACAGTAATCACATTTGCCGCTGTAGCAGCGCACTTGATTCTCCGCGTCTATATATAGGCTACGTGGTTATCCTAAGTAGGTATCGGTTTACAGATAATCATGAAAGTGGCAGCAATCGAACATGACTTGCGTTGGAACAGAGTTCTTTCGCAGATACACTGAAAAACGATATCAGCACTGCCGTTCGCATAGAGAAATATCAAATACAACGTTGAAGATGTTTTAATATTTATTTTTCCTACAAATCCGAGACTCTGTTAACGAAAATAATATGTATCGTTACTTGATTAAATTTCAGTAACTTTAATAGTACTAGAAATGCTTAAAAGGCACAAATCTGTTTATCTCGTTTTTAGCCTACAGTTCTAAAATCATTCAACAAATCGAATTTTTATGTGTGTCGCCGTAGAAGAACGTGTTGTGGAGGCTGAGCGTCATTAACGATATGACATCTGTCTAGCACAGTTCCATTGAGTTGTTCGAAGGGGTAGAAATGTTGCAATATCCTGTAGATATGGTTGTAAAATGGCCACATTAATTTTGCTACGAAATATTATCCCGCCAAAACGCTTCATAGCACCAGGCTCCAAGTGAAGATTTGGTAAATAATTTAAATTAAGATGACAGACTTCACTTGACGTGTCCAACGGGGGAGGGGTGGAAGTCTCTACACTGCGAATATCGCTCATTCCGTCCGGGTAAACTTTCGAATTGAGAGTATTACAATGTCGCCTCGAGGTCTGTTGTTCTGCGGCTATATGTGATGTCCAGGGACAGTCTCTAAAGTTGGAAGGGAGTGAGTGATATGAAGGAAGACTGTCTCTCACATGAGTAGCTCTTCGTGGCCTGATCCCGAGTAATCTCACCTATAGGCTCTTCACGGATGAGCACTTTTTCAAAAACCTGCTTTAAGATCCACTTGTATGCACGTTGTGTATCCTTCCGCCTTATGTAATATTAACATTGATGTGGGCCTCATCATTTTATTCATGCGTCGGGCAGGAGGAACTGTGGAATTATTAGAAAAGTAAATATGTTACAAATCTGGTAATTTCTAGACTTGATATATAAAACGAAAACAGAAAACGAAATAAATAATTTAAGTTATCAAAAATGATTACCTATCACTTTTTATTCGATGTTTAGATATGGAACTATTTTCCATCCACCATTACCAAATTTACTCGGCGCATGTCACTCAGTTCGCCCGTTAAAATATATGCAGGCCTGTGCGGTGACTTTTTTCTAAGGTAGGTTTAGAAAGTGCTCACTTTATCGTGAACAGCCTTTAGGAACTGGTAATCCTAGCATCTGAGGGCAGAACAGCTAATGCTGCTTGGTGTAACACACGCGGGCGAAGCCGCGGACAGAATGCTAGTCACATATCAAATGTACCTAAAACACCGTCGACAATTACGTAACACTTGATCGCTGCACCGTGCTGCAGTAATTGAATATTAGCACACTTGGATGATGATTGGCGATTATTTTCTGTTATTGTGAAGGAAAATGGGCTCAGCGGAATGAAATATTTCCGCTGATCGAATGTGGAGTGCGGATTGAATTACTTAAGCTTAATTTGATTGAAATATGTGGTCGCCATCATATGTAGGGGTTCAAGGAAAAGTAACAGTTGAAGATATTCATAATAATTACGTTAATTTCTAATATTGGCAAACAAATTGCTTCGAACCACCTGGCAGCAAACCCGATCGACAGTGTTTCAAGCATCTACTTTAGTTTGTGAAGTTTAAATATTTAAATTTACACATGTAGTTCTTTCATTTATTGGCTGTTCACGGAAAAATGAGTAATTTTGAAAGCCCTCCTTAAGATCTACTTGTATGTACGTTATGTATTCTTCCGCTTTATGCAAAATTAAAATTGCCAATTGCCTCGTCACTTTATTCGGTCGTCGGTAAAGCGAAACTGTGAAATTTTTAGGAAAGAAAATATTTTACGAATCTGCTCATTTTTCATATTTCGATGCATTAAAAAAACAGAAAACCAAAGCAATAATTTAAGTTATCGCAAATAGTTATCTAACACTTTTCGTTCGACGTTAAGATGTGGAACTATTTTCCACCCATCGTTATCAACTTTACTGGGCAAATATCACTCAGTGCGCCCATTAAAATACATGCAGGCAGAGTCAGTGACTTTTTTCTAAGGTTCGTTTCAAAGATGCTCACTTTATCGTAAACAGCCTTTAATGAAATGTAATTATTTTCGTTAGGCAGGAAAAGTAATTAGTGAATTCCGGTTAACAAGGAAGCATGACAGGTGAGAATGAAATCAATTTGTGTTGCCGAATGAGGCAAGCATAATTATTCCACCAACAGCCTCCCATTGTAATAGGCTTACTTCGCGTTCCATTAAGACCAGTAGCAGCAATGTAAGAAAACACGCATTTACCTGAAATTCTGTGACTGCTTTGTTTACAAAAGTGCGTTACTGTTAAGTGACATTTTTACTGTCGGATTGTTTTTTTGCGAACACTGTGATATCACATGCAATTTTATACTCCCAGAAGATGAAATTCTGTTCACGATCTGGTTTTTTCCATATTATTCGTCAAAGTACGCACGTTATCTGAAGTAACATTACGGAAATACGCAGTTTATCTTAGGGAAAAATCACTCCTGCACGGGCAGCTGTTTCCAATGGCTGCTTTATCGCCACCTCTCGTTGGAAAGCGGAACTAGCTAAGGAGTTTGTCAGTTTCACTTCTGACCCTTGTTAATACAAGCAATGCTGACAAAAATCTACCCGAGGACTATCGTGGGAACATTCAGTGTCTCATCAATGTGGTCACTGGAGATGGAGCCAGAGAAAACTTCCCTTTTCTATGAGCGTATTAATTGTGCGGGGGGTGGGGGGGGGGGCAGGGAAGACGTGTCCACTGCAACATTTTTGGTGGGAAGATGGTAGCCCTCAACTTCTCACACAAAAATTTTTTTAAGGTTATTCTTTCCAGCTGGTGTTATGCTGTTCGATTTACAATAAAATGCTACATGTCTTCCTATGATAATTATGCTGGTATTCATACAGATTGTCTAATACTTTTTCTCCAGTGTTTTTATCATTTGAAGCATCAGAATGATATCACGTTATACTTTCGTATCCCAGTAGCCTTTTAGGACCTACAGTAGGACATCGCGATCTCATATGTTATTCCATAGGAAACTTTATGTGACAGTTTTGACTAGGCACACATTTAGAAAAGTTCTTTTCAACATTACATACTTGGAAACGAGTAACGCCATCCAACTGAGTTTAAACTGATTCCGATCTTGCTGTAACATTACAGATTTCAGTTTTAGTTTTCTAATGAAACTTACAGTTTGCTACCTGTGAGGACGTGGTTGAAACTTATGTTAGTACAATAAAATTATTATACAGATTGTTCGGAAGCTCTACAGGCAAACATCGCCAGGGCATTTCTTAAGAAAAATCAATTTTTAAAAAATGCCGGATAGACGTATTCCCTGAAACGATTCCAAAGAGTAGAAGCCACCCCCGAATGAGTGGCATTGAAATCCGATCATATTAAATGAAACGGAAACCGATAATAATTAAAACACATACAACGTAATAAGGAAAAAGTATGGCGACGTGATATATGTCAACAGAAATCCTGTGAAAGTCAAACCTCTTCATAAACATATCGGGGTTGCCACCCCTTTAGAAAAGTGTAAACTCTAGCATTTATTACAGAAATTATTACGGATTATTAACTACATTGCCAACACTTAAAAAATAGATCTCCATCGTTTAATTAAAACCCTCTGACTAACCGTTTGCAAGAAAAGCAGAGTGGGATATTAGATGGGACTTCAACGCGCTGGTAAGGAACGTACAAGTGAGTGAGTGAAGAGATTTGGGCGACTCTGAACATCGCGGTATTGAGAGCCGAGGAGGAGAGTATGGAGCAGCGCCGGAATGAAAGAAAAAAAAAAAGGGGGGGATGGGAGATCCCCGATCCCCGAGCAAACCCGTCGACCAGCGGAATCGTCCAGCACGATTCCCACTTGCGAAAATTTGGAGTTACACAGCCGGGGATTAAACCCGGCTCGCCTTGGTGGTAGACGAGAAGTCCAACAGCTCAGACACTACCACGGCCCCAACGTGCCAAATATAAGTAGGTCTTACAAACACGGAAATTTAACAGAAACAAACATGCATTTTGCCAGTGCATTATTTCATTACATATTACAAGTATTTACTTTACAATAGGTGTTCGAAATGCACCCCACCGTTTACATCTGTACAAACAACAGCGTTGACTGCAATGTCCTTAATACCCCACTGGTATAGCTGCGCCCCATAGGAAAATATCTAACTGGCTAAACTCAGTAGACCGAGGCAGACATGCAACAGGACCTGCACAGCCAATCTATCTGCCTGGGTACAAGTTGTCGAGGAGTTGCCTTACTAATCATAGATAACGTGTAGGGGCATCATCAAATTGGAAGCACGTATTTACCCATACATCTAGCGGTAATTGTTCTAACATCTACGGCAGAGTGTCTGGTAGGAAAAGCAAGCATTGTTGTTACGTTAGCTATCCAGGAAACTTGTATGGTCTGATAATGTAGTGATAGATTGTACTAGTCCATACATTGATACAGAAAAGCATATAACAAATCGAAGACGAAGCCGTGTTATGATTTTTAAATTGTGATTTTTTCTGTGATTTTAAAATTATCTAAAAATATTGTAATTTTTTTAGTTTTAAATGGAAAAATGTTCTAAACATGTGTGATTTTTTCTGCAATTTATAGCGCATTGTCTTCTGGGTGAACGTGTGAATGGGTTTTCTCAGAACGCTCCAAATCACGAAGGTCTTATGATTTACTCTGTGAAATTAAAATATTGCTAAAATTATGTTTCTTTTCGTTTTATACGGTAGATTTTGAATGTAAGGTTAAGATCTTATGACTTCACCTAAGCAAAAAATTAACACTCTTCACTATGATAAATCATTTTCTGCAATCGTCGGATTGGTCAAGCGGTCTAAGACGCCAGACTAAAGCTCTGGTTCCCTGTATGGGAGCGTGGGTTCGAGTCCCACATGTGACAAATAACTTTAAAAGACGTATATTTGTATAGTGGAGATGGTGTCGTTCGCAGTTCGTCTGGCAATCGAGTAAGAACACTCTTTCTCTGACCGAGTTCAAGTGACACATAGAAGTAATTGTACTGTTGTGAAAACAGGTTATAAGCGTGCGTCCTGTGTGGATGTTTATTACTTCTACTTATGGTTGTAATTGAACGCAGATCGTTTTGAGTGGAATCAGCTAGTGATAGTGTAAGCTTTTGTAATATGAAGCAGTTAACGGCTGAAGCCTTACCATCTGTAACACAGTCAGCATGGGTTCCTGAAGAGTCTCTAGAAGCATTAAAGAAACAATGTTGTTATTGTGGAAATACTTTTACTACAAGTTGTCATACACATCGACAATAAGATTTGTACTATAAAATTAGAGTAAATATTTAATATTTATGTTGAATGGAGAATATGTGTATACGAGTAAAACTTTGTTTTTTTTATTATAAGTTTATGAAATAAATTTAAAGTGTATGAAAGACTATTGTTTGTAATCATTTTATCATAAAATGTACATTTTGTCCTAGCAGTTGATGGGAAAAAAAATAACAGTTGTGTTTTTATTATAATTCGTTTAGTAATAACTCATGATGAGTATAGAGCGAATGAATGAAAGTGGTACTGATTTCCGAACTTCTGCAATGCGATGGAGATGACAGCAATTTGATAGAAGCAAGTGTCTTGTATTATACGATGATGTAGTTTTAATATTGTCCACATGAGTGTTTGAAAGGAATGTTCTGATAGTATGAGTGTTGAATACCGTGCGGTTGACTAAACTATTCATATTGTGTGTGTTTTGTAATACTCTTTGTTATGAATGGGTCGATGGTTAATATATCTTGTCTGTATGGTATGCTAGTTTTGCTGGATATGCTTGATGTTAAGGGAATTGCGAATGGATGGTATAGTTTGTGGAAATGAGTTGTGTGTTACGACAGGGTTTGCAAGTATTGATTGTTTGGTGATATGGTCTACTGGATTGAGATTTTGTTAAGGTTGGATCATTGACGATGTTATACTGTATGGGTGTTGGTATTAATTGAATGTGTGTGTGTTTTGCTATTTCACGATGAAATGGTTACTCAGAAAACTTCGCTGGAGTGTTTCATAGGAATGCTTATATGATTGATTTGTTGTCCCAGATGGTATAGAGGGAAGTTAAATGCTTGGTAAAATCAATGTGATGTAATGGAATGGAATGTAGGTATTGTTCAGGTAATATTTGGGTATTACAAGTTAGAATATTTTGTCTGGCAGAATATGTAGAAATTGATATTTGGTCTGTTTTATTTTACCAGCGAGTATGACATGACATCAAATTATTATGAGTTATTTAAAAAAAATATTCGATTGGCAGATTATGGTTTGGGTTATATAATTGTTTGATATGACATTAAATTATGAGTGGACATTGGGGAAAGCTGTTCGACGTATTTAATTAATAATATTGTGATATGGGTGAGGCCTCTCTTTCTGTAAATGAGGCAATGATATATCATGATGTGTGAAAAAATAAATAAATAATTATATCCAAGTCTGAAAAACAAATTAATGGTGTGTAGGAAACGAGATGGTTTTGACTTAAATATTTCTTATAGCAAATGTCCTCTACTAAATAGATTATCTTAGGTATTTATAGGTAAGTTCTGGCAGAATGTTCGAACCTACGTCCTTCCAAATACCGGCGTTTGTCTTCGCATGGTAATCGACTAAGTTAAAAACATTGTTTATTTCTGGTATGTGAATTGCATATGGAGAGAGTTTTTTTAAAAAGAGTTTTACATACATATTTCTTAAAAAGCATTCCATCACAAGAGTTATGATATGTTTAACTACCCTGGGATGGTTTCAAAATATATTATTTTCCTTATATGTTACTATATTTATGAAACGTGTAAATGGTTGGTGGTGTGTTTACGTATACCAGAGTGGTATCAAGCCATGAATGTTTAGATATTGATTTCATTCTGTGTTATCAAGCAATGAATGTTTACGTATTTACTTTAGTCTTTGTATGTGAGTGTGTGTAAGAGATGGTGCTTGGGTGTTTGTGTGTGATTGTGCATGGGTGTGTGTAAAGTAGAATAGATCTAAATGTGTTTTGTCGTTTGCGATAGTTTGTAAGACATATTCTGTATCGCGAATGGTAAACTTGCTATTTGGATGGGTTGTATGTTTACCCATGTGGGCTGTTGAATTAGGTGTTTGTGGACTGTTCGGGTTCACCTTCGCCTTCTTCTCCTTTGCAAGTAAGTTGGACGTACTCGCATTTACCGGTCGAGAGATCTGGTTTCTCAGGACGTTTGCTAGAGAGGTGTGCATGGTCTCTCTCTTTTTTTAAAACTAATCTATATGATCACTTGGTGTTATTTACCCGACATTAAATTAATATTAACATACATTAAGTAAAATGGTTTATGCGTAATCACCTTCGCCGGGATTTGAAGCATAGAATGTAATACTAAAAATGTAATTGCCAAAGTTAAGGTTATATATAATATGTATATATATATATACACACACACACACACACACACTTTGTCGGATTTCGAAGCAATAGGTACATAAAATTGGTGACGATGCGAGTTGAAGCATGGTTTTATATCTTAGCCTAGTTATCTTCAATGGAAAATGTTTGAACAATTTATGTGAATGGTAAATGTACGAGAAATATTAAGGTAACATCAAAAATTATTTACTTGTATAATAGAATTCAATAATGACAATGTTTGGTTTTTTGAAGTATACGGCATGTTTTTTTAAGCTTAAGGCAAGTTTTTGAGGTATAAGGATTAATTTTTGTGGTATAAGGTATATTTTTTTTTAGGTATAAGGCATGATTTGTGAGTTATGTTTTTCTATGTTATGTAGTGTAATAATTTAATTTATGCTTGTGTTGAATTTGTCATTTCTAAAGTGCATGAATATATTGAAATGAAACGTTTTATATCGGTATGCTTTAATGACATATATCTGTTATGCAGTTTGTGAATGTGTGTCATCTTCCAAGTTAAAGCACTTACCTGCGAGTCCGCTGTTCTCCCTTCCAGGAGTAGCAATAGACTGATGGAGTGATTGGTGGAAGGTAGTTCTTTGAAGTTCGACAACATGTATTAGCTTGCTAGAGACACGCAGTAGACAGGGCGAGATCGGAAATGGACCGGTGTATTGTTTAAGTGTTTGTTGTGTAGTGCATTACAAGTTAATATGCATATAAGTTATGCATAATATCAAACATATGTTAGTCGAAAGTTGACTTTGGCTATGGTAAAATATGTACATAGAGTGAAATTAATCATGTTAGTTATTCGATATGCAAATACTCTTTATAAGTGACCTTGAGAAGATATGAAGCAAGGAGTAAGTTCTGAAATCTATAGTTGTATTCTAATTGTTCGTTGTGTTTCATCGGTAGGGTGGTAGTTAGTTTCAGCTGTTTACGTACATACTACTTGCATTTGGATATTCATTACATCAATACTTTGGTTACTATACTTGATATGTGATTAGTACAAAATATCTACTTATTTCTTGAATCGTTACGTACATACTACCTGTGTGTAAATATTCTTGCTAAATATGCGTTTATTTATACGCATATTTTACTCTTTATAGGTGAGTGTTCAACTCTCCCAACGCAAGTATATAGTGCAACCCACAGTATAACATAACAAATTATGACATCAGTTACAAATTTGTTTTTTACTATTTTTTTCGTATACCTGAAGTTTACATATCAGGGTCTCTTAATGTTTTGAAGGGAAGGGCATTATCGTCTGTGTAGAAAAAACATGGCGGATCTATAGGGTGGTAGTGCTGCTGTTGTAGACACTGGAGGACGAGTCCTTGGATATGGAGCCAATACTAGCATACCTGCTGGTGGAGTACATATGCTATAATTATTAGTGTATGAATAAACATATCAGCATTATTTATGTAGTACGGCTAAAATTTATATGAATGTTTTTGGAGAAAATCTAGCTTCTCTAAGCAGTTTTTGTCTATATAAGGAACATAAAATTTATGTACACAGTACATCCAAAGTCGGTAAATGGCTAAGTATGTCTTTCATAAAACGTCTATAATGATGTTTACCATCGCAAGATTCTGTGTAGTTGATGTCCTTAGGATCTCAGGGTATGGCATAGAACGGTGATAGATTCGGAACATAGAGATGAATGGCGCAATTACTATCTTCGCACATGAAGCTGGATGGTAGTTTGACTGTTCCGTATGGTGAAAATTCTTTCCACTGTATATGGAAATGTATGTTCTGACTACATGTTTCAAAGTATCTGTAAATATCTTCACGCCCATTTTTAAAGGTAATACCAAATAGCAAACAATGTAGGACTTCACGCATATATTCGTAGTAAGTGTTAGGGTTGTACATTGTGTATGGTGTTGACTAGGTGTTAGTACGATATGACAGCATGTTCACTTATTCAGAAAATGTTTCGTTACCGTGGTATCCGGGCTCTGTCATGTCTGAGTTGGTCGGTGACAGGGAAAATGTTACTTGCATTTTCAACGGTTAGCCTCAAGTCATGCATGTTGTTCTCTGTAATCGCGCTGTGTTACGTGATGTCTGTACGGTAAACATGGATATCTCTCTGGAACGCGCATTGTGTAGTCGGGTTCGAAACTTGCCTCCAATAGTTCCCAGGTGGTGACGTATGAATCTTGCATCACAGGATGCCTGTGATGCGACTTCAATGGTTTCCGACCTTGAAATGAATATTAAAAAAAAAAATTATATCGTCCTTCTATAATCAAAGTCAAAGCAATATGGTGGTAGTAACGCAGGTGAGGAACAAATAGGGTTTCATATATAAGAACGACCTTCAGTCGTGTGTTAGGTGTCGTGTATGTATTCTCTCTCAGTATATTATGTATACTTGCTAATTATTCGTGTGCATACCTGCATATTTGTGTAGTTGTCGGTAAAAGTGCAATGAAAATTTGTTAATTATTCATGTGTATGTGCATACTTGTGTAATGAGTACTTAACATGTGTTTACGTGCATCTTTGTGTAATGAGTAAATACTCATTACACAAAGATGTAATATTAATCATTTTCATACTTGTTAATTGTGCAAGTGTGTAGTTGTCAAGTTGTGTAGTTGGTAAGTGTGTACTTGCATACTTTAATACATGCGTATTTAATAAATATCCATTAACTAGTCCATTATGCATGATTAGACAAGTGTGTGTTATTAATTAATCTATTTAAATATGTTTTTCGTTAAAATTGTGGATTTCAATACGTGAGTCGAAGGAGCATAATTAATTAGCCAATGAGAATCAGTTGCGGAGAAGGATCACATGCATTTAATTGGTTGAATGGAGGTGATAGACAAACTTTTAAACAAATGACTATTGGAGTATCTGCGACTGAATGGTTTAACAATGGTATTGGAGATTTGCTGATTAAACAGCCACTGGGAGAACATTGGTATATAACAACAGTCTTAGTTGGGAGCCGGTTTTCTCATGGTAATGATATTTGTAATTAGTCTCATTGTACAAGGGTGTAAATCAAATGTAAGTATCTTGAACGGGAATTGTATATAGTAACATTCTGCTCACCGGTTCTCAGAGTCCAAAGGTTAAGAAAAATAATTTTTCTATGTCTTGTTACAGAAATGAAGTCAGTATCAATTTTCCCATCTGTCGTCAGAGCTCGAAGGTTAGGAAAGAAGTTTTTTTTTTTAGTGTCTTGATCGGAAATCTAACTCAAAGTTTCCTAAATCCAAAGATTAATATGTAATCCATCTGGGAATCGATGTCCGCACCAATCTACTCACCGATAGTCAGAGCTTCCGCCCTGTTGGCTCTCCATTCTACAACGTTCTGATATATCTAGTAGTTCCACAGGGGTTGGGTGAAAGTGTGTGTGTGCATGCATATGTGCGTATTTATTTATGTATGTGTGTATGCATGGGTGTGCTTAGGTGTGTTACTGCAATGTCAAGTCAAAATATGTCAACAATTGAAATATTCAAACGTCATAAATATGTTACTTTTCAAAAAGGATAAACTCCAAGAAACCATTAAACTCCCAGAAAATTTTACGGTTTGCAAGAATATAGAAAATATAAAGTGTATGGACATTTAAACTGTAGAAAGTAATAAAGTGTAGAAGATGTTAAATGTTACAAAATGTCAGAGTTCGAAGGTTAGGAACGAAAAATAAACGAAATTTCAAATACTCTGCCCAGGACTCGATATCCGTGCCATTAAACTCACAGTTCGTCAGAGCTCCCATCCTGTCAACTCTCCAAGTCTTGATGCCCGGCAATAGAACTCCTGAGATCTCCGATAAACCTGCTGGTTATTGGGGGGGGGGGGGGCGTGGCAGGAGGAATAGGTGAAAGTGTGTGTGCAGGCGCATTATCCCCTCCATGCCTACTCGATGGTGAAGTGCCAGCCAACGGGTCAAGACGACAGTTGCTGCCAAGCTATCGAGACGTCAACATGTGTGGTTGTGCGACATATCACTTTCTCTCCGACGAGACTATATGCGTGATTGCGTAAGTAAATGCAATTCCGGTTATTCCCGGAAAAGAACACTTATCCTTAGCTGTGAACCTGCAGTCGATGTGCGATTAGGCACCTGCATTTCCTGGAAATTCTCAAAAATGTCTAAGCCGAAGCTTAAATAAATACTCCGACCGGGAGTTGAACCCGGTAGTCTCGAAAACGAAAGTTTACTATTTCCAAAAATTATTAAGTGTTCTGCCCAGTAGTCGAACTCGGTAATTATGAGTCTATCATTGCTAATTACATGGTTACAAAAGTATGGACTTGCACAGTTACATCATTGCACGATTACGTCATACAAGGGCATTAACCCCCCCCCCCCCCCCACCCAATACCGACAAGTCAAAACCAGCAAATGTCACCGTCGGTGAGCAACAGTCTAGCGAGGGACAACGAGCATGTAACATCTACAGAACAGTAATTCTAAGTAGTGCAATTCCCCCTTCCCTATCACACTTGTCATCCAATGCATTTCCCGGATTTTTTATTATTATTATTAAGTGACCCACCCGGAAATCGAACCCGGTAAACCAAAAATTGCATTTCATTAATTACTCTAAGTGGGAATACAAAACAAAAATACATTTTTGTTAATTCAAAAATAAAATTTCAAGTGCCCTGACCATGATTCGAACCTTGTAATCTAAAAGTAGCATTACATTAATTACCCTTAGCAGGAACACAAGCCAAAAATAACTTCTTTATTAAAAACAAAAATAATATAAATATTAGGTACCCTGTTTGAGATTCGAGCTCTGAAAACCAAAAAACATTATTTTATTAGTTACCTTTACCAAGATAACAACGCAAAAATTAATTTATGTTAAATCCAAAATTTCTTACCGAGATTCGAACTCGGTAATCCAAAAATAACTTTACCTTTACCAGGAACACAAGCCAAAAATCAATTTTTATTAAATTCAATAATAAAATAATATTAATTGCCCTCATGAATTTGGTGCTATATCTTAAAAAGTATGGTGATGACAGCCTACTATGCTTATAAAAGGGCTTAGGGCATTATTGACCCTACCATGTTGACTGTGATCGTGGACGATGCATATTATATGAATTAGATGACTATAGCTTCAACAGTTCATAATTGATGACTAGCTATGTATATAAAAGAGCTTAAGGCATACTTAACCCTACCGCTCTTATCGACATCAGGGACGATACCTATGATATGAATTTGGTGACTAAAGATTCAACAATTCGGAAATTATGATTAACTATGCTTATAAAAGGGCTTAATTTATAATTGACCCTGCCACCCTGTTTACCATCGGGGGCGATGCATATGATTAATTTGATGACTATAGCTTCAACAGTTCTGAAATGACGGCCAACTATGCCTATAAGTTCGTGGGGCTTTGTTGTATTTGATGTTCGAACTGGTTACAACATAATCAATTTAAAAATTTAAAAAATCTCATGTGACTACTAAATTCAATGTGGCGTCGAAAAAGTGTGAATATTCATAGTTCATAATGTTACTTCAGCATTAGATTTGAAAACACAAGTTTGAAAATATATAGCACTTGGTATATTTACTAATACATTTGTGTGCTTATAAAAACCAAGATGGCACTGGTCATTGTCACAGAATCATATTTGCTGACGACATATTTTTAACTGTCCAAAACATACGAATCTGTACAACCGTCACTCGATACACATTTTGTAAAAGTTAAATAAAAATATATAAAATTGATTACATAACTTATATTTTATAAAATTATGCTTTACCAAATCGATGGTTATTACATCAAAATATAATTATTCTTGAAAATACGAGTTCGTAGACATGTCACACCACATTCACTTGTGTCTGAAAATTTTAGAAGTTAAATACAAAATATTATTTAAGTATTTATTTTTTATAGCAGTTCGGATTCAAGATAACTCCGGATTCCTCAACCAAAACATGGAGTGACTGAAGCAAATTGAGGCACACTACCAATTTTAGCTATTAATATAGCAGCTCAATATCATAGGGATTTTTTTAGCAGCAGTCAATATGGCATACATGTGGCTGTGGTGGCAGGAAAGCAAGAAATTAATTTACGAGAATCTTCTACTACTATACAGGATAAATTCTAGACGTTTAGAGGGAAAGGAGAAATTCGAGGGAAAACAATACATTTTAAAGGGAAAATAGGGACAGAATGATAAGAGTATGAAAAATCTAGTTGGAATGATAGAGCATGAAGTGCAAAGAAAAATGGCAGACGGAAACAAGACGGCCGAGAGTTCATTTCCTTGATCACAAAATGACGGAAATCCATGATGGCGGTGCCTCTGCGTCACAGCGTGCTGTCTATGCCCCCCCCCCTTTTTTTTTCACCCATCGTCATTTAAAATGTGTTTTATGCTATTTTTTTTTTCAGGACAATAACTGGGAATCGTAGTTAATTTGCAAAATGAAACCCATTATAAAATCAGACGTTAAAAGTAAACATATTGCGTACGTAAATGTAAATCTATCTAACATACTGTAAAGTTCATGAGACCAAGTTGTGGTTGATAAGTGTAGTTATACAAAGAAGGCAGCTATATATTAAAATATTTTCACAAAATATATGTATATGCCCCCACTATAGCCCACTTAAGCTCATATTTTGGAGTGGGGCGGTGAGACGGCTTACTATCCACATGTTGAAACAAGTTTTATTTTTGAGGAAGGGGAGGTTGAACCTGACTCCACTCGTAGCTAGTTTCAACTGCCGTCCGCCACTGAGCTCTATGTTATATGTCATGCGCCATAACGGTGAATACGAATACTAGGTACTTCAGTTTCTACTTTCCCCCCCCCCCCCCTACCCACGAAATCCCTGTTCCTTCGGATCTTGTTAAAGGCTCAAGGATTATGCTTTTGCTTTTTTTTTTTTTGAACTGTTCTTGTAATATGTTTCAGTACAGAAGGCTAGGTCTAGATGAAGACGTTTGCACTTTAAGTAATTCTGTTTGAATGTGGCACTTAAAGGAGGTGGACTAAACTGAAAATATTTTCTAAACAGTCGCTCCTGAAAGCGCGCTCCCTTTTTAGTTTCTTTTATTCGGGCGACCTTTGAAAATCGCGGTGTCGTGTGGTGGCAGTCTCCTGGGTACTTCTAACCGTCTTCTCTTGCCACGCCTCTCTTTCCTGCCCTTCTTACCCTATCCAACCCACTGAACTTGTGCAGTGCGATAATCGTCTGACGAAATATTTATGGTTGTCCCACAGGCCTCTGCCACTTCCCTATGTGCTTCGTTACAGGCTTGTAGTCATCTAGTAGTTGTTAGTTTTCTGCTAGTATTTGTCAGTCCTCTCATGTTGCTGGCATATGGGAAGCTGTAAGTGGTGTATTAAATTGTCACTTTGGTGATTTTTCTTAATTATGTTTCTGGCTCATACAAATTGCTACCCAGTGTTAATATGTTATTAATTAAAGAATATGAGTTTTACTTGTTGCTGATTTGCTGATTATGGGCAAGCTCATCAAGCATCTCCAGTTAGGCTGTAATTTCGAGAATTCAGTCACTTATGATCTGATAGTTTTAATTGCCAGTGATTAAGTTTTTGTTCAAGAGTGTTGTCGGTTCACAAAAACCCGCAACCTTTGCTTCTGCGGGTACCAATTACCATGGCTTTCTCGGGTTTTTGTCACTTTATTACCGTAGACGTAACATATGTTTTCGAGAATTAATGCACATGAGATAATTTCTGTTTACATCTACCATCAATTGAAATTGCCTTCGACTCATGATTCCTAACTACATGAATGTCATGTGTTCATATCATACTGCAGGAATTGATAGGATGTGTTCTTTACTTGTTAATTTCATCTGTTTTTTTTTTTGTAATATTTCTCTTATATTTAAAGCAGGCCTCTTATCACGTCAATCCAAAGTGAAATGACGCCTACAGTTCATTGCTTTTAATGCGCGTTTACTAAAAAACACACAAACACACAAGATACACACACGCACGCACGCACGCACGCACGCACGCACGCGCGCACACGCACACGCACACACACACACACACACACACACACACACACACACACACACACACAATATATATATATATATATATATATATATATATATATATATATATATATATATATATATATATATATATATATATATATATATATATTTAGATATTTAGATATGGTAGCTGAAAAAGAATTAAAGAATGGTCAAAAAAAATTAAATGGAATGCTTGATTAAAAGATTATTTTGATGTAATAAAAAATTTAATATTATATTATGGAAGTAATATAATATTACTTTTTTTATTACATCAAAATAAATGTGCCAGCATACGCGGCATAGAAAATGTGCCGCGTATGCTGGCACATTTTTCTGATGCAATTAAATTATTTTCTAAGGAAAATGTATTACCTAGTATCTCTAATTTTATTCCTTATTATTATTCTCCTGTATTTAATTAATTTCTTTCTTTAGTAATTTGAATTATTATTCCTTATTTTAGATATTTGTTTAATTATAGATATATATATAATTATATTATATATATAATATATATATATGGTATTTTCTTTTTTATCAGTTAATCAAGCCATATGTTACATTTAAATATGAGTGTAAGAAAATTACGTACTGTCATTGGATGGTATGCTATTTTTTATTTTTTTCCACTAACGATGTATTTATCTTTGTATTTTTGTAATTAGAATTCAGAGGAAAAGGCAGTTTACATCAACAGACAGTAAGTCTCAATATGAAAGGAAAATATTAGTGTTCTAACTAATCAAAGATTAAGACTACATCGATAGTTTTTTTCGCTGGGTCGCTGCGATTTTAATTTTGACTTAGTAATTCCATGGTTTATCCTGTAGTTGGCTAACTGACTTGAAAGAGCAAATGTGAGATAATCATAGGATTTGATTAATTCATTACAAGTACTTAACAGACAAACTGTTACACAGAGGTATATAAATCTTGCAAATAAATTGACAAATCATACGTTGAATAGTTTAATAAGTTTGGTGGAGGTCTGTGCAGTTATTAATTACCCTTATGACTGTAGTTTTTATAATGGCAAGAGTATTATTTCCTAATGAAAACACATGAGCAAGGAATATTTCTACCATGAATGTGACATGATGTTTTTCAGGAGTGTTTGTTACAAGAAACTTCATTTTTTTTTTTCCATTTGCCATCAACGTACACAAATATTCTCACCATACAAAAATAAAATTTCCTGTTAGCTGTTAAATGAAACAGACTTTTTTAACATGCTTAATCAAAAATTTAATACAACACGTGAAGGAATAAATCACACATAATAATGTTTATTCAATGATTGATATTTTTGTTGTCAAATACATTTGCTTGTGTACATTTCAGTTTCCTTAGTTTTATAACATAATTCAGTCACAACAATGAAAAAGTGAACACATATCTCAATCAACATCTACAGGTATTTTGTACATGAATTTAATATACTTAGGGCTTTATGTTGTACAACAATTAAAAAATATATCTTTAATAGTATTTACAATTTATTTACACATTGCATGAACACACAACATAAAATTATATTCAGGACAAGTATAACGTACTATTAGAGAACTTTTGGTACACTCCTTTTATGCAAGAAGAGCACCCATGAAGAATGAATGTAAATTTTTAGTTACTGGAAAATTACATTCTATTGCAATGATATCAGTCCATATTTTCCTTTACAGAGACATTATTTTATTTCTTTAATGGCAGGCAACCATTATTTTGAGCAACAGAAATTTAACTTTCACCCATTCTTGAACAGCTGTGTTTTTAAATTAATATGTCACAATAAATTAAAACAAAAGTGTACAATGCTATGTAGATATTGAGTTTTTTATATATATTTTACATACTAAATCTGTTAACTAGTTAAATAAGATAAATATTATTTTACACTATTTTTTTAATTCTTTAAGTTATTTTGTTGTACTTATAAATACGGTAGGTTGAGGATAATTATACAGAACACTTATTTATAAAACATGACTAGTGTAAATACCACTATCAAAATATTTGTGTGCTTTAAACAATAATGTAGTACAGTCAGTGAAATGGTACTGCTTTCATAGGAAACCAGAAAGTAAAATGGAAATATAATTAAACTGCACACACAGACTAAAATGGTACAGTAATTTTTTTCTTTCATCAGGAAAATAACAATAATAACACCCTAAGAGAAAATAATATTTGCATTATTAATATTTACTGTAACGTAGTATCTGAACTGCTTATAATATAAACTGTGATAGTGAAACTGGCCTTCACACACTTCAATAGAGGCATGCAGAAGAGGTTGCTGCGATCATCATATACAAGCATGTGATATAAAGAAACAATTGCTTGTGCATTTAAAACTTTAGCTTAGCACAGTAGTTTAAATTTAGATTTTGCAGTAAACATTTAGTTTTTTTTTAGGCTGTAATAGTATCAACATAGTGAAATCAGTGATAGTATATTTATTTTAATTATAAATTTCCAGTACAGATATTTGCATCACATGAAAAGGATATAATTACCTAATACATGTTTTACATATCTTCCATTAGAAACTTATGTTACATAATGGACACTCAATCTGTTACATAAAATATGTCAAAAAAAGAATAATTTAAAAAAAATCAATATTTTTAATCCAAAATAACATAGTACCCTTAATGTAACACACACATATATGCATGTATATATATATATAATTATATAAATATAAATTATATATATATCTAATTATATAAATATAAATTATATTATATAAATATATGTATAATTATATATATCTAATTATATAAATATAAATTATATTATATAAATATATAATTATATATATAATATATATAATTATACACATTTATATGCATAAAACATACACAGAAACTATAACTATCTGATCAAATATATCCAGACATCTCACACTGTAAACATAAACTCACACTTAGATGTCACGACAACCACCGCTGCCACTATAAAAGAAGGTAGAGGGCTTTGAAGTTGGCCGGTGCTTCACTATACCGGCAGAATAAGTGGAGTAATAGCGCTCAGTGATTCAGATCATGTTCTAGTCACTGGTGTCAACATGGGTAAGTAATATATTAAGTTGCTCACGTATATTGTCGTAGATGTGTTTGTGCAGTGGAACATGATGGCTCAACTACATAAACCATGGCTGGGCAGGCCACGTCTGTTGAATGAGAGGGAATATCGAGCATTGATGAAGGTGATACAAGAACATCGCACTTCACCATAGGATACCATCACCCATGAATCACATAGTGCTATTTATTGTATATCGAATAGCATGAGTGTGGTTCGAAGATCAGGTATCTATCTACTAACTGCATATTTTACCTGTGAATACACAAAGTACTATGTTCGGAGGTGCAGAGAGCGCCGCCACTGGGGTGTTGTCATCTGGAGTCAAGTGGATTGGAGTGATGAATGACAGTAAACCACGAGGTATTCTGACGGGATGTATAGTACTCACAGTGAAATATGGTGGAGGTGGGGTGATTTTCTTGGTTTGTTTTTCATGGAAAGATCTTATTCCTGTCGTAATACTGTGGGGCATGTTATAGGCGGAAGACTATGTATACATTTTGATTGGCTGTGGCCGTGTACTATCTTTGATAGAAGATGTGTTCAGAGATGATGAATGTCCGTTTTAGCATGACATTACAGCCTGTCATAAAGCAGTGTCTATTGGTGAAGGATTTGTGAATTACAGAGATCGGGAAATGGACTGGCCGGTCCAGAGCCCTTAACTATATCCCGTCGAACAGTTATAGGATGAAATGGAATTGTGACTGTGTACCACACGCCAAGTCTGACATCACTTACTACACTTTCTACAGCACTGCACAAAGAATGGTCAACCACTGCCCCAGAGATGTTCCGACACCCAGTTGACAGTCTCCCCCACAGGGTTAAAGCTATAACAAAGGCCAAGTGTGGTTCCACCTCATATTCATCCTTGCTACTAGTCAGTGTATCTAAGAGACACATACAGGACAGTTTCGTGTGGGTGTCCAGATACTTTGGATCAGAGAGTGTATATGAATAATAATATCAATGAACTGCAAACCTTTCTGAAAAATCATTTTAATTATTGTTTCATCAGTATCTTTAACACAATTTAATTTGAATTTCTTAGTTGCTTCTAACAAAAATATAAAATATCTTAAGACCAAATTAATATACACATATAGTTTATTCACTGGGTTACACCTACAGTTTTCATTCATATCATTTAAATATTCTTCAACAAGCAAAAATTATGCCAAAATGTGAAAGCATGAAACAACCTCAGGTATGTGCCTCTTCTGGCAAAATTAAAGTCAATTATTGTAGATGACAGCTATGCTATTTCGCTTAGTCTAAAAGTTGTATTTCACAACACTCACTACCAACTAGAAGGAGCAAGTTGCTGCAGAAGTGGTAACAAATATCTTATTAAACAGTTTTATATGATAATATATTTCAAACACTTGTGCAGAACATCTTGTTTCCAGTGAATGAATCACATCTGAAAAAAAGTCTAAAAATGAACACAATTTCAACAATTTAAATCAACTTTAATATAAAACACACCATCCATAAGAAACATAATATTAAAATTCAAAAGTTATCAAGTGTTTCTGAGTGTATTTTATAGAAATATGTGAGGTACACTACTGTGCCCTGCATGATATGGACCTTTAACACATTTAATTAAGTCACACCCCTGAAATGCAACACAAATGCTGCATTCAATATAAGCAATTGTTCTCTACAGAAAAAATGACAAACTGTGCATGGCCAAATGTTGTTTTACACATGTGAAGTAAGGGCAGAACATTTACAATATAATGTTTAGGATATCCATAGAGAGCACAACAAATAATTAATCAACCAATAAATGGGAAATCTTTTGAATAAAGTTTGCAGTAACACATATATTATAATGGAGGTATTTAAAAAGACTGGGCAGTAATGTAATATTTTGGAAATAAATTAATTTCCTTTTTAAATATTAAAATACTTCAAGGAAATGAAAAATATCTCCAAGCTAAAATATAGTAACTAAGAAACAAGAATTTAAGTTAAAATTATTTTTTTAAATCTTTAACTTGCATAGTAAAACATTAATGTTAAAAATTGAACAAATTTGTTAAATTTCTAACATATCACAAAACTGCAACAAAGATGAAGGAAATAAAATATGGAAGAAGAATATAGGCTATAAGCAAAAGGTAATATTTCTGCAATAAAATGTGTTTTTGTCCCAGTGCACAGTTTTTGTATAAGTGGCTAATAGCCTGTGTAAGTTTCTGTATTCCAGAATAATATTTCCTTACATGTCATTGTATTGTGGACATACCAAAGAGCAAAAATTTAATTTAATGGAAACTGAATTTCTCTACATCATGTTACAATTGAAATTATAACAAATAAAATCGTATTATATGTCATGCCCTACAATCTGCAAGCAGTGTTATGTTTTACAAGTGCTTGTTAAACATGAGTGTAACACATACTACACCATGCGCATGCCCAGAACTATAGTAGGCAATACTCCCACCAACACACAACTCATTTAAGCCTCTGCGTACAAAACCATGCCATGCCCATAACAGATCTTACTATTCTGAGGAAGATCATGCTATAGCATTAGACAGGCAATACTTCAATACTTAGCAGTGACTCAAGTCTAGCTTAACATATTCTGTGGGATTCACACTCTAATTCTATCATCGTTTTTACCTGTCTGTGCAGTGTCATGCCATGCTAGAACATATCTCGCTGAGGTTGATGATTGTGTTAGAATTGGTACACATAAGCAATATAATTATCAGTTTAATTCAATACTTAAATTCATAATAGTTGCACTATTTTAATCTTGTGTCACGGTCCATATTTTCACTAAGTGAATAAGGTAGATAATGAAGGCCTTTGTACCATCTGTAGGAGAGGCAGAACACAGGAGCAGTGTTGATCAGGGTATGACAGTAGCAGCATGACAGGAACATCGCTAGAGCTTCTCGCCACTCAGGCTGACCATGTTATAGTAGGAGTGGTCAGGGAACCTCTCCAGTTCGATGTACTCGGTCTCGGATAGCAGCAGCTGCTCCAGCAACTGGACTAGTTCTTGGAAGGATGGTCGCTCCTTTGGGTCTCGGTCCCAGCAGTAGTACATGATGTTATACAGCTCGCGGCGGCAGTGCTCCGGCTTGTCGAGGCGGTAGCCATCGCGCACCTTCCTCATCACGTCGGCGGCCGCCATGCCCGGGTACGGCGTCGAGCCCAGCGTCACCACTTCCCACATCAGCACGCCGAAGCTCCACACGTCCGACTTGACGGAGAAGACATTGTCGTAGAGCGACTCGGGCGCCATCCAACGGATGGGCAGCCGGCCCTCTGACTTGCGCTCGTACACATGACTGGCGATCACATCGCGTGCAAACCCGAAGTCAGCGACTTTGCAGATATGACCCTCGTCCACCAGCACATTGCGCGCTGCCAGGTCGCGGTGGATGATCTGCGAATAGAGTAATGCCACACATCAACATTGATGGATGCAATAGAATCGGTTGTAATCTGTCTAGTATTTGGTGCGATTGCTGGCTGCAAAGAGTAACTATAGCAGCTTTATTTTAGCTACCACTCTTGCTAAATGGTTTAGTTCAAAATTCAGTATATTTGGGTTTGAAATAAGGTTTGCTTAAATTTGATACAACTGCGAAATTTTCTACCAGCACCAGAATAATCGTGCAGTTTAAATCATATTCTTCTCCGTTCCCTTATTTTAAGGAGGTAATGTCTGTAGCAAATAAAATTGCAGTTAATGAAAACATAAACTCTTCCAAATGTAACGTGTCAAACAGTGTCATAAATAATATTTCGCAAATATTGGGAAATCTATTTCGATATCGCTCATTAAGTAAATGCTTCTCATATTGCAAATACTGCAATATGCTGTACTCTTTACTCAATTTTTTTTTTTTTAGCCATAATGCAGTTCAAATTTGAAAAAAAAAAAAAAAAAAAAAAAAAAAATTGTTCGATGTCTAATGTATCGACCCATCGTACAGCTATATCTGTAACTTCGTTGTCAGTAGACTGCCATGGCAGACCACCTGCGAGCAGATTGAAACTGTGGGCTGCGATCGTGTATTATGTTATAGCTTCTAGCCTTTGTATTGAAGCAAATATCTGATGCTCCAATTCTGCAATGCAATGTTCCAAAAGTCATGAGGTATGCTAGGAAATTATTCGCAAGAAATTGACTGCATTGTAACAAACATCAAAACGCGAATGAAATGTCCCATGTAAATAATGATCGCGTATCCATATCAGTTGCAGTTTTCCGTTGGTGCAGACAAGGACATAAATCAATGTTAGTTCATCAGGGTTCTTCACCAGGAAGGTAACAGCAATCAGTAACTAGCGAAAAAGTACACAAGCATGTCAATAATAGTGGAATAGTTTTGCAAACGGAAATGTTATTTACATCGGAGTAAAATAGAACTGATCAAGTATGAATTTCGCTTAGCTAAATATTTTAAGCCGTGCCTATGTTTCGATTGTTGCATATTGGAAAGACAAGAGTTTGGCCACAAGATAAGTTCACTTTTAAGATTTCTTTTTACTGAAATACACAACAACGATGTTGTATTCGAATCTACTCTCCTTTGAATGTCTATAAACATCACCAAAGAATGCATGTCTCGAAACTTTCGCCGAATTCAATTTTACTGTCGCTGCACAGCCTTTGCGAACACCAGAAAATTCATTGCTAATAGTTACAGCATCCCACGGGCATTAGTTGCTCTGCAGTTCACCAAAATGACTGCCACTAACCAACCGCGATCGTAAGAAGTGTAGTTGGTGAAATTTCTGACCAGTCAATTTCAGGAGTATACGAAAGTGGCGACGCATAGCATCAGCCAAAGGTTCATGCATAGTTTTATGTAGTCAATCATAAATGCACACTATTTTAAACAAATTTGTGTGTAATCGACTTATCTAGTTTTCAGCTGTTTAAATAATGTTGGGTGAAATAATAATATTTTAAGTAAAAGTGTTACTCCAACAACAATACAAGTAAATTGTACATATGGACAAAAGAGGTATGTTTTAGATACATCAGATGTGTAAGAGTGGATACAGCTAGAGAAACACACCCCCTTGTTGGAGAGGAATTCCATTCCGCGTGCCACCTGGTACACGAAGGTTGTCAGGTCTCGAGAGGTGAGAGTGTTGCTGGGCCCATGCAGGTTGCCATAGCAGCGCTCGGCACGGGAGTTGCGCAGGAAGCTCTGCAGCTTACCCAGAGCCACGTACTCCATAATCAGGAACACTGGGTCTGCAACATTAACAAATCTTCGTTTATCCATCAAGACACTACATTTCTCAGAATGTTGCCGAGCCTGTGAAAGTTGCGGTACAAGTGTTGAACATGGGAGTTACAAAGGAAGCTTTCGAGTTTGACCAGACACATACTCCATAATCAAGAACACCAGGTCCGCAACAGCAAAACACAATCTCTTAATAATCATACTATTCCACTTCTTAGAGCCATTTAGATTAACCCAGTGCCTATAACTCCACATAATACTATGGCAATACCTGCGTCCAAATCCACTACCACAGGCCCTCATTCACTTTCCCTCGATCACTTGGTGTTTAACAACCCCTTGTTCCCTTCCTGACAAATTGTTCGTTTGTGAATTTCAACACTCCTGTTTGTTTACTGCTCGATTTGGGTTCTGATAAATTTTTCTCTGCGAAATTTATTTATCCCTTTGAGGTTACGAATATTGTTTTTCGAGGCCATGCAAGGTGTGAAACACCAACAAATGAAATCGAAAACAACCAAGGTTTGGAGAAGGATATGTGTTGTACCCCAATGACTGAAGTGGGTATTCTAGGGTGTATTTGTGCCCATTCTGTGAATTTTCACACCAGTGAACTGACCACAACTTTAGTGCACACTTCATGGAAATGAAGCCAGGTAAAGTTACGGAATTTGACACATCCTATATATAGCTAGTTCATGGTTCACTAAGAGCTTTTGAAACCAGTATTTAATACAGTACCTACCCACAACAGTACACAGCATTACCCTGAACACAAGCAACACACTTTGTGTGATATGTTATATAAAATGTGGCAAACATAACTTGGTATATGAGTTATTAGCTGTCGCCGAACACTCATATGTCCCACAGAGGTTGTGCTCTCGTGATACCAAGAACATAGAATTACATAACTTGCTAGTGTAGGTTGTACATAATTATTTACAGCCCGACAGACTTGGGTCAAATAATCAAACTGGTGGCAGGTTGCTGTGTTTCTTGCTGAGCTTTAGTTCTGGTCCCATATTTACACTGTAAATTCATTGTTGTTATCTATTAAAATATATATGTAGTGATTCTGACGGGAGTGTAAGACTGCCCACCAGTCGCGGAATGGAATGGAAAGGTTTGGACTCATCTTATCATCGAATTCTTGAAAGTAAATGAAGGTGTCACGAAGTAAGGAGCAACACCAGATTTCAAGGGTGGGGAAAAAGGAATCTTACTCGAAAAACCATCCAATCATCGACATCGCCTGGCGATATTCCCACATGCCAAAATCAGAGTGTGACTCCAGGGTGAATCGAACCTGGTTCGCATTGGTAGGCTGTGAGTAGTCTGACCACTACACCACCATGGCCCCTAGTAATCATGGAGACTGATGAACTGTAATGCTGTTATATCTCTCTAACATGTTGTGTTTTCGGCAGGTGTCCAGTTAAAATCATATATGGAACAGGGCCGCTGTTCATTATCAACACTGTTGAAGAAGGCAGGCAATGAAGCATTCCAAACTATGATGCTGCCTCGAATTTATTATTCATGCTCACATTATCATGTGTTGTAATGAACTGGAAGCTAATTGTCCTTACATACTTTGGGCTGGGTGGGGTACTTCCCGATTGGCTAGGAGTATTGGCCAATCAGTAGTTTATCGATCAACAGGGACTATATGTTCTCTTCTGTGTTTTCATTGCTGTTCACGATTTCGCTAAATGTGATGCCTGGACATAGCTTCATTTATATCCGTATTCCCTTTTCATATGGGAATTTATTACAAATGGAGGTGGACAAAATAAACAGAGATGTTTAGCTTAATCAGTGCTTTCAAAAGAACTCAAATGTGACAGACTATACATTACACTATCTGATCAAAAGTATCAGGACACCTCTCTGTAAATGTAAACTTAGCCTGCGCAAACTCTCGCCTAAATGTCACTGCGAACACTACAGCCACTATAAAAGGTGGCAGAGGGCTCAATGTAGGTCAGTGACATGCGAGTTCAACATAATAATTGGAGCAAGGGAGTTCAGTATACTATATTATTGTGCACTTATTGTTTGAAAAATCAGAAAGAAATAGATCAGAGCCATTTCGGCCCTTCACAAGTTGCCCAAGACAACTGTCGTGTATGTGATTGTAAAGCTAATATGTGAATGTACACCACGACAAATCTGCAGCTAGGTAGGACACATATTTTGACCCACAGTGACAGTCGAACACTAAAGTATGTGGTACGGGAACATCGCATGCCACTGTGTGGTACCATAACCCGTGAGTTCTGCAGTGCTAATAATTATAGGTAGCACTATGGTTGTGTGCCAGGAGTTACGAGGACAGGGTATCAGAATTCAGACACACACTCAAATCACAAAATACCATGCGGCAGCCCGCCGGAAGGGTTTGGGTGAACACTACATAGGTGAAATTTGGAAGAGGAGGGGTGACAGCATAATAGTATTTTAGTGGAAACGACTTGGTCCTATCCTAATACTACTGGAAAATTTAAAGGATAAGATGACATTCTGACCAGTTGCTTGTTGTCTATGGCAGAAGACCAGTTCGGAAACGATGACTATGCATTTCAGCACGACTATGTGTCCTACCATAATGCACGGCCTGTTCATGAATAATTTGTTAACAATAGGGCTCGGGAGTTGGACTGGCTCAACCAGAGCCCCGACCTTAATCACATCGAACGCCTCTGGGATGAACTCTTAACTTCGACTGCACACCAGACCCCAACGACCCACTAACTTACTACACTTGCTACATTGCTGCAGGAAGAATGCTCGGTCACTCTCTGGAGACATTCCCAAACCTAATTGACATTCTCCACGTCACAGTTTGAGCTAGAGTTAAGATCAATATACAAGTATGTTCGGAAATTAAACGTCCAGACTGTGAGAGGTGTATCCTTACGAAAAATTTAGTCGAAAATTTGTAGGACAACCCATACCTAACCACCACACGGTTCAATGGGACACACCCATTTGGCGCGCTATAGAGCGTGTACTAGTGAAGGGTCTGTCGTTAATGTGCTAATGTATCACTTCCTCAAGTCGAACAGTGCCCACAGACCGAGGACGGCAGCATTATGCATGTGTCTTTAGCATGGGAAGCTCATGTCACCTTTTTGCTGCTGACTTTGTAGCTGAAGTACAGGTTTTTTGCTAGTACCACCGCCAGAATAACAATAAATATTTGAGTTTCCTAATACTGCATTATTAAACGACGAAGTACAAAGCACAGAAATATGGGCTCCAATATTAACTCCAATCGATGAAAATTGAGGGGTTGGCAGCAAATTTGTGGAATTAAGATTTTTTTTGTATCACTTAGTTTTTTCCTTTGGATTGGTAATCTACTGTACATGGTGAACAAAACATCCGTATGGTGTTTTTATTAACAATGCTGCTGTTTTAGGTAAATTCATTCATGCCGATGAAAGTGACGTGGGGTGGAGATGGAGCAATGGGGGAAATAAAAAACCGCTGTTCAACGGTAACGTCTGCCACGTTTCCCAGATACGAATATTTGTGTTGACCTCGCCGGGAATCGAGTCCGATTTGTCGTGGTCGGAGGCGAGCAGTCTGGCGATGTCTGGCTACGTACCGGACATTAAGATTCATCGTTGGAAAATTATGAATTAATTGATAAAAACCGGCGGCATTTTGCATAAAAACACAGAACGGATGTTTTGTTCGCCATGTACAGTAGATTACAAATCCACAGGAAAAAACAAAGTGATAGTTACTTTTTTATTTGCACAAATGTGCTGCCAACCCCTCAATTGTCATGGATTAGAGTTGATATTGGAGCCCATATTTTTGTGTTTTGTACTTCGTCTTTTAATATTGCAGTATTAAGAAACTCAGACATTTATTGTTATTCTGGCTGTGGTACTAGCAAAAAAAACCTGTACTTAAACTATATTTTCAAGGACGGTTTACACCTCTTCGGAACAGACTTAAGCTATATGTCGTGTATGTTTCCGACCTATTTTTTTGATGAGGAATCACTTGCCGAAGTTTATCGATGGAATTCATATCTGCCCTGTAGATGTTCGCTAGTGAGCATCATATCGGGGGGACAAAAATAGGACTTCTATTAAAGCCGGAAGCAAATTGAGAAAATATACGACACTTATGTCACAGTAAAAATATACAATTTTGGTTAGTGGCAAATGATGTCGGTTTATGCTTGTAAAGTATTATTTTTTGTGTTAATCACTGTCATAACATAATTTGAATGGAAATTTAACATTGCAATTCAACAGACAGCATGAATCTTAGTAATTAAGTACATATCAATGTAAATCCACGTATTCGTAATGATAACACTGCAAAGGGAATATTATATCTGGTCGGTATTATGCAAAGCAGTCTCAGTGCAAATAATGTTAACCCTGTAGTTAGCTGATTCATAATCGTTTCTACTGCTATATGATATTTTGCATTACTATCACCAAACACAAAGCTTACATATCACTGGTTGTGATTTTAAGTACTGTGGAAGCTTAAATAAGGCATGCATGGGATGGACTCCTTAAAACCATTTATTTAAGTTTATTAGACAATGTTAAATTTTTACATTTAATGAAGGGATATTAATTTGGGGGACAGAAGAAACGTGTGATGTCAAGGTTTTACATTCAGCCGAATGTGTGTGCTGTATTCTCCAGCCGCAAGCATGAATAAACGTTGTCGCTGAACGAGTGTGTAGTATTTACACGCGGCTCAACAAACTCTAGGAAATATTACCTAAATGCATGCATTATTGTTTTGTAATTTCTTACGCTACTGTGTATACACATAGTAAATATATTTAAATAACAAATATAATTAATACAATTAGACAATTCGACAATTCAACAATACTTTAACACATGAGATGGTTACCACAATTCGTTGCCAACATTATTCCAGATATGCCAGTGAATTTTAAACAGAAATTGTCAGAAGTAAGGACATTTATTTCACCACCCTTTCGTTAGTAAATCCAGGACCGCATAAATGTTTCTTGGCTCAAGCTGGTTCTCGATTGAAAGTGATGACTTCTTTACCAATCTTCATCTCCGTCTTGATTTTGGTGTCAATGAAACTGAAAGACTAGCTGGAAAACTGTGTTTTTAGAATTTGTCTATACTCATCAGTCTTGCTATTCTGACTACGTTAGTGCAAAGAATATTTCTAGTTTATAATCAAGTTATATTTTGGAATATAAAACCTTCAATGGGGGTTGTTCTGTGTCTGACTGAAAACCATTGTTTCATGTAATGGTACGATGCGTGCTATTTTCAAAAATAATATAGAGTTAAATTAAGGTGATGGCATATATGTTTTCACCAAGACCAGTGGCTTGACTTTCTAAAGACTGAATTGCGTAATACAATATGTATTTGTTGAATAATTAAAGTTTTAAGTGCTGAGCATATTTTGCATGAAATAAGTACATTTTTATGGCATTTTTAATGTGTTTGTATTTCAGATCTTCGAAGAATGTATGGAGTGAACTTTAGTGTTTGTGTGCGTGTGTGTATGTGTGTGTGCGCGTGCGCGCATGAGCGTGTGTGTGGGGGGTGACCGGGGGGGGGGGGACTAGTACCCCAGAGAGGACAGACAATATGGGGCATGTTCGCAAGAAGAAATGTTCCTTGTTCTTTGATACCTTGCCCCACTCCCCTCTTGGTAAACCTTTGAAAACGATCCTTGGCCAGAAATGGATATATTTAAATTTGAACACTGGCTTGAATTCTTCCAGTAATGGTTGTAGTAAAATGGAAAATAAGATAGGTATACGCATAAATATCTAAATAAAAGTGTTCAGATTAATTGTAAATAAGGACACGTTCTCTTGTTTTGTACACACTGAGCAGGAGTTGTAATAAAGAGAATGATGCTTCTAAAAATGTAATAGATTCATTAGTTCCAGAAGTGAATACTGGTAAGTAGGTAAGGTAGAGGGCAGAGTTAGCTCTATGGAAGGTTGCAGGATGGAAGGGGCAGCAGGAGGGCGCGCAGACTTACCCTTCTCCGTGCAGCAGCCGAGGAGGCGGACGACGTTGGGGTGCGGCTCCAGCATCTTCATAACTTGTAGCTCCTGTAGCAGATCAGCACGCTCCTTCTCAGCGGCGTTCTCCTTGAGAGTCTTCACTGCCACCACTGATGTGCCAGACCGCCCTGCCAGCAACAACAACAGCCACCCTCACACCACATCCAAAACGTCACAAGAAGGAGAAATTACATAGTTGCTGTAACAAACCCCAACAAACCTAGCACCGCATCCACACCCTCACACTGGAGGACCACCAACCCTCACAATGCATCAACGCCCTCAAACAGAGACGAAAATACATAGGTGCTAGGACACACACGCATCCTTACCCTCAGACACAGGACAAAAAACATACTTACTGAAATAAACACCAATACTCACATTGCATCATGCAGAAGAAGAAATACATTGTCGCTCCAAACATGTAAAGGTGAATCTAAATATATATTTTTTTAGTTACAGCTATTGAGCTATTGGTAAAAGTGTGTATTTTCGTGTGTCGAATGGTATCTCTATATGTATTGGTTCAGGTGCTAAAGGCAAACAATTTTCAGGCATAACACAGTTTATAGACGAAAAGCACATTACGAGTAGATATATATACAATATTTGCGACACGCCCATTTGTAATCAAAATAACATTCAAAACTGTCTAGTCTGGCGTATACAGGGATACATCTTTTTGTGTTGAATTTCACATTTTTGCATAAAATAAATGAGTTAAGCGCGATTTACTTTTGATTGTTTCAGAAGTGATGCATGAATGATTAACTGATACATTTATAGAGCGGAAAGATGGAACGTAGAATTTTGTGTCTACGAAATACATACAGAAGATCAATGGAAGAAAGGATGGATTCTATGTCAGAGAGAAAGTAAAGATGTATAATTAAAAAACCGATTTTATGGCAAATTGTTTGCTTTTGAAGATGGGCGGGTGGAAAGTGGAGTAAGTACGTTAGACAATTAACCATTAATAGAATTGGTGCCTTTCACCACAGTGATGGATTTTTGTGGCGAGTGATATAAGACATATATACAAAAGAGTCATTCATTAATTGAAAGCATGGGTAGTCTGGAAAAGTATAGAGACATATTTCGGTCAATTAACCTTTCATTTTATATTGGTCAAAAAAGTACCAGTGCACTTTGTGCATTACAGGAAGGACATTTTGCAATTAGACAGAAATTCCAAAGTAAATACAACCTTCATGTCGAAAATAAAACAAAGTACAGCATCTTAAGTTGGCGTGCAAAATTAGAAAACAAGAAGACATCACGTTCGTCTGTGCTGTGTTTGACGCGTGGGAAGTTATTCACCTGCCAGTAACGAAGAAAAATGCATACTACTACAGACGACGATAAGATATATTTAACTTTGCAGTTTATGATTTGAGAACACAGACTGTTTCAGTTTGAAGTGGTTCTTAGCAATTTGGAAGAGAAGTTCTTTAGAGATTACAGCCATTCTAATAATCGTTTCAAGTCAACGAGATATCCGAGGCGTTAATTACATCGTATTATTCGCAGATGGTTGCTACGGCCAGAACAAGAATACCACTGTCGCAACTATGATTCTGTACTGTGTTTGAACCCGCCTTATTATTTAAATACCCTCGTTACAATATTTTCAACAGTATCATGGACATAGCAAAGGAGGCTGCTTATAATTCAATAGTTTCTTCCATTGCAAAAGCTGAAGACGTCGTTCCTTCACAGTTAACTCAAATCTTACGCCTCGCCAGAAGAAACAACCCGCATGAAAAGTAGGGATTCTTTAAACTGCCCAAACAAACTTCAAGATACCTGGTGATACTGACTGCTAGGGAAAGTGATTATAAAAAAAAGAAAAAAATCTATTTGACGCGAATGTTTGAGATTTAATTTGAAAGCATCACCCGAACAAACTTTTTTAACAACGAATCATTCCCTATTTTAATTTACGACACTGACATTCAGAGGTTTTAAAGGGAATGTTGCCTGCCTGCCAGTTGGAGAAAAAAAAGACCTATCGTTGTTATGCTCAGGAAACACTCTTGCAATAAGACGCAATGAACACGTGTTTTGTTTTAAAGGTCGCTGCCCTATTACTCAGTTGTAAGATCCACTATGGTGGAGGTGGTCGCCAAGTAACGGTAGCTACGACTATCTAGCGTGCTTATTTCATTTCTATACTTAGAATCACTCTTGCAATAAGACGCAATGAACACGTGTTTTGTTTTAAAGGTCGCTGCCCTATGACTCAGTTGTAAGATCCACTATGGTGGAGGTGGTCGCCAAGTAACGGTAGCTACAACTATCTAGCGTGCTTATTTCATTTCTATACTTGGAATCACTCTTGCAATAAGACGCAATGAACACGTGTTTTGTTTTAAAGGTCGCTGCCCTATGACTCAGTTTTAAGATCCACTATGGTGGAGGGGGTCGCCAAGTAACGGTAGCTACAACTATCTAGCGTGCTTATTTCATTTCTATACTTAGAATCACTCTCAGCCTTCAACTTTGTCATGAGTTCCCATTGTTCTTACATCTTTTACACTGTGTGGTCAAAGGCAACCCTGAACTCGCCCAGTTCATTTTTGTATTTCATCAAGAATGGTTGCTATTGACATCTAAACAGTACAAATGCGTGTGATGCTACTGTCATTTCTTTTCCCTAATTATATTCACATAAATAAATAAAATTCAGTTTTGTTTATAAAAGAAATAATTTGAAATTATTTAAAATTCTGAGCAAGGGAGTTTGGACGTCTCAAATGACTGCAAAAAGTTAGAATGATCAAGTAGAGTTAAAAGAGAGAGATTTAAGTCTCTTTTTTATTTCGCTGACTTTAAACGATAGTGGATCTAACCTGCATCAACTTCATACAGTTCGAAATGAGTGCAAATGTGATTTGTAAGTTCCATGTCAGTTATTGGGCTAATTAGTTTCGCACATATACCTGTAAAGAAAAACAAAAAAAAATTGGGTCCAATGTCAGTTGTCAGCTCCTCATTTACAGCTCATCATTAATCTTAGAGTTTCGGTCTGTGATTTCAGAATTTTCTGGCTATAACCTGGATTTGCAAAATCACTTGGGTGTTATGGAACTAAAGCAGAAGAAAAAGATCATGAGGTAGCGGGATAGTTACCCGGTGCCTCAACCAGTAACCGTCTCTCCTTTCCTAACTGCTATTCTGACCATTTGACTAAATATATATATATACTCTCTCTCTCTCTCTCTCTCTCTCTCTCTCTCTCTCTCTCTCTCTCTCTCTCTCCCACAAATGTCAAGACTGCTGAAGATGGAAACGTAGTTAATAGAGTGACGTAGCTCTACCAATTTACTAGTCACTCGAGGGAATTCACAAACACAATTATATTTATTTAACATTAAACATAAAAGGATTGAATACAACATATTACAATGACAATTTAACATTTACTGATTACTCGTAGGCGGCACAATGCCGATAAGATGTATTACGCTTGATTCGCCTAACCTTGGCAGTAAATATTAATTAAATGCTTAAGGGGGCAACGGGGTCTGAAAGTAGTGTGTTACAGCAAATGAAACCACAGTAGAGTGACCTGGAGCTCCTCCATGCCTCTCTGTCGCGATGACCTTCTCGTTACCAGCTCCGGTAGCTAACGTGGCGGTACCTCGACCATCGCCGTGTCACTGGGGGGTGGGGGGGGGGGTCTCTATGGCCCTTTTATACGCTTCGCCCAGTAGGTCAGCGACGTTTATTTACAAAACACTCTCGGTCTATAGTCAGTTGTAGCTTAGGAAGTATTCTCTCATCTGGCGTCGTAGCTTAAGTAGTAATTCGTGAGCGACCCTCACCTGGATGCTACAGTAGACACTGGCGTCTCATGATTGCAATATCATTAGAGATGAAACCAGAAACTTGTGTGAAAGTACCAAGACAATTAAAATACACGAGTGACTTACTTGTGATTCGAATTCAGAAAAACTTGTAAAATTAAGCAAGCTTGCAATCAACTGAATCACGGAGGTAGGAATCGGATCATCAACTTCGGATGTAATCGGTCTAATGTTTTGAATGTTTGAATGATAGTGTTCACTAACATGAAATATTTACACGGCCATCATTTTGAAAAAAAGTGCCTGAGCCACAAAACACACATAAGTTTACATTGCCTACAATTACACTACTTTGTGAGAATTTTGTTAGAAATCGGCTGATAGGTACCCGAGATATAAATCTTATTTTCATAATGGATGCTATCTTACAAAATTGCCTAAAGGATTCTTTATACTATGTTCTTAATAGTTACTGTCGGGATAAAAGTTTAATTGAATTTCGTTAAATTGTTAATTAGATATGCCAAACATATCAAAATAGTTATATTGCTGACATTTTGAAAATCAATATCTGGCCCCATTTAAATCTTGTATCTTTACACGGCCTTCCGAAGGTGTGCAAAATTTTGTTGAAATTGGATGAATTATTTCAAAAATATGACAAAATGTTTAATTTACTCACCTGACGCTACTTTCCAAAAAAAAAATCGGCAAGAGGATCTCTGTATGCATAAATGATGCCTCTAATTAATACTGATTGCATATCAAATTTGGTTGAATTTTGTGAAACGTTTCATCGATAGAACAATTTAATCTAAATTAGTTATATACACCCCATTAAAAGATGCAGGCTTAACATAACATATGTTATTTTACGTACCCTTCACAAGCAATTCTTGAGTGAAATATTTGTATGAATCGGTTGATTGATCCTGGAGATATGGCATAAAATCTTCATTGTTCATGTGACGATCTGCATAAGTGGACGACAATAATTTTATGTCTTGACACGCTCCATGATAGTCATCGATACAATATAGACCGTTATATTAAAAAATGTTACATAGTTTCATAGATATAACACACTAAGCTGAAAAGTTTGTTAGACACCATTCAGAAAATAACATACTTACGGACGTAAAACATACAAACTAATATGGCCTATCACAGTAAAAATTGTTCGCCAAATTTGAAAGAAATCGGATTATTGTTTCCCGAGATACGGCATAAAAAATGTATTATTTCATGTGTAACTTTTTTTCAAAATGACGGAGAAATGAGGCTTTGCATTGAACATTTTTTATGGATATAATTAATGCTTTCAGCATACAAATTTAAAATGATTTTTTTGCAGTTCCGTAGATTAAAAAAATCGATCTTAAATGTTAATATCGCCACCATTTTGTAAATATGTGTGTTTAACCCTCCCAAAGTTTATCAGTTTACATGGCATGCCGTAGTGATACTTGTTTGTTAAATTTGGTAAAAATTGTTTTTCTCGGAGATAAATGTAATTTTAATTTTCCATGTGATACTATTTTACAAAATGGCGAAAAAAAGAGAATTTGTGTGGAGACATTTGGTGAAATATATACAACCAGCATAGAAAGAAAGATTCATTGGAATTAAATACATGGTTTCTACGAATTAAAATATAAACTAAACTAGCTATGTGGCGGCCGTTTTGAAAATTAGTTTCCGACATACATAAAACATGTATGTTATTATTACCTACCGCAGTACTACTTATTTACTATGTCTGGTAGGAATCGTTCAACCGTTTCCCAAAACATAACAAAAAAAATATATTTATTCGTGTGACACTATCTTACGAAATGGAGGACAAAGGTGACTTCGTGCAAACACATTTGATGTATTTATATGTACTCTCAGAAAACAAAGTTGAATTGGAATTGATTAAATGGTTTCGAAGATGTAGCATACTGTGCTGAAATATCTAAATAGCCGCTATTTTGAAAATAAGTGTCTGACATACTTGAAATATATTTGTAATATCATGTGGAACAGTACTATTTGTTTGCCAAATATGGCAGGAATTCGTCAAGTGCTTCCCAATACATTACACGCAACTTTATTCATTCATATAGTGCTATTATACAAAATGGCAGCGAAAAGGGTTTCTGGATTATATGATGGTTGTAACAAAGACTATGGGTACAAAATTTGGTCGAAATTGATTGGACGTTATGGTAGTTATACCAAATAAACCTAGAATATTTGTATGGCCGCCATGTCGGAAATAAATGCCTTACAAAGTTATATTACTTATATTTTCCTCGCCTAGCATAGTATTACTTATGTGCAAAATTTGGCGACAATTGGTTTGAGGAGTTTTCGAGATATAATGAAGAACCCAATTTTTTCAAGTGGTTCATCTTCCAAAATGGGGGACCAGCAAAAATACTCCCCTCTTAATTCAATGCTTACAACTTGCGCTGTCGATGTACAAAATTTGATTTAAATGGGTTGAATGGTTTCCGAAATACGACAATTACCCTGGATTTTAAAATAGCCGCTATTATGAACGTAAATGCTCGGCATGGTCAAAAACCATACAAGTCAGGTGTCGTAACTTACGAATATATGTTTACCGAGTTTGGTAAAATTCAGTTCACGCGTTCAAAAATTATGAGGGGGGGGGGGAAGACACCCTCCAAATCACCTACAAATACAGACAGGAAAGTGGTCTCATAAGCCTTTCTTTTCTTCAGAAAGTAGGCTAAAAAAAACCTCTTTGTTAATATGTTTCCTTTTAGACGATCTAATCAAACAATTCCTTATACGACCTTCGTTCTCACTCGAAATTATAACGCTAACCCCCCCCCCCCCCCCAACCCGTGTGTGTTGTTTCCGAGAAAATGTGGTGACACAGATGGCGTGAATCATGCTATACATATATTATTACGCTTATGACCATTTTTATGTTAATTGTTTATTGAATTCTTTATATACGTGTATAGTTTTGTGTTACGTTTCACAAACGTACATTTTTGCTGTGTTAGTGACAATCAAAAATGTTTTCCAAAATTTGTTCACTGAGTTACGAAAATATTTTTGTGAATTTGAAACTCAGGTAATATTTTACTTTCAGACACCAGATTTTAACTGTCCTCGCAGGTTCGATCTTCAGGGCCAATTGCACTCACAATGGTGATCCATTTATATGCCTACGAATGTCTTGCGTAAATTTCTCTCATGTTGTCAGTTTTTTAATTGTATTTTAATGTCGACAACAGTTTTCTATAGCGATAAAACTGCTTTTCTTTTAACTGCAAGAACGTGACAGGTTCAAATAAAATACTTCTTTGCAGGCGCAAAATATAAAACACAAAAATTTCAGTTCCAGTGGAGAAATAAACATTTACTATGTACAAATCTCATAATGCTTTCGACAGTGAAAGATCCTCTCACTGTGATGTATAAAATAACACACGAAATTAACAATGTAAATATTAAATGTCACATATATCAATATTTGTTATTAGTATATATTTAATTTTTCTAAAACCCAAGTTTTCAAGTAAAAATATTGTGTAACCCCTCCTTTCTAATCGAAATATCATCAACAATTTTGTACACATTCCGTGTCTTTTTTAATTTTTGTTTAGTAATATTCTTGGCGTATATAAATGTACAATACTTTAAGACCCAATTAGCAGATACAGCTTTATATTGAAGGTCACACAGTGGGAATATTTCGACCACGATGGTTACCTGCCAGATAAAATACATAAGAACCCACACAGCTACGATTGCAACTCGCTTTATGCCTCTAAGCGCTCAACGGTGGCGGCACGAAATGCCACAAGCTGGAAACGATTCTGCGCATCAGCTCACCTGGATTTGTCGCTCGCCTACTTTCAGTTCACTCTATGTGTGGTTTCATGATTCACTGAACAATTTTTTATTAACTCATAATAGTTTATTATTTATGGTCGCGGGATGACCTCCGGCCATGTGAAATATTAACACCGGCGTGGATTCAGTGACTGGTACATGCTACTATTACCTAATCAACTCAGTAAAATGTAAACTTTGATTAACTTACAATTTTCATAACGAGAATTACCATACTAACTTTTTCAGGCCAAAATAAACCGGTTGAATCTGCATAATACTATTTTAAACCATTACATTACAGCAATTCAAGTTTTTTGTTCATTTACTCTATTGAAAAGATAATTTTAAAAATAAACGGTTTTTTACGAATGGTTTTGTTTCATATTAATGATGGAAGAATTCTCAACGCGACATGTGAAAGAAATATTGTTATTTTCAACGGCGAGTGAAATACTACTCGTTGGCAAAATAAAGAGCCAAAACGAAAAAAAAAAATCAAATTACATATTAATATTAGAAATAATCTATATATTTCACAACAAATGTGATTATCAATATGTAGGTGAATTTTTACTGTTACAAGTATTCAGTTAAGAACAGCATTATTTTTCGTAGGTTCACTTCGAACCACGAATAAGCAATATTTGATGGGGTGACATAACTGCCTGTAAGCTGGTTAGTTTATAAACAACTGACTAAAATGACTACTTATTTGTTTATTAACCATCTCAAAAGTATGTACTGCAAAGTTCAGTTCAACTTCGAGTTCAGTTGTTTAACAATGCGCCAACTCGCTCGGCATCTATCAAAATATCTGGCACTCCTGCAATCAGACATTTTCACACAGTTGAGCCTAAAATCGGGCTTAACAAACTAATATGTTTACAACGAGATATATATTTTTTGTTCTTCCTGAAGTTAGCTAATTTTGCCTTTTTGTTTGATAATAATGTGCGATGTAAAAATGCATTGTAGCGAAGTTAAAAATAATTAATTAAAAAATTAACAATAATTAACAACAGTTGGCAGCAACATACATTTTCCCATTCTTTAAAGCGTAACAATAAAAACAGATGCTGTGCCCAAGAAGTTCAGCACGCACATGCACTAATGCGACTGAGCCTAAATGACGTAAAACACGTATACAGAGGAATGGTGGTGCCGAGGTGGTGTAGTGGCTAAACTACTTGCCTCCCACCTGTTCACGGTAAAGTGAGCACTTTTTAAGGTCCTTCCAAAAGGCATTAATCCCTAATAAATATGTTTTGTTGCAGTCTTAGACGTTAACTTTTGAGTGTGATGAAATGTATACACTGTGCTTATTAGTCATATTGCAATATTTGCATTAAAATGTGGAGGAAGGGTAGAAATTAATTGAAAGGGAAAATTTAGCACGACCTTAAAAAGTGCTCACTTTACCGTGAATAGCCTACACCTGCGCGGACAAGCTGCATCTTTGTTGTCTGTTTCTTTTGGAATATTTTTTTCTCGGTACTTTGTACTAGTATCGCTATCGGCGGAGCATTTGTCTTATGAGGAATATTGAAGCTACATATTATTCATAAATTTAAAAATATTTCATAAAGAAAATATATTTATAAATTAAAATCTATTTTGTTTTCTTTAGAAGGAACATTTAATTGAACATTGTTCTATATATATATATATATATATATATACACATATGCATGATGAATTCAAAGCAGGGAGACATCTCCCTGGGATTCAGATACTGATCGTATTGTCGATCGCAAAAGAAATGAATAGGCTAGCAGTCGACATATGTCAGTCAAGGCAACTGCAATACGTACGATACGTCGTATCCAAGATTTATGTTAAATTCAAGTGCCTCCTGGACGTAAATATTGGATCGTGCATCTACATAGAAAAAGTTTCGTCTAGAACACCAGCCATGAGAGGAGTCATAAGCCGCGGTAATTAACTAGCAGCGTGTGTACACTGAAGAACGCCCTTTGCGTTTCCAAAGGATCAGAGTGGCTGAACTCGCTAGAAGCCACTGGCGCTTTGGGAACCATCAGAGGTTCTAGTTTCGAGAATCGACACAGAAGAAGAGTTTAGCACTAGGTCCATGTCGTGAAAAGTTGGGTAACACCAGAGTAAACATTGCTACGTATATCGCAGCTCCCGTTTGTGGCTGTAAGCATAGTAGCTCTGAACTCATGTAGGTTACTTATTTTTAGCTGAATCGTGCACTGGACATATAGCGGTGGAAATGTTTCTGTTTCAACATTTTTCAGCTCTAAGATATTTATTTTTGAATTCAAGTATTTTATCAATATAAATGACGTAAAATAATAGAATTAATTTAATGTGACGATTATTTAATTATGAATTGAACTTTGCAGGGAACCATGTCGTTCAGTGTTCCAGGCATAATCAAAGTCTTAAATAATTTGAAACGAATTTTATGAAACCGAATGAATAAAGTTGGCCTCTCAATAAACTATAATGATTTGTCACTCATACTGGAGCAGTTTTCAAATTTTTCAAACATTTTATAGGTTTTCATAATTAATATTTTAGCCTTAAAAGATCTAAAAACTATATAGATAGTTTTCCAATGCTAGGTAATGATGATGAAAGAGTTCTGTGATGAAAATTAGTTGTCAAGTACACGTATTTTTTTAAACAACAATAACTATTTTATACAATATAATAAATATTATTTTGTATATTTTATGAATGCTGAACACATTTTGTGAACCATTATGATCAGATATCTTCCTTTTGTTTATTACCGATGGTTTGAAAATCTTACATTCACCCCAGAGAATGTGACGAAAGACATTTGCAGTGCCATCATTCCCAAAGATCGTATTACCCCATACACTGCCACTTCTTATTTTAGTGGTTTCAGAGAGACAAAATTAGATTAACTGAATAAACGATACAATTATTATTTTACTTAGAAAATTAATAATTGCTCTCTCCAACACGACTCTACTTTCTGAGCACAGTTTCGTATGGCCACCATGATCGAGGTAATCTCCTCCACCATACTCTTTATGCATGTGAACGTGTCATATAATAAAAAAAATGAAATTACAAATGTTTTTTTACAAATACCACTTTACAGGAATTTTATTATCCATTACATAGGGAATCGTGGACTGCGATATAATAATGAGACCCTCCCTTGGAGTGCGTCACTGGCTGCAGGACCACTGCATGTGCTTACTGGAAAGAGACACGATTGTTATGCCACATAATGCGTTAATGGGTCCTAAGCAAATTAGTGATCTAGAAGCTAATTATACTTGCCTTTTCAATACGTATTCACTGGAAAATGTAATTCAATTTGATTACAACTAATACATATTGAGTGTGTTTCCGTAATTACTATGTACAGAAATTGTGTTCACATGTTTACATTTTAATGCCTTTGGTTTTACTTAATTTAATATTTTCTGCCATGCTCATCATAAAGCAGTAAATGGTACATGATATCAGGGGTAAGGATTAACCAGATAACGTATTAGCCCACATTTCACTACTCATATATGGAAGTAATTTTATTGACCTAATGAATGTCTTGGGTAGCAATATCCTGGGTGTTAAAAATATCACTCAGCTTAAGGAATATTCTGCAATATTTGAAGGTAAATGCTCCAGTATTTCCGGATATATGATAAAGGCGTATCAATTTTTTTTCATTTAGCAGTGGCAGAGTAAAGGAAAGGGAAAATGGGGCAATTTTCTTTTCCAAAAGCTATAATTAATCCAAAATGTAAAAATTAATCAATAAAATATGTACGAGTTCTTGCAAGCATGTACCTAATAAGGTTTTTTTCAACGTGGCTTTTTCTTACTGCATACAGGGAATTTTTTGTTGTATTTTGGTGACGAATTTTTAAGAAACAGAGTTGGAAGTGGAAAAACTGCTTATTGGCAGAAAAATGCACAACACAGTTCCCCATCCAAGACCATGCTCTGAATTTCGCATCCAAGACCATGCTCTGAATTTCGCCCTTGGCTGGTACTACATTTAAAGAATAAAATCAATATTATCAAAAATAGAAGCTATTCTGCAGATATCTGAGTCATGTTCCCCATGCCGAAATCGTTGAGACTCTGTTTATAAGTTACTGAACTATAAGATCTAGTTTTGCGGATTCTTAGAAGAAAAAAATTTTGAAACGGCGCGCCAGACTAAACTGTTAATCAATAAATGTCTTGTGTGCATACAATAAGAACATCCAGCATGCAAATTTGGGTTCAAGTAGGCCTATTTTTGTTGTTATAGATATATAATGTAACACACAAAGATAGTGAGACAACCTCTTTGATAATTTAGGTACCTTAACCTTTTAAAATTCCTTAACTCAGGATGTTAACAGTAAAAATATTATTATTATTTTAATTATAGTAGTATTTGTTTCAGTTATCTCAGGAATACACTATAAATAATTTATATTTGATCAGGCAATATCTTATGAAATAGCGAACAAAATCAAAGAATTCATTTCTTCAGGGTTTACCTAGACACTGCTTAAGTACTGGGTTTGGTTAAATAAGATCTAACGGTTCGGTGGATATGATATAATATTGCTAAATATTTATAAATTGACCATGATGAAAATATTTGCCTGAGCTATTAAACTATAAGCTATTCCCTCTAACTTGGAGTAATAGTCAATAAATATGATTTATTTTAGCCTTAGATGATAACTTCCAAGTGCGGTGGAATATAAACACTGTGTTTATTACATCAATGGCAATATTTACTTAAAAAGGTTGTTAAAGAATAATTAATGGCTGAAAGAAAAAAGTAACTAGGCCTCAAAAGTACTCGCTTTACCATGAAGAGCCTGTAATATAAGTTTAGGTGGCCTACTAAAGTACCATTTATATTCTATACTTGACATTGCTAAGTTAAATTAATTATTTAGCAGCATAAGCATTGGCATTTCTGGTGACACTATATTTAAAAGCATATCTAATTTTGGCAATACGCCGTGCATGCATACCAAGTTTCTTTGAAATGTCCGATACATATAGTTCAATATATATGAAATCCTAAAGATACACCTTTTATGATATGTAATATGTCACAATTTTAAAAGAAAATTACAAACATATAAAAATCATATAAATTTGGATGGCCTATAGAATAATACCAAGTTTTCCAGTTTTGTGGCATTCCATTCAGAATGTCCATATGTATGATTTAAAATTTCTATTTTTTCAAGTGAGCTGTTCTAAAAAAAAAAATTGCAGACAAACGAGGATGAAAAGTGGCAAAAGTACAAAAAAAGAATAACATTGGCGGCAAAATGACGCACTATTGTTCTGGCCAGTTAGTCATTGTAAAACTGCTTGACAGGTGCAGAATCCTACTCTCGATGGTGTTTAATAGTTGGTATAGTAAACACAATGCGTCAGTAGTATTTCTCAAGCCAACAAACAAATGTGGAATTTGAGAAATTAATTTTAAATATTTATTTTAACTTTACACCAAACACTGCTAAAAAAAAGTACTGCAGTAACTTTTTGCAATCTGATAACGTGCTCACAGTTAATAGAATGAGATGTACTGTGTTAGTTATTTTATGTTGTCACATTATGTTTATAAATAAATGAAAAAGAAACAAGGTGTTATTAGAGACCTCCAAATTTCGCGTTATTATTTAAGGACAGACTGAATTCCAAGTTACTGTGCTTTTGACTGACTACAGCCATTGGCCAGAAATATGTCGGTCTAGCTAGCACTCTTCAGCCAATAATATTATTTCAGCGGTTGAGTGGCCACTCTCTTTTATGCAGATAAAGCAAGTAGATGACGTTGATAAAGTGCAGCGGTCAATGAAACCCTCTCATCATTGCCGAAGCTCAGAGCGGGGGGTGTGCTCGGGCCCTTATACCACCCATTCGGTTGCAGCAGTTGTATGTCTCTGCGGGCTGAGGAAGTTTCCCTCTCCAGACCGCAAAGAACACGTAGCCCAGAGGTCAGGACGCCCTGCACGTCCCGGCGCACGGTCAATGAAACCACGGAGTGGTCTCGCTTGTTTATAAGGTAGTTGTGTTTATCCTGTTACTAAAAGCTATTCGCGTATCTTGTACGTCTCTAAGTATTATGAATTTGGGTACACTGCGATGATTTTTCATTGTTTTAGATTGTCAGAAAACAAAAGAAGCATCCAGAGAGGTTAGTAATCATGTTATTTGGTGAACAGGGTTTGTTAGAAAAGTATTATACCAATTGGCTGGGGAAGTTTTGTTGCCCAGACATCTGTTGCGAAAGCTACCTTTAACAGCGAGTCATCGTTACCATAGTTCATAATAGTGACGCAGCTAAGTTGCGTGGGGTGGAGAATAGAACAGTTGCAATCTTTAGCGACCAGTCCAGTTTTTGTATCACCAATGATGATCATTGTGTTAAAAGTACGATGGCGAAGTTTGCTACCTAGCAGATTCCTCTGCTGTTGTGCAACGCCACATAACCCGTCAATTTGAGGTCATGGTTTGAGGTTCTATCTGCACCAACAGCCACTCACCTGTAGTAGGCATTACGGGGACATTAACGACACTCCAGTATGTTGATAAGGTGCTGCAGTGCCTGACAGTATCTCATCTACAGGGCTTCCCAAACTTACATATTCAGCAAGATAATTCCCGGTCACACACGACTCAGATAATCCTCAGCGATTTACAAGGTGTGCAGATGCTGTTTTGGACGAGACGATCTCCCGATCTCTAGATAACTGAGAATCTGTTGGGCACAGTTAGACGTTGGTAGAATACTCGTATCAACAACACATAGTCCACGATAACCCAGAACATTATTCAGACACACATCGAATCGATGCCACATCATGTTCAGCAATATTGCTCAACATGGAAGTCCCACTTCTTATTGATCATCCTGTATCTTAGATCGCTGGAGCCTCTTCTTTATGTGAAAATTAAATTGATCATTCTGCACATGTTTGGCTAGCTATATATGCAGTATGGTCCGTTTTTCACCATATCTTCATGGTATGGTATTTTCTTTGTTTGACTGGATTGGTTTACAGTTTGTTACCAATTAGTTTCAAATGTTTTAAAACTGTGATCACTTTCTTCTTTCCGCCATGAACTTAACGACTCTAACCAAGAATCGATAGTTTGTCTAAATTAAATTATTACATAGTGTTAGTTTTCTGATATGTTCAAAGTAAAAAATATATATCTTATGTTTCCAGCCACATATTTTAAGAGATGGTTATTACATTAAAAACATTTACCCCAAATATTTTCAGAACCGCTGAAGATATCAACATTTATATTTCGAATTTGTAAATGTGCGGGGCTCACAAGAGGCAGTCTATGATTGTTCCGAGATGTAATTAATTACTGAGGTAACCTTATCAACTTCGGTGTTTTAGCCTACTTTCCGAAGGAAAGATAGACTTCTGAAATCACCTGACAACCCAATTTCACCAAACACATAAAAATTATGAAGAGCTACTTCCCAACACTATGTCATGATAAAGTAAGAGTGACTATCGCAGGTGGCGAAGTGTCCTTGATAAACTACACTGTTAAAAATTTCCATATATTGACGGAAAGTTTTACAATGTATATACAGTAAACTTACGGCAATGCAATCCGTAATTACGAGAATCTAAGATACGTGATTAAATACAAAATACGGATAGTCTCTGTATTTCCCATGGCTTCGGATTACTGGGACGAACAATGCCGAGTTTACACGAAGCATTCTTCACTAATGTAACCAGAAAATTATCCTTTCTGCCGGCAGTTAATATTATCCACGCCACTAATTATATATTTTTTTAAGATTAAAAAGTTCCATCACGCATCTGTAATATTAAGCAGCATTTAAAATACATTAACTTTAATTGAAACTGGAAGAGTTGCTTAGGTGTCTCCCGTAGAAATACAAAATTTACACCACGAAAGTCTAGTGTAAGTTGTAGGTGGGTGGTTAGAATCGAGTACTTTTGATTTTTTGACTCGGGTTCAAATCCTGTTCAGGTAAAAATGTTATAAATTTTTTACTTATCTTTTTTATACTCAGTAAAATACAAAACTAATATTAAAGACTTTTTCGTTACTTCTTTTTATTTTTAACTCGAAGTACAGAATACTAACTGGGAAATTAAAGGAGAGTTTCCGTACAATTTATGGAAAGTCCGTTTTTGAAAATCAAAATGAATTTGACAACTATGCAAGTTGCACTGTCTAACAAATTGTGGGGCTGGTGGTGGGGTGGGCAGTGCGCTGACGATGACCATTTGTACACTGACGGTCGCTGATGATGGTGGGTGTCCACGGTGGCGGCCAGTAGGCCGACAAGTAGGAAGAGCTGCTAGGGTGACCTCCACACACCTACAATTGATGCCTATGTTATACGGTTCGTAAATTACAGCCACCTATGCTTCTAAGTTTACATAGGGCATACTTGACTCTGCGACCCTTCTAATTGTGGTTGATGTCTATGTTATGAATTAAACGGTTCGGAAATTACACCCACCTATACTTATACACTAACATATGGTATACTTAACCCCACGACCCTTCTTCTAGTCGAGGATGATGTCCATGTTATGAATCTGACGACTATAACTTAAATGGTTCGGAAATTACAGCACATATGCTTATAAATTGACATGTGACTCATTGACCCCGCGGCCCTTCTCCTAGTCTGGGTTGATGCCTATGTTATGAATTTGACAACTTTAACTTAAACGGTTCGGAAATTATAGCCAACTATGTTTATAAGTTAACATCGGGCATACTTGACCCCACGGCACTTCTATTACTGGTTGATGAATATGTTATGAATTTGACAACTATAAGTTAAACGGTTCGGAAAGTACAGCCAACTACGGTTATACGTTAGCATGGACCATATTTGACCCCGTGGGCAGCAGTGTTACACGAGATCCGATCGTTTGTGACGATTTAATGCCCCATCGCCACCGCCGGCGAGGTGCTGGCCACCTAAATGGTCGACATCCTCTGCTGTTCCGACAGTTGTCCGCCATATTGTTAGTCAGTGGTGCTTGTGATCAAAGATGGCGATCCTGAGTGCTGTAATGGAATATCTCCTCCACATCCACAATGAGTCAAACGCTACAATGTGGGATGGGCCCTGGATTATCCACATTAGGACACAAAAGATGGCGGCCGGAACTGGCTGCCAACATGGCCACTGGTGGCGTGAGGGAAATTAGGGATCTTTTAAGAGTTAAAAGGGGGAAAAAATTGCGTTTTTGTACTCGAAATCGACCATTTTGGACGGGAAAAGGGGAAAATGGGAAATTTTTGTTCCTGGGGTCCACAGCCCGACACCAGGTAATATGCTAATTAGGCTCCACAGCTCCACCGCCAGACGCCAGGTGTCCCAGAACCAACCTTTTTATATTACTTACAGTTTATGTTTTTAGATTATGGAAATTAACTACCTTAAAACTACAATGTAGGATGTTCGGAAATTAAACGCCCAAACTGCGGGAGGTGATTCCTTATGAAAAATATAGTCGAAAATATATAGGGCACCGTAAGTATACCTTAACAGAATATTAAAAGAGCTATGAGCCTGTGAAAATTGGGTTTTGAAAACGCATTTTCGTTTAATGACTTGCACTTTATGCCAGCGATAGTGATGGCGGTGATTTACGCACAGTACGTCCCACACAATTGAATGAGACACGCCCATTTGTGGTGTTATGGAGCGTGTACTAGTGGAGGGCATGTCGTTGATGTGCTGACGGATCACTTCCTCAAGTCGAACAGTGCGCCCAGACCGAGGATGGCCAGCATTACGCATGTTTCTCTACAACATAGGAAGCATGTCACCTTCTAACTGCGGACTTTGTAGGCGTTGTACAAGTCATGCGGCAAAAATACGTATTCAAAACTCATTTTTCATAGAGCCATATCTCATTTAACATTACGTTTAGGTATATGGTGTGCTGTATATTTTCGACTTGGTTTTTCATAGGAAATGGGCTTCCGCAGTTTGGGCGTTTAATTTCCGAACAACTTGTATAAATATTTTCTGAGATCAGATGTGAGCCAGACTTGGCAGCCGGATGTTGATAAGCTGAGTAAGTGATCGATGAGGTGCTTACCGTCAATGTCGATGGCCTCACAGCGCCACACCTGGCCGAAGCAGCCCTCGCCCAGAATGTTGAAGACTTTGAGGCGATGACGCGGGAACTCCCAGCGATCAGACACCTTCCCTGGTGGCGCCTGGCCCCCGGGAGCCTGCCAACAACAACACTCTCATCGTCACTCCACTCTCTCCATGGGGGGATCTGCTCGCCCGAGGGTCATCTGTGACCAGCGGCAAGGAGCAGACGTGTTGCAAGGGAGACAGTGTTTGAACCCAACTTTGCGTGCTTACCGACTCATGTTAGTGGAGGTTCTACGAGCATCAGTGTGACGTAGCACATTGCTGCAAGCAGTGCTCCCTTGCAACACAGCTACACATCGCCATCTGTGACCATGAATTATAATACCTTACACTTGTGTGGCGGGTGGATGGACCATCCCCATACATGACCTTACTTACAAGCTCTAAAATGTAGTGGTTCGGAGTCTACTATTACTGCGATGTCTTAATTAACCTTTCTTTAAGAAATTTCACAAGGCGAATCTCGAAGTACTGAATCAGATTCTCTGTAAAGACCCTCTCATTTAACATGGAATTTAATTGGCATGCTGGACTATACGTTTTCTAGAACAGGCAATTTGCTTAGCTGGCTGGTGATTCGCCAATGAATCATTTAACCACTTGGACTCTCCGTACGAAATTCGGCCACCTAACCTTAGATGTTAACCACTACCACACGAACATCCAGGATATTTCGAATTAATTATCATCCAGTTACACAAAAATATATATAATCTTGCATCTGACGTGTTACCATAATAGTTCGCGATGTAATATATTCCTTGCCAGTAAGGCATTCAGCAGAGAACTCTGAACTCTGATTATGATACAACCATCCCGCATTTTTAACGTAAAATTATAATATTGCGATGGGACATGAGGTCTTCGAACCACTTCGTAAAAGTTTCGATGGGCGATAAGCCGTGGATACATCACAGAGGACTCCGTCCGTAATCAGAGAAATCTTTTTATTCTCTCATATGCCGTTTCTCTAGCGATGCAATCAACGCCACAGGAATCGGCGTACTGGAATTTTCTGCTACCAAATCATCAGAGACAGGCCAAGGGAAATGAGTATCTATTTAATCAGTGAATATTTATAAGAATGGGTTTATTCCGTTTTGTATGTCAGATACCTTCGCAAACCCAAATTTTGATTCAAAGAAATTTTACATAGAAATTATGAAAAAAGTAATTTTAAATTGTAGAAAGTTCTCACAATGTGACAACTAACAAGAAACTTTAATTGTAATTGATATCTAAGAGGTAGTAGCATTTTTATTTACTAAGGTAATTTGAAAAAATCAATTTGTGTAATGTATCTCAATCCATTTGGCTGTCGTAATAAGCAGCGAGCAGCGGCCAGGTGAAGAGGGCTGCGCCATCAGACTGCATTCAGAGGGTCATCAAACAGTTGCAAGCTCTAAAGATCAGAATGATTGTAAGTGTGCACGAATGGCAGGAAACTTGTCTACTTTCCGGAGCACCTCATGGAAGGTACATGAGGTGGTGGCGATGTCTGAATGGCATCGGCATCAGGCAAGCTTGGCACACACCGAGGCATGCCGCTCCGCCGAGGGGAATGCCAGCTTGAGGTAAACCGCAGTGCATCTGTTCGGGGACGCCGCGCCGCTCGATCATAGTCCCTCCGAGTCGGAGGAACTATGATCGAGCGTTCTTTCCGAGGCGAGGCGAATAGACCAGCACGCACATCATGAACTCGTGCGCCATCGGACTATTTCCGTCTATCTATGGCATAAGCCACAGGCTGTCACTATCTATACTCGTCCGTTTCTTTGGCCATTTCATTTTATTGTGAATTTAGTTATATTGTTTGTTCCAAATGTGTAAATTTAAAGTCTGCTTTAAGACAAACAAGGAATGTTGGCGAGCACATATTACATTCTTTATCAGTCCTTTCTTTCAGAACGGTGAACCAAGCATAACATATCTCAACAAATACACATTAAATAAGAGTAAAAACAAAAATGATTTCTCGAGTTACTTGAGATCTCGTATGTTACAGAAAATGGTGTAACTGACGTCAATGTGTACCGGCAGGGTGTGCGCGAGTTTATACTTCTAATGCGGGGTGATTGATGCTGTTGCCTGTTTGAGAATTTCGTATAGAGAAATATACGTTAGTGACATTCGGGTTTTTTTCTTTTTGCGTTCCCGTGAAAGATATATATGTGCTACCAAGGACTTCTTCGAGCAGGAAATTATGTGCCTCTTTGCAATTGCAGCTTTTTATCACATTAATGTATAGCATGTTTCATGGGAAAAAAATCAGAGGAGTTAATAATTAAATAAAACAATAATGAAAAACAAATTGTCATATTTGACTCGTTATAAGAGACTGATAGTATCATTTCTTACACTTCAGTTTTTGTTTCAACTTTACATTTTCAAAATTGGCATCAAAAACCAAATTTCATTAACATATATTCCCCTCTGCCAAACACTCAACAAAGCAATAGCCTTAAGGGGACTATGTAGCTGCGCGACCAAGTTCAAGACTGCGGGGGGGGGGGGGGGGGCGATACGAGCGACAGATACACGCACGCCTAGCGCTTCATCGGTCCTACGCTCAAGGCCTGCAGTGTTACGTTCGTAACGCTGTACTGTGCAAATTATATGTGTAACATAGGGGTATTATTACACGCGATGAAAGCCCACAGCCTAAACTACGTCCGTATCTTTGCACTTTTCTTTTGCCGCTTAAGGAAACTGCATAGGCATGCTTTAAAAATGCGATATTTGACCATTTTCACGGTTTTTTTTCTCCAAGAATACACTTAATTTGACAAAAAAAAAAAAAAAAAAAAAAAAAAAAAAAAAACGGACATAGATAATAGTTTTTTTTATTTCCTCTGACAAAAATTCATATTTCCAGAACTTTTATTTACCGAGATACGCGTTTACGCGCAAAAAATGATTTCATAGAAAACGTTTCATTGCACAGGGTCGTTAAGGAAGAGAGTTAAACGTCATCTGTAATTGATATGTTTCTACTGAAATCGCAGCCGCGTGGTTGTCGTCAGAAAGGCGGTCCAATGTCCGGAACACGGAGAGTGGTAATGGTCAGTTTAGCGTTAGTGATGCGCCCTCACCTGCTGCTGTGGCGGCGGGTTATCGCCGTCCCAGGCCTCGTAGCGGTTGCTGCGCGCCCTGGGGCCTCGCCAGTGCTGCAGCGCCATTGGCTCGCCGGCCACCGTCGTACAGTTGCTCGACGCCTTCCGCTGCAACAAACCACCAGCCCCAGCTGGAACACTCACTTACGACTAGCGCGCACACAATAAGCCATTCGCGTTGGATTCGGCACTTGTGAAACTGGCCTCTGAAAAATGTCACCATCATTAAAGGCTATTCGCCCTAAAGTTAGCATTTTTCAGGCCCTAGTTACTTTTTCTTTTCAGCCATTTCCCCCCCCCCCCCCCTTTAACCACCTTCTTCCATAAATATTGCCAAGTAAGTAATAAACATAGTTTGTATATTCCACCGCACTTGGACATTAACGTCTAAGGATAAAATAAAATATACTTATTGCCTATTATTCCAAATAAGAGGACTTTTTTAAAAGTGCTTGCTTTACCGTGAATAGCCTATACTTACAAGAGGCGATTCCTTATGAAAAATAAGGACGGGAATATACACAAAACCATATACCTAAACTGAATATTAAAGGAGACATGAACTTTTGAAAAGACAGCTGCAAAAATGTGATTTATACTTGCCATGTTGCTGAGACACATGCGTAATGCTGGCCATCCTCGGTCTGCGCCCACTGTTAAGCTTGAGGAAGTGATACGTCAGCACTTCAGTGACATGCACTCCACTAGTACACGCTCCATAGGGCGCCAAATGGGCGTGTCCCATTCAAGTGTCGCCAACCCCGTCGGCGAAAATACGTTCTCTGAACCCACTTTTCACAGGCTCACATCTCATTTAATATTCTATTTAGGTATATGGTTTCCTGTATATTTCCGACTTTATTTTTCGTAACGAATCACCTCCCGCAGTTTGGGCGTTTAACTTCCGACAACTCTATATTTTAACACGCACACTGATTGGCGTGCGCGCAGTAGAAATAGTAACGGCGGAGAGAAAGTAATTCCAAATCTTTACGTTTAATTCAAATATTACGGAAACACTTTTCAAAGTTGAAGAAAAGCAACTGCCTACGTAGCACTGCACCAGACTATACAACGTGAAGAACTCATAAAAATTTAGTACAGACACCATAACATTGTTGGAAAAGTGCGATCTACACTACATATGACAGAAGAATGTAAGTATATATTTTGCACCATTGTAAAATATTTTACCAAAATATGCTTTTAAAATATTAAAAAATAATTTATTAAAATAATCTGTATTTTTTATAAACATTTTGCATGTTTCCATGCTGGATGCTTCAGAAAGCAGAATTTGCAAGAAAATTAACCTAACTAGTCACGCAAATGACGATTTTATGAATTCATAACATCATCTCCATTTACAGTTCGAGCGAAAACATATAATATCTGAAAAAATCTCAACGCTTAAAGACTGCTTAGATAGTTCAGGAGGAATATTCTGTCACAAAAATGATACCAATTCGGAACAACTCGAGGGAAACATCCCACTGACGTTACGAAATTTGTGGTACGTTTATCCTCAACTTAGGTGAAACATTCTATCCAAATTCAAATTACAAGCTGCCAGTCGTGCTTGCTTCTGTTTGATCCGAAGTCGAATCCTGAGAAGGCGAATTCTTCCGCCACGTGGACGAAGCTACGTCCCCTGCATCGTTTCACGCAGCTAATAAATCCTCTGGCCTACTTGGTAGCGTAAGTCGCGACTTGTTGGCATGTTTCGCGGCGTGAGACGCCAACAAAACGTGCGCTCACGTAAGGCCTTACACAAGTTAATCTCGCACTGCAGCGGAAATGTCATATGCTGGCACAGTTGGCAAGCGTGCGGTCTGGTCAAATTGAGCGTAAATCTTTTTCGCGATGTCTTCGCAGGGGAAAAAAAAAATTTGAAAATTCTACAAAACATCCGTCTGAAATATTATGTTGCAGAGTATTTGAAATTATTTCCTTATGGGGATAAACAAATGCTATGTTTATTCATTCGTATTGGGCGAACCAGTCTCCGATAACAAACTGGCGGCCACAAACACAGAAATAAAGGGCTTATACGAAAGCTTTACCTAGCAAACAGGATAGGTGTAAACGTAAATTATTTATTTATACGTGGAAAAAACTATGTAAGTTTGTAAGTGCAAAACACAAAAATGCATACACATTTGTAAAAATGAATTTATATAGGTATGTGTATACGCGCATGAATTCACCTTAACTTTTAGAACATAATAGCATTTCGTTAACGAAATTCAACCACTAAATTCTCTGCTTGGATATGTCATAAAAACGTACATTTATGTGTTTTAAACTCCTTTATTCTGATGTTTTTATTCTGCAGTTAATGAATGCTATGGTTGAAAGTTACAAAATTCGAAATTAATGCCTATTAAACCAATGTATTTTAATTTCAGAAGTGAATTATCGTATGCTACAGCGGAGTACGGCAAAAGGTTTGGTGTCACTATTATTACGAAAGGAATATATATTTCTATTAAAACGAAGAACTGCAAGAACAAAAGGCGAAGGCAGGAAGTGGAGTAGAGGGGAACGACACTTAATCTCGGTTTCTCGACAGCTTCTTACTGATAAGCTTGCAACTACCAACAGTGCAGTGAAAGAATCGTAGACACCAAGTATTCACACAAATAGAGCGCGGGGCGCAAGAACTTGCCGCTCGGTTCGTCTCGGAACGGACCTTTCGCCAATAATTAAACATAAAAACGCATTCCATACGGCAGCCTGCTGCTGTGAGTACAGCTTATGGTCGTACTCGTACATGAAAGGGTTAGGACGTGGCTGAATGTGGAGAGATGATTTGGCTTATCGCTACTGTGAGTGATGTGGTTTATCATCATGATGAACACACAATAACATACCACGTTAATATTAGTTCTCGAGGGAACTTATATTGAATTTATTACACAATTAACCTGTTATTTATATTCGTTTGACGCCGCTACTATGACAAACTAATTGGAATGGCCCCACCTTAATCATGGTTCCGGAAGCTGTTCTGGCAGGAGGTTATCGACGATCGGAAACACCCATTTCTGCGATTTTCTCTCGGCGATGGCCTGATGAGGAAAGACGACGCACCCAGCCTGACGCTGGCCTATATCGTCGCGTTGTTTGGCATACTCGTCCCCCGATTGCTGGCCCCTAGGTGGAGAGGGGGGGGGGGAGGAGTTTCTCCTCTTGGCTTTTTTTTTTTTCACAATAAATTCTTGCAATCCCACTTACGTCCTGCTTTAATGCTCAAAGGTGTGATCAGGTAAGCTGCCTGCTTAAGGCCTGATCACATCATAACACTGCGCATCTACAGAGGATCAAGGCCACTCACAAATATACGCATGATGTCATTACTTGGGGAGATAATTTTCCTGGGCACACAATGACATATGTAATAGAGTGTATTCGAAAATGAGAGCATATCAGTATGCAAGTATAAAAATAGTAAGCAAATTTACTGTACGAATTTGATTCACTATCGTCTGCTTATGCTCTCTCTCTCTCTGTGTCTCTCTCTCTCTCTCTCTCTCTCTCTCTCTCTCTCTCTCTATCTATCTATCTTCACACACACACATACACACACAATCACCCACACAATCACACACATGTATGTATGTGTGTATATATATATATTAAAGGATAAAAAATTGCAGAAAGAAAAAGTAACTAGGGCCTCAAAAATGCTCACTTTACCGTGAACAGTTTATATATATGCTGTTCACGGTAAAGTGAGCATATTCGAGGCCCTGTTACTTTTTCTTTCAGCCATATTTGATCTTTTAACCAACTGATAACCTGAATATTGCCATTTAAGTATGAAATACAGTGTATACATTCCACGAAACTCGTCAGTTAACCTCTAAGACTAAAATAAGATATATTTATTGAATACTATTTCAAATGAGAGGGCTTTCAAAAGTGCTCACTTTAATATGAATAGCCTATACATACACATTCATAAATACATACACTCATACACAACGTATGCATGCGTAGGCACAGCATTTTTACTGTCGACTATTAGTTTCCTTGATACATGGGCGTGGTCAGCGTACAAGAGAGCAGGCGAGACGAGGCGCGCAGTAGTGGGGAGAGCCAGTGACGGATGAAGGTCGGGGCCAAGGTACCACTCACCAGGTCGTGCTTGGTGGCGCTCTTGGAGCGGGTCCTCAAGATCCTCTTCCTGAAGAGCACGGCGACCAGCACGCCGACGGCGACGAGGCACGACACGACGCTGACGGGCACCACGGTGCTCGCCAGGTCGTGCTCCCTTGCCGGCTCGTCCGTCCTGCCGCCGCCGTCCGCCGTCGTAGTCGCGGTCGTAGTCGTAGTCGTAGTAGCCGCCGTCGTCGTCGTGGGCGCCGTGGTGCTGCTGCTGCTGCTGGCGGCCGCCGTCGTCGTCGACACATCCCCAGTCACACGACTCGGCTCTGCAACGGAAATCACCACACTGTTTAAAAATAATAATAATAAAACTCCCATAAATAACGGGGAAAATGTTACGAAATTTGCCCTTAATGTAAGGAAACGCTATCCGACAATAAACAAAAAAGCGAAGCTCAGCTCCAAAAACACAGATACGGAACGTCCCTGCATTTCATGTATAGGCCGTTCACGGTAAAAGTGAGCACTTTCGAAGCCCTAGTTACTTTTTTCTTCCAACCACTTCGTATCCTTCTACCACTTGCCATGTGAGTAATAAACACAGTGTATACATTCACCATACCTAAAACCAAAAGTCCGAGCCCGCAATGAAATATATTTATTGGTTATTATGTCTAACAGAACAGCTTCAAAAAGTGCTCACTTTACCGTGAACGGCCTATAGTTTCGGGTATCGGAGATTAACAATGCCGTTTCTACACGAAGCGGTCTCTATCACTGCAACCAGAGAAATTATCGTATCTGCTGCAGTCAGGATACCCCCACTGCAATCGTAATTGATCCTTCAATCATAAATAGTATCATTGGATACCTGTAACAAATAGCAACTCTTAAAACACTAAGTATTGTAAAAGCTGAAGAATTTACATAGATCACTTACTTACATAAATATAACATATACATATAATAGATTTTCATGAGATAGTAGTAGGTAAGTGGTAATAGTCGTGCAACTCAGGTTTAAATCTTGCTCCAGATGACTGCATAAAAAAAATTATTATGTTATTTTTACACGCATATAAGCGGTAGCATATCGAAAATTTATTATTTTATTTGTATTCTCCTTTTTAAAATCGGAAGTACAGACAAAATTTCTACTAGATTTATAGAGATGTTCCGAGAATTCACGGACATGTTTTTGAAATCCACAAAAAAAAAAATTTTTTTTTGAAAGGACTGTATCTGTAATTTTATGGAAGGTTTCCGGAGACTCTTTTACCGGCACTTTTCTGTAAAATGAAGGAATGTGTTTTTTAACAATGAACTTGGTTAGTAATACATTGTATTATCATGCAGTGCTAAGCATGTCATTGATACAGTCACCCTTCTTTCGCGAAAAGTGTTTTCGTCTAGCTATATTTAAAAAAAAATAAAACATTTCAGCACAGATTCATTTTCGTGATTAGTTCATTTTAATTTGCAAAGCTTCATAGGTTCATGGCCACGAATCATAGTCGTTTTTAAATACTGGGGTGACTTAAATATGATTGGCTCTGTCAAGTAATAGAATTACTTTGCCAATATACGTTGCCAACAACCAAAAGAAAACTGCCACTCCGGCATATTCCTTCAAACATAACAAATAGAATCAGCTTACTGTAGCACTTAGCGACACTTAACGAACTACAGCACACTCTAACGAAGTTACTTGAGTCCTTGCATCAAATACCACAATCATGTCTCAATGGTACAAGAAGAATGGAGGAGAACGGTTAGAAGAAAAATGAAGTATAGAAAACCAACGAGAAAATTCGCGGAAATTTCTGTGGAAATTACGGAGTGTGGTTTTGAAAAACAACATGTCCGGAAATTTGCGGAGAGTTTACGAAGATTTCTGGATAATTTTTTTTACCAGCACTTTTCCGTTAAATGAGTGACCATTTATTTAACAGCGTGAAGTCACGCAAACAAGGAACACTTGTGAAAAAACGTCTGTCTCTAGTCATTGACAGCACAATATCTACAGAGACGTAACAAACAGCTCAAACATCACGAACTGTAGTGGGGCCATTGTGACTGAGCGGTTAGCACGCTCGCCTCCCTCAATCCCCGGCCGGGTCACACGATTTTCGCAAGTGGGAATCCGTCGGTCGGTGGGTTTTCTCGGGGATCTCCCGTTTATTCCGGCGCCGCTCCACATTCACTTCAATCACCCTCATCGGCTCTCAAAACCTCGCTGTTAAGAGCCTCCCAAATCCCTTCACAGTCCTGTCGCTCCGGCCGGCCCCAAGAGTGTATGAGGTACGGATGGAGGTGCAGAGGAATGAGGACGGGGAAGGAAGCGGGAAGGCTCCGAGAAAACTCCCCACGCCGCGGCAGTGCCCTCCACACCACGCACACTCCGGTCCGAAAATTTCCGATCACCAGGAAATCAGAAGTGGAAGGCCAATGACTACACCAACTGAATCAACAGTGGATATTCACATGTAGTGATTTTGGACAAGTACACGAAACTAGAATCAAGATGGTCGGACCGGTAACTTAACCTGTGTCCTCAAATTAAAGCTATAAAATATTTTTGCAATTTCTAAATACGGCTTAAAATAAGGTATATCGTGAAAACGAATAAATTGCAGCAGACAATAATTGTTTTTTCTTTTGTACTATAAATACTGCTAAGCATACCTCAGAATGAACTAAGATATAATCTTTTATTCATCCTTGTTAAATTTTCTGTACATAATTTAGTTAATTTCAATTGTACATCACAAACCCCACGATTCTCATTTTGGCATAATCAAAGTGCAAAAAACTATGCAATATAAAATTTTTATGCGAGAAAATAGTAGTGATTCCTTAGGATAATGACTGATAGCTGAACAGAATTTTGTACGAAAACAAAATAAAACATTTTTTTTTGTGACTCGCACTCTTAAGATATACGAATAAATATATTATTTAGCATAAACTATAACTAGTTTGAATTATTTTACCCTGCTGTTAAAATAAAAATATTAAATTTGATTAAATAGGGGTGTGGATGTGTTAACGCAGGTCAAAATGGATGGGGAGAGACGACGGAATACAGTAATGTATGACATGGGATAACGCGGAGAGAACACCGGCGACAGACAATTTCCACCAGATTTCCCACGTGTGAGATATTCAACTTGATTGCACCAGAGATTGACCACTGATCGCAGTTCCGTGTAAGATCCCGCTTATTCGGGTTTAGTTTGACAATAGTTACATATTTATAAGTTAAGATTTATGCCAAATATAGTCACGTAATTCAACGTCCCCTATTAACATCACATATTTCTTCTTCATATAAGAATGATAACAGTCAGTAACACAATATGTATCATTGATCTAATATTAACTTGTAATATCACGGTTGCATTGTGCTTGATGCAGAATAGGGTAATCCTCCCTTAGTGGGGTCGGTATTGGTGGATTACAACCTTCGCAGTTTGTTTGGGTTCCCTCAAGTATCCACTGTTTCCCACACTGAGATTTAACAAGTTTCATAACTTTCAGAAGGAAACACATTAATTAAACTAGCCTGACAGTCATGAGTGGACAGTCCATTAGTTTACGTATTCATCTCAAATATAAGCCTTAACCTAAATGGGACTGCATTAAACTAACTTAAACTGCATCCGAAATGGCTACAAGACCAATATTCAGGTTACTAAATCGACCACGTGACCAAGTTTAGGGCCTAAATATTTGGGGATTTACGGCTTAAATTTACTGAGGTGAAGTAGCACACTAAATCTCCAAATAGTTCCGTAAAATCGTCTGCTTTTTTCATTTACGTTTTATCTGTATTTAATGATCTTGAAACGCCGCACATTACATGCACGTGAAAATGAAATGTCAGGGATCTACATGAAGTTATTTTAAAATAAAGTTCATATGTTGTATTAAATTTGCAAAAAAAGGGGAGGGCGATTGGTTCTTATTTGAAATTGAATGTTAACTGCAGGGAGCGAAGATAAATAACGAAAAAAATTGATATCGGCTAGAAAGAAATATGATTAGTTATTCACAAGACGTGAAAAAAGCCTGGGAGAAAGTTATTTATTGACAGGGTGATAGACAAAATAACGTTGAAATCCACAAGCCTGTAGTTTCCAACTTTGTTGCATGTAGCACTGTTACAAGCCGTTCGAAACCATCCACTCTAATTTCCTAAATCCTAATTCCCCAAATTTGCCATTTCGGACACGGTAGATATCTCAATTTTAACTTGTTCTGCACAAAGCCTGCAAAAACTAAACACTAAATAATTATCTCGCTTCGAATGATGACCCACCTTGATGACCCACCGCCGTCGCTGGCGAGGTGCTGACCTCCAAAATGGTCGACATCCTCTGCTGATCGTCCATTGTCCTGGGTAGACATGGGTTGGAGATACCAATATGGCCACGGGGAATGAGAAGCTCCGAATTTGAGAAAAGCTCCGACCGTTTCAGTCGCATTGGACAAACTTCAGCCACAATGCGCTAAATTGAGCAATTGCACTTTCTAACGCTGACTGCCAACATAGCAGCCGGCGGCGGGAGGGAAATTAGGGAAATTCTGCGGGAAAAAAGGGAAAACATGACGTTTTTGTACACGAAATCGGACTTTTGCACGGGAAAAAAGGGGGAAAAGCGACATTCTCGCACTTGCAATCCACCGCATGAGGGTAAGGTAATACGCTAATTACCATCCACCAATCCACCGCCTGACGCCTGGTGAGCCAGAACATATATTTTTATACTATTCTCTCACTCTTTCACTCCCCGAGTTTATTGTGCTATTTTTCAAATGTAATTTTTGACTATGACCTCCGTAATCATTGTTACCAAGTTTTCGAATCACGAGGTTGTGTGTTCGAAACCAGGTTTAAGACGCAGATCAACAATAATCAGTAATACGAAAGAAACATGCAGTGTCGGTCCTCTCTTTCAATACACACGTACGTACTTAGGCTGCTGTGGAACGGTCCATTAAACTGAGTGGCTGCAAAGTACCGCGCGCGACGTTCTGGTTTGTAGGATCACATCGCACCGGGGCGTTTGGCCAACACATTAACACGAGGTCTGTAGGCATATGTAGGCAGCAAGCAAGGTAGACGGCGTTTTTGTTTCTGAGACGCTGCACCATGAAGACGCCAGGAGATGGGGTACGCCGACCAACGTAATACGTCAATAGACATCATCATTCGGAGCCATGATTAAGGGATAGACATTCCATATAAATAGGATTCATATTTGATAATATGCCGTCGGTTATTATTGTATTACAATAATAATTGCCCAGAATTAATTTTAACCTTTTAGTATATCTCAAAGCTACCACGAATTAACTACTATTTATTGTAACGACTATCGAACCGAACCTTCATTCTAACTCGGAGTACGCATCCCCATAATTATGTTTATGTGTAATTTAAAAAAAAAAATCACATGTTTGTTTGCTGCTACCATGAAACCCGATAGCAGAAATGTTCTGTTGTTTCTTCTCTACTAAATATTTTTTTTAGTTTAAAGGCTTTACATTAGTCTGTGTGCTTGTTTAGTGACCGATTCAGGTGGCAGAAGCGAGATTATTGTTCTGACAGTTTAACACGTGGTCCGAACACTTCAGTGCTGTCCGTGATCGGGCGCTGTGCATTACTCCCCAAGCCTGTCAGAGAAAAAAACATTTTGATCTAAAGATGAAACCCTACCTAGCAGTTTAGCATCGTCACAATACGTGCGAAAAATACTATTTTTTTTATTCCTACTTATTCATGGATCATTTTTTTTAACGTAAAGTGGCCACTCTCATGACTTCAGGGATCCATGCAAAATAATGATGAACAGCTGTAGTTTCTATGCCTCAGACATTCAAAAATAAAATAATGTTTGTAATATTTTCGTAGTTTTGCTCCGTCCGGAGAAAACAATACACGCCAAATTAGTTACTCACTCTCAAACGCGACATCGTGTTAGCAAGATTCACTTTTTTTTCCCCTGCGCTAGTATGTTAGATTTCACATTCCCCTGCGCACTGGAGTTAAAGTCCTCTTCCTGCTTATTGGTTCCTACGGCAGGGCGAACTTCTTTTCTCGTGTTTGACTCGGTTGTACAACGTTATACCATTCAATTGTTGATTGTTTCTTTTTGGTTAAGTCTCCCAAGACGTGTTTCGTAAAAAATGTTATCCAAATAAAACACGAATACAAAGAATACCTATAGTTTTTTTTTTCTGCAGATGATAAAATTTTTTTTTTTCCTAGTCATTACGTGCGCTAGACAGCGTATCATGTAATGTTCGAGGAGGCCAATAAAGAACACTATAGAAAAAAAAAGAAGCCTTACGAGAATTGATCCGCTTTTTGAAACTAGTTCTCTGATTTGCGGTAACTCTAAAAAATGCCTACGTTGTTCGTACGCCATCATGCTGCAAGCCAACTACAATTTTTGACCATACAATAGCTGCCCTCTTGGTTTTTCTTAGAAGCACAACACAGTGGAGCTGGTAACATAGATACTACTAAAAGCAACGTCAAAAAAATGTAAATATGGACTGGTAAAGTTGTAGAAAATCATTGTGTTGTAAATGAAACATATGTATTTTAATTTTCTGCCCAGCGCACTAATATGGTTCGGTATTTTTTTTCCTTTGTGTTCTTTTCCAGACTCGTGTGTATGTAGAGTTGGTATCTATCGGAAGGATATGTAGTGAGTAGGTAGCCCGAATGTAGAACATCAGCAGGGCTTCAGAAAACTAGGAAATCACTATGAATCGAAGAAGGCCTTTAGCAAGAAAATCACATTCTGAAATAATGGCAGACTGTAAAGGTTTTGGAGACTCGTATAGTTTGCAACAGAAAAATTCATCAGGATACTTGCATAGCTTACAACTAAATATCCAGTCCCATGGTTTTTTCTTAAAAGAGAATATAAATTAATAAAGAACTACTATTCGCATTAAAGGAATAACTGATATGTGTCATAATCTAATGTAAGCATACAATAGTCATTCAACGTAGGTCCAGAGAAATATTCGTTACTTGGTGAATAATCGAGCTACCGATACCAGATTTTGAGTAACATAAGTGTACCCAGCACGACAAACTAATTGAAGAAAGGCCTTAGTTTACTGAAGCCATTCTTCTAGCCAAATCCTGAATTAATTCTAAATTGTGTATATATGATGGCATACTAAGTAAAAAAAAGGGCGCAGACAATGTGAATCAAAAAGAAATCTTATGATTTTATTTATTTAAAAATTACATAGAATCAATCGTCCAGTCAACTTCGGATTTGATTTGCTTCACAAAGTCTCGGGAGCACGTGACTGTAGCGTGGCCACGTGGCGCAGCCTACATCAGCGTGGGGCCGGGGTTCCAGCCGGGCTACTCCAGGCACGCGCGCGCGCATGCGCAGGATACTGATCCCTGCTCCGCCCACAAACACGCCCGCTGCGCCACGTGTCCCGTTACACTGAATGTTGAGTGCCGACCGAACGCCTTAGCTCCACAATACAAGTGTCACAAGCACACTGTGTCTTCCCGTCGCTTGCGCACTCGTAACGGAAGAACGTGACCTGCACATGTTCAGCCCGAGTTTTAATGGAAATGTGACCAACTCGGCACTCGTAATTTCTTGGGTTTCGCGTGAATACCTACATCCGCACCAGCGGGCAATGGAGCTGAGAAGTTTGCACGTCTGAGGCCTAAAAGCGTGGGAGCGCTAAGAGCGACCGAGACATGCCCATCAACACTCTCATCGCCTCTACGCGCAAAGCACTGAACTGGCGTGCAGTGTTGCCGTCGCTGACGCGCCTCTTTGAGACGTTCAGCGGAGACCCTACCATCTTAGGACGTTGTAATAAAAATAAAGTTTTGATGCGCGTCCTTGTAATTTTTTTTAAATGTTTTGTACCTGAATGTTCATACCTGAAAATTGCCGTGAAAACACCCGTTTGAGACAGGCTTTAGTGAGATATGGAGGAACTGAAAAACGTATACAGACGAGTTTCTTAAATGCTAGTCGTAAGCAGACCTCACTCAGACACTTCGGACGGTTTTTTAATAAAACTTTTTCTGATGTAGCTCCGCACACCGTTCAGCGGCCTATCCAGGCGGTCACCTTAATTAACATCGATGTCTTCAGAGCCGTTGAGGGTGAAACGATGTGAGTATGGAGCAGCCCCGAAATGCAAGCTTCCCGAGAAAACCCGTCGACTAGCGACATCGTCCGGCACGATACACACGTGCGAAAATCCGGAAGCGACCCCGCCGGGAATCGAACTCGATTCGCCCTGGTGGCAGGCGAGCGTTCTAGCCACTGCGTCACCGCGGTTCCGTCACGGCCTAGGGTGTCGCATGAATATGTATGCTCTAGCGGATAGTATTTTTTTTTGTATGGGAATGAAATAAAAGTAACGAAATAGAGAATTGGCTTTTACAGCTTAAAAGCGGCAGATCTAGACGAGATATTTCGTTTGGAACCAGAATCGGTGCACTACTACATCGCAATCGCGAGATATCCTTCTTGGAAATTTTTGCGCCCCCGCTGAAAATTGCCGCCATTCGTCGCGGATCCCCACCCTCGCCTCGCTCTTGCGCGGCGCCACATCAAGGTCGTACTCTCATCGCAGTCGCATACGCCCTTATCGAACGAGTTCACGTTTATTTCAATCGTGTTATTAGTCGAGAAGTTATATCGAAGAAATCGATCACTCTGCAAACTTAATTTCGCTGTTTCCGTACTGGTACACCATATGTAGACATGATTGGCGCCCATAGTTCAGGACATGTGCAAAAGAAGCAGAGCTGGCGATTTTACATTTAACTTATGGTTATGTGTGTGTGGGCCTATGCGCACTGAGAAGTTAGTTCAATGCTACCATCGTTTTACACGGAAAACAAAACAAGTTTTAAGAATTTATATTGCTAGTTTATATTATTTTAATAGACCATTCGAATTTTTTTTGCATTAAATATGTTAAATAATAATGCTCAAATTCACAAGTTAAAAGATAAATAATTCTTACGAAAACGATATCTGTATCACGACGATTATCTACTCATTAACATTATCTTGTTCGAGCTCATGGCATATGTTCTCTATAGTGCGATTAGTTAGTGTTGGAGTTCGCATATGTGACAAGACCCCAGAAAAGGTGATGACACCAGGGCAAGAAGAAGAGAAGACTAAGACCACGTGGAGATGATACATATTTTAATTAGACGAGCTATTTGCATAGCAGTTTTATAATAGTGTCAGGTAGAGTAGTTCACACTTTGTTTGATGCAGCAGGATTCAGTCATCTCTAGCCGTGTTCGAAGTGCCTATTTGCCTGCTCGTGTCGGTCGCTGGGGAGGCGTGTCTTCCGTCTGCAACCAGAAGAGAGTTTACATTCCAGTAGCGACGCCGACTCACTTTACTGCCCTCTTTCCGTGGCAGCACACGCCAAGACGTCGTGCACACGTGGTATATTCAGGCCGATGCACTCACAGTTCAGCGTCCAACCACACAATATGTAAGGGTCTTCCCTTGTAAACATTTCTGAAGGCTCAGCGTCAGTCCTTCGTTACGAAAGCATAGCGACAGCGATGGAAATATGCATAGACGAGCTTCGGGTGTGTTATCTTCCTCAGATGTTTTAAGCGGTAATTACAGGATTTTATTGCATCGCTCTTCCGAGGAAAATATACAGCATAGTAACTATAGTTTAAAACACTGTTTTTCAGAAGAATAAAAATCATAAACAGAGGGTCACATACAGCAATGCTGATTCGACAGATATTTACATTGGAATAATTAACAATATTGCACAAAACCATTTTACAATGAGACAAACACGAATAGAAAGATCAAACAGCGGCTTGTATAATTCATTCGAGGTTACTTCACACTTTTCTGAAGCCCTGCTAAAGTTATACTTCCAGGGTATTCCTCCGCCTCCTAAAAAAATAAAAGGTTAACTCAGTGTAGGGAATTGCACCAAAGGGACAGCGAACAACATTCGTGCGCACCAGTGCAATATAATTTGGCATAAGAACTATTTCTTACTAAACATTACCAACACACAGATTTTCTGCTGGTTTTTTTCATTTAAATTATAAAATAAATATTATAATTTATAAATAAAATATAATTAATCATTCTATCTAACCAACAATAAGGTAATTTTATATTAACACAAATATAAAACGTTCGTGATAAACGACATGTATAGGAAACAGCCAAACACATCATATATGGGATTGTGTACCCGCTCCCGCCACTTTTTTTATGAAGCTAGTGGCAAGGGTGTTCTTTTCATATGATGTTTTTTATAAGTCTGTTCCAGTCGTGAGTGGACTCTAGGCTATAGTACGAACTCCAGCCGTACACGCTAGCGAGAAGGCGCCCCTTGCCAGTCACATGCGGGAACGGCGTTCGCTAATCAGCGCCTAGTAACTCGCATGTCAGCCTGCATCCCAGCCAATAGGCAATCCGCACTAGCTAATCAGACACAAATGCCCGTTAGAGAGCCAAGCGTAATAAATCAGCGAACGAGTATGTCTACGTCACGTCACTTCTGCGCATTTTTCTATTCTGTGCACAAAACTTCGTGATGAACCAAGTCGACAGTCAAATGGTTAACACGTCATTTAGGCCCCTGTCGGCCCGAAGTACAGAAAGTAATTAATTTAACTTAACGTAAAGAGTATTGTTTAACACGATGTAAACGTCGTATGTTCACCTATTTTAAATAAATTACGTGTAGCGAGTTATTCACCTGAGCACGCTGCCCCCACTTAGCTAGTATGACCTCCCCCCCCCCCCACCAAAAAAAAGGGGGACGTAACAGTAGCCTCTTGTGTTCACAATTGCGTAACATAAAAACCGAAACCCAAACCACTAATTTTACATTTTCTTAAGGACAGCAATAGTTGGTAGGTTCATTGTTGTACTGTCTATAGTTCATAGTTCTATAAATATTTCGGCCGAAGACATTGTGCCATATGAATAAAGTTGAGCAGGTGTTCAAATGTTGAAAAATTTCAACAGATATCTGCGTTCGTGTGAATAAAACACACCATACTGACTTAACTGAGCACATGCTCGCAGTCAACCGGCTATTTCTATACATACCTAATTGAGGAAGTGCCCAGAATTTTCAACTAGCACCTCCTCTTCAGAACCTGCTCGACTTTATTCATACGACCCATTATCTCACCAACTTCTATTTTGTGAACAGTAGTTGAGTTCGTTCGATTCAACTCTTCTACAGCCGCAGTTGGTTACTGATTCGGGATTCATTACGGCATGTCAAATTTAACTATGGCCAAAAAGCATACATAGCAACAAATTACTCCACTAGTCTCTCAGTACTATGCGGTACTCAGAGGCTAGTTATTTTACAATGGCCAGTGCACAAAGTTGCATACTCGCCCCTACTCATTACCACTGCTATTAGAGGGTTAACTATGGACGTTAGATAATTTGTTCCTTAATGAAATACGCTTCATTTGTATTCATCTTCCCCATTTTCGTGTTTACTATCAGTTGTGCAAGTACATCCGGTATAACTCAAAATAAAGGAAAGAACTGCAATCAAAAACCGATTATATTTGATGGCATGTAACAATGGTAGACGATATTAAAATCAAATGAAACTATAAATACAATACCTTCACGACACATGTGATAAATTTTAACAGTTACGTTAAAATCGATATCAAAACTGAGCAAGCATATACATTTTTTTTAAAACTGTATTTATATTTCCTATAAATAGGCCTTTTGGGAAAAGAATCCCCTGCATATTTCCGTAATCGACCTCAGAACTCTCTTGATGTAACGAAAAATACATTTGGTGGGAAACACTGGTGGGGATACAGCTGCCAGTAGAGCGTCGCATGCACAAGTAAGTCTAACTGCGCATGCGCGATGCAATTATAGCGACTACTATCGTGATAGCCGCAGTCGCGCCAATCTACTTAACAAAATAAACACCGTGGTACAAACGAAGCGATAAAAGTTGTTCTTTCTCCGCGATTTTCGGCGTTCGCTTTCTGTCCAGACACTGTTCTGTTGGCCCGCGGAAGTCTGGATGGGAGAACGTGCCGCACATTGACGCTACCCGGTGACCTTTCTCGGCGCATTCTCCACTCCCCTCCAAAAATATAATTTGGTCAGGGGCCGCGGTGGATGAGCAGTTAGACTGCTCGCCTCCTACCAAGGCGAACCGGATTCAATCCCCGGACGGATCACTCCCGAATTTTCGCATGTGTGAATCGTGCCGGACTATGTCGCTGGCCGGCGGGTTTTCTCGGGGATCTCCCGTTTCCCCCGCCCCTTCATTCTGGCACTGCTCCATTCTCACCTCATTTCACCCTCATGGGCTCTCAAGACCTTGTTTTAAAGGGCCGCCCAAATCTATCAACAATTCATTACGTCGTTGTGCCATCTTCGCGTCGGTTTACCCCCCCGACGCCGCAGAAAGGCCTCAGCTGATCAGTGGCACTTGAATATTGCAATCTTACATTCGGTTTCATTATTGTTGTGTAGGGTTGAAACTCAAAATGTGTGTTTTTATGGAGGAACCGTGTTATATTAACAAAATGGTTTACTCCACTCATTGCTATGTTACATTATACCACAAACGAATCACATTATCTACCAAAAAGTAATTGGGCACCCGTGAAGATAGGTAATTCAGTACGTCAGTTGAGGTGTGTTTCACGGCCTTCGGCGTAGGACCGCTGGTGTTTGTCCCTGATAGCATGAACACAGAGGCCCCGTGTTACTTCCAGGATTAAAATGCCAGGTGCCATGTTTCAAGGGCTACTATGCAGTGGTACGCCGACAACAAAGTTCGCCTATTGGACTGGCCCGCCCAGAGCCCCGAGCTCCACCCTATAGAACATCTTTGGGACGAATAGGATCGCCGGGTGAGGGCTCGTCAGGCGCGGCCCAAATCCATTGCTCAACTCATGGAATGGTTGCAAGAGGAATGGCGGTGAATCCCCCGTGGATACCCTGCAAACACTCGTAGAAAGTATGCTAGACAGGGTGGCTTCTGTTATGGCCGCAAGAGGTGGCCCTACGAGATTCTAACGGGGTGACAACCGCCGAGCAAACATTGTGGACAGGTGTCCGATTAAATTTTGGTAGATAGTGTATAACATTCAGTATTTATGTTGTAAAACATTTGAACATATTGTATATTGTAAGGTTATTATTATTATTATTTCAGTTGCAACACTGTTGTCGTTTCATCGGCATACTGCTGTCGCTCTCACACAGTGTGGTCATCACTTTTGCAGGTGACTGTACCACAAAGTAAAACCGCAGCGTGGAACAAATGCAACACGTCCCACGTTGGACAACGTATATCTCCCCCCCTCCCCAACCATTTTATAAAGAGTTCCGCGTTCACGGATGCAATCCGTCCAAACGGAACCTCACCCGCAACATCGAAAAACGGGAAATCCAGTGGTTTCGTTGGTTTTGTGCGATATGAGTAATTGCTCAATAATGGCTACATATGGTGTCGAAAACGTGCTCACTGCAGTCTACATGAGAATACAAACCACATAAAAACGTTGTCGTGTTTCGTTATTTTCCCTTTTTCTGTATCAGGATCGTTTTAGGCGCTTCCCAGTATGTGACGCCACAGATTTGCGGAAATATAAACTCCTCTGTATTGATTAATTCTACTAATTTCAGTACAATGTAACTCTTCAATAGAACAAAAATTTTCACTCTAATTACAGTTTATTCATACAAATAAATGCCACTGTTTGCTAAAGCGAAATTTGTATTTCATGTCGTTTCGATGCCCTATAATTTGTAGGCCTGATAATATATTTGTTTGATAGCAAATGACAAAAAAAATTGAAATGGGAATATTTTAAAATATTTCATACACACAGAATTCGCTTGCGTGGATACAATATAGAAATCATAATTTTTAACTGATAATAAGAGATTCATAGATATGTCGTCCGATACAATTACTTCTGTCAATTTAAGAAATAAAATATAAATATTAGTTAAATATGTAACTTTTATTTATAAAATTATACTTTACCCAATTGCTGGTTGTGACATCCTCTAATTATCCTTGAAAATACCAGTTCGTAGACACGTCGCCTGAGCCTTTTATTTCTGTAAATTTTACAAGTTAAATATAACTATTTAAAATACCAAATCCACAATCTTAATGTCTTTTGTAAGTTGTAAATTAATGTCTATGATTTTAAATACATTTTTCTTTTTTCTATGAGTACATAAATCTAATTGTTTTGCTTTATGCAATGGGGGATATATATAACATAAATATCATTACCCAGGTTATCATAAATACTTAATTTCAACCCTTGCAACAACAGATACCCTAGTAGCTCAGATGACTAGGGCATCTACCACGCTGGCGACCACCAGGTCGCGCAGTTTAAACTCTCATTCCTCCATAATATTTTTGATAATTTTAAAGGAATGAATAATAGCGCTCCTGGTTGTCGATCGACGACTTGTAAATAAGATGGCGGACGACAGTGGCACACACCAGCACCTCCTATCAGTAGATGAAGGAACTACTGCAAAAGATGGCGAACACACCCCAGCACCCCAAGCAGACGGCGAGGGAACTATATAGATCGTGGCGGGCGAAGATGGCGACAAGAGAGAGAACGGAGGGGTTGGGAAGAAAGGAAAGAGACACGATGGAATAAGAGAGAGACAAGATGCAATGACAGAGCATGAAGAAACAAGATAGAGTGATAGACAGCCAATATAGCATGAAAATACAAAATGAAATGATAGAGTATAAAGTGGAAAAACAAAATGGTGGACGGAAACAAAAAAACGGATTAAAGAAAAAGGATCCAAAATTGCAGCAAATTCTCAGATCCTCAGCCGTCAGCTTATGTCCTAGAAATCCCATTTTCCATCTACATGTTGGACCGTTTATTTTCTCTCGTCGATGTATAGACGACTGAGATAATTTTCGTTGCTTTTAGACGAAGAAAGAAGGAAAGCTTGTTTATACAGAGTGGGAATAAAACATTACACAAAATTAAGGATGAAGTGATAAAGAATCAACCAACGTTAAAAAGCAAATAGAAACCAAACACCTACTGTGCGTGCAGTATTGAATCAAATTATACAATTAACTTGTTAACTTAAAATTTATGCCAACCAATTATTGTGGACGGGTTGGTTTTTACCGTTGCCTTTGAATCTTAAAGGCTTAATGCCTGCTGTTCTCTCTGGTTATTTTCGAGGAAGCTGAAGATAATTTTAAATCTCGGTGCGAGGCAGGCGTAAGGCGTGTGTTAAAATGTGTCGCTGCACATAGTATCATAAAGACTTGGGCGGTAAAAATACAAAAAAATATTCATTGGGAAAAGGAAGCGAAAAAAAAAATCGATCTATGAAAAAAAAAAAACATTGTTCTTTGTCTGATGAAACAAACGACTGACAAAAGTTTCCGGCTTTTTACATTTGCTGTAACTTATTAACATCTGAAAGTCGTTGGAGTGTTCTGACACGATTTGTGGCTGGACAGTAACGATTAGTTCATAAACTGGGTACTGGCGGGCTCTGAACACAGCGAGAAAAGGAGGGCCCCAATAATAGTGTCTATTATTAGTGCTTGTGCGTCTAGACGAATTAATCTGTGAACACCAGGTGAGAGCAGTATCATGCTTAGGATTTGAAAATACACTCTAAATCTGATTTAACAGCACCTGAATTTATCATTTAACTGATGAATTAGTGAAAAAATGCCAATTTTCTTTCTCTTAAAGATTCAGTGACATTTTCCATCGATTCATCAACCATTTCAAATTAAATATAGCCTAAACTATTAAAAAAATATTTCTTTAATATAAAATTCGTCTTTCTAATACCATTTTACGAGACAACATGATCATTCAGTTTTTTTTTTTTTTTTTTTCCCCTCCAAATGTCTCGATTTTTTTCTTAGTCTTAAGTTTAAATGCTCTCAAGACCTCACTGTTAAGAGCCGCCCAATTCGCTCTACTCACTCGCTCTCAAATTGTTTCTGTAAAATACATTTTCACAACAAACTGATATTTGAATCTGTCAGTACCACCTGAAATTATAGGTTTCACTGCACTTGAGAATTTACTTCTATCGCACTGCAAAAAAACACTTATATTACGAACTAACAAATTATGCCTATTTCATGGTTTTTAGGTTGTACTCAGGCACAGTTATCATCGAACGCGACATTTTACGGAAAACCACGAACGCACAAACAATTATCAACATTTTGCAACGCCCAAAAAAAAAACAATTAACGCAATGTAAGACTTAAAGATAACACATAAAAAGAGTCTAACCACACTGACACGCACTTCAGTAGGCCTACATAGTATTCTAAATGTATGGGAACCAAATAATTTCCTTCTACATTTAGCATTTGGTACTACGGGAAAATGGGGACCACGGTGGCTGAGCGATTAGCACGATCGCCTCCCACCAAGGCGAACCTGGCTCAATCCTCGGCCGGGTCACCAAATTTTCGCAAAGTGTGGGCCTCGTGCCGGACGATGCCGTTGGTCGGCGGGTCATCTCGGGGATCGCCCCTTCATTCCGGCTCTGCTCCGTACTCACCCCAATCACCCTCATCGGCTCTCAAGACCTCACTGTTAAGAGCCGCCCAAATCACTTCACTCACTCACTACAGGAAAACGCTGATCATCATTTTTAATCCATACTGTTTACATTGAACGCGGTATCAGAATAGCCAACATGGGTGCAGAAATTTCCTGTCACACAAACATTTCCGTATGTTAATTATTTATGATTAACGTAACATTTTGATGGTTTTATTTAATCGTAGAGGCTACTACGCAAATATTTTAAGGTACGTGTTGATCGTGGTCTTCCCGTAGAGCTGCATTATTCCGTATTAACGTGTGGTTACAACTGAAGAAAGACAACTCAGTGCACATACCGTGACTATCATTAACACTACCCATGCCACCTTGAAAGAATCAACCAGTTCTTTAATTTAACTAACGTAGACGTAGAAAATATTTTCAAAGTCTTGCAAGAATTAGGAAATTACGTGCTAATAAAAAAAAACACATTTCACTAATTTCATTAAAGAACTTAATATGTGCAAACGATGTCCTAAGACTCCCCTCAGTGCTAAGTTAAATTATGGAAACTTTGAATGCCAGACGCGGTTTTCCGAAATTCCCGAATGAATGGCCGAGATGTTGTTTTCTGCGCGCGGCTAAGTATCGTAGCGGGAACATGGGGTAGAGAGCTCATGCAAGCTGCACAGAAGTCACTCTCCGTGTTACAGCATTCATATGGTTTTCTGTCAATATCACTATGAGAAACAACGTGGGCGGGATCTCGAGTACGCAAGTTCTTTGAGATATCTATACAATAACTTACCTGTCCAAATTTTAATGCAACTAGCGTATACTTAAGTTCTTAAAAATAGTGAATTCATATAAATTGAAGGGTCCATTGAAAATTCAAGGCCCGTTCACAGGATTTAAAAATGGGAGGCGTTTTTCTGGTAGGGGCCAAGTTATAAAAAACATTACCATAAGCTTCACAATGAATACAGCTTTCTGGCACAGCCATTTATGGACACATTCAGGGGACAACGAAATAGCTTTACTTTTTTTTTTTAGGTTAACTAAGATCGTCCCAGTTTGTTTATAATTTTCGAAACGGTCTTTGGTTTTGTCTGCTGCAACTTCAGGGGAGGGGTTTCACCACCAAAATTCCTCCCGTGCGCACGGTTTTAGTTCCATCACGGTTGAACATTTGAATTCGTCAGTGGTATTGAAGATGCGCGAGTCAACAACGGGATCGTGCGCAGAAAACGAGAATCGGGTTATCTCGCCATTAAAGTTGTCTCCGAAACCGACACGAGCCCACTATTTAGGTTGGTTAATTGACCACGTGAAAAAGTTTAGGCCGTTAATATTTGAGGTATCGGGTCGAAAATTTTCTGATCTGTTGAAGGACGCTAAATCCACAAGTACCTCCGGAAAAGTGTCTGCAATTTTCTGCGTTTTGTTTTACGACTTTCATTATGCAAATTATGTGAATTCACATCAATGACAAAGAAGGGAAACGGAACTGTGAATCACAAGTACGTCATATTCTTCACTTTTTTTTTTTTTTTTACTCCTGCAAAATATATTTGAAACAATTTTTGTAACAAAAATCATAACTTAGTAAAATTCTCTTTAAAATGGTGATTTTCCTTATGGGAAGAAGTAAAGAAAATTATTTTATAATATTTCCGAAAGAGTGTGCTTTTTATATCATCGTTTATTTTCCTTTACTTCGACTAACTCTCAACTTAGAAACATGGAAACATTCGGTAATAGTTCGTAAACTGAACCCTGGGAGCGCTTTCTAATGTCTTTCGAATTCCAGCACCGTAAATCACAAAATAACGAACTCGGACACGGCGTTATATGCTATTCACCAATAAGTGAGCACTTTTGAAATCAACCTTAGAAAAAATGTTCTGCTCCTACCGGCATATATTTTACGGGCGCACAAAGTGACGTGCGCTCAATAAAGTTGGTAACGATAGGGGGAAAGTAGTTCCTTACCTTACCTTTGAATAAAAACTGTTAGGTAAAACCACTTGTGACAACTTAAATTATTTATCTCCCTCTGTGGCGTTTATGCATCGAAATGTAAAAATTAGCAGATTTGTAAAATGTTTTCATTTCTAATAATCTCACAGTTTCACTCGACCGATGCATTAATAAAGTGATACGGCCCATGACAGTGATAATTTTACATAAGGCGGAAGGCTACACAGCGTGCATAGAAGTATGTCTTAAGCAGGGCTTTCAATAGAGCTCAGTTCACTGTGGAGAGCCTATAGCCTGTACCACGTACCTGTGAGCGGAGCGGGCTCAGTTCACTGTGGAGAGCCTATAGCCTGTACCACGTACCTGTGAGCGGAGCGGGCACTCGCACGGACTGGCCGAAGCCCGGGGGCAAGAACAAGGGAGGCCGTGGGCGGTCGCCGGGGCGGGAGTTGGGCCGATGGACTCCGCCTCCGATGCTCACCATCACCGCACTCTTGGTGTCGTACTTGCCGTCCGTCACAGTCACGTACAGGTAGAGGCTCTCTCCGCCCTGCCAACACCACAACAATCACTCCCCTTCCCTACACAGTACATGCAACGTTACTACCCAACTTTCCTGACGCCCTGCTAACGAGCATAGCGTAACCAAGCCTAGAAAATTACACCAAACGGACAACGTACACCGTTTTAGGGCACTCTATTTAATCATATTTTGCATGAGAAATATTTATTACTAGGCATTATCAACATACATTCCTTCTATGTGATTTTTGTCATTTATTATTATTAACATATTATAATTTGTACATAACATATAATAAACAGGTTCAATTAAACAATAATAAGAAACCATTACGTTAACAGCAGTTTAAAACGCTTGTGACACTTGACATAGTCTATTTAGGAACCACCCAAACTGTAATGCAAAGAATAATATTTCATAGGTTTTGTTAGAATGTGTGATGGTACTGCAAATATAATATAACTTCGCGGCAGTGTGTGTGTGACATGTGTGAGTCTACGTATGTGTATATATATATATATAATAAGAATACCCTATACCTCAGTAATGCCCATAAAGAGCACCTTTTGCTGTTCACAGGCCCACGCTAGCTGAGCGGTTAACCTGCTCGCCTCCCACCCAGGAGAACCGGGTTCTATCTCCGTCCGGGTTACCGGATTTTCGCAAGTGGGAATCGTGCCGGACGATGACGTTGGTCGGTGGGTTTTCTCAGAGATCTTCCGTTTGCCTTTCCCCTTCATTCCTTCCGGTGCCGCTGCATACTCACCTCAATCACCCTCATCGTCTCTCAAGACGTCGCTGTTAAGAGCCGCCTAAATATCCTCACTCTTTTGCTGGCCACGGAATATATATTCCGTGGCCAGCAAATGGCCATATATATATATATATATATATATATATATATATATATATATATATATATATATATATATATTCTTGTTTAAGGTCTACTTCCCCATTAAACTTCTCGATGGATTACATTTCCAACAAAAACGTATTGCATGCTAACTTCACCAAGTTGCTTGGAAGGTATGAGTGGCGCGGACTTACTGCCCCGACTCGCCTTTGTTCTCTGTTATTATATGTTATATGCTCATGGACCTGTTCACATAATTCATGCGCCATTCAAGCGAAGCAGCGGAATTGTTAGCAATTTGTGTTACTGATATGCGGATTCAGGCTATAATGTGTACAAAACAAGAAACCCTTACGTCGGAGACCAGAAATCTAGAAACTCATCTTGCAATACAACAAGCGTTAGAACTATTTTGGTTATTTTGCTGTGTCAACTTAACTATAAGTCTGTATGCCAGTGTGTACTGTAGCGTGTGTATATATATATATATATATATATATACACACACACACACACACACACACACACACGCTAGCAGCAGTTTATTAGGCAGAACTTGAAGCTCTGCTTGTATCTTCTTGTAGCTGCTTCTACACAAGCGCTAGAAACGCAGGGTTTGAAAAGTTTAAACGCGGGCATTTTTGGACTTGTCTGCACGAAAGTGTCCAAAACGCGAATTTTCAGCGTTTTTTCGCTTAGTTTCAAAATGAATCCCGTGCAAATAGAATGTGTTGGGGCATAGTATTGCAGTATGAAAAGTAGTTAGATGTGTAATGGCAGAATACGTTATCGAGCTCATCCTACGCTTTCCGACCATTTATCATTAGGTAATTTTCACACGTCCTTCCGACAATCACAGAAAGCATCCCGAGAAATTCTTTCAATATTACAGAATGTCAGTAACGTATTTCAACGAATTACATGGTTTAGTTAGCGACTGTACAGTGAAAAAGGACACTGCCTTGAGAAAGAGCATCCATACCGCTGAGACTTGTAGTAACCTTGAGAAGTTAACACATTTATTGTGTATGTGATATATGTATGTAAAAAGTAGAGTGGCATGTTTATGTTAAGGTAATACACAATGATATCATTACTTACTCGACTGTATTGCAGAACATGTTTGTAGAGCTACGACATTGTATGCAAGTTTGTATTATTAAATTGCATTCGACAAAGTAAGGAAATCCAAAATGTTGAAATCATCAAAATGTGAATCCGCGCTCATTACTGAAGAGGGAGGGGGTTAACAATACGCGTTCCACGTGCAGGTGAAGTGTAGTAGTTGTGACGAGTGCGGCAATGATCACCTCAGTAGTTTTCAGTCAGGCCTGCATTTTGCCGATTGAAGAGGCATACTGTTTAACGCTGGCACAAATGAAATCAAGAACGCCTGATGACCATATAAATCAGTTTCACGTTCCTCGCCGAGTTGCGACTGTTCTCTCTGAATAGATAAACTTTCCGACAAAAGGATATCAAAAGCTTAGCTGACGATGCGGAAGGGTTCTCGCTGTCTGGTCTCTTGGCAGTGTTGTCTGCGGAGGTCGCGACACTGCCTCATGGGAGGTGACACATCCATTTCTCTCAACGAGGTGGGCGAAGTACCATGTTGACATTCTTGAGCGTGACTATCACCAGGTTGATCCGGGGTTTCACGCAAGTCCTCTCCGCGGTCCACATCTCCTTCCATTGCAAGACGAATATTTGGTGATGTCTGAGCACTACCTTTGACGCTCGGGAGTAGGAACTGCAGTTCGTGATAGAAAATATAAGGCTTGAACTTAATGGCAGCCTTTCCTGTTCCAGTCTCTGTTATTTGTTTGTGGCTCACCCCGAAGTTGTGCTGTATGGCTTTCTACTTCTTCATAATCTCCTTTGATGAACCACATAACGATCTATTCGGATTTGCTACATAGAGTGTACATTGCACAGTGTGCAATGTTCTTGAAATTAAAACATACGCAATACACTTTATCAATCTGACGTATGTATTATAACTTAATTGGTTTTTTTTTTTTTTTCAGGTATTTGGCACCAGGAGCAACCTTCGGAGAGCTGGAATTTTATTTTTAAATCTCAAAGAAAACTGTTCAGTGATAATGAAGGAAACATGTGAAGCGGTCTTGAATGTCTTGCTGCCTCTACAATTGTGGTTGAAAAAAGCTGCCGCATTAGAAGAACTAACCAATTTCCCTAACTGCATAGGTTACACAGATGGGAAGCACATCAGAATCCAGTACCCACCCAATACTGGATCGGACTATTTCAACTTCAAGAATTTTTTCTCAATTGTGCTCGTGGCTGTAGCTGATTCCAACTACTATTTCACAGCAATAGATTTCGGTTCATACGGGCAAGGGGCAGACTCCTACATTCTCAAATGCTCAAATATCTGGAAATGGTTAACCACTGGTCGACTTGATTTGCCTTGTGATAAATCTCTACCCACACACACTATAGTGAAAGGTGCACCAGTTCCTCATATTCTACTAGGAGACGAGGCATTTGGCCTATCAAGGCATGTGATGTGACCATATCCATAAAAAAAATTTGTAAAATGAAAATAATTTTACAACTACAGACATGCTAGAGCGAGGCGCATTATGGAGGGTGCATTTGGAGTTCTCAGTAACAAATGGCGCATTTGGCATTCAATGATTCTTGTTCTTCCAGACTTCGTATCCATCCACCATCGTTAAGTGTTGCTGCGTTTTGCATAGTTTTACTAGGATGGACGGGTATTGTCTTGAAGATACATTATCGTGTAATATGCACGATGTAGTAGAAATGCCCAATTAAGGGGGGACGTTCACATGACTTACAAGGGAAAGAACACTTTCATGGTTATTTTTATATACCTGGTACGCTCCTATAGCAAAATGACCAAATCCGTTCTTGTGGTACCTTCGAATAAACACGTTGCACATGTTACAATATCTCTTTTGTAAGAAATATTCAATGTGACGTTTATTTTCCTATGCTCCCAAGGGCTTTATTGCATATAAAGCTGAAGACCCGTTACATGACTGAAAACATCAAAAGAAAGCCAAACAATAACATAACATGCGTTTATAACATATAGGATTTGCACTTCCGTCACCATTAGGCATAATTACCGTCAGATAGTTAACATCGTAGGACTGTTTACATTCAATTATGCAGTGGAAGTGAGCTACACATGTGTATGCCATATATACCACGCCGACATATATGAGTTTATTATGGGCTACACTCACACAAACACTCCAAATTTATACGGGCCCCTTAATGTAATAACAGACATGCACTTATCCATATATACATGGGTCATTTTCTATGGAGAGGGGCACTTACTTCCAATCGGCATGCATATCCTCGCCTATTTGTGCCCAAAATGCTGCCTTTACTTCTTATTACCGCCCAACATGCTGCTTTTACTTCTTATTACCGCCCAACATACTGTCTTTAATTCTTATTACCGCCCAACATGCTGCCTTTACTTCTTATTACCGCCCAACATGCTGCCTTTACTTCTTATTACCGCCCAACATGCTGCTTTTACTTCTTATTACCGCCCAACATGCTGCTTTTACTTCTTATTACCGCCCAACAGGCTGCATTTTCTTATTATTACCGCCCAACATGCTGCCTTTACTTCTATGTTCGAGTATTCTTTCAGCGCACTATTGTACGCAGGTGGACGCTTCTCCACCTCACATATGAATATTTCCGTGTCTAACATGTCATACATTGTGTGGATTTACAAAAAAAAAAAGTTTGAATCAAAAAGTGTGAAGAAACTACGAAAAGACATATTATTGGCAGCGCCCCTAAGTATACAGAGGTGCAAGAGCTACGAACTCCAGTTTCACGCGCCAGCCATTCCGAGCCTGGTCACTTATTTGCCAACCGGTGTACCCGGCAAATCTTACCTCCAGGCGAATTTTACCCCCAGGTAGGAAAGGACGGACATCCTCGCGGTCGAGCCAGGAAAAGAACGTACTAGGTACATAATTGTACCACTGGTGAGATGTCGGCACAGTGGAGTGCCACACAGAAAGAAAAGGGCAAATTTACGGAATAGGGGCTCTTCGGGAAAATAAATTGCGTTTCTCTTAAAGTGGTATAATTTCACTCTACTAATTACACAGCACATGAAATGACTACGCTTGAAAATATTCCTGGGGAAACTCCAAGATTCGCTGATGCGTGACATCTGTTTTGACACGTGTGGCCACTCAGGTATTCAGGAGGTAATAATCGCCTGCTACACTGGCAGCCAGATTATAGGGAATATCTCGCAACACACGATAGCCGTCCCGACACAAGCCCTCGGGCAGCCAATCACAAGATGTGTGTTCCCACATCAAAGGAGCCGCGATGCCTTTTTCACATAGTGAGTTTGTAAAAATTAGCTATTTTAGAAAGGTCTACAGTAAATATTACTAAAACACTTTATTATTAAATAAGCGCTTAAATCCTGTTAAAGGAACACCTTTCTACCTACTCGTATCCTTTCCGCATACGCATGTACATCAATATTATTGCGTCGACAAGACTAATAGCCCTCAGTCAACAATCAAGTGAAAGAGTGCTATTTTCAGAAATATAAATATGTCACGTATTGACCACTTGTACGTGTACAAAAAAAAACCGCGAACACTTTGTTCACTAATATAGATAATACATTTTTATGACTTTGAAAGACAGAAGTGTTTTTTTCTTTTCTATAAAGGATATAAAGGAGGTATTCCTTGAAATCCCCACACTAAAATACACGCTGTTAACTGCAGTGAATAATTTCAATGATCGATTCCAGAACTGGTCACCACACTGCTACACACGCACACTCGCATACACACAAATATGCTCGTATGCATACAAATACACGCTACTAACTGCAGTGAATAATTTCAATGATCGATTCCAGAACTGGTCACCACACTGCTATACACGCACACTCGCATACACACAAATATGCTCGTATGAATGCAAATTTATACATTCACGCTCGTATACAAAATATAACTTAAATATATATTTGTAAGTTATACAGTCAATAAGTCTAAAAACAATTGAATGCCAATAAAAGTTATGTACTTTAATAAAGTTTTCAAATGTTTTTTTTTTTTCTCTCTCAAACTCTCCTTGTAGCTGCATGACACGGGGGGAAAATTGAGCTACCAGTTTAGTTTCACATACAAACAATGGCTGGGCAAACAATAGCGGAACTATTTCTACTCCAGGCCAAAATAATTACAGTAAATCGTGGGGAGAAATCGCACCTGTACTGGTTCTTACACAGTAAGAAAGGCTTACAATGACTTGTACAGGATTGTAACACAATATCGCAACTACAATGCACTAAACTGGACAGCAGCTTCTTCAAATTCCTTGTAGGTGTTAACTGATATTAGTAGACCTATTCATGTAGACCCATTCCTGCCTTACATGCTAAATAAAGCTGGCGTCTAAGGTAAATTACAAGCTATATTGTGGCAGTTGTTTGTAACACAAAGACCAGTCTGTACAAAATAAAGCAATATACTGAGAAACAGTACAGAGTACTTCTAATGAATAGAAATGAAATGACGAAATTTTCTTTGCAGTAAAATATGGGTTAAAAAACCTGAATAAGTAATTTTTTTGCAGCTTTTGAACGTACATTTGTTTACAGTACAATTACATGTTTAGCATCGTCTAATAAGTATTTAAGCATTTACTACACAAAGCTATAAATTTTATAGGCCACTTCGGAATTTAGGTATTAAAAATAACCATTTTTCTCCCGATAAACTCATTAAAATTCTTATAATAAGTAAGTCGAGCAGAAATAAAACGTGTCACAATGCTAACTTTACATGACAAAGAAAAGTCTCACTTTCAACACGGACGGGTGTATAGGGGCATAACCAGCATTCTTTCGGAAATAATTTCAAAGATGATCACTATCAATATACTCCATTATAAAACTACCCCCTGACTAATAAATCCCTTAATGATAATTTGGAACAGCTGTGTACTCTCAACTATGTTGAGCGTCAACAAAACGGTTTATTAACTCCATAAATTTATAGAAATTTGTCGTAACAATATTACTTACTATGCCCGTTATGTCAGGGGTATTTATTTATTTCATTTCATTTCGTCTTTCGTTGGAGAAGCTAGGCTAAAATGCCTTCTCTCACACTTAACAAAATTGAATACGATGTAGCACACACATAAAGGTTATTTTAAGAAACTGTATTCTGTTAGGTATTTTGTATGAAAACTGTAGATATGATTGGTCGGAACAGACGAGCGACTTACATGAAAGTTTGAGTAACGCGATAAACTTTGTGTTTTTTACCGTTAAAGGTGTGAAATGAGATTATATAGGTACGACGAATGCAGTAGTGGGGGAAATGTGAGAACCTCGAGAAAACCCTCAGGCGAACTGCATGGCCCGTCATATTTCTCTCTTACGAAAATTCAATAGTTACTCCGCAGGGGATCAAACTAATATAGTATTTGTGGGAGGTAAATACTGTAGCCAATACACCATATATATATATATATATATATATATATGGTGTATTGGCTATATATATATATACACATATACATATGTACATATATATACATATATACATATGTACATATATATTCATATATACATATATACCCATATATGCATACAAAACTGTGAGCAGAGGTAATAAAATACCAATAATCCATTTATCTCATTTATAAAACAACCTACCAAAAGCGTTATCAACAAATAACATTTTGGATTGTCGCACCCTTGATAAAGGCTTCTGGATATGCGTTTACTTTTACTATACAAAAGACCATATTGTAAAAAAAAATTTGCATTCCATATATAATTATATAAAAATATAAATATTATATTGAGTGTATATATTATATATCGTATATATAACATTATAACGCACAGTCACCGTTTTATGAACAGAAAATGCCGGTTTTACCACACGTTGTACAGGAACCACTTCACAGAGTGGCCAAGGATTTGGGTGTTCCTCGACAGAGAGAGGTGGATAATCCGTCTCTGCTATCTCAAATCCACCCTTCACCCATTCTGAATTCTTATCGTCATGAATATATTCTGTTTCGGTGTTGGCGTTTTGTGTGACTAGAGATGAGGGTATGTCTTAAAATATAATTTCAGCTGCACCACTGAAAAACCCATAATAGAGTAACTCTTTTGAATGCTATTAGCGATAATAAACAAACTAATAAATTCAATAAACTAAGGTAATGCGCAGTGTAGTTGCAGTGGCTGATGTAGTAATTCATTTTAAAACGAGGGAGAGATTTGGGCGGCTCTTAACAGCGAGGTCTTGAGAGCCGATTAAGGTGATATGGAGCAGTGTCGGAATACAAGGGCAGGGGAAAACGGGAGATCTCCGAGAAAACCCTCCCGCCAGCGGCATCGTGCGGCACGAAACCCTGCGTAGCGAAAATTTGGAGGCGACCCCGCCGGGGATCGAACACAGTTCATCATGGTAGTAGGCGAGCATCCTAACCCCTACACGAACCGCGGCATTTGAAACCGAAAATTTAAAAAGTCATCCATTTTACTAATTGTTTCATAACTGTGGCAAGGTTAATGTGAATTAAATGGGAAGACGCTATACCACGCACAGCTGGTTGCCATAATCGGACAGGTATGACACTCCCTCTCAGAGTACAGATTGCTGGAGGTGACATGACATACGGGTATGTATTTATTTGTATTCTATTGTGTATTACTAGCATCAATTTTATACTAATAGACTAAATGGATATGTAAAGACTGTAGGCCTAAGGGATGGCTTACACAAAACAATTATGTAATAGTTTTTTCTTTTAAAAATGGCACTTGCTACCGTAACTGTATCCATAATTCGGATGTCTAGGTTGGTGGTTCTGAGGTACAGCAAATAACCTGTCCACGGAGGATCTTCACTTAAATGTTGATTCCTAAGTCAGAAAAACCTAGGACTCTATAAAGACTTTATAGTGCCTAAAAACATATTACGTCATAGGTGCCGGAAAGAAGAGCAGACAAGTGACAACATTATTTCCTATGTGTATACATGCAATAGTTTGGACTGGCCATAGTTCTTTAAAAACAAACACTACCTAAGACCCACAAAGCTAGAATTACATATTACCAAAACCTTTAGCAATTTGTAATACTATCAAAAAAATATAGCTGCTTAGTGTATAGATTAGTAATTAAATGACGGGAAAAAAATCAGTTTCAGTCATCCTTTCATTACGTTTAGTGTTTTATGGTTGATTGAACACAATTTTGTGTTGTTAAGTGATATGAATCATGTTCTCATTTATCACATTTCCGATATTGCCATACTGAATAAGCATCGATAATGTAAAAACGCAAGGATAGACCCGTTTATGAAAATAGTGTCGTCTTAATCGATGAGGCCATTTAAAGGAACACGTAATTTAACAAAATTATGTGAATGTAGTCAGGAGTGACAAACATAGAGATACGAAACGAATTTCAACACGAAGAATGTAGGTGTATGAGTATTCGCGTAAAATGATATCTTAAATTTTAAAATATATTACTTAAATAAGTATAAGTTAAGACATCACAATTCTCCCTCTTACTTATCCATACTCGTTAATCTACGTCCCGATTGATTATGTATGACACGTAATATTTCCACAATTAATATGATCAAGATTTATATAAATGTGAACTGAAGCGCCTGTACTGTGTCGAAACTCCCATTATACGAGATAATAATATAATGTAATTTCCTACCTTTGGCATCCATATTCGTCATAACACCATGGGTAACATCCTCTTGCATTGATGTGTAAGAATTAATGCACTTTATTTACTAGACATGTGCCTTCTTATAGATAGATGGTGACAGTTTTTTAAGATCCAAAATATAAATTGGAATCAATTCCGACTTGTATATGTCTTTTTCTAACGCTTGAATTATTTTTATACGTTTTGTGACATGTGCATATATATATATCCTTTCAAATCTCACTAATCGATCTGAAAGTAATTTTATTTTAATATATACAATGTATGATTCATTAGGTTAGTCTAAATTCCAGTGCGTCTTCCGAGTATGTAGGCTACAAAACACTAGTTTACAATTTCCCATCAGAACTTCACAGAAATGCCATAAAAACCATGTTTAGGTTATTAGTTTTGTAACACATCTAGGCTTTCGTGAAAGATTACTTCATGTTATAAGATCGAAGTTGTATTAAAACTCGTTCAAAATTGTTTTTAACTAAAAACATATTTAAGTTAAAGACTTCAAGCCACTCGATGTTGACCCCAAAGGTGTGACTTTTCTGTTGGCAAGAAGTTAGTGTGTAATGCGCAAATAGCATGTGCACTCTTCCCCATACATATTCTGTGTAATATAATGACTATTGACTTAAGGACATCACCAAAATTGACAAAGAACGTCATAGGCCACATTCCAGTTGTCTGAAATGAACGTCATATGTAGTAAACCTTTGATTATTGTATGGCACCCGTCCAAGTAAATTGATATATCATGGACTCTTCAATAATTTGCCAATATACTGAATTAGGGAACACTCATTCATTCTTCAGGTGAGTGTGGCAAATCAACTTTGAAAGATCACATATTGTATATGCAAAACCACAGTTCTTAACTAACTATTTTGACATTTGTCCGACAATTTTCTTAAGTACTGATTCCTTGGCTACTATAAATGAGCAGATTTTAAAACAAATTACGACTTAAGTTGACTTTATGAATACCAAGTTTGCTTGCCAAGTGCAGTTTTCATTGGGTATTATAAGGATGCGCATATTTGAGAGATACTACACAGCAGCACATTTGGATATGTAAACAGACGTACGCTCGTACACTCGTAAATAGCGCATACCTGTAAAATCTCTAACGTTACGTTTGAAGGTCCTCTAAAACGATCATTTTCAAAAACGAGCATATCTTGAAGTCACAAGTTTACAGCAATTCCGTATGAGCCGGTGTTGAGGCTGTAGTAGAGCATGCTTGTTTGAATTTGGAAATATCTATTTGAATGTCAAGGATTCTGAATGTAACATATTAACTAAAGAACTAACCCCAAACGACATGTTGTACGGTATTGCGAAAGTACAGTGCAACTTGAAAAGCACTAATACATTAGAATTTTTATACCAGACCAAAGATAAAACACAGTGTGTGATACTCAGCCCGTGGAGGTACTCGTATACGTCTTATTAGTATATTATGATATCGGTAGCACTTATAATAAGCAATGGCGTTTTGTTTACCATTGCGTGCTGGGATATACAGAAATAAATGACGACGAAGATCGTAGTGTTTATTTACATCTAGTTTATTTTTTAAAAAACTCCCCTACGGTTCAGATAACGAAATCTGTAATACCATCATTTGTTGAAGTATGGGGAAAAAAATAATAGTAGAAATAACAAAACCTACATTGTTATCAACAGTGACATAGTTGCTTACCTTTGTATAATGTGAAGACACGAATGACTACACTTCATAATTAGTGTAGTATTGTCTGCCAGACGTTTTTACATAACTAACGACCAAATTGATCCCGTGAATCCAACGTTGCGTGTACGTTAATTTTTCTATAAACTACAAGGACACACTTATCCTTTCTATGCAATCTCAGTTTATTTACGATAATGAGATATTTCTTTTGAGAAAATATATATAGTCTAATAAATGGAAAATTTGATTTTGTGCTTTCCCCGATATACGATTTTTTTTGCCACGATTTGTTCTCTTAAAAACAGGCTTGCACATATATATTACTGTTCTTCACTATTTGGTTCTGTTGTAGTTCAAAAGTAAAAATATTGACATTTCCGATCCTCCAGCCCGGATCCATATATTGTGTGTATTTCAGATACTGCCGAAAGTAAACAATTCCCAGTGATCTTTTTTCGCATAATGCGTTATTTGTTACTCGTGTATATACAACTTAAAAAAAATACACTTTACAAAAATCTTAATTTGTTTTCAGCCTGCATTATTAAACGAAACCGTAACAAATATTTCGATTAGAGCATTTTCCCACGAAAGTTTAAATATTAATAGAAATACCAACCCCAAAATACCTTTAGTTTTTTGGCGAAAGTCGCACTTACGTGTATTATTGATTAATACATGTAATCTTCTCCTCTATAATATTTACGTGTTTTTCATTACAGCTGTTTTGTAGACTAACAGAACAGTGTCAAATCCTTGGGCTTGCGCACGCGATTCATGTACGCTTACCACATTTACGAAGAAACTAGATGGATAGTAAATTAAGTTATTGCTATACTATAAAGATATAGCCAACGGGAATTGTTTCACGTTTGGCCATGAAGCCACGGTTGTGTAACGGCTAGAGCGCTCACATTTCACAAAGGTGACACGGGTTCGATTCCCGTGGGTCAGCCAGTATTTCTGAATTCAGAAAACACGGAGAGCGTTAGCATTGGTCTATGGTTTTCTTAGAGTACTCCAATTTCACGCACACACATTGCATCCCATCGTTGCTCAATCTTCATCTCAGTTCATCTTCATCGGCACTAAATAAGGACCTCAGATAATCAGCGCCGGTAAAAACTCTCACATTTAAACACCCAAATTTTTTAAATATCACTCGAATAAAATAAATCACTTATTTTGTCTCTTCACGAACTTCCTGGACGTTTTTCGTCGATGTGGATGGGGAAACCTCTTCCATTTTGTCGGAGCCGCGACCATTTTGTCGTGATGATCGTTGAGCATCATTAAATCTCTTCATCGTTTGGGAAAGTTTGCTCCTTTTAGTTTTTATGTAACGCCGGCTATTCATGAATTTTTGCGGAGCCATTGCAAACAAAACAAAGTAGTTTTCTCGTATAAATACGGCAAACGTTTCAACTGGAAAAGGACAAAAGTATTAACTAGCATTCACGATCGACCACTGACAACTGTACCTGACAGTTTCAAAGAGCACCTCAGTTGAGGTAGGAAAGGGCATGGCCAGACTAGACAGGTAAGAAATTCCAGTCGTGAGAGGCGTGTAGATTTGGCAACCCTGAGAGAAAGAGCTCGTCCCTCCAGCTGCCCACACAGGAGGGAGAGGTAACTCTGCCAGACACCCTCAGACTCCCTGGCGCCAGGCGTGTGACGGGTTACATCCTAGATATTACGGAATTCCGGGCGTACAGAAAATATGCAACCCTTTTGTAGTAGCTTTTCGCTATAATAATAATAAATATAAAAAAAAAAAACAGAAATTTTTGCTTCATTTTGATCGTGAGTACGCAAAACTATTTCCCATCTCAGATGAACGGACATACATGTTATGAGAATAGTGGAGAGATGTGTAGGGATGTGTTTGGGGTGAGTGGATCTTGAAAGTTGAGATGCACGACAGACAGACAATGGCCACCAAGCGGAAATAGGATGCACATGCACCAGGATATACGTACCCTCTTTGCGAGATGGGTAACGATGTAGAAACTCAGGTACATCACACGTTTCTACGATAGCGTTCCGCATTTATGATCCGCCCGGTGTGGATAGAAACGCGGCAGAAAAATGTCGCACATTTGCCCTCTCCCCCCTCACTGGTTACTTTTTCACTGGGGAAATTTTTTTATTTCGTGTCGTGTTAAATCCCATTCTGCGGTTTCCAATATTGTGTTCGTCAACCACCAATTCATCGATGCTACGTGACCCGATAACCAACTAATTTTATTTTGGAAATACTCACTAGAGGCGAAATCGAGTGGCCGTTTATACATTTCACCACATGACAAAGGATAAAACTAAATATTTTAACGCATTTAATTTCAATAACACTTCCATTCGAGGGTCGCGATAATAAATAAAATGAAATGTAATCCAAATTTGAAATATAATTCCACTGGTAGTAAATAATCTCTCAAACAGAAATTAGATTTATCTCTGCAGTTAATAGCGTTTCACGGACTAAAATTCCGTTATCAAAAGAAAAATCTTCATTGTTTAGTATACTGCGCGAATATATACCTAAATGACGTGACAATCTGTAGCAAACGAGTTTGAAAATCTTTTTATGCGGGAAGGGGGATGGCGAGAATAGGGGTTTGAAACGTTTTAAAGGCTCCTAAATCGTGCCTAAACGATATTTTTTTATGGTTCGCTACACCACAAAAATCTTTCACACAGAATATTGTACATAAAATCTATCAATCAAATAATTGATATGCTATTTTTAATTTGAAGTACTTCGTTTGGCTAGGTACCTTTTGAATAGAAAGATAGAGAGAGAGAGAGAGAGAGAGAGAGAGAGAGAGAGTGAGAAATAGAAAGAGATAGGTGGAAGGGAGAGAAAATTACGTATGAAGTATAAATACGAAGCTAACGTCGCTCTGTTTTTACTAACGATTAGAAATTGAAATATTCAATACAAAAACTAGGAATCATAATAAACGTGCAATAATTTATGAGGTCCCTTTCTGAAAATCTGTAGAATTATATATATTTTAACATTATTCCTATTTCCTATTCGCGCATATCGTCGTAGAAAAAAAAATTAATTCAGGCCTGATCATTCATGTTCATACATCCTGTAAACGTTGTAAATTATAAAAAAGAACATCAGAGCGTACTGATATTTCAAAATATATACTGCCAGCATACAAAGTTAAGTTGGAATCGATTACATGGTTACGACGATACAGCTTTCTAAGCTACGATGCCTATGTAGCCGCCATTTTGAAAATATGCGTGTGACATACTTACAACATGCAATTTTATATCATCTGCCAGAGAACTATTTGTTTGCCAAATTTGGTAGAAATCTGTTTTTTGTTTAGCGTTAAATGACATGAAAATTAAATTTATTCGTGTGGCGCTATCTTGCAAAATGGCTTACAGAAATGGTTATGTCTTGGCATATATGATGCCTGTAATATATACTTTCAACATACCCAATTTTTTTCGAAATTGATTACGTGGTACAGAATATATACCAAATTAACATAACATATTTGTATTGCTACTATTTTTACAATAAGTATGTGATCAAGTTCAATCACCTATGTTTATATGGCCTGTAATAGTATTACTTACATGCCAAATTGAGTAATAATTGCGTTGCTGAGGACTACTTAACTTCATTATAAAATGTAATTGTTTAGCATGTACTAGTTCCTCACCGCGAACCAGACTTTATAGAGGCCTGCACGAGAGCGAGGATGGCAGCAGACTTAGTATAATATTACCATAAAGCCGATATTACACGGTACCTTCAGCCGTACTTGGTCTTGTGGAAGCTTCTACAAGGCCCGATACACGAACCGGGTTACCAGCCGCTATGTCAGCCAATAGGGAAGATTCCTATTCTCTTTCACCAAGGCGAACCGGGTTCAATCCCCGGCCGGGTCACGCCGGAATTTTCGCATGTGGGAATCGCGCCGGACGATGCCGTTGGTTGGCAGGTTTTATCGGGAATCTCCCGTTTCCTCCGCCCCCTTCATTCCAGTGCTGCTCCATACTCGCCTCAATCACTTTGATCGGCTCTCGCGACCTCGATGTTAACAGCCGCCCAAAACTCTTTAGATTCCTATTTTACGGCAGGAGTTGTTTGCTAACATTTGAAGTATTTGTTAGGTACGCAGCGTGTGATTTGTAGTAATTACGAAACTCACTCGTAGAACTGCCACTAGTCATAACTCATGTAGGCCTATTGTAAAACTAGATATAACAGCCTAACGTTGCACTAATAATATTGTACGTTACATCAATCCAATGCTTACTGATGAATTTTCATTCAATATTTAAAAATGATAATGTTAAATCAAGATAAGAGAATTTTTTATTTAGAAGAAATTGTCTAACAGTTCGCAAAAGGGTGGTGTTTTTTTTTTTTTTTTTTTTTTTACCAAGTTATACCAAGTTATTATTAGCATTTAGGATTTATAAAAATTGTGTCCGGCGGAGTTTCAAACTCGCGTCCAAAACTAATGTCTCAATTAGAATTACGTGACCTTCTCACTGGCGCTTCCAGTCCACACAATTTTTCGTAAGTTTCAATAATGTATACTTGTAGAATTGATCGTATTACATTTTCGTCTTTATGCGATGTTTCAAATATTACGTTCGGTTTTTAACAGTATTTAAAATTTGGCATTATCAATCGTCTTTGTCGAATTTTAAATCCATTCGAAAGAGTTTCATCAACACGAAAGTCTACATAAGCTAGCGGCGTCCATTTTGGCTTTATCGTCATCTCGTTCGAAGTCCCAGCGACACGGAGCGCCCTACGCTATGAAATTTCAATGTGACTGCTGATATAGGCCGTTCACGGTAAAGTGAGCACTTTTTGAAGCTGTTTCATCGGACATAATAACCAATAAATACATGTCATTGTGTCTTCGGACTTTTGGTTCTGTGTATGGTGAATGTATACACTGTGTTTATTCATCACATGGCAGGGTTTACATTAGTAAGTGGAGGGAGGATATAAAATGGTTGAAAGAAAAAAGTAACTAGGGCTTCAAAAGTGATCACTTGACCGTGAACGGCCTATACTTGACCTGCCGCGGGAAATAGCACACGTCGTTTTACGAAACCTGGTATGGAGCCTTCTTGCTGTACAAGTCAACAGATGCCACGACGGGTGCCATACTAGGTGGTATACAATAATAAGCTTTGCGTCGTGTAATGTGTACCACCATTATGGAGGAGAGGGGTGCACTCACCCTGCCGTGGAGAGAGTCGTTGATGTAGACGACGCCAGTGGCGTTGTCGATGCGGAAGGGCAGAGGACGGCCGGAAGGGTCGGCGGGCTCGAGGCCGAAGACGAGGGGGTCGCCCTCGTTGTCCTGCGCGCGCACCTTCACCACCACGGCGCCCAGAGGCTCGTCCTCCTCTATCGCCCAGTTCCGGTCCAGCTGCAACACCGGAGGTGAGTTCTCCGCGCCTGCAGACACAATAACACCGATCACTCCCTTTACCACTGCACTCCAAACACTGCTGTAGTACGCTCTTGGCCACTTTTCTGAGGCCCTGCTTAAGGCTAGAAAATTACACCAGCGTGACAACGCACCGCATTTATTATTTTTCATGGTACACTTTAAAAATGTTTTCTGGCTAACTTCCTGAACTGTAATGGGAGTTTTTAACCTATACACTGTGCGGAAATACCACCACGCATCCAGCTGCAGATATGCATAGGAATGTCGAGCGTCGTAACTGTAAACAATTGGGAACTTTCCTATGCATTTCACTGTTTCCTGAGCAAATGTGGGAACACTACAATGAATGTATAGGGCAAAAAATTACCTTTCCCTCATTCTTACTATAGGCTGTTCGCGATAAAGTGAGCACTTCTGAAAGCCATGCTTAAGATATATTTACATGTATGCTGCGTATTCTTATGCCGTATGGAAAATCAACATTGACATGGGCCTCGTCACCTTATTCATGTATCGGTCAAGTGACACTGCAAAGTTATTAAAAAAGTAAACATTTTATTAATCTGTTAATTTTTACACACTGAAGCGTTAAAAAGAACAGAACGAGTAAGAAATACTTTAAATTATCACAAAATCAGTACGGTTACAGAAGTTTTCAAGGTTGAAGTAAAGCAACTTCCTATGGAGCACTACACGCGACTATACAACGTGAAGCACTCATAAAAAAGTACTACAGACACCATCAAAATTGTCAAAAAGTTCAATTTATGCTGTACATGAAAGAAGAATATATATATTTTACAACATTGTAAACTATTTTACTAAAATATACTTTTTAGATGTAAAAAATTAATGCATTCATAGAGACCGCGTTTTTTTTTCTCCCCAAATTGAAGCGTACTTCCATCTTGGATGCTTCGGAAAGCAGAATTTAAATAGAAAATCACCTCCAAGAAAGATCGTCATAATATTTTATTTACTATGACTGCATGTAAGAAAACTGTAAGAATAATAGTAGTAAAGTATAGTTTCTTCTGGTGCAGGATCCCAGGAGCAGGGATTCGGGATTTTGGCTCCATCTCGGTTTCCAACATTTTGGAATTTTTCTTTCAGACTCGCGTGTTTTTATCAAAAATCCCGTTAGAAATCGATTTTTTTTAAACCCAAAAGTCACCTAAAAATTTCTCATTTTACCCAGCTGCGAAAAAGGACTCCCCCGAAAAATATCCTTCATGGGGTTCTGCCCGCCATTACAAGTCGTTTTCGCACCTGGGTGGTGTCAGGTACCCATGAAGTCCGCACATAGCTGAGTCAGCAATTCTGCACCTGCATGGTGTCGGATAGCCTAAGTCGGGGAAGCCTCCCATGGTTGTCTCCCTTGTATCACTCCGCGCCTCCCCACCACTCGGCTAGGATATACTGAATCGTGACTCAAAATGACTCTTATTACAGAGCTAAGTGCGGTGCTGAGCGTGGAGGAAGAGGCGGAGTTGATTGCGGAGCTGATTCCGGTGCCGATTGCCATGCTAATTGCGGTTCCGATTGCAGTGCTGCTGTGCTAATTGTGGTGCTGAGTGAGGTGCTGATTGTGATTGTGGTGCTAAGTGCGGTGCTGAGTGTGGAGGCGGATTGGGATTGGGATTGGGGGTGAGATTGGAATTTGGATTGGGCTTGCGACGGCAGCGGTGGCGGTGTGTGTGGGTAGTAAGTTGAAATAAATTACCCTATTTTAAAATATAATTATGTAGTCCTACCTCCAAAAAGCTAAAAGGTGGACATTTTATTTAATAATCCCGCTTTAAAATGTCTATATCCATGTCCTTCGGTATATTAAATCACTTCCTGGGTATACTGTATTTTGGCTTTGCAGTAAAAGTGCCTAGAACTAAAGCAGTTTCCCACCTTGCTTTGCTATTGGTCGATGCACAACTTGGACTTTGTTACGCTGAATTTAGAATATATTTTCATATTGTGCCAGGGGTACACGGGGCGATTTTTTCCTGTGAGTTTCGTTAGTATTATATTTAATGGCTAGGCGAAGAGCTACGTAACTAGGTCACTCGCGCCGTGTGTCACTGGTTTAGCTGCAGACTCTATGAGTTTCCTTGCGCGCTATTTTGTCAGGTAGGTAATATCGGCAGGCATAACAATTTCTAACATCTGGAGTAAATAATTAACAATGAACTCTGTATGGCGAAGAAAGATTGCTGTACTTAAACGCCTTTAAGTTTTGGATCATGGAAATAAAAATTGTAGACGAAATAAACTACTGTGGACAAGAGAATCGTTAGCGTGAAGAAACTAAAACTGGTGATGCTTGTAGAAGAATTCAGGCGAGTGCACCGATAACCTCAAAACTATACACAAACCATTGATTAACGTCGCCAAAACGATCACGTTGCCATGTAGATAAAGTCCCGTGACAAGTTTCCGTGCTCTCATTGGCTGAGATCGGAAACTAGCGAAGGTAGGTAGGTAGGTAGTTGAGCTTAACTTATCGTCGACAGCGAGGTCATTAGAAGCGGTGCAAGTTGCACGCGGAAGAAGAATCGGGGAAGGAAATGGGAAGGAAGCGGCCATGATCTTTGTTAGGGACCCACCCCCAGCAACCGCGGAAAACCGGGAATCGAACCCGGGTCCTCCCGAATGCGAGTCCAGTGAGTTCGGGGGGAAAAAAACTAGCAAAGAAACGCGTAGAAAATATAGCGCCTTTCCAGTAACCTAAAAGCAGTAGACTCGCCAGCGCACGTAGGACGAGCATGCCAGCAGCAAGCAAGACTTCCCCGCCAGCGATATAAGATTTAGATTCGTTCGTCGTTGCAGCAACTCAAGACGTGTTTTCAAATATGGGGGAGGACTCCAAAATAATATTTATAACGCTCAGGATAACTTTAAAATACAATTTCCACCTCGCCCTGGGGATTTTCTTTCCACGCGTAAACAAAGTGCAAACTGTATTAACACTCGCGTCAAATAGACTTAGTAAAATATTTTCTGTGTGGTAGTATTTTTGCTCGTATACGCACATCTCAGTGAATAGGCGTTCTAGAGATATGCCTTTTCGCCAGAAAAGTCAAAAACCAATTATCTGAGGCCGTATTGTTTTGCTTTTATCGTATTAACTGTAGCGGCAGACAAAAAAAAATAACAAAGCGCATATTTAGAGAGAGCCTGCGCAGCTTCCTTCAATGATATGAGAAAATCACTGCTATGCGTCTGTAGTTAAATCCCTGGGCTTTCATCGCGTGCAATGAAGCCCTGCACTTTCAGATCCAATCTGCACAGCAGAGCTACACAACGGAAACATCGCAATCTACACTCTAAAAGCAATGTCTGGTTAAACTTCCTAACTGAACTGCAAGTTGTTATGGAAATAATACCACGCATCTGGCTACAAATATGGAATGTATTGCGTTGATATTATACAAAGTTGCAAGTCTCCTATGCGTTTGGCTGTTTCCTGAGCAAATGTAAGAACGCTAGCTAGAATGTATGGGAAATAACTTTTATCATTCGCACTTTCTCACTCTGCGTGCACTCTCACCGTAGTGAATTCGCGAAATAATTCCGTACGTCTTACGCGTACGGGCGAAATATCGCTAGGCGCGCGTGTTAGTGTCGTCCATACCACTCCCTCGCTTTCGGCCATTAGACGCGCAAAACTGCTTCAGGTATGTGTGAGCCTTAAGGTTATTTCCTTTCATGCGCAAACGCAACTAACTACTTAGTTATAACTGGCGAGGAGTTTGCTCAAAAGCTCTAAGCAAGTAGACGACGTAGCATTTCCCTGGAGTGAGGATGGAAACATACTTTTCCGAGATCTCCCTCTTGTTTTCACTTTTCCCGCCATCCCTCACACTGACGATGGAAGGCCTCGATCACAAGACGTTTCCAATGCGAGTCGGGCATGATCACTTGATCACGGCCACCAATTATTTAATACAACACATACGACACGTATATTAGGTCCGGGCAAGATCACTTGATCGTGGCCACCAATTATTTAATACCACACATGTGACACGTATATTAGGCCCGGGCATGATCACTTGATCACGGCCACCAATTATTTAATACAACACATACGACACGTATATTAGGACCGGGCATGATCACTTGATCGTGGCCACCAATTATTTAATACAACACATACGACACGTATATTAGGCCCGGGCATGATCACTTGATCGTGGCCACCAATTATTTAATACAACACATACGACACGTATATTAGGCCCGGGCATGATCACTTGATCGTGGCCACCAATTATTTAATACAACACATACGACACGTATATTAGGCCCGGGCACGATCACTTGATCATGGCCACCAATTATTTAATACAAAATATGCGACACGTATATTAGGCCCGGGCATGATCACTTGATCGTGGCCACCAATTATTTAATACAACACATGCGACACGTATATTAGGCCCGGGCACGATCACTTGATCATGGCCACCAATTATTTAATACAAAATATGCGACACGTATATTAGGCCCGGGCATGATCACTTGATCGTGGCCACCAATTATTTAATACAACATATGCGACACGTATATTAGGCCCGGGCACGATCGCTTGATCACGGCCACCAATTATTTAATACCACACATGCGACACGTATATTAGGCCCGGGCATGATCGCTTGATCATGGCCACCAATTATTTAATACCACACACTCGCGACACGTATATTAGGACCGGGCATGATCACTTGATCATGGCCACCAATTATTTAATACCACACATGTGACACGTATATTAGGCCCGGGCATGATCACTTGATCACGGCCACCAATTATTTAATACAACACATACGACACGTATATTAGGACCGGGCATGATCACTTGATCGTGGCCACCAATTATTTAATACAACACATACGACACGTATATTAGGCCTATACTTGGCGAGAACTGCTTAGGTGTATAAGTAAGAGATCTTGCATGAAATTAAATAATGGCAAACGATAGCTGTTGAATACAAACGAACGAGAATAGATACCACATTGTAAAAGCAGATGCGATCTGGAAAATTCCAGAAAAATTAAAATTCAGGGACAAATTTAAATTACAAATGCAAATCAACATTTGCATTGGAAACGCTGTGAAAGCTGCACAGCCGTTTTTATTTCTATACATTACATGCATGAAAGCTGAACACTAAAATTTTCGAAGTTTTACGTCTACAGAATAACTCTCGTTAAAGCAAGGACAAATTAAGTTTTCAATAAATTCCAAAATACTGTGCATAGAGAAATTAAAAGAGGGGTAACTAAGAATTTCCTATATGGCAAGAAAATTGAAAAATTCTACATCGTGGCTTACACCTACTCGGCAAAGCCATGCGCCGCTTTAAATGCTATATTGATTTTGCATTCTCTTTTGTTTTCATTTCAATACTTAAAATTAATGGTCTATATGTTTTAGAAAATATTTTATTTGAGTGGTTCAGTTCGGTGAGTGAATTATGCCACTTTTTTAGGGAGGAGCTTAATAATTTAAAGCCACATTACAATTGCATAGAGCTAAATAAATATATGTGTTTTTTGAATCCAAGTTGATTCTCTCCGTTGTTTGATACCCGGTATTGTTAACGGGAGGCGCTGGGATCAGACGGAATAAAATTGAACATTTAGCACTCCAGGATAAATCCGTAGTGAATTGGGGAACTTGAGACCCTGGGGTAATACACGAACTGCAATGATTATACAACATTTAAGCTAGTGTGACAGTCTTGAAAAAGAGATCGCTGAAATTAAGTTAAAATTTCGATAACTCTGATTTGGTACTGTAGGTTTCGGAGATTTCTATTAAAATTTCACTGACCTAGATTAATTTTCAAGGCAACATCATAGGAAGCTAACAAATCAACAGCTATTGTTAAAAAACATTGACGCATTTGAATTAATTTTGTTTCGACCCAACCATACTTCTTTGAGTACACATAATAGGCAAAAATCTGGCACGTCAGTATATTAGGTAGGGAATACAATTAAATAAAAATACTTTTGGGTTTTACTTATTTGCACTTAACAGAAATTTAGTATTATATATCAATTAATTATAAATCGGGCACCAACATTTCATTTATAAAGTGGAACGAATTTTCTCCTTTAATGTGAAAACATTTAGTATCCTTGTATCAGATTTGATTATTTTAATTTAATTTCTACGGGTTAACAAAATAAAGATGGAATTTAAATTCGCACACTGCTGTGAAAATTTTCAAATATTAACAAGCGTGAACTAGGTTCTCGCTCACTGACACAAGATTTGGAAGCTGTGTTATAAGCCAAGTACTACGTTGTTTTTTCAGCGCTTGGTTGAAAGTTACATCTGTAACAATCACTCAGTTTTTGACAGAGATACGGCAGAATAGTTTAAATAGACGATGTAACCCATATTTATAGAAACGAGCATTTGGAATTCTTCCGTATATTTTGAAATAAGTCTCCCTGGTAGCGAGACGAAAATTAAAATCGTTGCTGGTTAAATTCACTGGTTAAATATTGGCACAGACACAAAGCTGTAATCGCCCCGTCGATTTTGGCCACCTATTATCCTTAATATGCCAGTTAATAAAATTTCAAATGAAAAGTAATTTCTTTTCCTTAATAAACACGGTAAGTTAATTTCACTTTATTTATTTGAAAATAAAACCACCCACTATTTCCATTTATTCGTGAATAACCGATATTGTTCGGGACTCCTCTGTCAACATCCACATCGGAACGGAAATAAATCATATTTCAATTATCTGCTTCATTGAGAAGGCAAGCGGCGATACAACATTTCAATAATAGGTTGACAAATATTGCTTTAATATTTTGAATTCGGCCGTCTAACACAGGTGTGGCCTGTATTTGAGGTGCCCTTCTCCAAAAGCTGTGTGGTCGTTATGTATGAAAATATCAGCTATATGTACGTTAAACAGCTGTGTTATTGTTGAACTGTGTTTACTACCGTGGAGACACATTACAATCAAAAAGTTTTAATTGAACAGAGGACGTGAACAGCAAAACCGAAAGAGCACAGTCGTGTGAATATACAAATCCCAGAGCTAGCATAACTGAACGGTGGGGTATGTATATTTTTTTCACGCGTCAAAAACTTCATCAAAGAATTATACTTCTGAATACTGCACACCATAAACACTATTAGTTATGCTCCGGTGCGTTAGAAATGTCTGCCAGGAGATCCTGTAGCAATATTAATTTTTCCTGAGAAGGCGACGCCCAATTTTACAGACGTTTATAATTTATAAAACGTTTACTTCAGGTTTGCACTATATGAAAAAAAAAAAAAAAAAAAAACACATTTCTTTCCTCGGTGGCAGTTTCCTTTGTCATTTAGTCACTGACTGTTAGGTGTAGGTATGAAATATTTTCATATATATACATATGTGTGTGTGTGTGTGTGTGTGTTAGAGCGTAATAAATTCGTCGTTTGGGTATTTTATTCTTTAAGGGGGAATATTTTTTCGTTACTTGGGCCATAGTATATTAATTATATTATTTTTAATTTTCAGTATGATTTTAATATAGTAAATTTTTATTTATGAAAATATCCCGTATATTCACGTCCACGTGATGCCAAAAATGTCGAGAGTACATTTAAAAGTTCGAAAAAAAACCCAACGCAAAGTAGCATTCCGTCCTCGTCTCGGGTATGATGCTATCCGTAGGTAAACCTACTGGAGGGACGTTTAATACTGAACGTAGTACAAACGCCAGAGACTCGACGGTCCTTGTGGGTCCTTGTATTACACGCCCAAGCTTCGTCGCGTGCGAAATTCTATCTGCACGTCCCTGGGCAAGGCGATCACTCCCGACATCTGGACTGCAGAACAACGCCGCGAGGCAACGGAGGCCGAATTCGACAAGGAGAGGCGATGAAATACTAAACACTTCCGTTATTTTACGTTTACGTAATGCAAAAACAACTGCTCGACATTTACACGCTTTACGTGATGCCTGCTCAAGGAGATAAAAATTTGTTTTCTACAGTTTTCGCATAAACACACAGCAAAATACCGGGTTCGCTGTTTTTTTTAAAACGCAATGCAGAAATGAACAACTCCACATTGAACGAAAATATTATACGTTAACTGCCTTAACGCTCCAACAACAATACATTTTAATTTTTTAAAAGATATTTCTGCATAACTTTAATCTGTTGTTGTCCTTAATTTATTTTTGATATTTCTTGCTATGGTAAGACTTCTAAATATTTAACACAATACAAATTTGATTCGTACGCCTTTGGGAAAAACTAGATCTTTTAAGGATATGTTGAGTATTTTTTTAGGGCTCTTAAGGTAACATCAATCAATTTGCATAAAAAATATTATGTTATGTTGGCAGAGCACTCACTAATCACAGTGAAACATAGTGAAATATAAAGCATATCTTTATTGCGAACCTTCGGAGTTCTTTATAACTTATAGTATATTCAAACATGTAGCAAGTATTATTCACCATACATACGGTTAATAACTGAGTAAACATTCCACATACAAAAGGTTATTGGTATTTTACTTTTTGGGTAGCGCTACAACTTGACTTCACACAACTATCTAGAGAGCTCACAACGACATGACCCTCAACAGCAACCTTCATTTTCCGTTTTCCAACACTCAAGTGTTAAAGTTACACATTCACTAATTACCAAAGTTAATGGCATAAGGAGCGCAGGAGAAAATAACGACTTAAAAATATTCCTTAAGAATTAGCGCTACGCGTTGCGAATTTTTAAAAAGACTTCCAAGGACTGTACGAACCCAGAAGCATTTCTGTTTCCTTAGTTTTCGTTCTGCTCTGCAATAGCATACCATACTTTATTATTGTGTTAGGAAACAGAAAATTATAAATATTACACCAGCTAATGCAAAGCTCACACAAAGTACTTTGGTTTTGTACATTACATAACATGTAATATGTAATATTCAAATATTGAAATGTTTGTTTGCTTGTAACATAATGAGTTAATTGGCATGTGTTTTTAATGCATCGCCGCAGTGAATTTCACGATGTACGGTTAAAGGTGATATAGTGGGATCTGAAATACGTGTTTACAAAATCGTCGCTCACAAAGGTCGAGCAGAAAATTTCAAAAATTCGCAATACATAGGGTGAAGTCAGCCTACAAGGTCGTAGTTAGCACGCCTTTCCCTTCGAATCATAATGTTGCGCGATTGAAAATCTGGAAATTTCTGACTAATGTATTAATTTTTTTTTATCAAATCCTATTTTTTCTAGTACACAACGTTCCTCCTTTACCAGTTATCCTGCTGTCGTAAAGCATGAATATTTTAAAAACAATTAAATTCGAGATAATAAGATGACAATATCCACTTTAATACACGCACATATGGGTCACTTTTATAACTGGATCGCGGATTATTTGACGCCGTTTTAAAAACTAATAAGCTAAGAATAATCAGGGAACAATTGAGTGAACATAAAGTGAAACTTATTACAGAATGAAAATGCATTCAGAAAAATGGCGGCACAAGTCGGCGACATGTTGAAACGCCGTCCACCAATCAGCGTGTGGTGTCTTATTTTCCAGCCGGCACACAGAAAATATCGCAGCATATATAGAGCATCCAATAAGATACAAGGTATTCTCAAAGTCCCGCCCACATCACAAGAACCTCTACACAATTTGCCTCTGTTTACTTATCTACTCAATGGTTATAGTAATACGAACAAACCATGAGCTAGACCAATAACACGATTCACGAATAGCATTGGCCACTGAGCCTTTCTGTTTACAGTACGGGCTAGACACAACCTTCTCGTGCTTTATGTACACAGGTTTGTGCACTGGCTATTACGAATGGGGTGGACCCCCCACGACCAAGGCGAAGAAGCGAGGGAGCGATACGGGCGACACACTACACGCACGCCTAGTGTCCCATCGCCCCTACGCGTAAGGCGTGCAGTGTTTCCGTCGTGACGCTGTACCGTACAATTCAGATCTGTAACAGTGGGGTTTTATTTCACGCGATGGGACACTACTGATTAACTACGCCCGTATCTTTGTACTTTTCTCTTGCCGCTTAAGAAAACTGCATAGGCAAGCTTTAAAAATGCGATATTTGACCATTTTCACGATATTTTTCTCTCCAAGAATACACTTAATATGACAAAAGTTATATATATATATATATATATATATATATATATATATATATATATAATATATATATATATATATATATATATATATATATATATATATATATATATAGCCATAGATATTAGTTTTTTTTTTTTTTTCTGACAGAAAGTCGTATTTGCAGAACATTTATTTACCGAGATACGCGTATTCGCGCAAACAACTATTTCATAAAAAACTAGGGATCCATCCCACTCTTAATAGGTTAAACAAGTATATAGAGGCTGTTCGGCAACACACCCGAAATATTTCTGGAGGTAATTCCTGGTAGAAAATGAGGTAGATATATACAGTACAACTTACAGCCTAGCTGAGTCACAAAGGGAGATACACGCTGTTGAAAATCGAATTTAGATATCAAATTTCTGCAAAATATCAGGACCGGCGATGAATTAAACTACTATTCTCTGGATCTGCCACCTATAAAACAAAACGATGTTAAGCTATTCCGTCTTCACAGAAATATTAGGGGGAGGGATATATCCTCTTATGTCATAGAATTTATTTGCCTTCTCGTTTAACAAAATTTTGATACCGTCCTTTTGAGCAGTGCATCCTACTCAACGAAAAAAGTTCTACTGTTGCACAGGCCTTGCGGGAAGATTCACGCATCTCTTGGCTGCTCATTGGTCATTAGGGATGACTACTACGGGATGGAACCAGACTGTAATGGGTGTAAGGCGTGGGCTCCCCAAGTAGGTTTTGAGGGGAGGGGGGTTAGTAGGGCCGGGTAACCAGCTTGTAGTGGGTGTAAGATTTTACTTGGTGGGATATGTGCTGACTACGGGAAGCACGACCCCTACTCGTCCCGTTATTGGTCGCCGGGTGTTACATCTGCTGAGGCCTGGTTGGATATTGTTGACTATGAAAAGTCTATCCCTAGCCGGACCCTGCTCCTGGTGGATTCCGTCGGGATACTTAAGTCCTGGTAGGAGTTTTATTGACCGAAAGGGAAACATGCTCCCCCTGCTTGCTCTCTCAGTTTGGCCGGTGTCCGTGGGCTGTCAGAGGCAGCTGATCTGAAGAGTGTCGGAGCTATAGCCAACTATAGTAACGGAGAGAAAGCTGATGTGTGGAACCAGAAAGGGCAAGTGCTGCGTCTCTTATAGCCTCTTCTAGCCCAAGGGGACCCACTACCTCCTCGTGGTACCGCTGGGCCACCTCTTAATTGAGGTTAGCAAAAGTGAGAAACTCCCGGGCGTCCCCTATGCCTTGTCTACTAAACGGAGTATCTGCCTCCCAAGCTAAGCTTTAATCATCTTTAATCATGGGCAATCATTATAGGGGTGCTTGGTGGCGGGCTGATCGACTCCTTTATGATCAGAGGGGCTCCCAAAGCCGAATTTCAAAGTGAATAAATTCAACAGAATGGAAAAGGGCACACAGCGGGTTGGGGTATTTGCCCACCGAGGTGTTAAAAGCCTGGATGAAAAGGAAGGAGTAGCACGGCTCTCCTCTGCCCCGTATGATGTTCCCTCTAGTTGGTGGACTGTTTGGAGTGCGAGTCCTTCCCCTGATGCCCACGAGGTCAGATGAGGTAGGACTCGTGCTGGCAGTGGGGAGTACCTCAGTTATATACTTATACAGTTATATAGTTTTGGACAATGGCCTGGTGAGAGCTGACCCGAAATGAGAGTGACCCTGAGTGGTTGAAGCGGACATGGGGATCTGAGGGCCAGGAAACACCTCCTACCCTCTATCAGAGGAGGCTCGTGTACGTGGAAACCACAAAATGGGGAGAAACTACAAGAGAATAAATCACCCTGGGATGGCCGAGTGGTAAGAGAGGTTACGACGTCCCAATTATATATTGTTTGCAAATGCCTAGAACACATTTTTTTCCTTTTAAAATTAACACAAAATTTTCATTAGTGACGATACAAAGCCTGTCACGTGTGCAATACTTCTACAAGTATGCAACCGATATTGGGTCGACTTTTCTCGAGTGGACTAAGTGGGACTCAAGTGGAAAATGTACTAAAGTAACACAATCGTATGTTTTGCATGCGCACTGACATGCCTGTCAGAGTGGTTCCGCTTAAACTCGCATAAAGGTGAAATGATTCAGTAAGTCCCAAACAGCATCTAATAAAATAATTATTTTTATATTAAATGCGCTTGTTTCTCTTATTTCTAGATCAACTACGAGAAACGTCTCATGATGAGAGGTCACGTGGTTTGATTATTTCTGCTGCCACGTAACACTTGGACCACTAACCACTATAGCCTCCCTCATCACACATCAAATGCATATCTATCAATTCCTCCCACATAAACCTCGACATGCTATTTACACTTAGGTCTTGCACACATGTAATCAGCACACACCACGTGTTTCGTTTCACTTGTGCTGACGGAAATAGTCGGCCCAATATTGCTTTTTTACGATGTTTTTCCATCCGCATTGTATACCGTCGCTGCTGAAAATTTTGTGTGTGTTTAAAGGCACTTGCAACAAGAAAGACATTCTTTGTTATGTTGTAAGTAGGTCTATTGCTCAACAAAACAACTTCGTAATTCAAAAAGGCACGAAGACAAAAAGGTTGTACACAATAAGAGGGTGGCAACTTTACAATTTCTGTAAAGGCGGAAGGTATAAACACGGTTTTATTTCATAAGTTGAATACATTGATAACGCTAAACATTATTCAGAGAATCGTATGTCCTTTATTTCCACGCTGTTTCCAATCTTTAGCAAAAAATACCATATACCCTCATGAACTGAGCTATCTGTAAGTTGTATTGCATATGTCTTATTTTCTGCAAACATCACCTCCCGAAATATTTCTGTTTTTTTTTTTTTTTTTCCGAATAGCCAGTATATTTTCAGTAACCTTAACTGACTATATCTACGTTAAAACTTGGATAGATATACGTGAACGGTATTTTAATCAATAGTTCAGACCACGTACCATTTTTTTTAGTGAACAAAATGAAGACGTTTATTATCGAGGTTCATAAATAGGCTACTAAGCGCTGGCGTACACTTTCCATCCCGTATTCAATAGATCTACCAAACACGCCTGATGTCGTTACTTCTAAACATGCAAAACATGTGATCGCTGTGCGACCTGCCCTCTTCAATTCGCCACAGCTTCCGTAATTCGATTTTTAACTAGAAAACTCGCAATGAACTGCCATTGACATCAATTTACAAATGTATTCACAAGCAAATACTCAAATACCCTCGTGCCAAAAAGACTGTTTTTATAAGCCGAAAATGAAAAGCTCTGAATTGTCGTGCACATAAACGACCGTGTTTTCGTTGTCATAAAGGGAATTAATTGCATTTCGCCACATCAATATTTTTAGCTAGCTATAGAAAATGTTTGTGAATCATGTAATTGAGGAGCACCATTGGGGAGGATATTTAGCATTGAATTCTAGCACTTATTGATACATTTTTAGTTTTTTCTCTTAAATTTTTGCGCTGCTCAGGTAAACAAGCTATGCTTATAATATTTAATAAACAATTAATTAATAATAATTGAGTAATCCATTTTTATAATAGTATAAGAATTTATAAAAAATGCAATATCTTATATATATATATATATATATATATATATATATATATATATATATATATATATATATATATATATAGATTTGTAAACTCTCGCGTGTAGGCATTTAGTCACTTAAGTAAAATAGTGGCACGTATTACGAAATTCAGTAAGCTGCCGACAGCACCTTAAAAGTAGTAATTGGTGGACAATCCCACTTGATGTCGCTTGTTCACTGTGGCGACACGGCGAATTATTTTTCAGCCTAATAGTTTGAAAAGACTGTTACCCGAGTTTCCTTGTTCCGGGGAAAATTTTCACTACTGCACAGTTCAAGGTGCGTAAATCTGATTGGTTAGAACTCTCATCATTTGTAGGACGTGACACTTGTGTTTGCAGAAGTAACCGCTTTCAGCTTACTGTGTTAAACAAATTAGGCAAATAATATTTCTATAATGTACATGATGAATAGATCGTTGTACATTATTAGCTCCTAAACATTAAATAACGTATATTTATTGCTTTGTCAGATATTCCAGTGTCCTCTTTTATTTCACCTAACGTATTCCCGGAAATAGGCCTGTATAAACGCATTACCACGTTATGCTAAACTTGACTGAAGCCCATGATAGCAAAGCTACATTTAAAAAAAATACCCAAACAAGACATTCAAAGACACTCGCGTGTTATTGATATAGGAAGGTATAGGCTGTTCACTATAAAAGGGGCACTTTTGAAAGCCCTGGTATAGAGATCTACTTGCATGCAAGTTGCGTATTCTTCCGCTTGATGTAAAATTAACATCGCCATGGGCCTCATCACTTTATTCATGCGCCGGTCAAGTGAAAATGGGAAATATTATATATATATATATATATATATATATATATAACAAATGTGCTAATTTTTACACTTCGATTCAATAAAAGAACAAAAAGCGAAAGAAATCATTAAAATTATCACTGATGGTTATCTAACATGTTATTTGACGTTGAGATATGGAACTGCTTTCCAATCCTTGATTGCCAACTTTACCGGGTGAATGTCACTCAGTGCGCCCGTTAAAAAATAGTATGCAGGCAGGAGCAATGACTGTTTTCTGAGGTTCATTTGAAAAGTGCTCACTTTATCGCGAACAGCCTTTTCAATGAAATATGAAACATTTTCTGTTTCGAAACAAATAAAATAAGCCAAACCATTTCTAAAGGAATTTAGATAAAACGACTGAGTAATGATGTCTCAATTCGCTTCAGAGTGTATTTATAAAAATTCAGTGCAGGCGCTATTGCGGTGTTTATTTTTTTGGAGTAGCGAAAGACATAAACTCCAAACCTGAAATAATGAAAATGGAGTCAAATAAGTGACAACCCGTGATAATGGCTCAATTCTAAATTAATAGCAACATACTGATTATTAAGTTGGTTAAATTTCACTCATCTACATAGATCACTTCGTGTCGTTGCAAAATGAAGTACACTTATAAATACACTATCAAACTTTGCAAAGTAGTTGAAATGCAAAAGATACATTTTTACTGAAGGATGAAACATGTTTTACATGTAAAAACGCTGTATGTTTAGCATTGTACTTTTTACGCAGTTTTATTAAGAGCACAGTAAAAATCTTCTGTTCTTGTTAAAAAGAATTCTTTAGGCAAACCATTTGCCAAAGATTTTCTTGAACTCTACACCAGAAATAGTATATATTAACAACGTATTATTAAATATATCATAAAATATTATTTGTTGCTCAATTTTTTAAATAGCAAAGACTTAAAGTCGACAGTAAATGCTTCTTAAAACTGAGCAATAATTTTACACATTGCATATATATTCCAATTATTTCGTAGTGTTACAAAAATACCTTTGGCAACTAATTTCCAAAAATTTCCTTGTAGAGTGATCGCCTTACAAGCGCATGATATACAAAATATTTTTGTCCTTTCTGCTATCTCACTTACGTCCACAATCATACACGAAATATAAAATAGATATTCTTGCTTTAATAACAGGAAAGATACTTGTAATGCAATTTACTGTTGCCTGCATATTATAGTCCTCTCTCCAGCTCCAAGAGACTCCGTTGGCCCATTGGCTATAACGCTAGTTTTTCACTAGGGCGAACCGGGTTCGATTCCCGGCGGGGCTTCTCTCGGATTTTCGCTCGTCGGAATAGTTCCGTGCGATGCCGCTGGTCGGCGGGTTTTCTCGGAGATGTCCCAATACCCCACCCTTGCATTCCGGCGCTGCCCCCCTCCTCGCCCCCCAAAAAACTTCTCCAATCCACCCTCTTAAGCACGAGAGAACGGAATAAAAATAATAAAAACACGTAGGTATTACATCGTATCTCCAGACCAGACAAGAATACCACTCCATGACCTTCTTTCCCGGATTATTCGACTTATTAGCCAGTCTGCAACAGCCTAGTAACTGATTTTCAAATGTTATCCCCATGAAGTTACTGATTCGGTTTAAGCGTGTATATATTTGTGTACATTACCTTCTTTATGCAAGTACACTTATATTATCCGTGTGTTCAGTAGTTTTTGAGTAATCACTAGTCAATTTCACAATTCTGCTCATTTTGGAATATTTAATTTATAATAAACCAAAACGTTAAAAAAATTATTTTACCTATTGAAAAAATATAAAATCTAAATATTTTCGTGTTAGGGAACATAATATTACGTGTCTAAATATTTGTATGTAGGTACACGTCTTATGTGACAAAATGTTTGCGGTTCAGTATTTTTAAAGTTAGTACGTACCATTGGGAATGGTTTTAATTTAAGAAGACAATCCGAAATGTCGAAATGGAATGTTTGGCTGAAACGATTATCAAAAATTATCATAATTGCCACTTTGGAAATTATTTTGAGGAAAACTCTGTGTTTAAGAGTTCAAAAACAATGTACGTAATTTTGTGGGTGCGTAGTCGAACATAATGTAGCTTGGAATACGTTAATTTAATTCAGTCGGTGTGTTAATATTGCTATAATATTTCACATTTGACCTATTATATGTAAAGGTAATTTCTTTAATGACTGTCAAAAAAATAGGAATAAAATAGTTTTGAATTTTGTACGTTTACGGCATCCATTCTTAAAAGTACAAGCATGGCCGTTAGTAAAATACTCAAAAACACACTTGCTGCTAACTCCACGTGGCTTCGGCTATAAAAACTGTTACGTTATACATTACATTACATAACTGTAAAAAGACTACCATACATTTCAGAATTTTAAAGTTACACAGCTTATAATAAAGGAAACAAATCAGGAGAGAATATGACTTCCACTGTATCAGTGCTTTAAAGGAAGAGAATTGAAGACTTAAAGGTTATCCGGAGCAATGTTGATAATTGTGGGACGTGCACAATATGGCACACTCTCGCCACAATACTTTTAAATATTTGAAACCTTGACCTATATGAATTTGAACAATCACGTTGTTCTGGGGTTCGCTGCAGTCCAGTGGCCACATACATAGCCTAAATTTAAAAATCACAATACTCAACAATCGCCACACAAACACTACTGGTAGTGGTTATCGGAGGCTTAAGCAGCTGCTACTCAAGGAGTGCACGATTTGGAACGATAAACTCATTTCGCGGTTGATAAGGCACGGGTAGTTGCATCTGCGAATATAAATAATACTAATAAAGGAAATTAAATGTAATATTTCTCTTTCATGTTTTGGAGCTAGTTTCAAGGCCTGACACAGGAGAGCTCTGTAATCGCTTATGTTTGCTAGTGGCGCCATCGCACGGCAGTTAGGTAAGCTAATCAACGCTTCACTACGCGTAATCTTGACGAAGAGGGGTGAAAATGAGGTTACCAGACACACAAAATTCCAAATTTCTAGTACTTTTGGTCAAATTAGTGACATGCAATATCTTAATAAAAATGTATTCAATTCTTATGTCGGCAAAATTAGTCAATACAAACCCCACTCCCAAACAAAACTGTTTCACATATGTATCCCGGAACGGGCGATTTTCTACGCGATTTACTTGACACTCCCATACGAAATTTTGCTGCCTCCCGTGGAATGGAATCGTGTGAATTTTGGACCGAAGTAGAAAATCGCAGGGTAACTTATTTATAGAAGTTCGTTCCCACATGACGCCGCGGTGGCCGAGCGGTTAGACTACTCGCCTCCCGCCAAGGCGAAGCGGCGTTCCATCCCCGGCCTGGTCACTCCCTATCTTCGCGAGTGGGATCCGTCCCGCACTCGGGTATTTCCCGATTCCCTCGCACTACTCGCATTCCGGCGCTGCACCATTCCCACCTCATTTCACCGTCATCCACTCTCAATGCCTCGCTGCTCAGAGCCGTCCAAAACTGTCAACTCAACTCGTTCCCACGTGCTGGGAGGGATCGACCGAACGTAGACTGTATTGAATTATTTGCAATTTAACCACAATCAGTGAATGCGTACAGTGAGAGAACACGATTCATAAAGCTTTTTTCAATACTTCTACGGTAACGTTCTTGCATTATCTATCTCAGGAAAGAGTCTAATACGCAGCGAACTACCGAGCTTTGCACAGTGGCGACACTAAAATTTCCTGTTTTACAGCCATTTGTGTTATTTCCGTACACAATATAGTTTAAAAAATTCCAAAACAATTTAGCAATTTTACTAGAAATATATTCAAAATGTAGTTGTGCAAGAATCTTCCATTGTTTCGAATTTTTACGGTGGCTGGTAAAATAATTTAGAAGAGTGTTAACGTCTGTTCAATTTCCGAGGTCAGGACTGTTTTGTGTATCGCTGGCGTTGCTTATAAATTCCACAGTACACGCGAAAACGACATTTTAGATTTCAGATTTGCGAAAAAGGTGCAGGGAACTGCAATGGCCACGAGATCGTCGCTCTTGCCACTGCACGCACAACAATTGCAGTGAAATTTTACAGACATACTTGGAAGGGAATAGAGGCGCGTGGCCTTCACGATAAAGTGAGCGCTTTTGAAATCAACCTCAGAAAAAAGTCACTGCTCCTACCAGCATACGTTATAACGGGCATCCTGTTAGAAACGATGGATGGAACGTAGTTCCATATCTTAACGTCGAATAAAAAGAGTTAGGTAACCGTTTTCGATTACGTCAATTATTTATTTCGCTTTCTGTCATTTTATGCATCGAAGTGTAAAAATGAGCATGTTTATAATTTCACAGTTTCACTGGACCGACGCATGGATAAAGTGATGAGGCCCTGGCTAGTGTTCATTTTGCATAAGGCGGAAGAACACGCAACGTGTATACAAGTAGATCTTAAGCAGGGCTTTTAAAAAGTGCTCATTTTACCGTGAACAGCTTGTGGCACAATACTAAATCTATACATCAAAACGCACCATATATTCGGGCATAGTCACTGGAAGCATAGACACCCGCTTACAGTGATGGCTTATGTTCTTTGTTTTCTTGGTGCGGGAGTGACTGGACATTGAGTGAGCATTCCATTGTCGCCCTCAGCACGTATGTTACCAATACTCAAAAATATGTGTAGCTCAAGTAGTGGACGCTCACATGAAACAGTGTCACGTCGGGAATTGATGACTGGTGTCGTTTATTTCAGTGCAGAGAACGGAATGCGATCACGCAGACCGTAACGAAGTTGGTGGTAGTACGGGGGGGGGGGGGGGGAAGAAGCTTTTTAGAGGAAGCGATGATGACCAGCAAACCTCCCTCTTCCCCTGCTCCCACTGAACGCCGCCCATACGCCACTTGGGCAGGATCAAATAGGGTGGGAGTTACCCCGCGGGGATATTACCTACCACGAGGGTGTAATTTTCACCTTCCCACGGTGCATCCACGTGTACCAACCGAACTATTGGCCCGGCAGGCTGTCCCCACGGCACGACAGCCGTGCGTCCAGACCAGCTGGTCGGGCACCACGCGCGCGGTCTGGAACATAAGCGATGTAGGTCGCTGCAGTTGGCGACTACTCGACACTTGTCCGCGTATCGCTGCAGTTCACGACCAGGCATCGCTTACCTTTCACACATCACGAGAGACGTCGCTTCGTGAAACACTCTCCCGTCCCATATACACACGCTAAATTTTTTCCCCATTTCTTTATCGCGTATCAGAATAAATGCATCGCTCTTTTTTTCTTCTAATGTAAGAATCGTGACAACAGTTAAAATATAATTTAAGAAGAAACGAAACAAATGTGTTACTTCAAAATTTGCGAAGAAAGGCGTGACCATGGCATATTCTCTCTCTCTCTCTCTCTCTCTTCTCTCTCTCTCTCTCTCTCTCTCTCTCTCTCTCTCTCTATATATATATATATATATATATATATATATATATACACACACACACACACACACACGGAAAACAATACATACATACACGCACACAGTGGATGATCCGCCTAACGTATACACCCCCCTCCCCCAAATTTCCGGAACGGTTGCAGATTACGATTTGCGGTTTTCGCTAAATGAAATTACGTACGGGGGCAGGTAATTTGCCGCAAAGTGACTATTCGTAACACGTGTATAGACAGAAATAATTAAACCACATATGAATTTCCCCCAAAAACATGCATTTATTTCAACGGCATCTTAAAGTACGTGCAGAAATGTATTCAGCTATATAGCATATGCAACGGGAAGTAACACAGAATCGCCAAGAAATGATGTGCAAATATTATTAAGTAAGGTGGGCCGGTAGCATGGGGCAGGGGACTTGTACTCACAGCTGTAAGCAAGCAACACGCGCCGTGGCACATCCTGGCGGAACCGCCTCCTAATAGCTGCGCAGCACCAGTCCACGCAATCTGTTATGGTGAGTGGTATGGCAATATGATGTTGTACATACGCAATGAAGTTCACGAATGAGGAAAATCTGGATGCTCTACATATTTACGGTGAGTGTGGAAGAAATGCCAACCAAGCCGCACAAATGTATGGTGAAAGGTATCCTAATTGGACGCACATCTCACGGCAAACGATACGATACGGAGAATTGGCACACGTCTCTCGTCAAGAGGCGATTGGAACTCCACAACACGAGTGCGAAGAAAGGCTGTCGCGGGCGAGACGCATCAACACGATGTGTTGGCACGTGTCGATGCAAACCCTCACATGGGTACGCGAGAACTTTCCAGGTTCGTGGGATCAAGTAAAACTAGTGTGTTACGGATACTGCTCTAACGGAAGTTCCATACATATCACGTGGTGGCTCTTCATCAGGCATTACATGACGGTGATTTCCAGCAGCACGTTCAGCTTTGTAGGTTTGTTCTGATGTCTGTAAGGGATGACTCCAATTTTCTGAAGAACATACTATTTAACGTTGAAGCGACCTTCACAAACCATGGGCGCGTAAATTTACGAAATATGCACTACTGGGCGACGGAAAATCAGCGTTGGGTGCGGCGCGTGGAGCACCAGCGACAGTGGAAAGTAATGTGTGGTGTGGAATTGTTGGAGACTACGTCATAGAGCCGTACTTCACTCAAGGGACAATCACCATCTGTACGTAAGCCCAATTCCCCAGAAAGACCTAACCGGCACTTCTGTAAGACATGCCGCTCGACATACATCGTGATATGTGGTTTCAATATGATGGTTGTTCTGCGAAATTTGATTTGGTGGCGAGGCAAGTGGTAAGTAAGACGTTCCCAAACCAGTGGTTAGGGCGGCGTGGTGGTGTTGTAAGATGGCCAGCGCGCTCGCCAGATCTCACACCACTTGATTTTTTCCCGTGGGGAACACAGAAAGATATGGTCTACAGCACGGTTCCTACGACGCCAGAAGACACGCAGGAACGCATTGCGGCAGCTTGCAGAGACATTACGCCAGAAACACTTCAGGCCGCCCATCGCTCGCTACAAGTGCGTTTACAGAAGCGGGTTACTGGCGATGTAAACACATCGAGCACAGGCTGTGAAAATATCTAATGCGAAACGTTTCAACCATTTCTGTGCTCTTTTGTACTATGCATGCGTATGCGATTGCATTTCTCCTTATATTGGTGTTCTATTTTTGTTGTGCTTCTGTACGCAATCGTTACCCGGTACAGTTAATGACTAGGAAACAAATCCCCTGAAATACGTTTCTTTTCGCAAGCAACTGCGCGTGCTATCACTCATGTAGCTTCTGCATACACGAAACAGATGTATAATGTTTGTGGATGTAGAATGTCCGCCAGTTTGTCTGATCTAGTAGGTACAGGCCTGTATGGCACAAGCATTTATTGAGGTATATAACAAAAATGGTTCTTGTAATATTACAAACGAAATTATACAAGATAAATGTTAACTGTTATAAATGTTTGTATAACTACATACTATTTCTCTGTAAAAATATATATTTTTTTTAATGTATAGTATTTAACTTTTGAGAATATCACGCAGCAACACTATTAGGAAAAAAAATAAAAAATAAAGCATTGCGTTAAACTGAAATAGGGATTTGTAACTTCCTACACTCAAATCTTGGTGTCACACGCCACACTAAATTCACTGGATACTAGCTCACTTAAACATATCGAATAGGTATTTACATCGCGCATTGTGCAGAACATCTCGAACTGTCACCACATGTTATTGCGCTAAGGTAATATACGAACAAAATGTATTTTTAGTTCTTCATCGCGGTTATTGGAACATTCATTTTCATATAATTATATTTATATATTTGAGGGTAAGAGTTCCATAATAAAGAGTTGGCATTTTCTTTCGAGTTAGCTGACTTCATTATGTCAGTAAAAGACTTCGATTGTCAAATGTTAGTCTTCCACTCTACTACACAATTATGTGAAAATGAATGTTTCACTTTGAAGGCTTTTGATGGTAGTTTTTTGAAAGCTGTATGTAAACGTCACGCCTTGAGATACAACTTGTAGATATAGCGCGATGTCAGTGAAGTCACCTACGAATTGGCAAGAAGATGCGGCAACTATCCTGCAATCTGTAGTAGAGCCTTGGCGGCGTGTCTGGCACTATGCGCGGGACATGATAGATACGGCTACTCGGGGGAACTTCATGGGCAGTAGCTCTGTATTTCCTTTCCCTGTTCAGCCGCAGGTTAAAGCAGCTATTAGGGGTGACAGAGCGGATCGAAACCAATTTGAAGCAGCAGCGCACGTGACGAGCGGAAGTAAGTAACCTAACGGCAAAGGTAGGTAGGTAGATAATTAGGCTTAACGTCTCGTCGACAGCGAGGTCAGACGGTACAAGTTGCTCGGGGGCAGAGGGATTGAGGAAGGAATGGGTAGGAATCGACCACGGCCTTTATTAAGGACCCATCCAAGCATTCGCCTTGAGTGATTTCGGAAACCCGAAATCAAGATGGCCGGACCGGGAATGGATACCCGGACCCTCCCGAATGCGAGTCCAGTAGTTTACAACTACACCACCTCGCTCGGGCGTAGAATGATCAATCTGCTAACTAACACACCCTGAAAACTCAAGTAAGGTCAGCAACAAATGCCGAATAATTGTTTTTTTTTTTTTTTTCGAACAGTAGGAACACCGTTTAACAATATTGATTGCGTTAGAATCGGGCAAGTTCAGCAAAGAAACAACAGACTATCATTCAGCGATTCGCATTTTATAACAGTTAGAAATCCAACATTTCCTCAGCGGAGTGCACAAAATACAGGTAAGTTCCACAACAGTATTTTGTACAATTAGTATTTCACTAACATCGCCAATTCAGGAGAAAAAAAGAATTGTAACTTTACCATAAACGAGGCGAGAATGGGTTAAAATGGAAATATCGTTTGTCGAGAACTGTACGTAGAAACTATTCTGAATAAAGGCTGTTCGCGATAAAGTGAACACTTTTGAAAACAATCTTAGAAAAAAGCAACTGCTCCTGCCTGCATATATTCTAACGGGCGCACTGAGTAACATGCGCACAGTAAACTTGGTAATGATGGATGGAAAGTAGTTCCATACCTTAATGTAGAATAAAAATAGTTAGGTAACCATTTGAGATAACTTAAAATATTTCTTTCGCTTTCTGTTTTTTTTTTTTTTTATGTATGGAAGTATAAAAACTAGCATGTTTGTAGAATATTTACTTTTCTTACCATTTCACAGTTTCACTAGACCGACGTATGAATAAAGTGATGAGGCCCTCACCAGTGTTAATTCTGCATAAGGCGGAAGAATACGCAACGTGCATACAAGTAGATCTTAAGCAGGGCTTACAAAAGTGTTCATTTTGCCGTGAACAGCGCACAGGTAAGAATACAAAAGCGAAAAAGCCGCTTCTATCGAGGACCAGTGACATGTTGGAAGGGCGTTAGCCAATCAGCATCTCGTGAGTTACACGTCAGCCAGCAGCCCAGCCTATCATAGAGCGAACACGCCCACAACAGAGGAACCACCCGACTATTTCTCCTCTATAAAATCACCTACTCTGCATCTCTAAGTTGCTCGTTAGACGAGAGAGCTGAGAGGAAAAGATTGTAACCGAGTAGGAAATGAATCTCAGCCACCATAAATTTGGAATAAAGCCTTTATTGGCTTCACTCCGCAGGAACATACAGATGAGAAAATGTCACGAGCTCGATATATATGGTACCACTTCACCTGGAACATCTCTAGGCTTCCGTCTGTAGTACACAACTGTCCCTTCTTCATTAGAATTTTATACTTTCTTGTAACATATAAGGCAAGGACACAGTAGCCAGCAAATGAGAATATTGCCAACATAAAGTAATGTGAGATATATGCAGTATACTTACAAAATATTTCGCCGCTTCTACTTTTCTTTATTAATTGTGTCTACATAGCATTAATAATACACAAACTTCGTGCCAGTAGGCAGATTATGGAAAATAAAACGAAGGGGATAGAGAAGAAGAAGAAAATTGCTCAATAAAGAGCAAAGTGTCTGCATTTCCGTCTTCACCTTCGTCTCTTTGTTCAGATAGCCGGTTAATGGTGCTGGCATGTCGGTAAACTATTACATTCGTCGACGGAATATATGTTTCCGACCACTCCGTATTCGTGGCTGGAGGGTAGGGATGTTGAAAAGATATCGATATATCGAAATGACGATATTGTATCAACGATATATCGGTATCGATCGTCGGTATATTTCAACGGTATTTTATCGAAATCAATGCATTTTGTCAGGTATAGAAGATTAATATTTTCAAAATTCTCTTTTAATGAGCTCTGTTTCCAATACAAAACTTGAATTAGGAAATTGCCATGCTTACTTTGGCAACATGCACCAAAAACCGGCTCCACGTATTTATGCAATGCCTCGTGTTCTCAATGTGTAATATGCCAAGCAATTTTACATATACGTGTCCTTTAATACATGAAATATCAAATAACCAACGTAAATAATATAATTTTTTTTCCCCCTGATATCAACATCCCTAGCTGGAGAGGGCCCGTGTGGATTGGCTGCCAGCTTGTATTGTAATGCCACGGTCATTGCGTCATGTGGCCAGGGGGCCGAACCTGTCATAGCTTCGAATTCACCCTGGACACAACTCAGGACTTACAAGCACACGAACTAAAGATAGTGAAACTTGTTCACTTTTGATTTAACGCGTGCTAAAACTCCGCTTTAAACTCCGTACATTTTTGTAAATGTAATACAAGAATGTAGGATCGTAAGCACGGGTGACGGAGTGCTTACGATAACAGCAGCACTGCCGGCGCGAAGAACAGACGCGTGAACGATGTAAGGATTGAACAGTAGTGGAACGAAGTCGCAGGATGAATCTGGATTGCCCCGAGAAAATAACATCGGGTTCCACGGCCTGTGTTACTTGCATAATAATCAGCAGTGAGATATCGACCACAATTTTGTGCCGTATCGTGGATTTGCGCACACTTTAAGAACCTATCGTCAAATTAAATTAAGAAATAAGATTTATATATTTTTTCCACGCCCTGCAGTACGAATTGGTGCGATAGTAATATAATAACATCAACGTGTCTAACGATTCAAGAACGTCTCGTGATTGCCGAGTAAACGGCAAAGGGCATGCTTACATTTGTAGTAATAATAAAACAGGAACTTGAAAAAATTTAATGCTTAGTGTCATACTGAAAGTTTTCATGCATTTCTGCATACAACAGTAGATAAAAACAGATTTTTTTTTAATATTACAGGTCAAAACTGATATAATGTACAGCTGCATCATTGAAAATGTATGTGTTTCCCGCTACTTACTTTAAAGAGTCGCGACTTTATCTACGGACTACCGACCTACTTACGTTAAAGAGTCGCGAATTTATCTACGGACTATCGACCTACTTACGTTAAAGAGTCGCGACTTTATCTACGGACTACCGACCTACTTACGTTAAAGAGTCGCGACCTTATCTACGGACCACCGACCTACTTACGTTAAAGAGTCGCGACTTTATCTACGGACTACCGACCTACTTACGTTAAAGAGTCGCGAATTTATCTACGGACTATCGACCTACTTTCGTTAAAGAGTCGCGACTTTATCTACGGACTACCGACCTACTTACGCAATGGTAAGGAAGAAAAAACCCTTTATACTTTTTCTTTTCTTAAAGAGTTACTGAATGAAAGTAAGGGGAGAGGAGGAATAAGACTTTCGGAGAATAGAAAAATAAACCCGACAACGCATTATTAGATTGCTGTAATAAATAAAGGATTATCATCTCTAAAAACCAGGGAGAGGGGGGATTTTTTCCTGGTACATTTCTGAGGATAATTTAACACAAAGTTGTAATATGTTTGTCATCTAGGTTTACGCTGAAAATACCCACGCACTTCCTCGCATAATCGATTTCACATATTAATTAATTATACGTTGGGCTCGGGGCCGCGGTGGTTTAGTGGATAGACTACTCGCCTCCCGGCTGGGTCGCCCCCGGGTTTTTCAAGTGCGGGAATCGTGCCGGATGATGCCGCTGGTCGGTGGTTTTTCTCGGGGATCTCCCGTTTATCCCGCTCTTGCATTTCGGTGGTTCTCCATTCTCACCTCGGTGTTAAGGCCAGGCTTCATTCACCATGCGTGGGAGTATAGGGAATTAAAAGCTTAATTCGGACAAAGATCTCTGTCATTTTTGTGATATTACTGCCAATTAAAAATTTTTTTGGTATAGATTGAAAGCTTCTAGACTTGTGAACAGTTAAAATTTTAATTTTTTAATTTTAAATGCACCTTTTCCTTATTTAAATAATTTAACCATTTTATAAATAATGAAAAAGTGCATTTAAAATTTAAAAAGTAACATTTCGGCTGTTTACAAAAATAGATATGTTCAATCTATAATAAAAAAATCTTTACTTCAAAGTAATATCACAAAAAATGACTGAGAGATATTTGTGAGAATATAACATTTAATTCCCTATATGTCCATGTACGGTGAAGGCTGACCTTAAGGGGAATGGTGCATGAAATCCGTGTACTAACGTTAATTTTTTTCAAAAGTCGTTTTGCAGAGAATTTTTCAAAATTTTTGGCATGACAAGTCATGAAGAATAATATCCAACATCTTCTTACATTCAGAAATATTCACTACCATTACTACCATCGGAATATCGTATTTCCAATCTTCTATCAATGATCACAGGATAATAAAGGTAGCGAATATTTAACAATGCAAGAAGTTGTTAACAATTAATATGCATGTCTTGCCGTTCCAGAAATGTCGATAACCCCTCTAAAAAAACCAGTTATAACTAAGATCGGGTAAATATACTGCTTTCGTGCACCATTGGCCGCCCATATCTCTGCACTATACGTCGGCCGCAACTCGGCACTGCCTCGTGGCCTCACACCTGTCTGAGGCTGCGGAGGTCACGACCTCGAGCGCTCGAGAGCTCAAGACAGGCCGCTAATTGGCCCTGCCACCCCACAAGGCCACCGTAGAAGGAAAACTAAAACACCGTGTAAAAAGACTCCAGGGTCCAAGTAGCGGGGACCGTGGGATTGGATTGCTCACAAGCCGTTGCTGCAGAAAAAAAAAAAACAATCGTTCTTACGACAAGATAACAACTAATTGACTAAATGCCGGTTCCAAGACGAACCATTTTCTGTAAATAATGCCACAGGAGGAAATGAAGGCGTTTCATATTATCTCCGCATTTTTTTAAAATTAATTTGCTTGACAAAATTTTTTAATACTTCACTTTGCTCGTGGCTCCATTGTGCGGCGAACCACGTGGTTGCTTATGCTTTTCGTTCCTTTTCCTTCCTCCTCCTGCACTCCAGCACACCATCGTGACATAGGTTTAAATATCTGAAGAACAGATGGAACGATAACTAGCGTTACGTTCTATTTCTCGCCACACGGTGTTACAAAGTATGTGGCACACATAGGTTACAAAGTATGTGGCACACATAGGTTACAAAGTATGTGGCACACATAGGGTACAAAGTATGTGGCACACATAGGTTACAAAGTATGTGGCACACATAGGGTACAAAGTATGTGGCACACATAGGTTACAAAGTATGTGGCACACATAGGGTACAAAGTATGTGGCACACATAGGTTACAAAGTATGTGGCACACATAGGGTACAAAGTATGTGGCACACATAGGGTACAAAGTATGTGGCACACATAGGTTACAAAGTATGTGGCACACATAGGGTACAAAGTATGTGGCACACATAGGTTACAAAGTATGTGGTACACATAGGTTACAAAGTATGTGGCACACATAGGGTACAAAGTATGTGGCACACATAGGTTACAAAGTATGTGGCACACATAGGGTACAAAGTATGTGGCACACATAGGGTACAAACAGCAATATACACAAGGAAATGGGATCGTATTACCGACCACGTTTTTAGCGGTGTCAAATCTCCTTTATACGAAACACCATTCATGTAAAACGCATTTTAACACACGCATTTTTGCAGCGCATAACTCTCTTAATAATTACTTCAGGGGATAAGTTGTACACATATTATCGCCTTACATTTTTGTAAGGAATTACCTGCCGAAGTTTGCCCTCTTGATTCAGAAACACGTCGTTTGTTTACATATATATATATATATATATATATATATATATATATATATATATATATATATATATATATATATATATATATATATATATATATATAATATTTTACCGAATATAGACAGCCTCGAAAATAAGGCGACCTCGGTGTTTTTAATTGGGCTACAGGAAAATTGTGGATTTTCAGCGCAAATTATTTAGACGTCTACTTCAGCAAGATATTTATAGCCACGCCTCATTAAAATATCTGGCCAATGCGACTCGAATGAATTAAAACCTAAAAATGTCTAACTTCCCAATTAAAGAGTGAAGGCTGTTCACACTTTAAAAGAGTCTGTTAGGTGGATTGTACTGTAGTTGTTATTAAACGTATTCCTCCTAGTCATGAAACACAGACCACTGCTTGCTACTACTTAAGGAGGGAAAATATTGCCCTCGCAGATTTCATTATGCGAAAATATGAAAACCCTCGAATTTTAAATTTTAGTGGAAAATTGTTTTTATCGTGCAAATGTGGTGTTCATCTTGTGTCAAACAAAAATCCCTGCTCGAAAAACGAGAAAGTGTCTTACGGCGTCCTCTTTCTACGACACGTTCTACATTCAATGTATCCGCAGGACGTTTATACTCAACTGTAATATGTGGAAGCAGAGCTTGCTAACTACGTCAAACGAAAATAACATACACTGATGTAATACGCAGGTATGTCTCGATCGCATGTCCACGTCCATGGACGTTTTACGCAGCTCTGTCGGATGACAAATGAAGGCGCGTGCCCACGCGGGAGGTCGTCATTAAGTCTCCCCTCGGGATGTGTTGAGAACAGTTTGTTTTCTTGTTAAAACACAGGCGTTCTTGTCAATAGCTAACTTAACAACCTGTAGGGAAATGGCTAAGGGCGTTACGACCGCGCAAGCAATGATATCAAATATTTTATTTAAAAAAAAAAGTGGAATACATATGGCTTCAACAATGTCATTACTTGGGGTACACCACTGCCATACTTATAATCCATGGAAATCTTCCATGAGTTGGGCATCTATAATGTGGAAGAATGAATGGTACAAGAATCTCACGGCATGAAGCAAAAACATAAATATGGCAACAAAATACTAGTCTTAAAATATTTAAATACTTTTAAACCGTCTATAAAATAATACTAATAATTCTATTAATGTTCAATTATTCTGAAGCACTTCTGGATACAGCAGCCCAACTATAGAAACACATTTCCTTTGCAAATAAGATTGGGTCCAGTGTCAGGAAAAATTTGATACCTTTAATGAGAAATATGAAATCGTCCTTAGTGTTCTATTTTTTTAACTAACATAATTTTCTTCTGAAACACAAATGAAAACAGCCATCCAATGATAAATCGTCACTTACTTCACAAGAAAAGGCGTACCAATGCCGCTAAACGTTATAGCGATTGGCAATAAAGACATGCATATTAATTCAATGTCTTTAATACACTGGACTGTAAAGGTAAAACTTTCGCGGTAAAATATTTCTGGGTGAAATATTCCTCAGGAAGCAACTTTTAAGGCGAACGCCTCTTTTTACGAAGGGGCCACAGTGGCTGGGCGGTTAGCCTGCTCACCTCCTACCAAAGCAAGTCAGTTTCAGTTTCCGGCCAGATCACTCCCTGATTTCAGCGCGTGGGAATCGTGCCAGGACGATGCCGCGGGTTTTCTCGGGGATCTCCCGTTTTTCCCCCCCTTCATTCCGGTGCTGCTCCACTCTCGCCTCAATCACCCTCATCGGCTCTCAAGACCTAGCTGTTACGAGCAGCACAATCTCTTAACTATCTTCACTCTTTACATGAGTCTACTCAAATTCGCATGAGGAGGACACCTGTTCGTTTAATAGCAATGCCAGACTAATGAAAACTTTGGTGACTAATTTCGTCAGAGGAAACGCTTTTAGACATAAGGCAACAGTTTCTCTGCAATATCTTTTTTCGCCGTTATATAAAAAAAAATGTTTTGAAAATAAGTATACATATGCCACAACAGCACCCTTAACTGGAAGTCCTTCACAAAATCGCTTCATGCCACACCCTACCATAATTTGCGCCCGTGCCACAACAGCGCCCAATCCACACTTAACTGGAAGTCGTATTGACGTTCCTTCACGCAATAGCTGCAGTAAGATGCCACAATGGTACGCGTGTTTGTACTCTCCAAAAACAATTACATCATAATAGCGACCGTCCAAATCCTGGAAGGCGAATTTCCCAACATCGGGATAAAAAAATTTTCAGCTGAGTTGAATAACGACTGGATGCAGACTGGACAGATTCATAAGAAAATTCAGCTTTATTTTTTGCGCCTCTCTAATCTGGGAAAGACCAGTTGCTGTAATAGTATTTTGCAGGGGGCGCGAATATTGTATCCCGATTTTGGAAATTCGCATTCCAGGATTTGAACGATCGCTATTATGTAATTTTAATTTTAGTCAATTAATGTTCTTATATAATATATAATCATATATTGATGCTATATTAATATTAATGTTATTTTAATTTAAACATAAAATTTGACCTACTCTTTTTTGCAGCTAAACTAAAAATTATATTAAAATCAAGCGTCTTGATATAGGCTGTTCACAGTAAATGGAGCACTTTTTAAGGCCCTCCCAAAATACATTAACCCCTTATAAATATATTTTATTGCAGTCCCAGAAATTAAATTTTGAAAGCTGTGTTTATTAATCATATTGCAATGTTTGGATAAAATAATTGACAGAATGGCAGAAATTAATTAAAAGAAATTAATAAAAAAATTAAAATTTGCCGTGAATAGTCTTCACACGTGTTTATATTGAGTTAATCTTGTTGTTTTGTTTATATTTGTAGTGCTTTTATTATTTTGACAAAATCTGACATAGTTTATGTATGTGCGAATTGACGACTGACCTTTATTTTAATGTTTTAATTTACAAAGGTTATGTTAGCGGATGAAGATATATATATATATCTTCATCTCTCTCTCTCTCACACACACGCATATATATATATATATAGACACACACACATCGTGCGTAGTTTAAAATTCTCTTATACATATTTTACTTGCAGTGCAATGTGTTACGAATTTACTCGTTACCTTGTGTTCATACTTTCAGCAGGGTAGCATAAAATGTCGCCAACCTTCAATTGGCGGAGTTGCACGGTGAAATATATCTGTTTGGTGGATGGTGGGGTAATGGGAAGCTAGAATATATAGGCGAAACAGCAGATCGTACAGCGAATTCCAGCCGCACGCGTCAAGTAAACGTTGTCATTTGCTAGCAACATCTCAGAATGCAGTTCGCCAATCAGCTCCTGGTATATGACGTGTCAGTTGGCAGCCCAGCCAATAGAGAATTTTTCGCAGCACGCAATGGCCGGTGAGAACAAAGCCTGTTTCCGGAGCATCGTGCAACCAATCAGAAAATGGACACGTGCATATCGAAGGCAAAGCCACGATACTTCGCCTCTGTTTACTTATCTGCTCGGTGCCGGAAAAAGCCGCGAATAAATTAATGTATATTGACGAAAACGTCGTGGCGCCGCATTACGCAAGTACGACTCGGTCGCTGGCCCTCTGCGTGTAGTGGAAAGGAGCCATACACTGCAGAACATTTTCTGATAGACTTCTTAAACTGTGATGGAAGATTTTAACTTTTTTTAACTTTAACGGTGCATGAAAATAAAACTGCAAGCCAGGCAGGATATATGGGAATGTTTAGTACGCTAATATAAAACTGCAAGCCAGGCAGGATATATGGGAATGTTTAGTACGCTAATATAAAACTGCAAGCCAGGCAGGATATATGGGAATGTTTAGTACGCTAATATAAAACTGCAAGCCAGGCAGGATATACGGGAATGTTTAGTACGCTAATATAAAACTGCAAGCCAGGCAGGATATATGGGAATGTTTAGTGCGCTAATAATAAACTGCAAGCCAGGCAGGATATACGGGAATGTTTAGTACGCTAATATAAAACTGCAAGCCAGGCAGGGTATACGGGAATGTTTAGTGCGCAAATATAAAAAGATTGAAGCTTTCCTACGCATTTGACTCTTTCCTGAGCAACTGTAGGAACGTTAGAATGCATGCGTGGAGAAAAGAATTCACCCTTCGCGCTTTTTCACAGTACGTATGCCCAGATATGGTAAATTTTCAAATAATTTCTCACAGTGTAGGTACATCTGACTTGCTAAGTCATTCGGTGTGAGATTTCCTGTAGGTTTGTGTGGCACCCGGTGGGTGCCGAGCACTGCCTGGCTAACTAACGTACTGCATTTTTTTCCATACAAGCTGTAACACAAAAACCGTCAAACCCTTAAAAGATATTCCTCCCGTGCAGAGGACGAAGAAAATTCTTAGTTCATAACTCTACGAAGTATAACACACACACACACACACACTCTGGGTTATGGAATGTCTTCATAGCTACAGTGTTCGGTATTTTCTTACGGTGTGTCGGTTAACTATGGAACTGGCATCCACAGAAGGCACTGCACATAAAAATAACCAGCCTGCGTACCTCACAGTATATATTCTGTCGTGGAATGGGAGCACGAAATATTTTCGTCCTCTTAACTTGAAAGTTACCCGAAAATAATGACTTGGAATTTTGTTACGCCTGTACAGTTTTCACGAGGTGTTATGGCTTTCGCTATCGTAAGTGCGCTTTGTGTTTAAATGCAGTAATTTTGTCATAGAGCATAGTATGTAATACATTAACACTAATGCATTCAGAAACATGAACATGTCAATGATTTAAGCGGAGTATTAGATTGAGATTTCCAGAGCCTGCTATCAAACAGTTTTTCCCTTTAATTCTTATACAAGAGTTTGTAAGATTATTATGCATGTTTAAATGCACAATGATATGTTGTTTACAGATTATGGTGCAAGTCACAGCATGCTACAAATGGTTAATTATTTTCTAACTTTACATCCCGCTAGATTCGATAGTTTCGCCGGGTTTTTTTATGCGGTAGTGAAAATTTCACGTTCAACAAGCCTTTTTACTTCCGTACGAGGATATTTTTTTGGAAGACATAATTTTTACAAGATATAACTCTGCCAATTTCCAACAAGTTTCATGGAAGTTTTCATGATGTTTTAATATGCGCTCGAAAATATCGCGCGGCCATGTTTTCATTGTCCTGTTTGCAGGTAGATTTTTCAGCGTTCCTACCAGCGCAGGCTACCATTAAAGAAACCAACAGTCAATTAGAAAAATGAGAGATTTCTTGGATTAACAATAGTTGCTGCTTGTATAACAAAAACAAAAAACCCTTCTTTGAACACCCGGCAGTTGTGATAGTCACAAAGAAAAAAGTAATGCTTGCTGGAACTGTAATGTTTTTTTTTACTGTAAACAATAAACTCGTCACTCTGATTACTACAATTACCAAGAGTTTCGCTCTGTGTTCAGACGGATTCAAACGTACGCCGAAAAAACAGAGCTAAAAGAGCAAAAATCGGAACAGCGGACTCAGAAAGCATTATAGTTTTTGCGCAGAAACTTTTACGAAATGTCGAGCTGATGTCGAATCGTCGTTTCACCAATAAAATTCTCGTAATTTTACACTTCCGCTTTAATCATAGTAAGATATTAATTCAATGGACATGTTTAACGATGTGATAGTCAAACAATAATTAATTTACATGTTTGTAACTAAGTCTGTTATTACTAGTTTAACTTTAATTGCACCCTCCTCCTCCCTTCCTCCACCACTACAGCTCATCCGTCCGCAAGACTCCGAAGAAGCAACATCTACTCTCCCCAAATGTCCCTCGTGCCTTTCTTGCTCCAAGAACCAACCGACCAATCACAGCACACCTCCAGGGGAAGGAGGGGTAGCTTCACCCACAATCAACAACAGGAGCGGTAACACCAACAGCCAATCACATCAGACCTCGTAGAGGAGGGTTTACACACACGTGGGGGGAGCGAGGGGAGAGAGGTTGAGGGAGGGGGGACACGACATAACCTCACTTTTTGAAATGGCACTTACACCACTCTTGCACCCTTGATCCAAAACTACTTCTAACTCTTTTGAGTAGGCTTCCTTGTATTACACAAATATATAGACCGTTCACGGTCATTGTCGAAAGCCCTGCTTAAGATCTACTTTTATATGCACTGTATTCTTTCACGATATGTGAAAATTAACTTTGAAATGGGCTTAATCACTATATTCATGCATCGGTCAAATAAACCTGTTTAAAATATTTACACAATGATATATCACAAGTATGCTAATTATTACATTTATATGCGCAAACAAATAAAAATCCAAAGAAATAACGTTATTATGCACAAATATCATTACCAACTTTAATTTAATCTAATTGGATTAAAAATATGCAAAAATAATTATACAAGCATCTCAAAAGTATTTGAATGAATAGCGTTCTAACCACAGATCCTATACATGTCGTTTATGACAGCCGTATTGGTAGAATAGCAGTCCAAGGCTGGGACACAGATGCAGCTGTGATCGCACGGCTTGCAGTCTACTCCACTTTCCCTGTACGAAATGATCAGGGATAGCAGTGAATGAGTGAAGAGATTTGTGCGGCCCTTAACAGCGAGGTCTCGAGAGCCGGTGAGGGTGATTGAGGTGAGCATGGAATAGCACCGGAATGGAAGGACGGGGGGGAAAAGGGAGATCCCCAGGAAAACCGACAAACCAGCGATATCGCCCGGCACGATTCTCACGGGCGAAAATCCGGTGATCCGGCCGGGGAGTGAACCCGGTTCGCTTGGAGGGGAGGCGAGCAGGCTAACCGCTCCGCCACCGCGGCCGCCAGGAATAATGGAGGCTGAGAGAGCGGAAGCGGAGGCGGTGCGATGACCTTGAAAGTGAGCGCACAGTCGTAAGCGAGGGCGGCGCTGGGCTAGAGCGGAAATTGTCTGGCTCTGTAGAGCGCGTGGTGACTTCCTGTCGGCTGCCACCTGTTGTGTTCAATTAGCACCGGGCTGCTGCTTGGGCGAACGACCCGCCAAAACGACCTCGCACAACTCTGACAAGGCCAGGCACCAATTGCCCAATTGCTACTTGTCGAGGTAAACGGCAGGGTTTGTCCTTTCGAACCTTTGAAGTTCGCGCGAAATTACTGGCACGGGCGAGAAGCCGGCCGCCAGTCCAGGAACTGTTGTTTCGTCGGTTTCCTATCTCCTGTTGCCACTTGCCCACTTCTTCACACTCAAGTTCGTCCAATTTGTTTATTAGCGTTCAACAAATCTGACTTTTGTGACGTCAATTAAATTTATGATAAACTGTATATAACTTTATTCGTAGGATTTGTATTTCACAAGCTGCAAGTTCGTATATTACAAAATTTATGGAATACAAGTGTACTTCTGATAATTAAGACGAAAGTTTCGTAATATGATGGAAAAAACAATGGTTCACGCTCAACTTATTCGACGTACCTGTAATTAATCACGGTAACGTAATAATGTAAAAAACATTTAACACGCTAGACATTAGGAAACTCATCAGGTGCGAACAGTGCGTTAAGGAAAACAATAACAATACGATTTTCTAAAAATAGTTTTGATAGGGACATACAAGAAACACAGAAGGAGAAATAATTGTCACTCCAAATTTACACTTTATTCTTATTTAACGTCATGATTTGGGGACGCTAACGATTATTTTCTGCCAGCCACGCAGCATAAAATCTAGTTCTTCATAATTTATGGAACACTTATTTATAACACGCGGAGTCAAAGAAAAGAGTTCGTAAGAGAAGGATTTGGACTTGATCGTTATCATTACTATCCATAGACACCTCCCCCCCCCCAACCCCTTTTTTTCTCGGAAACAATAGAGTGGTGTCATAATGAAGATATTTTGTCGTACAGAGTGACTTCGTTACCGACATAGATACGATATTCTGATTTAAAAAAAATGTACTGTAAATGACTGATTTATTGTTAACAGGGAGACCAAGCTGTAATGTTCGCGGGAGTACTAAACGCAAACAATTATATCCCAGAAGTTCGTATATTAGCTACTTACTAGGGGCAAAAAAAAAAAAATCCTCGCATTTAGTTGGGGTTAGAATTTTCATAACGAAACACTGAAACTAATATTTAAAAAAAACATTTTCGTACATACGCATATTTCTGCAGTTTACACAAAAAGAAATGTTTGATCGTCCACAGCAAACATACTTAAAGGTTAGCGGATATTTTATAACAACTTTTGAATACAATGCGTAGTTGTAGTGTCCAAAGCAAGAAATTGTATAACGGCTTATAATGGTCAAGTAAGTTCAAGCGGCAGAAATGTCGTTAAAACAAGTAAACTACGACACCGAGTTTCATACACCGATAATGATTCCCATCTTTTTTTCTACATTATTATTGCTGTGATAATAGAGAGGAGTATTTTATCTGGAAATTTGTATCATTTATAAATTATTTCAGTGTATACGTCACCCCAATGTCGGCGCACACACAATCGTTATAGTCCATTTATTGTTTCTTCGGATGTTTTGAAACATATCAACCTGTTTTTTTAAATAACATGTATGCCACTTATATGGAACACTATGATTAACTTTAAAAGTGTTTTATTTTTGAATAAATGAAACTTCATTTATTTTATATTCAATACAAACTAAAAACAGTGAGAGCAGCGATATTTTGGCAACCGCTGGTTTTGAAATAGTTCACAATTCAAATATTGTTTTAACCTAGTTTCTTGATATGCTATTCGCAAACTAAACGTTGTCTATTGAAATATTTAGGTTGTTAGGCAACACTGCTGAAAACAGATTTCATTGTTACAGTTAAAAATATCAGTGCAAATTATGGCGTGTAGACCATAATGATATGGTGATTTTTTTTCGCCCGAGGAAGAAACCTAAATATGAGGAGCGGAGCTTGTCGCTCTCTCTCTCTCTCTCTCTCTCTCTCTCTCTCTCTCTCTCTCTCTCTCTCTCTCTCTTTCTCTCTCGGGAAGTTGTTTTGCACCGTTAGTAGAAGCAGCAAAATTATACATATTTTCAATTTCATACTTATTGCAGTAAAAATTATCACTTTTGTAATTTAGAACTGAAACGAGGTTTTAATACGTATTATACTATAGATACGTGATGGCAGGGCGGTTACAAATCCGAAGTTGGCAGAAGTGGTGACTGGCGGCATGGCACGGCTTGTTACCTGCATTTGGAGTTGCTTGCGTGATGCTGAACGAAGTGTTAATCTTTCTTCCTGAGAAAAATACTTAAAATTACCGCGTCGAATTTGTACACATTGGGTTTATTAGACCTACCTAGGCGAGTTACGATGTTACGATACATATTTAGTTCCACGGCGGGAATAAATATACTGTAAAGTGTGTCGTGAGCGCTACATGAGAATGAGTATTGTCGCCTTTTACGTTACGCGGGGACAGCGTGTGTGCGGTTGCTAATGCAGGGTGTGCGAAATTTATACGTTGTAACCGTGAACTGTTTTCATTGTGTGGAAAGTATGTAGTACATAGTAGGCAACATACACAAGGATACCCCAGATTGATCTTTACCACATTATGTGTAGCTTACCAAAGATATTTTCAACTCCGGAACACTTGCAACAGCAAATCTCCTTAAGCTACCAACAGCATACAAAAGACACTAGGAAGACATAAATCAAAACTAATAACTAGCTACTGATCAAAATAATACTCACAGTGTCATGAGTGGAAATAAATGTATTTTAAGTGAACAATAATTATTTTGGTGGATATCATCATGAATTAAATGAATATCAGTGCCAATAACAAATACTATGTGCTACTATGGCAACCAATTAACACTTTTCTCTCTGCAAAGCGGCCCTCATAAAATAACTTTGTGAATGAAAACAGAAAGACTACGTATATAATTACATAAAACGTTTTCCGATGTTAAAAGCAACTTGCAATTAATATTATAAATTAGAGCTATAGTTAATCAAATATATCTGCAACAAATAAATAATAAGTAAAACGAATAAATATTACTTTAGACATACATATTGCAAAAATAAACTGAGATAACTGTGACAGGAACATATACCGGTTATTTGAGGCGTTTCGATGACGAAATTAATTATTTGATAGTCGCGTCTGTTTATTTATAACAACTTTGTAAGTTTGCCCCAGATGTTTGAAGCCCAATTATGAACCTTGTTTACGTTTCCGTGATTTGCATATTTGCCACGATCCCAACAAAATATTAAGTCAGGCCAGAAAATTCTAAAAAAATAATTAAATATACATAGTACAAAGTAAGTACCTATGCAAAGAAATATGAGCAGAATAAAAGTTATGGTAGGCCTACTTTGTGCATGTTGACCACTATTAATATTTGTTCCAGCTGATGACGTCCTGTTAACCAAATAACGCAACACATAGAATCAATATCAATGTAATTTAATACGTTAACAATGTAAAATAAACACCGTAAATACTATCGTCAATACAGACTTTGATAATAAGTCATAGTATTGTCCTAAATATGGTTGTAGGCTTAAACTATGAACATTCGTACAAAATGGGTTTTGAAATGTAACAGAATAATTTGAAAAGCTGAATACAGTAAACAAATTATTTGACAGTCAAAACGTAGAAATAACATGGCAGCGCTTACGTTTAAGTGTATTGGAAAAGATACGTAATTGGCAACCATCAAAATAATTTTAACAGGACTTTAAGAAAAGTGTGAAGTCACCGTAGTTGCCTATAGTGTTCAATTGTAACATTGAAAGACCCTATCTAGTTTCCAACCACTGCGTCCAGTGCAATTATAGGTTTCACGTATGAGGTTTTATATAGAAATGCCCTCTCCTAATATCGTTCAAAAGTTTAGTCTGAAGGAAAAGTGATAACACGATACACTCCAAAAGCACTAAATAACTATTTCGATCCACAATTCTAATTGCAAGTTCTCGAATGAATCCCTTGGGGGAATAACTTTCTCGCGCACATAAGCCATTATATATTATAGTCAAACACTACAGAGATTTTAAATTTAAATTTCTATATTGCTGTGGAACAACTGTTGCAGGTGAAATAAAACATTGTGGATACTACCAAAGCAATAAAAACTACACTTTCTACGAAATTAAAATTAAAAATGCTGTGAGAGGATGTCTTAGTTCTATTGGCGTGTTTCTTCAAACCAAAGGATAGTCCTATACCGTTCTCTTCGAAGTCCAATGTTTTGTTCGGACACATTCATGGTTTGAATGTCTGCCATATTGATTAAAAATGTTATTGCTAAAAAAAAAAAAAATTAAATTACAGGTGATCACTTTACTGGGTTTTCCTGGGTATTTATTTAAGTCAGTCTGGGGAAATCAAAAAATTATTTTGAACAGAAGACAATTGTATTTCTAAAGTAAATATTTTTATTTTATTTTTGTGGAGCGATATACGGTTGAATTGCCAATTTAAAACACCTTAATTTGCTTTTTGAATTTTATTTCTCACTTTTTTTATTGAAATTTTATCAAATTCTTGCTTTGATATCTTTTAAGAAAATCATAAATACGTTAAATTAATATACCATTAAAATGTAACGACGGTATATATATATATATATATACACACACACATGCACACACTCACATACACACCTACATTTGTACGACAATACTGTCCTACTTTTTAGATATAGTAGTAGTAGTATTGAAATTTCTAGCAAATTGTAAATAAAATCCTTGGACATTTCTTCATAATCAAGCGTCAGAATTACAATATTGTTTATTTGGAAGACACAAAACCTGATTCACTTAGGTGTCGCGTTGGCTGAGTGGTTAGAATGAATGTTCGCCTCCCACCAAGGCGAACCGGGTTCAATCCCCGGCCGGGTCAATCCCGGATTTTCATAGGGGGGAATCGTGCCGGAAAATGCTGCTTGTAGTAGGATGGAGCAGCGCTTGAAATTCAAGCGCTGCTCCATTCTCGCCTCATTTCACCCTCATGGGCTCTCAAGACCTCGTTGTTAAGGGTCCCCCACGTGGTTCAAATCTACCCTAATTCACTTGCTCACGCGAGCTAATTTGCACCGAAGAAAATGTGACATGAGCTACTGCATCGAGTCATTAAGTAACTCCACGCACAAATACACTACATACGACACAATTTTAACAACTTTTTAACTACATCGAATTATAATTCAGTTCTAAATAATAATCACGTTGCCCGTTGAGTGCTGTCTAGTATCCATGACACAGTTGTGGATTATCACGGGCCTCGGCTGGGTCCAAACTTCCATCCCCCTGCCACTATTACGACCATATTCCAAGGTTAGAGTGCACAACGCTGGGTAGCTTAGGCTGGTGTGGATACAAATGTAATATGCTCTTGCCCGCTCTCACAACGTTTTCCTGCTGCTGATCGGCGAGTTTTCTCGGGGATTTCCCGTTTCCCCGCCTTAGTATTCGGACGTTACTCCATTCTAGTCTCACACCACACTCTCGGCTCTCAAGACCTCGATGTTTAGAGCCGTCCAAATCTCTCCACGTTCCAAAACCGGTATTAAATTTATATTTCAGTATACTTTATACTTATGTGTAAATATGTATATATAAAATTTTGAGCCGGTAATATCGAAGGGGCTATTTTAAATACAGGCAAATATAAACATATACTCTGTGTTAGACTTAACACGATTAACATCGCATTATGTATTTATCCGCACACATATTCTCTGCAGTAATTTAAGAGACCAACATTTTTCAAAAGTACACAAACGCATTACAAGTATATTATCTACTCTTGCAAGTTGGTGGTAAGCTACCGATGAATAATATTAAAAAAATATTGAAATAAAGAAAATATTTTACTAAAGTTTTGATTGAAAATTATTAATCTATTTTAATTTTTTGGCCATTAAAGGATATAAATAAACATGCATTATACTTGCTAATGATATGCTGTTATTTGAAGATTATTAAAGATGTAGTGAATGCCGTCTGTGTATTAATATTATGGAAGTTTTATGTGCATTTTTTAAACTGTAGTTCCCGATCATTTTCGTGTTTCTGAACTGAATTAGATATTTTGGGTTACAATTATTCGACAAGAAACTGCTTTTATCTAAGCTGACGAGACGTTCTTCTTGGTAAAACAGTTTAATTACTTTGCTTAACAATACACGAGTATTTAAACGAAAAATCTCTTTCCATTAAATTAAGCGAAACTATCAGTTACACTTCGCGTAACAGGTTTTCAAAAAGTTGTCACTTTAGAAACCAGTGTTAATATGAAATAAGGTTATTACACTGGCCCGTGCCAAGAAATCTCACATTAAAAATAACTTTCTAGTCGTTAGTGGGCAAAAAATTTCATTTTTACGTATGACATTTTATAAATCATAAGTGGAAGCGATCACTTACCACTTTGAAATTACGATATTTACAAATATGCTGAAATACAATATACGTTCTTGTAGATAAACTGAGTGTTAAATTCCTCTCTGTTGCTTGTCTAAATAGCGAGGAGCGGAAGAAGAGATGCTATAGAGTAATATTAAAACAGTTTAATGTAAAGAGCTATGCGTCGCAATTAGAACATACTTAAAAAACAACTATATCACATGTAAATAATTTATTTACCAATCAATGAAAACATCGTGCGTACATGCTTGCAAATTTCCTTTGGCTATTGGCCGCGTGTTTATATGGTAATACATTTTCTACTTGACAGGGCCAATCAGAATAAAGTTATCCCGACAGTGAACGTTGGTGATTGGCTAGCAGACACTAGAGACGCGTGAAAGTTGAAATCTTCCAACCACGAATTAGGTTCTGAACTAACACGTTCTGCACTACAGCTATAGTCCATTCCCGATTGGAAGCGACTTACGAAAATCAACCTTTGAAAAAACACTCTAGGCATAACTTGTTAACCTGTTTTTTCAATAACATGTATTCCACAAATATATAACACTGTGGTTAACTTTAGAGTACTGTATTATTGAATAAATGAACCTTATCTTAATATCTTCTATAACTTGTAACATTTATTTCATTTTTAAATATGAATTATCAACAGCGAGAGCAGCGACGTGTTGGCAACGGCCGGTAAGAAATAGTTCACAGTTAAAATATTATTTTAACCACGTTTTTAGTATACTATTTGTAAATTAAACGGTGCCTATTATGCACCGTTTAATGAGACATGTTGCCAACATGGCAACATGTCTCATTTTTACAGTTTACAATTAACAGCGGAAAATATCGTGAGTAGGCCGTAATGGTACGGTGTTGTTTAATCGACCAAGAAAGCGACGAGAAAACTGTCTGCAGGGCGAGACTTGTCGCGCTCTCTCTCTCTCTCTCTCTCTCCTCTCTCTTCTCTCTCTCTCTCTCTCTCTCTCTCTCTCTCTCTCTCTCCCCTCCGTCTCTTTCACACTCGGGAAATTTCACTTTGGTAGTAAGAAACGACATTATACATGTTTTCACTTGTAACATATTTCATACTTATTACAGCAAAATAATGATTTTTGAATTTGTAATTTACAACTGAAACGAGATTTTAATGTTTGAATACTTATTTTAATATATTTTGATATGATGGCGGGGCAATTACCAAGTGAAGTTGGCAGACGTGGCGAGCCATGACATGGCGTGTTGCTTTTTGCCAAACGAAACGTAAATTATTCTTACTCTGAAAAATACTTCAAATTACCACATCACGTTTGTACGTTGATTTTTTTTTTTAACCTACCCAGGCAAGTTACGATGTTGTGATAAATCTGTTTCCACGGCAGTAATAAATATACTGTGATGTGTGTTTCGTTAATGATTGCGTCTGTGAAATGGCGTGTCTTTATTCATCGTGGTCGATACGCTGGCCGTGTGTGTGCGTGATTTCAAAAATTTGATTACTATTTATACGTTTTAACTGTGAACTGTTTTATGATGAAGTTAATTGTTTACATTCACGTCTGTGTATATATCACAACGTTGTACCTTTGCCCTAACGGGTTTGAAACACATTCGTGTTCCGTAATTTGCCACAATCCCAGAAGAAAAATACTAAGCCCACCCCGATAAATTTCAATAAACCTAATAAACAGTAAGTGTCAATCATGGAAATATGAGCGGAATAAAAGTTATCGTAGGCTTATTTGTGTGCATCTTCACCACTATCTTTTAAAGTTTGTATGACAAAAATGAGCAACACCGTTTGCATGCTTGAATTTAATGTGCCTTTTTCGTTTGACTGGTTGTTACTTCATTTTAATATTTATTCCAACTGAGGTCGTCCTTTTAAAGAAATAACCCAACACATATCAATAACAGAAGGCTCATTAGTACAGTCCTTTACCTCGCAGTTGTAACAGAGTTAAACACAGTCGCGGCAAAATACTAACGTGTATTACATGCATTGTGCTATGTTGTGGAAAACAAATATGTTAACGTAAAATAACCGTAAGAACTGTCGTCAATTCAGGCATTTTTAAAACGTCATAAAGCTGACCTAAATAATGTTAGAGGCTTAAACTGTTATTCATACGGAATGGTTTTAAGAATATGACAGAATCTTTGAAAAGTTGTAAACAGTAAACAACACATTTGACAGGTATCAAAGTAGAAGTCACATTTCAATGTTTATTTTTAGGTGTTGAGAAAGTATACGAACATAGTCAAAGCGGCTCCCTTTTATTGGTACGGAGTGTACAAGTCACTCAGAAGATTATGCGAACTTGAACATCTCAAAACAAACAGACCCCAAGCTTGGAATAATACATAACATTTTAGATTTTTCATTTACATTTGTGGAAACAGTCGCAGGCTGCAAACATCCAAGATCTGCACCGAGGTTATCTGCTGCAACCAGGGATAACACATGAAACCTAAGTAGGCAGTAGAAATTGCTATTTCCTCTAATAAACGTAACGAATGGCTATCCCAAGATTATCCGAGTAGGTTCATCCGAGCTATCCCAAGTACACTCATACATTAACATGTTGCAGATTATGTAAAATCATTTCTTGGGTAATGCGTATAACCGGTTGCCGCTACTGCCGTCGATCAACAGAAAATTTTCCATGAAGTCAATTCTGTACGTCGTTGAAAATAGAGTCGCAAGTTTGACACGAAATGCTTTGGCAGCCTAGATGCCACAGTCTTCTATACACTCGAGCAACTTACGTGTTTTTTGTCTTCAGTCATAGTAAAAAGCCTGTGCACTGTACTCTTCATGACTCGGTGACTCTGCTGCTTCCAGTTCATAACTGACTCACTGCCAAATGGGGGGCGTATAAATAACTGCAGTCACATTGTAGCAGTGCGACCAGAAAATACACGTTTGGATTCTAACCTTCCATCCAAATGATTCGCTTAATATTCAGGGATCATATTATAAGGAATAAGTAAGTACTTGTCGGACAAAAAAAATTCCCTCTCTTGCAAAGCCTAGAAACATCAATTAATGTGTTATCTATGGTGTTAAGGATACGCAAAAGCATATTCCTTGGATTGAGGTACTAAGCGAGGTAGCCTAGTGGTAAAATTTCGGACTCCTATTCGAGATGACAATGGGTTCGAATCTAGGTCCGGCCATCCTGATTTCTGCTTTGCACGATTTCCCAAAATCACTCCAGTCGAATGCTGCGTTGACCTCCTTACTCCAGGAAGATGTTGTATGAGGAGCAAATTTTCAAAACCAGACATGTCCACCTTATCCAATTTTACAGAAAAGCGAAAAAAAAAAAAAAAAAAAAACTGTTATCTTGTGATACTAACGAAAAATAATTATGATTGGTTTATTATTGTATGTCATTACAGTTCCCAAATTATTGCTATGAATATAAATTTTGTAAATGTTATATTTCCTTCGTTACTAAACAAAAACAAATGGACATGTCTACTTTTGAATGAATATCACTGACATGTCTGGTTTTGAACGCACACTTATGGGACATGTCTGCTTTTGTTTGACCAAATGTAAACATAGTAATAAAATTACATTACGTAAAAACATAAGGGGTGATTTACTTATTAACAAAGATGGGTGGCTTGAATAATAGAACATGTCTCTTTATGACTTGTATATTATAATAATGATTAACAAAACATTTTCAAAACAGTGGTTAACACAATCGTAATATTTTTATCAATAAACAGTTAATTACAGTTTATACATGTACGTGTGGTTCATCTTCTCCTACACAGCTACACAACAGTTCATCATCAGACACATTTTGTTCGTCAGTTCTTTCTCCTCCTGAAACCAAAATTCCTTTGTACCAGTGCAGATCCTCTCCGTCACGCCAATCTTCACCAAACTGTTTACAAAGTAGTGATTCTACTTCGTGTTTCTTTTGTTCGGTTATATGCACTGTAAAAATTTCTTGTATCACATATGGAATAATTTTTCCACGCTTTAAAATGGGCTAGGCAGGCTCTGTGCCAGGATCAAATCTGTAATGCGTCATGGCTCGGACACGCATTACTACACTGGATCTATTGGTTTCACGTTTTTCTATAAAAATTCGTTTACAATCACTGATACCGTGAACATTTTGGAAAACCTTTGATGATGATTTTACGTCATGCAGTTTCCAGTCTTTTCCTAATGCATGCACATTTCCTACTTGTGGATATATTGTTCCGTACTCGCTTTTAGTTGTCATAAGTGGACGTTTCCGCAATAGCTTCTCCACTCTACCAAATACAAGGTCAGCAGGTAAAAAACTAAGACCTCTAACTGGCGCAGACTGTCGAAGCCAATGTGTCAATGTATGTACAACATGATTATTTTTGTTCTGGCCTCCACAGCCATCACAAAACAAGTGGATACTTGATATGTTGTCAGGTTAACTGTGGCTAAGACAATGCAACAATGCAGAAGACACTTCAGTCGAACCCCTTCCTGCTTGATCTTCTATCCAAACATAAAACTCTGGTGTCTTACTGTCAATTGGCACACAACACAATGAATAAAAACCTATCTGTCTGCTTTAGAATGCCTCCTTGATAGGCGTCCGGGGAAGTGGCTGAACTTGTTGAAGATCAAAACACATAGAAAATGAAATGGGCGGTGACTGCTTTGCAAGATCATAAAATGCATTTTCTCTGATCTTGTACACTCTAAGTTGCATAATATATTAATTTTACCTGTGTTGTATTTGGCAGAGTGGATTTGATGCAAACGAATACATGTTGTGTAGCAATGTGAGGCAGGTGATCTGAATCCTACATTAAAATCGTGCACAAAAATCCTCCTGAACATAGAAAAAGTAACTCTCAATGACGTATCATGCTCAACGCTTCTATTGTACATTTTGTGAATCTATGAATGTTTAAATCACTTGCTAGATAAATACGTTTCGATTTAAACCTACTACAGTGACTTTCACATCCTTTCAGACAACCAATGAAGATTTTTACGTGACTTTTCTTTGTAGCTGATTTTGCTGATTTTCTGCACCCTCCCCGGCATCCCTTATCCAAGATTTTTGCAACAGTGTTTATCTGTTTTTGGAAACCCCCAATACAGAAGTAATAAACTTTTGGCATACATGCACAGGTCCTTTCATTGTTTTCATGAAGTATGTCACATGAATACTTTGAGCATTGGTTTTCTCAGTGGAGTACCTGTTCGGGGACTCTTCCTTTTCGGTTCCCCAACTGACATGAAATTGCATAAGCGCTGGTCCTGTACTGCTTCGTTGGGAGTTTGATACAGTTGTAATCGTGCTTTTACCATATCAAACATTGTCACTCTTTTGCATGAAAACCGCTTGTTGTCATGCTGGCATGGTCTCTTGAATGTTTTCACAATCGGATCCTTGTATTTACATCTGAAAGAAAATAAAACTGCAATGTCCTCACGAAATATAAAAATATTAATTTGGTTAACAAAGTACACTTATCTTAGAATATATGACTGTTAAGTTCCACTATAGTATTTTGTATCGTTAATGCAACTATTTTATTTCAATGTTAATTTGAAACTATTATGTACATGAAACTATTATGTAGTATTAATCAAGTGCAAACACAAAAATATACAAGTACAAAGTGCAAAAGATAGCCATTTTATTGTAGTATGATGTGTTTCTTTGTGAACTGAATATGACACAAAATATAGTTACCGAATGGTTTAAAAATACTGTTATTGAATGGTTTAAAAATACAGTTATTGAATGGTTCTAACAATTGCATAGTTTGTTATTGTGTAACATACTGGATATGCGCATAGCAATCAAGCAGGTTCTTATGTCAAGTTAGGCCACATTGTAACGTTTATGCATTCATACCTTTCAATTTTCCCAGCTTCATGCTTGTTAAGCTTTGGCTTTAGTCTCTTCCGTACACCAGATGATGTGTCTGCTAGGAAGACATCCATTGAACACGTCTAGGATTCACGAAAATCCAAACAGTAATAAGAGGGTTTTCATCAAATACAATACAAAACACTTCAGCGTGCATCAGTTTACAGAATACCAACCCCACCACTTTAATTCCTCTTTGACTCAGTTGTAGAAACATCAGGCATACCAACAGAAAAGTAGTCGCAAAATGTGGAATGTCGTAGCCATCTGCTACAACATTGGGTAGCCACAGGACAATATCTGCTACACAGAATGTTTGCAGGGTATCAAGATAGAGAAACTAAATTTAATGCATAAAGAATGTTTTCAAAACGGTTGTATTAATGTTATACGTGTTTACAAACAAAATATCCATAAAACATTAGCATGTGTACACTTCTTAAATACGCGATAATGATAAACAGCATTGGATTACTAGCATTCAGTGAAACATCATGGTTGCAATTTCTCGATTAAAGGGTACAACAGCTGCTATCTAGTCGGGCGGGGGGGGGGGGGTGTAAAACTACAAAAGGCCGTAACTGACAACTAAGCTTGACCGCCCCAAGAAACCTCTGCTATCTGGGGGCCACTGGTTCAACTACATCCTCAACACAGGGCAGTTGCACTTTTTAGTTATGATTGTAAAGTCACAGTGGAGTGGACATGTCCCGGTTTGAATGAAAACACGAACTTTCGTCTGCTCTCTCAATCGGACATGTAATTTCGACTGAATATGAATACATATTCGTGTGTAACTCACTAAGCTTATATAGAAACTTTGTTTAGCTCATTTTCGGATTTCTGTGGACATGTCTGGTTTTGAATGTCTGCTCCTCATTTAGATGATCATTTCAAAACACTTACATACGGCTCTTATCTAATGGAATGACCATTCAGTAATGCCTAAAACAGTTTCTAGTACACACAATATTAACAGTAGTGACAATTCAACAGAGTGGATTTTATGTATTCAGTAAACAATAATGTTGCAACTAGTATGTAATCACTAGCACCGAAGTGTTTGAATCTAATTTTGAACCAATTGCCGTCGTTTTGTTTTTCGGCAAAATTAAATAAGTTTATTTATGTATATTTTTTGTAGCAAAACTCGATTGTTCGTGTAAAAAAATAACATAATTTTCGATGTAATTAACTAATTTAAGAATTTTCTAATTACTCGTCTAACAACCAGCTAATAAATTTTGGTAGAACTGTTCGGCTTGTGAGCGGTGTTTGAGGCCGAGATCGTTGTATTACACTTGGCTCACAAGATTTTAGGTCCGAATCCTGGGTGGACTGTAACTTTTGTGGCATTTCGGATGATATTTCAGGTTGGTTTTCTGTAAGCCTGCTTGGATTAACTTTCTGACCAAAAAAATTAAATGTTGTAATTAAAGTAAAGTGAATTAAGCCTAGAGGTTTTATGTCCGAAGGTCCGTGAAGTTCAGAATGACGGAAACCGACACAAGCTTCCTCGTTTAACGGACCGTAGGCTCGGGAGATTTTATGTTTTTAACATACTCAAGAAGACATGTGTGTACTTTTTACAAAAAATTCGTCGAAAAACTAGTTACCAAATAAATGTTTCCTTAATCTACAGTGCAAATATTGTATATTTCAAACACATTATTTTACAAAACATACAACATTGTTTATGTAGCTGAAATTTTTTACTTAACTTAAAGACCAAAATGCTGGCTTGTTGAAATTCAAGATTAGTTTTACACATCACGCAGTCAGGTTTTGCGAAATTTACTCTATTTTTTTTATAGAATTACAAAAAATATTTTTTGGCAAATTGTTTCCAAGGCATTCCGTGTCAAAATACAAACAAAAAAATCACAGTGTACGTCGTCGATGAAATCACTGTACATGGCAACAGGTAAGTGGTAAGGTCTCCCTATTTTCATAAAGCGTTCCTTCATTTCAAAACATATTAATGTAGGCCCATTTTCGCGATTGGATTGTTGCCTGCTACTTTTCTTAGGTGCCTGGCCGTGTTTGGTATAGGAGTAGCCATAATTATCGCTGGCCCAGTCAAATAACACAAAACCTACTTCCCGTATTAAAAACCTATTTAAATGAATTGACTTTCAGCATGAAGTAGTAATAAAAATTATTTCACAGAATGCACTAATATAAAAAAAAATAGCTTTCAGCCTGAGAAAACCTTTTGCTTGGTGAAACAAAAATTCTTTTTTAATTTTTTTTCTGTTGAGTGCTTATGTAGTTTCTGTTTCCAAATAGTCCCTTGAATATAGATCCTATTATCACTATTGTGTCATGTGAGTACATAAAGTGCACGTAGCAGGAAACGGCTAACATATGAGGAACCCATAACTAGTTGCAGAGTTCTACGTAGCGCATAAAACAACGTACCTACTGCTCATTGCTTCTAAACATCGCGAAATTTTTATCTGTTTCACTTGTAAGTCCGTATCATAAATACAGGAAGCCGCACTGCCGAAGCTAATAGGACACATTTTCGCGCGATGGCGCATTCGGAACTATGGTATTGCAATGTTAGAAAAATAAACCGAAAAATCAAGGAAAAAATTCTGAAAACATAAATTTCATGTTACGGGCAGTTCCCTTCCTTAATATAGAATCTTTCTTATCCGATTCAAACCCAATTTAATGTGCTTTAAACGTGTAGCATCACAGAATAATTTTGATCCGGTATGCTTGCATGCTGACACTGAGCTTGCCTGTATACATGCAGGCACAGTGACTTTTTTCTAAGGTTCATTTCTAAAGTGCTCATTTTATCGTGAGCAGCATTTAAACGCGGTCCAATGTGCAGCTATTTGAAAAGAACACACGCTCCAGGCGAGGGCTGTCGAAAGCTTTCAAGGCGTAACGCGTATTTGAAAACACCATCTCAGGGTATCTCAGCATTACTAAACTATAACATTTCTTTTCATTCTTAAAATTTACGCGTCAGATACGAACGTATTTACTCAAGGGCCCTGCATGAAACTTTTGTGCAGACTTTCGGCCAATAAAATAGTGAGGTTACCGCTTAAAGTCCCATAAGTACACGCAGCACGACAATGATACTGCACGCCGTTTTAAAGCCTTGCGCTTAGCGGCGATGACGCACTAATATCGCCCTTATCGCTCCCGCGCTGCGCGGCCTCAAACGCGGTCGGGGGGGGGGGGGGGGAACTCCAGCTAGACAGGAGCCTTAAGGCGATGAAAAGAACAATATTTTTTTATTCTTAACTGTACGAATATCAGTAAAACGCTCTATCATACATCGAAACTAGTTGATGTGTAACTTTTCCGGAATATTGTTGGAAAACCCCATGTCCCCCACCACGTCAGGTACTGACTTTATTGGACGCTCTTTTCAACCGAGTACAGTGTAGACCAGCAACGGTATATCACCAGCAACGTCATATGTATACAAAACACAGTGACTTATTAGTTAAAACTGTTTCTACATATGAATTAGTCCTGTGTTGCTACATGTAGCCTAGCCGATGCAACATTCTCCAAATACTTCACCAGGTATGTCATTTTAATCCAACAATTATTGCTTAAGAAAATAAATGTTGTATTTACACTACGCTATGCTCATAAATCGACAGGACAAATAGCAATAAAACCCACTGCTGCTTCTGGGAATGGCTCCATCGTTGGCGACGTGGAAAAGAATGCCTGAAATCTAAACGTAACAAGGTAATTTTTTTGAGTCAAATATATTGTCGAGCAGACAGACATAATTATACCCCTCAACTTATTGCGTCTCCCCCCCCCCCTATTTTTTCCCCACAGTAAACGACCGAGAATCACACACACAAAACACGTGTTACAAATACCGTCGTCACTTCCAAAACAATTCAACCGCTGCAAAACCTTTTATTGTTGCCGTTAACAAAAATGCATCCTTAGATGCCAGCCACTGCAAAGTATTTTTTTCCACATGCAATTCGTTTTCTCTCATGGCAATGGTAACTATGTTTTGTTTTGGGTAGCAATAATCCAGCGGTATCGTTTGTGATAAATTCAGCCACTGTATTTCGAAGGTAACACCATTATGTCAACTATCTAAAGTCCATGCTAGTTGTTAAAGTATAATTTAAGTAGTTTTGTTAGTTACCCGAAAACTATAATGAACGAAACAAAAGTCTTAAATTAACTCTTTCCTTTGGTATGTGGTAATATAATTTATAAAAAAATATATATTTCGCTATAAAGAAAATTAATATTGCCATAAAATAAAGGTTTCGAGAAAAACTTAATAACAACAAACCGAACTGTTTCTACCGTTCTTTTATAATTACATAATATGTTATTAGTGTAAAGAAAACAGCTCCAAAGAAATTACTTTCTTTGCTATAGGCTGTTCACGGTCAAATGAGCACTTTTGAAGGCCCTGCTAAAGATCTACTTGTGTGCACGTTGTGTATTCATCCGCCTTATGTAAAATTAGCATTGCCATGGGCCTCATCACATTTAAAAATCTTCTTATTTTTACACTTCGATGCACTAAAAAAATCAGAAAGCGAAATTAATCATTTAAGTTATAACAAATGGTTGCCTAACCCTTTTCATTCGACGTTAAGATATGGAACTACTTTCCAGCCATCTCTACCAACTTTACTGGACAGTGACTTTTTTCTAAGGTTGATTTCAAAAGTGGTCACTTTATCGTGGATAGCCTTTATGCAGAAATATTTGAAAGTATACAATTTAATTTAATGCTACATACTTGATGAGGATATTTTGCTTGTTACCAACCACACGAAGAAGAATTTCTTTTTTTTCAGCATCACGTATGGTGTTCGCAGGTATCGCACGAATGGCTACACAAAAACCTGTTAACGTCAGCGTTGAATGTGAAGTAGGTAATGAGGGCGCTAACTGCACGTTTGTTGCTGCGTTGTTTACTGTGACTCGTGCCGCCAGGGTGTGTGGGCGGGAGCGGCTGGAATGTGGGTTCAACAAGGCCCTCATTTTCTCCCGTCGTAAGTACGACACACAGAGAATTTTCGCACGCGGGAATCGTGCCGGGCGGGTTTCCTCGCGGATCTCCCGTTTCCCACTGCCTCTTCATTCCGGTGCTGCTCCATACTCACCTCTGTCACCCTCGCCGGCTCTCGAGATCTTGCTGTTAAGAACCGTCAAGGCCCTCATTTTCTCCCGCCGTAAGTACGACACCCAGAGAATTTTCGCACGCGGGAATCGTGCCGGGCGGGTTTTCTCGCGGATCTCCCATTTCCCACCGCCTCTTCATTCCGGTGCTGCTCCATACTCACCTCTGTCACCCCACGCCGGGTCTCAAGACCCTCGCTGTTAAGAACCGTCCAAATTTCTTCTCTCACTCACTTTTTACTCCAGGTAGGCTGTTACAAGTGGCAACAATTACTTCATATTTTTATGGGTATTTTATAATTCTGTGGTATAACATAAAAATCCAATCTGATGAAAGTATAAAAAAACATGGAAAATTAATTTACAAAATTAATCACGGGAATTATGGGAATTTCTAATTTATATGTTTTCCAACGCACATTTTAAAAATTTGCATTTTTATCATGTTTTGTTACAGTTCAAATTATTTGTTGCTCAAAATTAGATTACGATAAAGAAAGGTCGTGATATTTATTTAAACGGTTTGGCCATACATTTTTTTAAGTATTAAAATAAAATTTAAATCTAAAATAATTACAAAGTAAACTCTTATTGCAGATGAACAAAACGTCCAAAGTTTCAAGAAATTAATTTCGTGGCGTTCTCAAGACTACGAAACACTACAGCTGAAATCAAACATTGTGTTCTTATAACTTTTTGAAATGTGTTTGGCCCAGAATATAAGGTTAAAATGTTTTTAATGATATTTGATAAGGAATAAAAAAAATATTTTTTAAACTGACTTTGCATTTTTATTGAATTGATATCGATTTTACGTCACAAAACCGTGAAATATTTTAAAAAAACACGGAAAAAAATCTTAGGCACTTAAACAGCCTTATGAAATAATTAAGAGAAAATAGTTTTAGTACGAACCATGAGGTGAGAGATGCCGCATGCACCTATTCGAACCGACGCAACACGTGTTTGAGAAGCTAGTGCATCGCTGGAAACGGCGTGTAAAGTTTCAAGGTCACCATCTCGATAAGGAAGACTCATCCTAAGCCTCCTACTGACTCGGATTCCGAACAATGACATCTGTCCACGAGGAGGAACTTACGGGAACAGTTATCGTAGCAAAGTCACTTTGAGTAAACAGCAATATAAATTTGCGCAGTTTGCGGAAAAAAAAAAACATAATAAACAGAAATAAAAAATCAATTACGATCAGTGCGTGTGCAAAATCTATCGAAGGGGATTTCCATTCTCATAAATATTTTCCCTGCCACGTGGAAAAATTACTTTTCTTCCTGAAAATTAATAATTCACTATAGCGAAATAAAATAACAAGATTTGTTTAATTTTTAAGTTTGTGTTCTTATAACTGCTGAATTTCCAATACACGGCGTAGGATATTTTTTACTGTTGAGCATATAAACATAAATGTAACTTATATTATACGATTATTTCACCTAATGTATCTTTAATATTATTACTTTAGGTATCGCGTACTACTTATATGAAACCTACATCTTTACAAATGGTGTAAACAATATTTTATATTCCAATCGTATGCCATATCATAGTGCTTAAACGAAATCACATGTTGTCTCGAGTTCGCACAAAAATAAAGTTTCCCTCCCCCTTAGTGAAAAGTTTAATTCGCATCGTGATTGTGACTTTCAAAAATACTCAATTATCGAATGGAAAAGGTAGGGCGGGGGGGGGGGGGGGGGGTTGGAGAATGTAGATAATAACGATGCGAATTGGATAGCGCATCCCAGGTTTGGGGTAACTCTCCCATCGAGTGACGGCTTTATGAGGAGTGAAAGGTGGCGGAGGAGTTCAAGGTCGAGAGGAACGGGAGCACCTCAAGGAAACACGCCACGTTCCTCACACGAGACCAATCCGGGAGTGACCCAGACGTGCAATCGAACGCGGATGACCAAGCAGGTTAGAGTCAGGTAAACCTAAACACGCGGCGGATGTACCGACGTCGTTTCTGTACAGTCGTCTATTCTGTGACGAAGCGTGCCTGCATGATTGGCTCTCTGCGACCTGTAGTTGCCAGTCCAGTCGAGTCGAGGCGTGTAGATGACGAAGGGCCGCCTGCCTGGCTGGGCCGGCAATTGCGATGGACTCCAGCTCCAGATGCTAACGGCCGCTCCACGTACCCGACAGCTCCCGTACGAGCAGGCGACATCCACTTGCAACCGCTTGTCACTCACAGGCATTTGTTTTTCACTCGTTTCGCCACATTTCAGTTCTGTGCCTACCGCGATAAGACAACCAGCTTGAATCAAACTTGCCGTGGCAAGCGTGCAAGCTTCAAGCAAGTTTTCTGAGCGAACAAGCAAGATTTAATCCAGCTAACTGGTGGAGTGGAGACATTTCGGCGACTCTTAACATCGAGCTCTGGGGAGCCGATGAGGGTGAAGCGAAGTGAGTATGGAGCAGCGTCGGAGTGCAGGGGCGGGGAAAACCGGAGATCCCCGAGAAAACCCACCGACTAGCGGCATCGTATAGCACGATTCCCACATGCGAAAATCCGGGAGCGACCCTGCAGGGAATTGAACCGCGTCTACCGAGGTAAGCTTGTCAGAAGAAAGTATCTCGCAGTCGTAATAAAATTAGTCTTGAATCATGGTTGAAACATACATAATATTACAAATTTGTTCAACGAGATAGATGATTCGAGCCAAATGGCAAACTTACTATATCTTTACACGCTATTTGGGGTAGCGTGGCCAGAGCCGGAATGAAATCATCCATTAAGATTGGTTAACAATTAAATACTGAGTAATTAATACTTGTACTAATGACTCGTTAGATACACGAAACATTAGTTTTGCAGTTTACGATTGTTTAACAACTGTTTAAACAGAATCGTAGGAAACCAAAGCAGACGAAATGACCGGGGGAAAAAGGACAAGGGTGAAGATTATTTACATATATTTAATTATTTGTGGTAACTGCTTGTGTGATTGTTTTGAAAAACTCGCGATATCTTATAAAAGAGGATGCCGACGGCAACGTCGGGCAGTTACGACAATAAATCAGGAAAATATTAAATAAAAGAATTTAATAATGTCATCAAAGAACTGAAACACGACGAACAGTTCTCTAAACTGACGAGAATGCTCTCACCAGATACAGTAATTCATCGGATACTAATTCAGGCCGCAACATAACCTAAATCCAAGTTGTAAATACAGTTTTCCCGCGAAAGACTACTGATTCTGGGCTCTGATTGGTTACTTCGTCTTGACTTGTACCTATGATATCGGTACAATATTACCTCATCGAAGTCAAGTCAGGAACGCACACGACCCGCACACTGCAGCCATAAACCAATACACATGAACACATCGATTCATGTTCTAAGCACACGGCTTAAGATTTCTGTTAATTCAGTTGTAAACCCACCTTTAACGGGATCCAGGAAGCAACGCCTTAATTTAATATGCAGTGAGGCGAAGTTCTGCACAGATGTATATGTAGTATAATGAAACCAGCAAATACATCGTAAAATATCGTAAGCCTTAAAAATCTGTCACGTGTTTGTGGCTTGGGAGCCAAAAGGGAGATCATTCCGTTTTGTGTGTTATAAAACTTTTCTAATGGGTGGTCATTTGCATACGTGGGCCGTCTATTGGTCACGACTGTTATTCTATAGCAGTGATTATGTTGCGCTTCACGAAACATATCACGTACAGGTCAACCGCCATTTGCCGGCGTCTTGAGCGCCTGTGAAGACGAAGGGAGCTGGACACGCAGCGCCGAAGTAATGGCAATGGCGGAGGAAACGGGACCAACCAGCGTCAACGTCCGCCATGCTTCCCACATGCTAAAATCCGGGTATGTCACCGCCGGGATTCGAAAAGGATTCGCCTTGGTCGGAGGCGAGTGGTCCAACGGCTACTCCACCGCGGTCCCGAAACGTGCAAACGTAAACTATCTCCCTAACTTGCAACTGGAGTAGCCGCCTGTGTAATTTCTACGCTCAAATACCTACTCTCGTCGCGAATAGAAAGCGTCAGTTCAAGATGTCGCTCGGAATGCGAAGAATAAACCGGGGATGGCTGACGGGAAAGAAGTCGGGTCGGTGACAGCGCAGGTTCTTACTCTTCAGCATCATCACGAACTGCGGCGACGTAGCTGTCACGGATAATTCTGGATGTACGACTAGGCGCTGATCGGCGACTGGCGTTCAGGCACGACGACAATCTGCTGACGTGTACTCCTGGAGTTCGCAGTATAAGTGGCTGTTTCACTTCTGTATATTTACCTACTCTGTGACTCCACATTAGTTCACCCCCACGCGGAATACTTCAGCTGATAAACGTTGCCCGACTCTCTGTGGCTGCGTCAAGGAAGCTCATTTCTCTTCTACACTGTAAAAGAAATTGCGTAACTGTACACAAATGTACGTTGCAGTAGAATCTCCACAGAAGTCAGTGCACTTTTACACCTTCATTTGCCAAATATTTTTTTTGCTTTACGTCCAAGCACATTTATCGTAAAAATTGCTCAAATAACATGTACGCGATACTACTAATATAAACATAGTATTGCATGAAATTACAATTAGGCCTACTATGAAGAAAAAATTGGAATGTTACATTCGAGTATTGTTTCTCCACGGCAATTAAATTTACAAACATCGCAGTTGTAATTTCACCAAAGTGTGACTTTTTTCACTTACGCAAAAGTAAAATCACACACAAGCTTTATTTGTAATTACAAAATTGATGTACGTTTACGTTTTCCGGTAATTTTACATACAGAACCAGCTACATTATAACTGCGTCATGTTAATACACATATTAGGTATGTGTAGTTTTACAATTCTCACGTTATTGTACTCGTGTATGTAACTTCAATAATAAACAAATTAAAAATATTATTCCCAAAATGCGTACAGCAACTGACTTTAAGAATAGAACACGTAGGTGTATGAAAACAGCAAATAAATATCATCAGAGGGAGTTAAGTTTCCGTTTTAAACAAACACATTGAGTTCGACGTAGTTATACTATGTACGGCTAGAAAGCATATTTTAAGCAAATACCTGTAATTATCTCTGAAATCATGAGAACATTAGTGTAAAATTACAAATACGGTACACTTGTTGGGAAATGTCACATAAATATGTAAAATGATCGAAAATGTATATGTGTAACTATATGCTCACAGATAGGATATTCCAGAATGTATTGCAAGTTTACACATACATGGTCATTTAAAATTACACAATTGAAGACGTACAAACACGCTGACAGTAATTGTTTATACAACGTAAATGCAGCAGTAAATAAATATACCATTTAAGACTTTCGTATAGGGAATGGGGTGTGCTTTTACGCATACTTCAAAATGTGTTAATTGCCACCAACTGTATGTTTATTAAGCGATACATCAATTTTTTCTCACCAAAGACATGTAGTATACTCCCAGGATTCATATAAGAAAATTTGTGTAAAATTACACATGCTGTAGTTATTTTTTTACAGATCAGCTGTAAAAAAAATAATTGTAAAATTAACAACAGTTTGTGTTGTGTGTAATTTTTCATATATTTTTTTTACAGTGTAGCTAATGGAACAGGGTAGTCATGATATACGTTCATCCGCCAAAGAGTAGGGAAATAAGGGACTTAGCTGAGAGGATATCAATGTTGTTGGCGTCTACGCCTCAACGTTGGAGGTTTTTCCACCCATCATTTACCAAGTATGCGAGCCGTCAAAATGCTGCCAGCATACTGCCCAGTTTGTCTGTGTTTTTGCAAGTGTGGTTTACAAAGTAGCCGCTACGACACCAGCTCTCGCTGCTGCACAGTAGAGTTAAACTGGTCACCTGCCCTTGCGTGTTTTGTCTGGGAGACTGTAAGCGACCACAACAGAGGGTGTAAGAGGGGTGTTGTTATGAGACCAGTTTCAGATCACTTGCGCCCTTCAACAATTCTGATATTTAAAATTTAAAAAAATTACTTACCATATTTTACTATTAGTCCAAAATAATCACGAAATTTCGAGAAAGCAAAAAATCATAATACTGTTGTCTACTATTTATTCAAAAATATTTCTAACATGTCAGCAAGTACACATTTCCATCAATTTTTTTTTAAGGAAAAAATATTTTAAGATTACATTTTAATCAAACGTCTAGCACAATCGACAGCGCTTAAGTATAACTTATATCACGGGAGTAATTTTCCAAATGAAAAGTTATAGTGAAATATTATAATTTCCCCATCATAAACAATTACATCTGAGGTACTAGGAAGCATATTTGACCGCTTCATGAATGCAGTTAGATCACTGGGAAACCCCTGTGCGCTATCAGAAGGAAAGGTTTCACCTCTCAACGATGTGCACATTTTTCACCAAGCCCCATTCATCTCGGAACTACAGGTGTGGCAGCTTTAACCAAATTTTTTTTCTTCTAAATATAAAGTTTTTTGCGGTAATTTTACTGTGAAGGAATATAATTTCTCAGTGATAAAATGTTAACGCAGTCAGTTAGATACACTTGATTCCTGTAAGAATATTTCATCATAATATAGTAGTAACAACATTTAATTTTCCCTTATCTATGAACATTTATTTGCCACACAGTAAAATATATCACACGCCGGGAATTACAATTTATTTATTTACCGTGTTTATTAACGCTGACTTTTACATGGGAGAAGAATAATCGGAAATGTTGGAGGCAAGTTAAGGCGACGTCTTAAAAGCAGAATGAACTTACTCGTAACAAGATGATGGGACGCTACAACCTAATATCCACGGTTTATCTGGTTAAAAACCTCAGAGAACGAAGGTCTGGAATTAACACCATAGTAATTTCACACACAAAAGCCGCCAGCACGTAACGAGAAGAATGAGTGGTGTTTTAATTTGTGTCCAGACATAGGAAGAAAATTCGCAGATCAATTGAACGACACGCCTATTATTGAACACATTCAGGTCCGTTCTACTTTATCAAGCGGAGCACAGTTTTTCAGCCAGACATTGGAGGAATGTGAGAAAGCAATAAACCAGTAACGAAAGATATTAATCAAATTCAGAACTTTCCAGAAGAAAGTCGCCCTCCCGCCGTTAGGACGCTGAATACTAGTCTCTGTGCCACTTAATCCACAAATTTCGCCAACCTCTAGTCAACTGAGTCATTTTGCGTGTGGAAGCCGGTACTCACTCTATCAAAGAAAATTCAGAAGTCTTATTGTCAGAGGTACGACAGGTCGAGCTATCAGAGGAATGGGAAATAGCTTTGTGTTCTGTGGTGTTGCAAGTGTGCTGGTTTCACGTGGTCACAGTAGAAGGTTGACTAACTTTACTTCTAGTTCGTAACTAGAGCAGAGAAGCTGTTCTTCCAACGCAACAAAGCTTTAGCCCACTTCCAATGGAAAGATCAATCTTGTGATTTGACGTATCGCTTTTTCGACTTGCGATCGTTTAACAAGACAGAGTACAAACTTTCGTTGATATGTTCGTCTCTCTCCACTTACAGTTAGTCCTACACGTTTTGGAGGACTTAGTGACGCGTCTGAATTTAAGCATTTCAGTGTATGTGTTAAGCTCCAAATTTCATTGGCACTTATACTGTACGCGTTGGAGATCTCATTATCTAATAAGACTCGCGTAGCCGAAGAAGTACCGAAATGCATGTAGTCCAGATTAATTTTTAATCTTGTGGCATGTTTAAAAACTTCGAAATTTCACCGATTTTGATAAACAGGCAATTTTTACGTCAAACGAACAAGATTTTTTGTCTCAAAACAATATTTCTCCAATTCATTTGATATTATATCACAACGCAATAATACTTGTACGTTTGATTCGTTTTATAGGTTGTAACTCTGTTTCTTCGACTCGTCACTTTATACGACCCTTTCGAAAAATTGCACGGAAGTAATAGTAAATAATTTTGTTTGCTACGAGACATTTTCGTCTCCTGCAGTACCCTTAACATTTATTTATTTTTTTACTTTTGTATGTTTGTCCTGCAAAGTAAACGACTGCGTAAGTAAACTAAGTTATAGGCGGTTCATGGTAAAGTGAGCACTTTTGAAAACTCTCTCAATTGGAATAATGGTTAAAATATGTGTTTTATTTTAGCCTTTGAAGTAAACTTCCGAGTGCAGTGGGATATAAATGCACTGTTTATTACTTGCATTGTAATATTTATTTAGAATTGTGTTTAAAGGATCTAATATGGCTGAAAGAAAAAGTGTGGCATCTTCACAAATGAGCTACATTTATGAAACTAAAAGAGAAAAGAAATATCACTTCATTTTCGAAACCAACTGTCCCTCGCCACATCGTTCATTCCGCAGGTCCTCTCTTCGCTCGACAATCTCGATCGAGAGCAATCGACTGGAAGAGCGCGTAGCGGCGCTCGAGATTGGCGGGCGACCTTGAAACGCGGTGACCTTGAAACGGGGACACCGAGGTTTCCGCTGGACGCCCAGTGTGTGTGTGTGTGTGTGTGGGGGGGGGGGGGGTTGTTGGCATGAGGCTGGGGAACGACTTCAAAGTTGTTCTGCTCCGGCAGACGAGACCTCGTAATAGGTAGTGATTTTACTCCTCCCGCGCCCCTGCTCTACAATTGGCAACGTATAGTTCCACGTCTACACTGTAAAAAATTTCTAGCAAACTTCCTAACATGTAATGGAAGTTTTTAACCTATACACTGTATGGTAATAATACCACACACCATGTTGCAGATATAGGAAAGTTTAGCATCGCTACTATACAAAGTTGGGAACTTCCCTACGCATTTGACCTTTTCCTGAGTAAATGTGGGAACGCTACAATGAATGCGTAGGGGAAAATATTACAATTCCTGCTTTCTCACTAAGCGTATACACTGGTATGGCAAATTTCCAAATACTTTCTTAAGGTGTAAAACATTTCCGCGCACTGTCTACAAAGGAACGTAATAGGTTGGGACATGCAAGATTCGCATTATATTTCCGTGACAGGATAGACACCACTGACTTATAAACAAGCGCGAACAATCAGTGATTTCATTGGCCACTGCAAATTAATCAACGTCACCTAAGAGTTCATTTTGTCCTTAAAATAACGTGAATTTTGCAGGACTCTAGTTATGGACTAGCATAATACAAGTTTTCATGTTTTGGTACTTCCAGCGGAGTATGTATGCGAGCGAGTAAAAATGTACATATGGACAGTAGTTTCTTCACCAGTAAGACACGTGAAAAATACGCCGTCTCATTTGGGACAAGCTAGACTTAAAACACATCTACGTTCGTGTAACTTTTCTGATTGTTCCGCCAATTATTTGGCACTTCTTGGACGACACGTAGATACTAATATGCAAGCAACGAGATACAGAAACAACTATGATTCAGCTCTCGTGTAATGAACAACGAATAATATTTCGCATTTTCTAACGGCGTAATACTACACGGCGCTGAATTTGGGAGATTATTCGGGTAGCAACTCCTTAGATGTTAAAAAGCACAGGTTAATTTAGGTTCACAAGGAAGTTGGGGGGGGGGGGGGGAGAAGAAAAGAGAATACAACAGCGCTCGGACAAAAACGTAGTATTGTAAAATTCGTATCCGACATTTAATCAACTTTCTTGCAACATTACTTTCGGCGTTGCAGGCTTCATGGTATTTTCAAAGTAAAGAATTCACAAAATTCTACTCTAGGGAAAAAAAACAATAGCACATTAATTACAGTGCTCAAAAAAATTCTTCACAAGGCAAGCAACTTAAAAGGTAGACAGACTGAAGTTATATATATATATATATATATATATATATATATAAAAAGTCAGAGAGAGAGAGAGAGAGAGATTTAAACACTGGTGGCCCCTTCCACACTTCGGGCTGCAACCTGACGAGCATTGGTGCGCTGCAGGAAGACAGCACGCTAGTTCAGTTCATATAGGTCGGGCAGACACCTACTGTACATACAAACAAGGCACATTATTAAAAGCTTGTAAAAATTGTATTTGAATGTTCAATATGAACAGAACGTTTCTTTACCACCAAAAAAATTAATCCCTTTATAAGTTAATATTTGCAATGCATAGCCTATTCATTTAATAGAAATTAGGTGTTACACAAAAAAGTAAGGAATTGTGTAAAAATTCATTAATTTTAACAGAAAAAATATTTATGATCTTCCTTACTAGGAAGATTATAAATTTAAAACTCACTGTTTAGCGTCCAATGTATAGTGTCAACGTGAGACACGGACCTATTGCTGTCCTACGTGTGTGAAGATCTTTCGCCAATTTGCCGGGGCGCTGAGACTCGTGGTATTACAATAAAGGACGCCTAATAAAGATCATCAGCAAGTATTTGTGCCGCGCCAGATATACGCCACCAAATTATGAAAAGCGCGAGATGCGTCACTGTTTTGAGAAATACATATGCAAAAAAATGTTTCGAGCCATAATATCTGTACATTCGTTGTCTGCGCGTTTACGCGTATCTCAGCTTATAAACGGTTGGTTCGCCGCCGATCTGGGGCGCGGGAGGCGCTGGGTGGTGATACGGTTTTTTTTTTTGATAAAAATTAAAACATTTTCCAAGACAGTACGATTATGTTTCTATCATATTAAGTGTATCCGAAGAGGGGGGAGGGGGGAATCATAAATATTGTAAAAAACAATACACGTTTTTAGAGGTTCCCTATAAAGTTCCCTTTAGAGGTATGAGAAAATTAAAATCGCAGAGTCATAGTTACACCCGTGTACTTTCATCGTGTGTAATAAAGTCTCACTGTTTAAAGTCAGAATTGCACATGAAAGTGTGACGACGGAAACATTGCATGCAAATATGAGCGACGGGTTACTAAACTCGCGTTTTATTGGCGCCCTTATCACTTATAAAAAGTCACTGCCCCTGCCTACATACATTTTAATGGGCGCACTGGGTGAAACACGGCCAAAAAGTTGGTAACCATGGACGGAAAATAGTTCTGTATCTTAACGTTGAATAAAAAGTGTTAAGTAAACATATATAACTTAAATTATTTATTTCGCTCTCAGTTGTCTTTAATTCACCGAAGTTTAAAAATGAGCAGATTACGAAAAATATTTATTTTGTTAATAGTTTCACAGTTTCACTTGACAGACGCGTGAATAAAGTGATGAGACACATGGCAATGTTGATTTATAATAAGGCAGAAGACGTGCCTACAAGCAGATCTTAAGCAGGGCTACCACAAGTGATCACTTTACAGCGAACAGCCGATAACATTCATAAACAAGGGGTGTAGAGGAGTTCAAATTCTTCACAGCGCACAGTACCGGCCAAGAGTTTCCTTCGCGCGCTACATGTCCTCTGTATGTAGGTCTGTTCTGTGCCGTGGTGGTGGGCGTGCTTTCGGACCGGCCGCAGAGCGCGCTACGGAGACGCGGGCCGCGATCATGAAAGTAATTAGCCCGGGAGCGGAGGAATGCGTGGCCGAGGAAACAATTAGGTCGGGCGGGAAGTTAGCCAATTAGTCGCGGGCAGCGCGTGCGGACAATTAGGCGACGAGTGGCCTCGGGAGATGCACTGCCGCTGTGCAGCGTGACCTGCAGCGAGCAGAGCGCGGTTATCGTAGGCATCTTGGGCACGACCGCCCGCCTCTTGGTCAGCGCGGCCGTGTTAGTAGAGTATCGTGGGTTGTTCTGACACACTGCCCTGCCCGGACACGCCGGTATAGGCTGTTCACGGTCAAATTAGTACTTTTGAAAGCCCTGCTTAAGATCTACTTATACGCATATTATGTATTCTTCCCCCATGTGTTAAACTAACATTACCGTGATCCTCCACACTTTATTTATGTGTCGGTCATATGAAACCAAGAAATTATTAGAAAAGAAAATATTCAAGAAATCTGCTCATTTTTTTCCCTCTTTGATGCATAAAATAACAGAAAGCCAAAGAAACAATTATAAGTTATTACAAATGGGTTACCTAACATATTTTATTCGACGTTAATACATGAACTACTTTCCTACCATCGTTACCAACTTTACTGGGTGCATATCACTCAGTGCGCCCGTTAAATTACATGCAGGTAAGAGCAGTGAATTTGTTCTAAAGTGATTTCTAAAGTGCTCGCTTTATAGTGAACAGACTTTAGCCGCACGTAGTGGCAAGTCTACTCACTCGGACAGTGTTTCATACGTTCCCCAAACTGCTGGACCAGCTGGATATTTGAAATGTAGTTCATAGATAAATGGCTAGGGGGGAGGGGGAAGGACGAAACTTTCAACACGATATCCAGTATGTCATGCGATATATTTTATTTCCAATTCGCCTGTGTTATAGACGTGAATACGACTATTTTGTTGTATCTGCCAAAACAGATTATGAGCACTATGTGGACAAGCGAGCAGTAAACGGCAAGAAGCAAAGTGCAACAGACATGGTTCGTTCAGCTAATAACAGGCACACGCAGATATTTCACATCTAACATGTCGCGAACGATAATTCCGCGAATTCTTCTGTTAACTCCAAAATTACAAAATGATAACATAAAGAAGAAAGGGTAAAATATAGGCACGTAGTACACGGAGCAGGAAAATTTACTTAATTAAAAATAGTATTTGAGGTATTATCCAAGAGCAATCCTGACTGTGCGCAATCGGGATATATTTTTCGTTGAAAAAAACTCGCAAAGATAAATTTTAATTATTCCAGTAGTATTTAACCACTACAGTCCGTCAAAGGCAGATGTCATAAACCTACAGAAGAGTGTTTTTGTATCATCGTTAAGGCTAAATGACTGTACATAAGCACGATAACAGATGTGAAGTCATTTTAATCGTAATACAAGTCAAGTCGCCAATCTATTAAATGTTAACAAGCAAATAATGTACTTATTTTGCAATGGTGAATATAGTTAAATTTCTTCTAGCCCCACTTGAAAGGCAGGTAGCAACTTGAGGTCAGCACACGATTACTGAAATTCAATAAATGTTATAAGTGAGTCACGCATATTTACCTCTGCAAGTACACCGGTTATGTTGGTCTGTGTATTCCAAATGAACACAATTCTACTTGTCCACACGGGGCCTTATTGGCTGACCGGTTAGCCTGCTCGCCTCCCACAAAGGCGATCCAGGTTCAAACCCCGGCCAGGTCACTCCGGATTTCCGCATGTGGGATTCATGCCGGACGATGCCGTTTGTTGGCTGGTTTTCTCGGGAATGTCCCGTTTCCTCCGCCTTTTCATTCCGGCGCTGCTCCATACTCACCTCCATCATCCTCACCGGCTCTCAAGACCACGCTGTTAAAAGCCGTCAAAATCTCTTCACTTTCTTGCCCACACGACTCCGAACTCGTTTACTATTCCTTACAAAGTTAATTGCTGGCTGTCCGTTAGTCACTGAGATGCTGAGTTTAATTTTCCCAATGAACTGTTACATGCTGTGTTATTTACAGCTAATTATATTTTTAAATTGTTTAATCATTTTTTTTCATTAAAAAATATTATATTTTCTTTTCTCTAGGGTTTTTCTTTATAGTCCATTCACGCTTTCTTTGGCCTTCTGGAATCGAACTTTTGAAAAATCACCCTCTGCGAAACATGCTAACCTGTCATGTCCAATCACTTGTATTCCACAATTATATAACTCTGTAACTAACATTAAAGTACTGCGTTCTTGAATAGATTAATAATCTACTTAGTATCTTCTATAACTTGTAATATTCATTTCATATTAAATACGCATTAACAACAGCGAGAGCAGCCACGTGTTAGCAACGGCTGGTAAGAAGTAGTTCACAGTTGCAATATTTTTTAACGTCGTTTTTATGTATACTATTTGTAAATTAAACATTGCCAATTTATACATTTGTATTGTTAGGTAGCACTGATGGAAACACATTTAATTGCTGCAGTTAAAAATATCAGCGCAAATTACCGTGCGTAGGCTCCGCTCTAGTGACGCGGTTTTTTTTTTTTCCGTCCGGACAAAGGTTCAATGAGACTTGCGAAGCGGAGCGTGTCGCTCTCTCTCGTCCTCTCGCGCTCTCTATTTCTCTCTCTCTCTCTCTCTCTCTCTCTCTCTCTCTCTCTATCGGGAAGTTCGTACCACCTGTGTAGCAGAAATGGTATACAATTTGTTATTATTCATTTCAGCATATTTCATACCAATTACAGCAACAATAATGATGTTGCAAATTGTATTTTAGAACTGAAACGCGATTTTATTGTTTAAATACCTATTATATGATATTTAAATGCGACGGTGCGACGCTTACAAATCTAGCAGGTTGGCAAAAGTGGTGTGAAAAGAGAATCTAGAACTTGATCAGCTTTCCCTGTGGATAGGAGAATCTAGAATTTCACCAGCTTCCACGCGCTTGTCCCAATATGGCGGGCGATTATACGCAGTTTTTATCAACGACTGGCAGTGATGTGGCGACATTGCAGTGACACGGCGTGTTTCAGAACGAAGCGTCAACTTCGTACTTGTGTTTTTTTAAACATCCTAGGCAAGTTACAATGTTGTGATAAAAATTTGTTTCCACGGCAGGGTTTAATATGTTGTGATCGCTGTGTTTGAAAGGGCGTGGTGGCTGCGTTGTAATCGTTATAAAGGCCAGGTGAGTGTGTGTGTTGTGTGGAATTCAAATATGTGCAAAACTTATACTTTTAACAATGAACTAATGTTATGACGAAGTTACATATTGAAATTAACGTCTGTTTATCACAACGTTGTACCTTTGTGGTAGGTGTTTGAAACACAGTTGTGTAACGAGCTTACGTCTCTGTTATTTGAATGTCTGCCACAATCCCCTCAAAATACTAAGCCCAACCAGATAAATTAAAATAAATAATACAATAAACCTACAAACTAGTAAGTACCAATGCATGCTAATTTAGCGGAATTAATGTTACGGTGGACCTATGTTAAATATTACTGTTGTTTCCGCCACAGTCGTAACAAATATCGAACATCGTCGTGGCAAAATATTAATATGTATCATGTGTAACGTGCTAGATCGTGTGTGACAAATAGTTATAAAGCCGACCTAAATGTATTTATAGGCCTAAATTGTGAATATTAGTAGGAAATGGTTTTACAATATGACATAATTCTTTGAACAGCTGTAAACAGCAACCAACGCATTTGATAGTTATAAAAGTGGAAGTCACATGGCAGTATTTATTTTTACGTGTAGCGGAAGGATACGTAATCAGTAACCAAAAGTATACATTTAACAGGGCTTCAGAAAAGGCCGAAGTTATCGTGAATCAACTATAATGCCCTGCTTCGCAGTAGCGATACAATGAAAGTACAACTGTGTGTGTGTTTCCACGGACAAATACTTTTTTTTTTATGAACATTGCTCGAACTAAATTCAATCCACAGATAAATTAATAATAGAGAGGTGAAACAGCAAAGTGGAGCCACGAGGCAGCGACACGTCGTAGAGCCGTTCCGCCAGTCAGCGCCTGGTAACCTACTGGCCAGCGGGCAGACCAGCCAATAGGGAATTACACTTAGCACGCGGTAACCAATCAAACACAATGCCCGTTCCAGAGCCTCGTGGATCCAATAAACAAACGGGCACGCTCACATCAAATGAACCGCGAGGCCACTTCGTCTGTGCGAAGTTATCTACTCAGTGCCCCAGCATCGTCTCAAAGTGTTCATGTGTACTAGCCTCAAAGTGTTATATAAATTTAAAGTATTTCTTTCGAATCTAAAATCTCATCACCTTGAAGGCTACAGTTCAGTAAAACTTATTCAACTAAGGTTTTTAAACTCTATTCCATTCAATTAAACAGTGATCCCTACCATTTCATGTAACATTTTAACAACAGACTGTAAACTCACAGGAAAAGTTCTAAATTCAGTGAAACGAGGCCTGTTACCAGACTATGTCGAGACCTCAAATAGTCAGAAGGAAACAAACTTACGTGGTTTCCCTTTCTTTCATGTAAATGTAATGATATTAATGATGTGGGTGATGTGGAAATGAACATACTGAGACCCAACGATGTGTGAACACTTCATACTTCAGTTACAATGCAGGCATTGTCCTGTTACGTCATCAGGGCTTCGCTGCTTGATGCGATTTGCAACGAGTTAGCACTTTTACTAAGCTAATTACAATATAATTTTAACGCTCCCCGCATTATAGAATGCACGGAAAAGTGTTAATATAACTCTAAATCAATTTACAAATGATACTATCGAGCGTTTATGTTACTGTCACAGTTGGTTGAAAGCTTTTTCGATACGTTCTGAAAGAATATTGGCCAACAGTAAACGTGCAACAATATTTCGCCTCCGTTATGACGTCATGGCCTCCCACTGGAATAGCAAGTAGCTAGTTAGTTTATTACATCTGAATGAGTAACCAATGTTCTCTTCGCACTCAGAACCAACAGAAAACATCCGCGCTTCTATTTATTAGTTGGAATAATAAATACAGTATATATAAACTAGTGTTACTGCATCAACCATCACGACTTGGTAGGTCTACTGATCAAACACTGCGGCGGTAGTCTGGCAAAGTGGCTGTGATTCCTTCCTTTACAAATCTGGTGACGTGGCAGCACTGCGTAGGCCAATGTTGACGCTGTCGTTGTTGAAGGAGTCACGCTCATGGAACGAGGAGGCCGAACTGGTAACGGTGGACGACTGGGGAAATTGACGAGTTCAGTGACCTGCCGCTGCATGCTGTGGGCTCCGACCAATGTCGTTCCTTCGCAGGTTTCTGTCGCTATGGGAATCCTTAGCTTCGTTACGTATTATTCATGTATGTTATTTTTGCAGTGTATGTATAGCAATTAGAAAATACGTGGATGTCTTCAGTGACATGCAATATTTCAAACACTTCCAGTTACCGACAGTTTGGCCATGGTACCACAAATTATTATAATAGTGGATGTTGAAGTTACATTCCGTGTGGGATTTTGTGATAGAGTATTGCGGTTGGTGTCATTTTGTTCCTTATGATGTGTAGAAACAGAAAAGTGATGTTGGCCATATCGGACTCACGACTTGGGGGGAGGAGGGGCCATCAAAATTTTGAAATTTCGAGAAATTGTTGTTATAAAAAGTGTAACGAAATGAGATCTATTTAGGGGTCGTATGTCTTTGTAGTAATGTATTTACTACTGAAAAGCAATATTGTATGGAAAAAGATTACTTACTGATCCAAAATATGTATATATACATATACATATATATATATACACACATATATCGTGAAATTTGAACCGTGGGGTGGCGAGAAGTGGGAATAAGGGGTATTGGGAATAATGTTTAAAAATCTTTGTAATATGCAAACTTAATTTATCAGACTTTACTGAAATGTAAATGTTAAGGTTTCGTATCGCATTCATTAACTAAAAAAAAAAGTTTTGTTGCAGGATGATGCCTAGATACAATCAATAAAATGAAGTCTATAGCAAGAGCAGATGTCACAGGTGGGACAACAAGAAAAGTACACCTGGATGTGTGTGCCCTGTGCAACAAAAAAGGCAAAGAGACTAGTGGAAAATGCTGATGAAGAGAGTTTTCGAAACCTGTCAGAAACCATACAATGTTATTTTGCATGGAAAGATGAACAATGTAACCACATTTTACACCTTTTAAATGACAATGCTTCAGCGGAAAACTTACCGACAGCTGGACGTTAAATGGCATTCAAGCTGCTATAAAAATGTGACACATAAAAAGAGGTGACAAACTGTGGAAAAACGATTTTTGTCGTTACAAAATAAACCTGATGCATACCTTTCAGACGAACCCAGTACCTCCACGCCTTTTACGCGAGGCCAGATAACAGCTGAGTATAATAAAGGCATGTGCTTTTTTTTTTTTTTGTGATGGCAAAGCGACACGAAATTATCCACTGCATCATGTATCGTATGAAGAAGTAGCCATGTTCCGAGTATAACAGGCGTGTGCATTGTCATGCTAATATTTTCTGTCTCTTTTTAGGAACTCGTCTAAGTCGATAAAGTGTCAACTGCAAAAGAAACGCGATCTTCAGTTTTCTGAAATGTATTCGTTCACCGAATTAGTCCGTGAACTTCTTCATTCCGTTGTGATGGGAGCCACAGGAACGCGCGGTGTAACTCGAAGCGTTAGAAGCAGTCGGTATTTGTGCCAATCATAAAACACTTGCTTGCAAACGCCCAAACTAAAGTTTTGTTAGCTAGACAATCTATAAGTAAAAAACTAAATAACATCTTCTGATCATCATTCGCTGTACACATTTAAGCCGAGAAAAACTTTTTTCCCCGTCAGCAAAATCTGGCCATATACAATGTATTAAGTTAAGTTAATTCTGCACAATAGTCCTTACTAAGTGAGGTGTCGTGGTGGTAAACCACTAGACTTTCAATTGGGATAACACATGTTTGGTTCCCAATCCGGCCATTCTGAATTAGGATTACCATTGTTTCCTGAAATCACTCCCGACGAATGATGGGGATGGCGTCTTACCACAGACAATGGCGGATTCCAACCCCTTTCCTTATTCTCTGCACAACTAACTCCTTATCTAATGAACTTGTTGTCGACGAGACATTACACCGTATAGAACTGATATTTATTTTGGGTTAATGCAAAATTACTCTCAGTTCTATTTCACCAAATCAAGGAATTCTCGTCATCTTAAGTCTTTCCGAACAAAACAACGGGACGTGAGACCCGAAGATACCGTCAAAATTTACACGTGCCTGAATGTTTTCTAAAACAGTCTTTGAAAGAAAAAAAAACCTCATTCTGAACGCGATCAGTGTCTGGGACTCCTACAGTGACGCTAACAGCGAACTAAGAAAATTAATTTTATTTATGATCGGCTTATAAATAGCGCAGTGTTAAAATTTACGCCTACATAAATCGGCCGAACTTTGTTCATACATACACAGTGAAAACTGGCTTAAAAATAAAATTCTAACGAATATTTAGTGTCACTTGTTCGACGAATATGTTCATTTGAGCTCGGCAATATTAATTTTCACAAGTAGGTAGAACAACGATTGAACAGAATAAGGCATTTTTTTTGAGAAATATTTAGTAAACCGCATACAAAGTTCATCTCTAATTATTCTTATCTAAGTAGGCCCCTGGTAGGAATAAAAGGTGTAGGCATTTAATTAAATTACCTATGTTTTCCATTAGGCATAACATTATTTGTATTCGACCCTCCCAAGCAAGACGCAATTGTTCAGCTTGTGTGGTAAGTTCGTTGCAAGCCCAGTGACTTCAAAGGCCCGGTCAAAAAGTAGACTACTTGAGAATTCAGAGGTTAAACAGCATCTTATTCCGCGAACTCCAGCAATATGACGATCACTGGCTAACAACATGTCAGTCTGCGCCCGGTAACCCACTTAAAGGGCATCGTGCACACAATCAGAGAGTAGGGCACGCTCAGAGCGAAGAAACAACCACGTCATTTCACCGCTATGAACATACGTACTCTGCAGCAAGGTATGCCTGCTGTTTCAAAGTGATCAGGCCTTAGCTGAACGTCCTACCTGATCACACCTTCAAACATAGAACCAGGGCACGAGCGTGATTGCAGTTATACCTTGCGAAAGGCAGATGCAGGAACCCCCTCCACCGGCCAGTAAACGGGGCCAAATATATTAAACAACTCGCCCGATACAGGCCAACGTAACACTGGGAGTGGCGTATTTTGTCATTGGGTCAGCGGACCAAGAATACGTGGAGATGGGTATGTCCGACCGTCAGTAACCGCCTACTAGAATCAGCTTCCGTCATCATCAACAAGGTGGAGACTTTCCAATCAGATTGTAATAGTAGTGGCGTGCGGTAATAGAACTTACTATAGTTAATTAGCGTCTTGGTATTCAATTTAAGCTCCCCGATCAATAGTTACGTAAATAGTTATTGTATAATTATTATGTTTAATAAACCCCATCTTATACTGTTGTGCTCTAACTAAGCATGACCAATTATTTAGCTACGTACATATTCCCTTTCAGGTAAGCTAACTCGTAACAATACCTAACGGAGTAGCTTTACTAGATACTGTAGCAGATCTGAAACATGCTGCACGACTGTATTGGATACTGTAACAGATCTGAAACATGCTGCACGACTGTATTGGCATTCAGGCTGAACGAGTCAAGAAATATTTGTTCAGTGGTTTTATTTAGTTTATTTCGTTGTACCTTAAAACGTCGCCTGGGCACACTGTTGCAATTTTCCGTATGATTATACGGAAAGTTGTACGGAATTGTACAGTATATACGGAAACACAATCCGTAACGACGAAAAATATAGCCAACTCCGTAAATTCGAAATGCGGAAAGCCTCCGTACTTCTCAAAGCTTCGAGATTCGGGAACGAACAGTTCCGAGGGTAGACGAACTTTTCTTCGCTACCGTAACCAAAGAGCTATCGTTTCTGCGGCAGATAAGCTATCGGCGATAAAGACTGTTCACGATAAAATGAGCACTTTGGAAATGAACCTTAGAAAAAGTCACTGTCGCTGCATGCATATGTTTTAATAGGCGCACTGAGTAGCATTCGCCTAGTAAAGTTGGTAACGGTGAATGGAAAGTAGTTATATAATTTAAAGTTGAATAAAAAGTGTTACGTAACCATTTGTGATAACTTAAAATTATTTATTTCGCTTTAAGTTTTTTTAAATGCACAGAAGAGTAAAAACTAGCCGATTTTTAAAGTAATTCATTTTATAGTAGTTTTACAGTTTCACTTGGCCGCGCACGAATAAAGTGATGAGGCCCATGGCATTGTTAATTTTACATAAGGTGGAGGAAAACATAGAAGTGCTCATTTTACCGTGAAGAGCCTATAATATGACATATTCTTAAAAATGTCGAAAAGCAGTTATTCCTCGAAACTGGAAGAGAAATTATAGGTGGTTGGTTAGCGTCGTGGGCTATCGTCTTTTTTACCTCAGATCAAATACCATTCAGGTATAAAATATTTTGACTATTGCAAGTGTGTTTTTTATACACACATAATCCATTGCTTACACAGGGTTCTAATCTGAAAATAAGATGCTCGATACGAACTTAGCGACCTCGGATCCGGAAATAATCTTCGTTCCCGTTGCTGGGACCAGCTCCTGCGAGGGTAGCCCAGCGCCACGATGAGCCTCTGAACCTCTGTTTTAAATAACAAATGTTTTGTGAACATTATCTCTTAAGACTAGGATTTTTTTACTATATAATTTAGTTGAATGCACTGCAAAATCTCCTTTTCAGTTGTTTTGTTTGATTGGGAACTCTTGTTTTTAGTTATTTTTAATACCAATATTATTGAATAAGGTAGTTACATAGAACTAGATGGTGCAATTTTTTTTAAAATCTGTTTCGAGTAAAATAATTGTTGTAGGAATTTTACTGAATAATATTTAAGTGTGTATAATGTTATTTTGAATCTCCAAAACCCAATTGCACTTATCGCTATCTGCAGGAGTGTTTTTTCAAACTACATTTTCGACTATAGTTGCTCTTTCGTGAGCGAAAAATTCGGCGTGAGATTTAGCTCGTGTGGAAAATTAGGACAGTTTCTTATAATCAGAATGACTTTTTCAGTAATCCATTTTGTTTGCTCGGAGGGATAAGCATGAATTTCATTCTCTCTTTACAAAACATTAATACCATCTTTAATTATATAAATTCATTGCATCTTAAGCCTTTGTATAATGTCAGCAAAAACAACCAAATCCATTTTTTATGATTTAAATATTACCATGTTTATTTCTAGTAAATAAATATATTTAACAGCACTTTTATCTTCACACAACCTATATTCAACACAGACTTTTATTCTCCTCTGTTCAATTTAATTAATTTTTTTTTATTGCCAAAAAGGGCCATGAACACAGAATATTTGAAGTTTATGCTATTTTTAAAACAAAATTGCTTTTCAATATAACTTTAACCTTTTAAGATAATGACTCGTATTTTCTTGGTCCGAGATCATCTTCCTGAACCGCCAAAAATTCACGGTTCAAGGCGAGGTTCAAATTGATCTTTGTTTGTGCACCGAACACAATGGTGCAAGCATGGACTAAATTTGAGGTAGACCGCTCATCGTCTTCTGCACAGTACCACATTGACCTACCCCAAAGGAACACAACTGTCAAAGTCACATAGTCAACAGTGATGAACGTGTTTGTTTACATCTTAATTTTTAAATTGCAAGCTCTATTATATGAATAAAATACTTTATCAGACTAATTTCGTCATTTTGTGTCCTGCTGCCATTTGTAAAATTTACATTGCAAGCCTTGGACCATATGAATTTGTTTATTCGATATTCAAGTAAAAAAGTGAAACCAATATGAACTTAAATGTGCTGCTAAGCTGCTAATCTTTACAGTAATGTGTATAAAGTCAAAGCAACACCCGCTTGATGTGCCACACACTAAAATATCATATTGCCAGTAAATTGCTAAGTCGCAGAACCATTTTACTTAACCCTTTCTGACCGCTTAAATTTACAGTTTCATGTGTTCATAAAAATTATGATGCGTGGTGTGCTTAAGTCGACAGAAACTTGTTTCATTGTCATAGTCAATGATCTGTAGGCTGTATGTTAGACTATAGTTTTATGAACCAATCATGGCATAGACTTTAAGTCGGTTTGCGCACCTTTAACCCACAGGTAAAGGCTGTTCACAACGAAGTGAGCACTTTTGAAATGAACCTTAGAAAATGTCACTGCCCCTGCCTGCCACTGCGCACTGAATGACATGCGCCCAGTATAGTTGGTAACGAAGGATAAGAAGTAGTTCCATATCACAACGTCGGAAAAAATGTGGTAGGTAGCCATAAATTATTTCTTTCACTTTTTTTTTTAATGCATCTGAGTGTCTAAATGAGCAGATTTGTAAAATATTTACTTTTGGAACAATTCCACAGTTTCACGTGACCGACGTATGAATAAAATGACGTGGCCTATGGCAATGTTAATTTTACATAAGGCGGAAGAATTAACAACGTGCATACCATTGGATCACAAGCAGGGCTTTCAAAAGAGCTAATTTTACCGTGAATATCCTATAAGATCATTGGTCATTGAGCTCTGCAGTGTGCAATACAGACCAACGATTAGAAAACATGATTAACAAAAATATTAAACAAGTTATAAACCATATTCCTACACTACAGGTTACAAAATACCCTGCTATATCTTTAACAAACATAACTCCAAAAGAAGTGGAGAAATCAATCAATTCTTTGTAATCAAAATTATCTAGAGGCTATGATGGCATCAGCTGTAGGTTATTAAAGCAATGCGTTTTTTTTAATTCAGTGTTCCATTAAGCCATATTTGTAATGATATCCTCAATACAGGATTGTTTCCAGACAGACTCAAATGGGCTATGGTAGCACCATTGTTCAAGAAATTAGACAAGACCGAAGTAAACAATTATATTCCTATCTCACTTTCCAAAAGTAATTGAAAAACTAATTTACAGGAGGTTGCTGCAACAGTTTGAGAATCACAAAATCTTATCAAATTTCCAGTTTGGCTTCAGGAAAAATACGTCAACAAATGATGCAATTTTCAAACCAACAAATAGCATTCTTAATGCACTTGATAAAAAAATTCCATTTGACGACCTCACTAAAGCATTTGACTGTGTAAATCACAACATACTTATAGAAAAATTAAAGTTTTACGGAGTTTCAGGTACACCAAATAAACTAATAAGCTCATACCTTTCAAAAAGACAAGTGCGGATCAAAGGAAAAACTACTTCATTCTATTCTGAACCAGGAAAAGTCGAGCATGGGGTCCCACAAGGATCAATATCAGGCCCCCTACTCGTCCTAGTTTATGTAAATAACATTCCATGTGCCTTAACCCCAGAAACTACTCCAATTTTATTTGCAGATAATACTAGCATCTTAGTCTCCGGAGACTCAGTAAATGATCTTACACAAAAAACAGACACAACATTTACAGAGCTAAATGCATGGTTTACTGCAAACAAATTAAATCACAACCTAGATAAAACATATCTTATGGATTTCCTCACAAAGAACAGAAAAAAACTTTAATTCATACGTTAGCAGTAACAGAGACAAAACTAATGAAACCGCAGTGATTAAGTTTCTTGGTTTAAAAGTAGAAAATTGAAGACTTGATATAAAGACCGGGCTAAGTGCCAAAATGTAAGCAAATTTTTTTTTGTTGAAATGTGTTCTATGTGCCAGCCTCTATAACATAAACAACGGGTGCGGGTGGTCATGTCCGCCGGCGTGTACATTGAAACCGGAATAATTGTCAGAGCGTCAGAGATGAGTGTTTAGATCGCTGCGTCGTTGTTTCAGTTAGTTAGTTGTTGTTTGTTGTTATTGAAGGAACCAAACATTAATATCCAGCATTATGGAAGGGTTCTTCATGCAGGAAAAGACGCAAAGAGAAAGGAACTGTTCATTCAGAATTAAAAATAAAACGGAGATGTTCTGGCGAAATGTATGTAAATAGCTAGCCAAACAAAGTGCCAGCTAAAACACAGCCTGCAGAACAGGAAATCTGTTCCATAACGAACTACTTATTACACGCATCTGTGCTGGTTCGATATATAGTAATTTTTTAATGGATTTTAACCATCAATATTGCTACAGTTAATTTTTGTTTTACTTTTAAAGCAGTTGCAAAACGACAGCACATTTTATGGCACAATTCACAGTAGAACTGTTAGAGTTGTTTAAAAGTCCATTCACATTAGTCGGGTGCCATTTTTACTAAAGTAGTGTCATTGGAAATTTACTAGTTTGCAGCTATCGCGCATAATTTTCCCTGCTAATATAGAAGGTACAATAATCACTCTTTTATGTTCTGTTTTAGATTACCTACAATGAAAAACAAAATTCGTATTTAATGGGTCTTCTTGTCATCATCCCAGTACAGCGAAGGAGGCAAGGCAAGAAAGATGATGAAGAGGTAAGCCGGCGACAAGCCACTATTTCCTACACTTTACCTAACGGCAAAGGAAATATTGTGCAAGTGTGTAAACAAATGTTCATGGAAGTGTTTTGTGTGACTAAGAGAAGCATTGAGACCTTGGTTAAAGCAAAAAAGAATGGCGAAGTAGTGTACACCGAGATACGAGGTAACGAAACAACACACAGGAAGTTTTCAGTAGAAGACGAAGCAGTCGTTATGGAACACATACAAAGCTTTCCTCGAGAGCAGAGTCATTAATCTAGAATGAAAAGTCAGAAAGAATATGTCAGCCCAGATTTGAGCATCAATAAACTGTACCTTGCCTTCAAAGAAAAGTACTCAACTTCTTTGGTAACGTACCGTTGCTATTATGAAATATTCAAGAGCATGTTCTCTATGTTAGCATTCCACCATCCACGAACTGACACATGTGGGACACGTGATCGATCGCATGTGGAAATAAAAAGTAACAACAACACACAAGCAGTACAGAAGTTACGAGCTTCATCACTGCAAAGCTGAAAAGGCTATGAAGACAATGAAGGAGGATCACGTGACCTACAAACCATTTCAGTGGATCTTCAGCAAGTTCTGTCTCCTCCAGCATTAACACATTCCCAAATGTATTATTTGCGTCAGTTACCGTGTTATAACCTGTGTGTACACACGTTGGAGACAACAGCAGAGGGTGCATGTTTATTTGGCATGAAGGGTTAAGTGGGCGTGGTGGTAACGAAGTGACGTCATGTATTCTCAAGGCAATCACATCCGGTCCGACTATAAAGAACACATTAACTGTGTGGAGTGACAACTGCGTAGCCCAGAATAAATACCGCATGTATTTATTCTTGTGGTGCTATTTGCTACGTAAGGGATATGTTGATGAAGTGAACCACAAGTACTTAGTTTCAGGACACTCATTTTTTCAAGTTGCGACAGAGATTTTGCTCTTGTAAAGAAACGAAAACGTATCGAACAAGCTGGTCATATTTTCATATTTTGAAGAAGAATGTGACGAACGAGGCAATAAAAAAAAAATGCTATCCCCATTAAATTGATACTCCAATATCTCTGAAGAAAAGAAGAATGACCTCGCACAGATGCTCCCTTACCTGACAAGTCAGAACAAACCTTTCTATGAAGAACTGTTTAATCGATAAGACTAGGCGACTTATTTTTTGTTTGCTGAAAAGGAAACAAGACATACGTATCTTATGCAATTATTACTAGCTTCTAACCTATATAATTCCTGGTGAATATTACCTTACTTCTGTGGCTTGCCACGCAGCCCATTATTTATGTATTGGTTGTTAGCACCTCCTACAATTTTGTGTGGTTTGATAATATTTGTGTGATTTTGAAGGTATTGGCGAATTTGGTTTCCCTCTAGTCCATTTCTTTGGAACTGGTGAACCAATAAATAATTACTAGAACACCGAATGTGTATTTTTAATGATTTGCCTAAAAAAAAAATGAAAATATCTCCAATGTAACATTTTGGCACTTAGCCCAATTTTTATACCAAGTCTTCAATTTACTTAACTGGAAATCTTACATTGCGTGTATTTTACCGAAACTAAGTTCAGCCTGTTATTGCACTCTACGGGTTGTTGTTGTACAGATCTTGAATAAAAATACAACAAAAATGGTTTATTTTGCATATTTTCATTCCATCATGTGTTATGGTATAATTTTCTGGGGTAGTTCCACTGACAACAAAAAAAGTGTTTCACATGCAAAAGAGAGCTGTAAGAATAATCAATGGCAAAAGAACGTCAGACTCTCGTAGACCTCTTTTCAAGAGCTCAGATATTTTAACGGTTGCATGAAAGTACAGTCATTTATTACAGAAAAAATGAGTCATGACATAAGCGTGACACTAGAATAAAAAAAAACCCTTACACGTGGCTTCAGTAAACTTAAAACTTGTCCTGAAAGGGCCATCCTACCTTGGTAGCCAACTTTTCAATAAGTTACCACAATACCTTCAAGAAATTTGCTTCTCTAACAAAAAAAAAACTCTTTTAAAAAACAGCTGAAAGAGTGTTTTACTAAACGTGCATTTTTTAGTGTAGATGAATGTCTAAGCTACAAAAATTAAGAAATTACTGTATAACACAGTCATTGTATGCATTTATTGTTCCGGTTTTTCTCGTTTACTTTTTCTCCTGTTTCAGCAAAACGACGACGCCCCACAGCATGTTGGAAGAAGATTAGTCAAATTATAAAGAAAAGATATTATGCTTGTACGTGTAATCTGACACACACACACACACGTGTGATTATTATGTCCAGCGTATAAACTTTGTATACTGTAATTTGACTTGTACAATATCTTTGTACAGCTATGTATTGAAAAAAAAAAGATCTTACGGGTGCAATAAAACAAAAGTGTGTAATATACACAGGTGTGTGCACTGGTTAAGAATGGGTAAATACTAAGCCGACTAAGTTGAGAATATTCATGCCTGTGTGTACGGCAGCGTGTATGCAGTTAACGTGTTGCGGTTTTTTTTTTTTCAAGTGCTAATTCCGAAAGTGTTTCCTTTCTCGTGGACAGCCGCGTACATGTGGCGGCGCTCCGCTGCCCACACGTACACACGAACATTATCAGACGTCATCTCGCGATCGAACCGAATAAACCGGCTGTTCGTTCTGCGGCCTTGGGCAAGACATGACGTCACGGAGCTCGCTGTGGGCAAAACCCCGCGCAGGAGACCACGTGACGTTCTTGGAACTCACCTAGCAACATTCTCCGCGAATTCTCACCTTTCGCTACAGTAACGCCGGGTGTCTCTCTCTCTCTCTCCCTCTCTCTCTCTCTCTCTCATCCATCTATAGGCTATTCACGGTAAAGTGAGCACTTTTTAAAGGCCCTGCTAAATTTTCCCTCTGAGCTGATTTTAATCCTTTCGCCACTTTAAATATAAGCATTGCCTGTGACTAATAAACACAGTGTATTCATTCCACTAATCTCAACAGTTAAGAGTGGGATTGGACCCCCCCCCCCCCCATGGGAAACCCGTGTTCCTGGTCAAGAAGCAAGGGAGCGATACGGGCGACACTAACACGCACGCCTAGTGCCGCATCGCTCCTACGCGCAAGACGTAGAGTGTTTCCGCCGTAACGCTGTGCTGTGCAAATTAGATCCGTAACAGTGGGCTTTTAATACACGCGATGAAAGACCATAGATTAAATTACGGTCGTATATCTGTACTTTTCGCTTGCCGCTTAAGAAAACTGCACAGGCATGCTTTTAAAAATATATATATATATTTTACCATTCTCACGAATTTTTGTCTCCAGAATAAACCTAATATAAGAAAAAAAATAGGGGCATACATAAGAGGTTTTTTTTATCTTCTCTGACAAAAAGTCGTATTTGCAGAACATTTATTTGCCGAGATACGCGTATTCGCGCAAACAACTATTTCACAAAAAATGCGGGAGTCCATCCCACACTTAACATCCAAGGCTACAATACAACTTATTTATTAGTGGTTTATGCCTGTTGGGAGGGCCTTAAAAAGTGCTCACTTCATCACGGCTAGTTTAACACCTTGAAAGTCCCTGCTCGCGAACTACTTTATCTCTCATCTGTATTCTTCCGCCATTATTCCGGTTCCAAGACGTCCTCTTTTACGTGTGTGTGTCCTCTTTTTGACGCCTTGTAAAATGTCCGGCCGGGTTTTACAAAAAATATCGATATGTCCTCTTTTCCAATAAAAGTGAAAGCCAGCGAAGCTTTACATTTTTATGTTTTTTTCGTGTGTAATATAAAACATTTAGTAACAGTTTTAACAAACTTCCTGCAATAGTGCAGACTATTTGAAGAATACTACATGATTATTTCGTCTTTAGCAACAGTCGTTTTATTTTTCCTGGCTGTATTTTTATTTTTTATATGTGTAAGTTAAGAAGAGCCTAACCTATTCAAAATTACAAGATTTTTTGCTAGGGAATATAATCCCCGTTAGATCAAATTATATCGCAGAGAAATGTGATAGAAATTGATCTGAACGTGAGCTGTGCGAGAGTGATTAACTGTCCATTAAATTGTGTCCGCTTTCTTCCTGTCATTTTCTCGCATGTGTCGTCTTTTTAAATGCCAATTCCTTGAACATGTCCTCTTTTTGAGTGCTACATATATGTTAACACTAATCATTGTGTAATATTAACGTTACTGTGGATCGCATCACTTATCCATGCGCCATCCAATAAAACCGAGGAGTTTTTTTAGTAATGTAAAAGTTTTACTGATATGCAAATTCGTACTCGAATGCGTGTAAAACAAAAACACAAATTTCAGCAGCTACAAGTTTACATATTACACTCGCGATACAACGTAATAGTTCAGTATTTTTGTTTACTAGCGGCCAACTTATCTGAGAGCCGGCATGACGTTGTGTACTCTGGCATGCGTGTAATTATGAGCACTATTTGTTTTTTCAATAGTTTGATTTAAAAAGAACAAGTTCTGTCGTACAGACTCTCTGGCGTTGCGATAATACTCCATCTGTGCGGTAAACAAGTAAGGTGCTTTGAGAAATGCAAAATTGTGACTGGGTCATTTTAAAAATTGAGTGGCAATAATTTACAGACGTGTGAAATGGACACTCGTTACATCCAGGGAGCATTAGAAATAACCGTATCAATGCATTTTATACTCTCAATAATGGCGTGCACTGTAAAGTAATTTCCAGTGTCCAATACCACACAGAAAAAGCAATTGCGGCAAGATTGGAGCTCCTCTCCCATCTCTCACACACATGTTCTATATTTCTATCTCTTACATTAGTTATTCACCATTTCGAAATTCTTCTGACTTACTAGAAATCTCACATTGCTAATCGTTCTTGTTGAGAAGTTGCCTCAAATCCTTAAAAAGTTTGCATTTGTAAAAATATGGGGGGGGGGGGGGAGGGGGGGGATCCGTTTTACTAGTATGGATTCGGTAAGCAACAGCATACTGGAAAAATTTTTTCGAAACTTGGTTAACTGCCTAGTAGATACTTTCACTAATTGAATGGTGCACTGCAAGCTCTATTACACAATAGAATGAGAAAGAGCATGTTTTAGAAGCGAACGTTTCTGAAGACATTTCTCTAGGACTTGGACACAGGGACCGTTTTTATCCACAACGAAGGTATCGACTGTCATTGGGATACGCTTTCTTCAACCCGTTGTCGGTCTGATGGCACATGCTAACTATGGTGGAATAAGTTGTATGTAAGGACACGCCTTCCAACAACCATGCGAGTGAAGGAAGCTCTTCACGCAATCCCCTGTTGAACATTTATCGAATATTTATTTCATGATGCATTCGCTTTAAATCACTTCCATGTTTCACTTAACCACAAGAAATAATCTACTTTTGTGTTGTAAGAGCATTTGGTGCAAGGTAAGTAGCAAGTAAGAAACCAATCAGAGACGGACATCTTACGAATTGAGCCCATAAGCTGTCATTGTCCCTGAGGCGTGAAGAGACACAGCAAAGTCGAGGGAGATGAGAGTATGCCCAAAGGTAACCAACTGGTTACCTTAGAAGCGTCCGCCATGTTTTCAAAATGCGAATGTCAGGGTGTAACCAGCCGGGAATCATAGTGTTTTCCCGTCCATAATGGTAATCGCGCCGCCAGTTCAAAGTCGCTATACGTTTATAGCTCTACTTTTGTCTCTCTAGCAGGCCAAACTTTTGACAAATAACATGCCTTCTTTTAGCCCCACGCAATTAAAATGGATATACCTACTAAGAGTGAAATGACGATATTTGGACGGCTCTTCACATCGAGGTATTGGGAGCCGATGATGATGGGGGGGGGGGGGGTGAGTATGGTGGAGGCGCCGGGGGCAACGGGAGATCCCCGAGAAGGCCCGCCGACCAACGGGATCGTCTGGCACGGTTCCCACATGCGAAAATCCGGAGTGACCCGGCCGGGGATTGAACCCAGATCGCCTTGGTGGGAGACGAACAGGCTAACCGATCGGCGATCGGCCACCGTGCCCCCACCTACTAAGAGACTTTGTCTGTAACGTTCACAGTGAATTTTGAAAACCGATTCTTAACGGTTAGCAGCGTTAAAATATCCTGCGAATGAACAACAGGAGTGATACTAACAAATGTATGTTTCTTACACATCCAAATACGGTTTATTACATCCGGGGAAGTGTTGATTTTCACACGTGGCGGGGATGCTGCACAACCACCAGAAGTGTTCAATTAACAGCTGACAAATATACAAAGCGAAAACTTCCGAGATTCCTGCAGACGATGTTCTGTTCTTTGAGCGGCCAATAACAAGGGGATTCTCATTCCCCTTCAGGCGCCGAAGTGTTCATGGACGGGATAGAAAGTGGTGACTGCGTGTAGGCAACCTTCCAACAAGTGTGTTGCCGTTTCCTGTCACTTCCATTCATGGAAGCCTTTTCCCACAGACGATTGTGCTGCCATGCCGCTTATCTGATGGCAAGGGGGCATATGTTCCTCGCCTTAATAAAGCTGTCTTCCGTGTCACGCAAGCATTTGGTCCTTTGTGAAGCCACAGAATATACAGAATGTTCCCGAATATGTATACAGTAATCGGAGAGTGGATAGAACACGAAATATTCCTATGAACATGTGTCCTGAAGTTTATAGTTTCCGAGTACCGAACATTCCAATATTGCACCTCAAGTATTGGGAACAGTTGATCTTTAACGAGGTGTGCCTGGTAATGCGACCAGCTGGAATTGAATGAGTATTATTACCTGCCTCGCATAGGCTGATAGGCCGTGCAGGACCAATCACCTGGCCTGCACGCACCTCGGATCTCACTTCACTGAACTATTACGTGTGGGGTCATATCATCGCCATTGTAGATTCATCTGCAGTTCAGGCCATAGCAGTGCTTCGCCATCAAGTGGAATAAGGTTTCCCTTCCAGTAGATGCGTGCAAATCCTGAAATATATTTGGACGTGTCAGACAGTCAATGACGCGGCTGGAAGTGCCAGGAAGACTATTATGATTACATCCAGTACAATATTGGACTGTCTGTAACTCGGAAACTATCGACTTTAGGACCTGTTCATACCAACTGTTTGTGTTGTTTCGGGGTGTAGGTATTATCGATAATACGATTACTTTCCACATGCTAGAGAACATCCCTTATAAATATTCGAAATTTAAATGCCGCGGTTGTTCCTGTGATAAGGTGCACCATTTCGCTATTTGGCTGCACGACGATCTGTAAGTGGGCATTTTGTTTATTGCGTGCTGCGAAACATTTCCTATTAGCTGGGCTTCCGGCTGGGCTCCTGTTTAAATACGTTATTCACGATAAAGTGGGCACTTTTGAATGCCCTGCTAATGATCTACTTCTATGCAAGTTGTGTATTCCTCCGCCTTATGTAAAATTAACACTGCCATGGGCCTCATCACTTTATTCATGCCTCGGTCAAATGAAACTGTGAAATTATTAAGGAAGTAAATACTTTACAATTCTGTACATTTTTACATCTCGAAGGATTGAAAAAAAAAAAAAAAAAAAAAAAGTTATCACAAATGGTTGCCTACCACGTATTATTCGACGTTAACATATGGAACTTATTTCCATCCATTGTCACCAACTTTACTGGGCGAATATCACGCAGTTAGCCCATTAAAATATATGGATGCAGGGGCAGTGGTAAGGGATAATACAAATTGGAGTGAAGTGGGGAGATTTGGGCGGTTCTTAAACATCAGCGTCTCGGTAGCCGATAAGGGTGGAGTGAGGTGAGTATGGAGCAGCGCCGGAATGCAATGATGGAGGAAACGGGAGATCCCCGAGAAAACCATCCGACCAGCGTTATCGTCCGGCGAGATTCCCACATGCAAACATTCAGTGTGTGTAGCCGGGGGGGGGGAGGAGAATCCGGTTCGTTTAGATGGAAGGCGAGTAGTCTGACCACTAGACCACCGGGGCCCCGGAAAACTGGTGCTCATGCAGTGATTGGTATAGGAGACTTCCTACTTGCTTGTATTTATTACCCTACATTTATCCAAGTATAGTTTGGTCGAAATTCGAATTTCTTGCGAAACAACAATTTTTTATATGCTGTATGTTTTATGATGTAAAGTGGCGTAAAGAGAAATGGGGTTGAAAGGTTTCAGTAATTTCCGGATATAGTATTTGAAAATAACTATATCGAATACTTTTTTTACTTATAGCTCTCTGGCATTTTGGATGTCAATAGGCCCTACACCTGCACCTATGTTGTATCACACTGTGTTTGTGTACTCAACATTCTATAAACGATATAAAGCACTTCAGGTTTACCATTTTCAGATGGAATTGACTGACAAAACCTACTGGGGGAAAAAACATAAAAAAGAAAGCTTATTAAAAAAAATAGACATTAAGCCACGTCTACCTGACACGCACATATACCTGTTATATCTTAAAATATTCTAGGCTAATCCCTTCATAAATAACACACGGACATGCTCTAAACTTGCTGTACACTTACTGCCATAACTTATAAGGCCAGAGTTAAGGGTGCCATAGGTAATGTTTTATAATGGAAAGCCTACACGCCATTTAGGAACCTTGCGCGTAGCGGCGACGGAACATTTAATGCGCATACAATTCCTGCCCTTACAGCCTTCTTACTTTTGTGCTCCAAAAACTTAAAACATCTTCATATAAGCTCGGCGCCTTAACGCATATATGACACAAAAAACGATTTGGTACGGTTTCACAGCAGAGCTGAACAACTGCGTTTTGGACGAACGTACGAGCGAGGTGTGTCCATTGTTACGGGCTGGAAAGGAGAGGTGGTTAGTGACGTCACGACTTTTTTTATTCTTCCTGGTACACTGATCAAGGACACTGCCAGCTTTCCCAACATGAATTTGATTCAGCCGGCGGTGAATACGTGCTCTACAAAAATAGACGCCGCTTCACTTCAGTTCATGAGAATTGGTAGAAGCCAAACAAGTATTAATTATATATATATATATATATATATATATATATATATATATATATATATATTTTATATATGATATAAAGATGATGGAGAAGGAAGGGGCAGTGGAGGGAATCGCCCCTTACAAATCTCTTCCTGTCTCCTCTCCCTCCAAAAAGGAAGTAAAAAAAATCGAAATTTACGATAGATGATTACCAATGCGCATGATAAAATTTAAGAAACTGCAGGCATTTAAAAATACATAAAACTAATTAGAAACTGTTGAAAGTAAACTAAATGTACAAAATTATTTGAACTTTACACATATAGAAAATATTTTCATTGTGTCAAATATCATTTGAAAAGGGCAATTTCTTCAAAAATGTCGTTGAGGAGATTCTAATAGAAAGCGACTTCAAATTTTCTAATTAGAAATCCTCAATGATTTTTTTATTTTTAAAAACATTCTTATGCAGGAGTTCAAAGCTGTAGATCAAAAAATAGTATAACGGTTAATTTTTCTTTAAATCGGACTTATTTGCAGCGATTGGCCTTGCTTTACTAAAATATTTTTCTAATAATGCCGGTATTTTGAAACGCGTAGAGAATAGCTACAATTTCTTTCAATTATTTTTTTTTTTTTAATTTTCCCTTCAATTACTGTACATGCATCAAAAATAAAATTTTGTCAGTCATCAATTTAGTGTATTCCTACATTTTAGAAGTGAAACTTGTATCTCGTACCAACAACTATTGATTTTAATTTTCTAAATTTGTTATTATTTTGAAAATGTGATGCAAAATAATGTTCTGTTTCAACAAACTTTCTTATGAATTTGCACCACCTGTCTTCACTTATCATTGTCTCAGTCATAAATAATTAAATAATAAAGAAATTTAAAATCACGGCGTTGGTTAGCTATTGGCCTATTCCTCTGATAGTTCGGATAAACGCAGTAGGACAAACGGAATTGCAGCAAGCAACACGATCACGTAAGCCGGCTACACCTGACTACTGTTTTCGAAGACATATTGCGATAATTTCACGTACGTTTCACGCGATGCAAAAGCGGCGACTCGCATTAAGGGTAAACGAAGCGTGCTCGTTCGCGGGTCTGGAGGATCCCCGACCACCGGCCGCCCGCGACCATGTAGAGAGCGCGGCGTTGTCACATGTGGCGGCGGGCGAGGTGTCTGGCAACGCCGCTAAGAATGGGAGCGCGTACTGTGCCTTCCGCGAGGCGCGCGTACTCCGTAGCGTGCGTCTCTCTCTCTCTCTCTCTCTCCTCTCTCTCTCTCTCTCTCTCTCTCTCGTCTCTCTCTCCCGCTTGCGGACGCCGCAGTGGCAGAGCGCTTAGCCTGCTCGCCTCTCACCAGGGCGAACCGGCTCTTCGATCCCAGGCCAGGTAATTTCCCGGATTTCCGCAAGTGGGAATCGCGCCGGACGATGCCGCTGGTCGGCGGCTTTTCTCGGGGATCTGTCACTTCCTCCCCCTCCCCCACAAAAAAGAAAACCACCACACGCCCCTTCACTCTGGCGCTGCTCCATACTCATCTCAATGCACTCTCATCGACTTTCAAGATCTCGATGTTAAGAGCCGCCCAAATCTCTTCACTCAGTTGGCGCACCTGTTGCTGGCGGACGGCGGTTAACACGTATAGCAAACCGTATTGTATATTCTATTCGCGCTCTCTTCACACTTCTTGGTGAAAGAAACCTTTAAACAATCGCCTCCCGGCATTACGTGATTGGTTGTTTCCTGAATATGCCACGTATCCCAAGCGTTTCATACATGTGTTAATATAAAAGTACTTAATTTTTTTAATAAAGTGAACTTCCACTTATATTTTATCTGTGAAATACAATATCAAAAACTTTAAACACCACTACATGTCAAAGCTGGATGTATAATCTAGAGAAAAAGTAATAAACCGGTCACACACAAGTCCAATTAACCGGAAATAAAATAAATATAATATATATTATATATATATCGAAGGTAAACTTTTTTTTTTTCAGTCAGCCATTTTAATTACCCTTTCTATTTTAACAGACTCAAACTGCTGGTAGCCCAAACTTCATTCAGGATACTTCATTTGCAAATAAAATTGATGAAATATATTCAATAAAATGATAAACAGGGACATGTCTAGCGATACGCGCGCTCTAACGACCAAACTGGCTAACAAGTAAAATCCCTAACACGGAAGTGAGTAACAGACAGTAATCGTTATCTTGATATCCTTTGGTGGCGTCCGCCTAACTTCAATACAGGTTATGTCTAGTGTAAGAACCTTGTTTCCCATTATATTATAGTAGGCATAGGCTGTTCACGGTAAAACGAGCACTTTTGAAAGCCCTGCTTATGATCGATCTACTTGTATGCACGTTGTGTATTCCTCCCCCTTACGTAAAATTAACATTGCAATAGGCCTCCTTATCGCTTTATTCATGCGTCGGCCACGTGAAACTGTGAAATTATTAAGAACGAAAATACTTTAAAAATCTGCATATTTTTACACTTCGATGCATAAAAAAAACAGAAAGCGAAAGGAATAATTTTAAATTATCACAAATGGTTACATAACACTTTTAATTCGACGTCAAAATATGGTACTACCATCCAGTCATCGGTACCAACTTTACTGGGCGAATGTCACTCAGTGCGCATGTTGAAATATATGCAGGCAGGGGCAGTGATATTTTTCTAACGTTCGTTTCTAAAAGTGCTCAATTTATCGTGAACAGCCTTTACGCAACTCTCTTCTTGCGCATCCTGCGTCAGTATTGCCACTCCAATAATTTAACAAGAAAACGATTTTACGTTTTCTTGTCAACACTGTTATGATACTGTATATTACAAAACAAACACAAGCGGTAACACCACTCGAAATTATAATCGTTACCAAAAAAAGACACCTACAAATGGAACTACGTCAACTTAAGAAAAGAGAGTCAATCTGGCGTTGTAAGGGATGTGCTAGCAACAACCTACATCCAATAATAACTCTTGCCAAGGATTTCAATTTCGCAGACTGAGGGCCATTTATTTTGAACCTGAAAACCCAAATACAAAGTTAACACTAAGACGCAAAGCCATGTCAAATGCATCAAACAATGAACTATAATCACTATATTCAGGCCAACCACCTTAAAATCTAATACAAACGCTAGCTTTACCATCACACCTTCTACCATTAGGTATTACATGGCCATTTTATGTAAATGCCCTTGAACGCTTTACGAACAGACTCTGTATAAACATTACGACGTTAATAAAATACAAACTTCTTCCTCCTGACATTGTAAAGTCTATATTTGCTTACTTTGCAATCCACTAGCAATCTTAACGTTATCCAAGGAAAATACATCGTATTATCGTAAGTAGAAATTAAGATGTAGATAAAGGTTAATGACACTTGGTGACGTAAAGTAATTCGTGTAGAGGAGAGTTATATTCTTTTAAGTTTTTTTTTTTTTTATAAACACTTGGTCTGCAAATTATATCTGCTAAAGCTGGAAGTAGAATTTGGATTTTGGTTTTCCGTAAACGTCATAATTGAAGTAACTCGACGTTTACCAGTATGTGTGAATTTGATTCCCGTGACATTATATGTAGAAAGACAGTGCCAGTAGCCTACATGGAGATGTTATCAATCAGAGAGCTGCACTTAATATTTATTCATCACCTGTTTCGTTCTAGTAAGATGAGCTTAGTGATGAAATATGGTTTCATGGAAAATTAATTGGCTGTACTCGCAATTTACATATTCTAGATCATGTTGAGCTTGTGTATAATGTAAAAATGTCAACAAAGTTTGACCGGAATCGGTTCATGGTTCTCGTTGTATGTTTCAAAGTTATGGACTTCGATTTTGCACTTTCACATAGGGCAGACTAGATCTTCTGTGTCGTGACGTTTTTATTAAATTTATCATGAGAAAATAGCATTGTAGGTAAGAGGTTTCAACCTGGGAGTATTATCTTTTTGTTTGTTTAGCTTATCAATTTGTTGGGATTTTATATCCCAGCGCTTGTGTTATGCCATCTATAACGTAATATAAGTTAGTATAAGTTTAAAATTTGCATGTTAATAGCTTATTGTACGCTTTTCGGACAAAATAAATGCACAAGTGTGTGTGTGTGTGTTAATATATATATATATATATGTATGTGTATGTAGTGTGTGTGTGTGTGTGTGTGTGTGTGTGTGTGTGTGTGCAGGCTTTTCAAGGTTACGTGAGCACTTTTTGAAATCAACCTTTGAAAAACATTTATCGCCCGTAATTACATATATGTTACAGTGCACGATTGCATGTGGCCTCCCTGTTGGCTGGCGGCGAACAACCAAATACTCGTTCAACTAGGCATTGCGAGGGTGATGTTTGAATGTATGCCCAGTGAGGTCGGTGTTCCTTCATTTATTCACATTATAGAAAGAGTTTGCATATACAGAATGTTGCAGAATTGCACGTTAATACTTCGGGACACATTCATCACAACTGGAGGATGAAAAAATGTTATATGAACATAAGTCTGCAAAAGCTTCGTTTCTTTACTACAGACCGTAATACATGACGCACAGTGTAAGGCCCGCGGGTTGGGCCATGTTACTGTGGAATGCCATCGCAGCGTTCATCTGTATGATACACGACACCTCACACTACGACAGTAGGAACTGCACAGGAATTAGTTACACATGTGTGAAAGTTTATCGTCGGCACTAAAGGAAATGTACAAAATGACCATCAGCACGAACAGATTCATCAACCCGCCACTGCATGGCCACTCGGATGCATTGATGAATCCCTGGAAAATTGTTTGGTAACCCACCAGCATTTTTGTTATGGAGGATGCCCACAACGTCTACTGGGGTTGAATACACAAGTGCCTTTAAATGTCCCCTCAAACCAGGACTCCTCGGCGCTGGTATGGAGCTGCCAATTACAACTGCGATGGCATTCCACAGTAACATGATCCAGCCCGTGGGCCGTACACTGTACGTTATGTATTTCGGGCTGTAGTAAAGAAACGAAGCGTTTGCGAACCTATGTTCATATTACTTTTTTTTCATCTTCCAGATGCGAGGAATGTTTCCCCGAAGTATTGACATGTAATTTTGCAACACCCTTTAATACATCATATTTACGTGTCTAACAAATCCACGTTTTCACTTGGATGATGGTTGAACAAAGTAATCAAGTGGATGGAAATGTTCAATTTACAAAAAGTGTAAGGATACAGTGTAATATGGCAAGTATATCCCATGTACAGCTTTCAAAAGTGCTCAGTTTACTGTGAAAATTCTATATGTAAAAGAAATTTTCAAATAAAAGTGCAGCGATATCCCACACTGGAGAGAGAGGTTTGGTTGAGTTGAGCCAACCAAACATTTGTTTGTATGTGGCCAAACAAATTTATAGGGTCGATTCAATGAAATTATTTTGTGTCAGGCAAATTTTGTTATCTCTAAAACATGGTTTGTTTGGTTCAAGTGCATATTTTGTTAACTGAGCCAAATAAGTATTGTTCAATTTCATATTTGGTTTATTCAACAAAATATATCGTTACAGCAACTATGCAGTTGTTTAGCCATACACAAACACACATTAAGTTGTCTCGACCAAACGTTTCTCTGAGTGCAGTATTTAAAAGGTGCGCGTCACAGTCTGTAGTCTACGACAAGGAAGACGCCTACATGTATTATTGAAGTCGGAGAACACGAATGTCTCTATAAGGCGTGGCGACGCAGACAGGGGGTCGTGCCAAGGCCAGGCCAATGTGGCCGAGAACAGCAACACAGTGTGCTCTAATCTACGACCGCTGTATTTTAACTTAGCTCTCTCCTGAACTCCGGTAATCCACCCGCAGATCTTATATTTGCGCTGTACTCGCGAGAATCATCCGTAAATCCTACGTTTGTTCTACGCCCCTGTAATTTACCCGCGAATCCTAAGTTCAGATAGAACTCATGTGATTCATTCGTAAATCTTACGTTTGTTTTGAACTATTCGTGAATCCCAAGTTTTCATCGAACACGTATGATTCATTCGAGTATTCTAGAATTGTCTGGATCAAAACAAGCTACAAGTGAATCCTAACTTTACGCCAAACACGTACGATTCATCGGTTAATACAAGTTTATTTCGAATCCCTGTTAATCCACCTCTAAATGCTACAATTACTCCGACACATCTGATTAACCCGTGAAAACTAAGTTTGTTTTGGACCCTTGTTATTTTCTCGTGAATTCAAGTTATACTCGAAACCGTTTCATTCATCTATGAACCCCATGTAAAAGCATAATACATACGTGTATTCGAAAATTCCTACCTTGGCGTTAATTAAGGCGAATTCCCACCCGCCAACTTGGATTTATCGATCTTTCGCCAAAGCTTCAATTTCAGAACGTGTATTGAATTTTCCCGCACGACATATCCTACATAACAGATTCCCAAACTTGATCGAACCGCCACAGCTTCGCTACATTTATTAAATTTTAGCTGGTATCTGTCGAGGCGAAACGCGAGGTTATTTCTTGAGAACGATTACAAAAACGACGACATCAACAGTAATCCAAGAAATACTGGCCTCAGACAATGCACTGAGCAATGCTCTGTGCTCTGTCGTCACAAAAAAAACACGATACAAAACTATTTCCAGAGTGTGGCGACAATTCCATACATCCAAGATGGTGGGTGGGAATCCGCCTTATGTTCGGTTAGTTGCACTGGCAATCATAGGATCAATTTAGCTTCGTAGATCTCACGAAAATTGAAAACATCACAAGGTGCATGTAATTCCCGTGACTGACAGCTGTGATACTTAGTTCCTTGCAGCCAGAACTTCGGCCACTTTTTGAGTTAAAGGAGAGGGCGGTGCTTTATATGCCCTTTAACACTTTGTAGACTATGCTGGAGTGTAGCTCGATCAAAGCTAGGTTGAAAATGTCTTTGTTGTTCAGAACAAACCTCGCATGGATGTTCAGTCTTTATTCGGCTAGTGTTTAACCCGACCTCACAAGAACACGACAGCACAATAGCAATAATTATGCTAACGAAATAATTTCTTTTTTTTATAGCCACTCACAGGGACATGGTTGATTGTAAGTCCTTTTGTACGATAAAGTAATTTGATTCGGTCAGTATCAGCTCGGCTCTCCATTGGTTGATGACGGGCCAATAATGAACGCTGTAAAATACAGGGTGGGGTCACGTGTGGTATGGACCAATAGGACGATGGTGTGTTCTGATACCGACACTAACAGAACCGGCACTCTTCCAGTAGTGAATATAGGCGACTTTCTTCTAATTTCTCTTAAGTGCCAGTAAATGTGTGCAGACATCAATGTGTTAATTAACATTACAGTATGAAGTAGACGAAGACACAGACACATGACATCAGCCTTTCTAACACTAAAGAAATTGTTTTTGCTTATGATATATGTAATAACAGTGTTTCGTTAGCCATAAATCTGTTACCTGACCTATTACTGAGAGTACAACTTTTTTTCAGACATGAAACAATTGACTTATTTTACAATTGCATTGAGTCATTGGCTTTTGGTAAAAAAAAAAGCTTTCGTACACATGTAGGTACATCCTTAATATTTATTTGTTGGTCCTTCATGGAGCTAGCTGTTGGACTTGCGCTGCAGAGACTCTGTGTTCGAGTCTCAAGGTTATGTTTTGCATATAATTAATTGATGTGACTTTTGTACACAGAGTACATACGAGTGTATTTGGTTAAATTCTTGTGCATGCTTATGCTCCAAACGGAGAACCGAGTACACAATTATACTCACTCATGCCATATGGACAATTGTTTAAATTGTTTCGTAGCGCTTACTACAAGGGAATTAACAAGAAAAAATAGGAAGTAGCAACAATACTTCAGCAGTAACTTCTCAAGATCTACATAAAATTAAATATTATAAAAAATTAACAAAAGGAAATCCTCGTCATATTAATTTTTACTCACTCAAATAAAACTAAATGCACGTAACTAAAGAAGTATATTTAAAAACACTGACATTTTCAAAACGCAGTGGCCAAAAAAAAAACGCTGCTTTATCCATCAGTTTTGGTATTTTATTTTCTTATACACATCGAGAATGTAACGTAACGCTTGTTTCTCTGTTTGATTTCAGAAGCTATGAGATTAGTTGTAATAATTTTGGTATCTATGGGTTGCTGAAGTCTATTAAGAATAAATACCTTATATGAGGAGACAACTGTATACAACAAGATATGTTCGTGTATATTCTTGCAAATGAGAATATTAAAGAACGAATATTTTATGGATAATTGACCACTTTCAAGCAATAATTGACCACTTTGAAGCAATAATTGACCACTTTGAAGCAATCATTTTTAAATGTGATGCCGGTAACTATGTTTTTGTAGCCTACGTAAATTATGATTGGAGTGAAATGTGTATATTTGCAGCAAATTATTAACATGTGCGAAATTCACCAGAAATTGAAATTACTAACATTTTTTTTTTTGCACTGAACATTGACATCAGCCCAGTACAGCTTATATTTCTCCCATTTATCCTTCCCGTATCGTTTTACTGGTATTCAGCATAAACTGAAATCACATGACCTAGTTGAAAAAAAAATGGTTGACTCTTATCAAGACATACAATTTCTTGGTGTTAGGTTCATATGTGTAGAATTTATTGTGTTAGTCCCGTATTCAATTCACCGTAAATTTGTCATTGAAAATGACATATAAACGTTATTTAACGCTTAATGTTATTTCACAACAGAAAGATTTTCGCATGTATTTATTGGGTTTGGTTTGTCTGCAATACGTGCAATAATTCATAACCAAATTACAGAAGTAATAGTTATCAATTACTGTGTTATATTACACTGTAAATCGGAATGAGTTATTTTTTACTGCTCGCCAGTTGAAACTGCTCCATCCGGAATCAGAAGAAAAAGGAAAATGCTAATCTCTTCAGTTAAATGAAATCCACTAATACAAACGGTAGAAAATCAGTTATTTATAGTCGATTAATAAAAAGCACAAGGATTGAAAACCGGGCATTAGGGTTTTTGAAATATATTAGGTATACAATTATTTTGTCGTAAAACAAAGTTAGTACACGTAAACTTTAGAAGTGGTTGGTATCGAACCGCCACCCAAACACGCAACACATTCTCTTGTTTCTTTTGTCTGCGTTCTACCAACTCTGCTACTTTGCCACTGAGAGAAACGGTCTAGCATTTGTGTAGTAACATAAACTTACAATGGCGAACGGCTGTAAGTTTCGTAATGTCAAAGTACTTCATGTGGTCGAAATATACACATATTATGCGTACGTAGGTACATGTATTTGTTAGGCTCGAAAGCCATTCTAAGTTAAGTTTAGTTCAGATTGTGTTCTTTCAAAGAGAAATATAGTGGTTTTAACGGTGTTGTCGGGGTTTTCTACGTATCTGTTATATTACAATGCAACATTTTACAGGATGAAATTGTTATTTTGAAGAGTTAGATTGGCTAGTAATAACCGTGTTAATTAGACAGTGAAACGTTAGAAACAATGCAATATTTTATCAAATTTGCCGTTTCCTAATTATTTGATCTGTTAACTTGCAGAGACCACAAAACTTTTGTTGGTGTAAATCCACTAAAGATAGATTGATTTTCGAACTTTGGAAAGACATGTACTTGCGCAGAAAATCTGTATATTTCGACAGCAAAAAAAATACTTTCACATCACGAAACTTGCAGCAATATTTGACATTACATTTTGTGGTTCAGTATCCATAATACGAGCACACGTTTGGCAGTGGTAAAGTAGGACAGTGGATATGGCTGATCATGAAAGCTTCAGCATGCTTTGCTTTATGGGCGGAGGTTCGAGCCCAACCACCTCCAAAATAGTTTTTGTAGAGACAATATTTGTGTTCTAAGACGAAATAAATCGTACCTAACTTACATCACATAGGAATGTTCTGTGCTTATTTATTAATAACAACTATAAATAAGTAGTTTTCTACTGCTTGAATTAGTGGATTTCTTTTAACTGATGAATTAGTGATATTTTTTCTACAGATTCCGGATGGAGCAGTTTCAACTGACAATCAGTAAAGAATAACTGTTTCCGATTTAGAGTGTATGTCACAGAAATCACAATGAAAATTCCCGGTACATACTAGCTGTGCTCATTATTTAGGACATTCACTAAGTGACTAAGAGAGCATGTTAGTATAATAATCACTGTGGACATGATCGTAACGTTTAAATCATTTAGCCTATGTGCTTATGGCATCCAGTCACTGCAATAATGAATAGCTGAGCATAAAGTAGTCTAATAAATAAATATATATCTGAATTAATCAGAATTTTATTAGAATGTAAGAAGAGCCACTATGATTTCAACTTTGCCCACAGTTAACAACATGACATCACATAGACACGTACCTCGTTACAATAGCTCAGTCATTTATCCTTTTCAGTTTTGTTGGTGCACTGCCTCTAGCCGAGTTCTTTCATTCCCGACATGTTCATACGTGTGATATTTTTTGTCTTTTTCCCGCTTGCTTTGATTTCGTTATCTTTCCTTTCTGGCTCCAGCTAGTCGCGTTTGTCCTCACGGAAACAACGTGTTTTTTTTAATTCGTTCTGAAATAGTCCCGTACTTTGCAGAGCATGGCACAATGGTTCTTGTAAGAATGTTTTTTTTTTTTATTGCTCTGAGTACTTCTGTCTTCGTATACGTGGAATTATTTGGCACAAAAGTCGCCGCCCACTCAATGCTCATTTTAATTACTCAGCAGGCGAACTGTGATGGCAGCTCGGACGAAACGCTCAAATATATCTACGGCCATATTATTTCTAAGCAGTTGTTGCATAGCCTCTTAAGTTACGCATTGTTTAACGACGAAACATTGAGCTGAGACACGGAGTTTCTGATTTCAAGTGAATAAATGTCCATCGTGGATTCGGATTGCAAAGTAGACTGCCTGACAAATAATAAACTGTTATATTATCTCTCTAGACATATTTATCTGTTACTATACAGATATTAGTACGAAATATTTTAGAAAGTTAACTTATGCCTAATATATTGGGACAGTAATTTACAAGCTTAGCCTGCCCGAATGCTTAATTAAACCATTCAAAAAATGTAACGACAGAAATTACATTTTCATATAGGCTTACTTTTCTGAAAATCTGTTTCGCTTTCTTCTTGTGTTTTAGCCTCGCCAGGCGGGAGGCGACGCGGCTGTACACAGTGTACAGGGAAGTACATATAATGGAAATGGCATACCATATCCTTTAATGTAAGCATACTCAGCCACTCAATGGTCACGCAGGCCTCTGGAAACGGAACCTGGTTTCGATTGGCCACAGCACGATGCGGAGGTCTCTCTATTGGTGGGGCTGCCGGTTTGGAAAGTCTGTCCACGGACGCTGGCTGGCGAACGACGTTTCGCCATATTGCTGGCCAGTGAGGCCGTTTTCCTGGGGGGCGTATGGCTGGAGTGCGAGGTAGTCCCCGCCGTTTCTCTTCTGTAATCTTGAGTATTCTGAGGTGAGGTGTGCTGGCCTGATGTAAATCAGCTGGGCTGTGGTGCATCCAACAATTCCGATTTTTTTTCAAGAATAATGCATTTTTCTGAATGCGAGTACTACTAAGATATAGAAAAAGATCTGAGTAACGGCTTATGTGTCTGGAAAACATAGTAGGTAATCACATTCTTTGTACAAGGGATATTAACGCCCCTCATTAAAATATCAGCAAATTATTTCATTGTTTTGTATAAAAATTAATAACATAGAAAATTGTGCTTTCCGTAATGTTGCATTGGCGTATGCTGCGCTAGCGTCGGGACCTGTGTTCCATGTGGACGAAACCCGTGGTAACGGACTCGCCACTCGAAGTCGTGGGTTTTCTGCATGTCTGCAACACAGTTGCCCCAACTCTTCGCCAGTAAACGGGGCCGAAAGTACTCAATAACGTGCCAGATACAGGCCAACACAACACTGGGAGTGGCGTATTTTGTCATCGGGGCAGCGGACCAAGAAGACGTGGAGATGGGTATGTCCGACCGTCAGTAACCGCCTACTAGAATCAGCTTCCGGAATCATCAACAAGATGGGGACTTTCCAATCAGATTGTAATAGTAGTGGCGTGCGGTAATAGAACTTACTATAGTTAATTAGCGTCTTGGTATTCAATTTAAGCTCCCCGATCAATAGTCACGTAAATAGTTATTGTATAATCCCTATGTTCAATAAACCCCATTTTATACTGTTGTGCTCTTACCTAATCGTGACTCGTTTTTTAAGCTACGCCCATAGCCCCTGTCAGGCATGAATTGACTGAAAAGCTAATGCGAAGTCTAACAATGCGCATCAACTCTCACATCGCTTCTACGCGCAAAGCACTGAGCTGGCGTGCAGTCTCGTCGACGATAACGCGCCTCTATGAGACTTTCAGCGGAGACCCTACAATTTTATAACGTAATAATATAAATAAAGGTTTGATGCACGTCCCTATTCCTTTCCAAATGTTTTTTTTACCGGAATGTTCATACCTAAAAATGTCCTTGAACACGCTCTTTTCGGGCATTTCTACTATTCCGAAAACCTGGGTTAGAGTTAATAGGAGGAACTGAAAAACGTATAAAGACCGGCAACTTTCCTTAAATGCTATTCGTAAGCATGCCTCACTCAGAAACATTGTACGGTTTTTTAATAAGACGTTTTCTGCTGGAGCTACGCACACCGTTCGGCGGCCTACCTAGGCGACCACCTTAAAGCAGCATTTTTACTTCATATTGCCAAAATTATATTTTATAAAATTTTACTAAGGTAATTTTTTTATAAATGCCGTGTATCTCACCATAGAACTCGCAATGCCCAGAAAATTGCAATACTACATTTAAAATTCGAAAATGTATGATACTGATAATTTTTTTTTAAATGGAGATCATCGAGGAATCCTACAACAGACAATTTCAGTCACAGTAACCTTCATGTGTAGTGTTGCAGAGGAAGTGGCTTTAATGATCTGCAATGTACAAAGTACAAATTAAAAGAAAATATATGATGGGAAGCAAACTACAACTCATAGAAATTTTGACCCGAACATCCCCGTGTATACAGTAAATATTTGTGATGTGGAGAACTCTGGCACAGTAAAATTTCAATTTCACAGTAGACGGACTTGAACCAACGAGGCATGAAACAGGGCAATCGAAGTCACGTCATCCAAACGCTGTCAATACATCCGCGAGGCGTAATCGTTAGTTTAGGCTCTGACAAATAGTACATTCTTTGGTAGTTTTTTACTGTTATGTATTCGTTTATTTAATTTTTTTCTCACGAGCGTTATTTTGAAGACATTACATTATTCTGCAAAGATATAACGACACTTTATTTTTATCAGGATGACATTTCACAAAATTCAGGTCCTTGCAACACGCAATTAAGTAATTTAACGATAGAAATTCAGTTGCGGATCTCCTTAAAATTGTTATTACTATTAAATAAATGTATTTTTACGTATGATAATGTTTGGAACCGCAAAGTTCATTGAAGTTTTTTTTTTTTTTCGAAGTCACACATACTCGTACAGGTCATTATAAAGTATCTTACTTTGTAATGAGGAAATAGAAGGTTTAATAATTAATTATATACTCATTCGTTTGAACACTAAACAATACGTTTTGAAAAATCATTTTTTTTAATTGGTACCCTGCAATTTATAAACAATTGATTTTTGATTTTCCCCCAGTCAAATCCGAAGCTATTTCACTCGCTTGAGGCACAGGTAGTCCTAAAGGTACACAGGGGGATCACAATGGTGCACTGGAAACTGAAAGAGCAACAACCACCAAGGGACAGTCTGCTGTTTATCATTAACGCACATTTTATTTTCCTTTAAAAGGACAAGAACGAAAACATGTGCGTAGTGTTTTTAAATATTCCGCGTGCCGCGATTTTCGACATTAATTAATAGCATGTCGATCTGCAGAAGTATGGCGATCAGTAAAGCAGGAAAAAATTTGTCTATCACGTGTAAACAAGAATATTGGAGCAGAACACCGTTTCTGAAAACAGAAAGTAGTATGTTTCACGTGCTTGTTAGGCAGATAGGTTATAAAATTCTCCACTTAATGGATAGCGTGTTGCGCAGTGTATGAGGGTCGACATCACCAACTACGACTCGTCGCAACGTCAAATTCCTCTTCCGCAAAAGTATGCGTTCTAAAAGTCGTGGAAAATGCGACGTAGAATTTCAATGCTTTACACTATCATTTTACGGCACGACAATACAGAAAAGGGGGTGTTAATTCACATTTTTGTAATTTTTAAAAAATTTGCACCAAAATGTTTAAATTTTAAAAATAAATGTGACGGAAACACAATTTTCAGCCCGTTTCGCTCTTGAAAAAGATCAAAGATAAGGGATTTAGGAGGCTCTTAACAGTGAGGTCTTGAGAGTTGAAGAAATAGGCCTAACAACATATTTCAAATATTAAATACTAAGTTACAGACCTGACTGAACGGATTCCAAACTTCTCAAATGTTGTTGTCAACCACGATCCAATAAAACTTTGCAATATCTTCTGTATAATTGTTGTGCATTACCGGCTGTTAGCTATATCATGCTTTTCTCTGGTATTGTCGAGAGATGTGCGTTGACCTCTTGGTGCCCAACTAGCTCGTTACTATTAATAATTGTCTGTGTAGAATGGGTTCTGCACTTCTATACATCAGACCCTCGATATGTTTCGTGCTAATCGCCAGAATCGCGGCTTATTCCAACTTCAGGAACTTTCGATAACAAAACATTTTTGGCAGCAGACGAGGTGAAGCAGTCCATTCTAAATTTGAAACAGTGAGAATTGAGCCAAATCAGTGAAATAGTGAAAAATGCGCAACTGATAATCAGTCCCAGATAATTTATTAATGACTGAATTTCACCGATTTATTTGTGATTTCCACTAAACCTCAAGAACTCTACTACTATCGAGTCACTTGTTCACAGTTAAATTGCTTGATTCACCGGTAAGCAGTAGCTTATGAGCTGACTTTCAGTGAATGTTATTTCACTGATTGATACCACTGATTCGGACTTAGAGTGTGGCAAAACACTGCCGGGGAAGTTATTATAGCAAATTCAAATGCCCACTTTTTTGAGAATTCACGTTAAACGAATGTCATGATTGTTTCTTGACGCAGCTTATCTACATATTGTATGAACAAAAGCACAAAATGCACTACTGTAGTAGCTGAAGGTAGCGCCACCTAGAAATAAAACTTACTCTATATTTCATACCATGAGAAATTTTCTACTGATTCCCATCAAATTTGGTGTTAAAACATTTTCACTTAATTGTTTTTATCAAACATAAATCTTTGGTAAACAAGTCTGTCTTGTTTGCACATATCTCTTTAAAGGCAAATAAAATGATCGATTCTATAGATCAGTGCTTTAACTTTACAGATAGACGTTTCAAACAAAATTTATCCTTCGCGAATTTTTTAAGGAGAAGTTCCGTACAGCGGAGATGTCTTCATAACATGTATAGCACGTAAGCAAGGATTTTTAAAATTTATGCATGTCCATATTGAAAATATTCACTGGTAGGTATCTTGTCTTAAAAAATTCGCGAAGAATAAATTCAGTTTGAAACGCCTATCTTTAAAATTAACTTACTGAGGCACAATTTCCTTAACATGGAATTTCCTATGAGGATTCCGCAGCTGCCAGCCGGTAGGCAGAGCCCTTGCCAGTCGCACTTCACTGCAGGAAGCGGATCAGCCGAAGGCTTCTGCTAACCTATACGTACATCCGGCAAGACACATACGTATGGCACATCCGTGGCTTGTCCGAGAAGTGAACACGGCCGGAAGCTTGGTTAGAAGGGGCTGGGAAGTCCTTGGACGCGGCGGAGGTATTTAGAGGAGGCCGAGCTGGCGATGGTTCGCGGCAACACCTTATACCTATAGTTAGTTGCACTCCAAAACACTACAGCTCAGATTTGCTTTCGTGATTGGCTGATATTAGCTGTCACGAATTGAAGGTGTCTGCCCACGAATCACGGGCACTGGGTGTTGGGGTTACCTAATTCTGATTGGCCCAGTCAGGTAAGGAACTATCTGCCGGCCAAGACACGTAGCCAATAACGAAAGGAGAACTGTGTGTATGCCATAGGACTTTGGAGTCTATCTAGCCTTCGCCCTACCTATACTCTGTTCCATGAACTAACGCACTTTTTTTTCAATACGTGCATCGAAATTCAGTGTTTTCCACGGTTTTGCGAAGTCACTCTGTTGGGATGTCGGGCCGGTTGGTTAGTTAATTTATGCTATATCCTACATGCTACATAATCCTATCAGCGAGCTTGTACGACAGTTAACGGCAGCCTTACTCTCTGCCACTGATCTCGTGGGAAAGGGTCTAAAGGAGGAGGCAATCCGAGGACACAATAACGGAATTTTTCGCGCGAAACAATAGGAAAATACCGTCTCCTTCAGTAAGTTCGACTCTGCGAAGGCGAATTAATATTCAAAGATAAAAAAATCGGTGAGTGAGCGTGCGTGCATGACAGTTTCTGCACAAATAACGGCTTAGTGTTACAACATATACGCCTTTGGTTTTAGTAACAATAAAAAAGAGAATGTTCTATTACCAAAGTGACTCACGAAACTTTAAACTTCATTGTATCGGGGGCTGCGTGTGAGGAACGAACCAACAATCATAACCTTAAACCTCAATAATAATGTTGAGGAAAACTAATTTTCAATTGGTATGAAACTAAATAACGACCACCTTGATTAAAAAAAAAAAAAAAGTAAAAAATAAACTTAACTTTTCCCAGAAACTCAGAATAACTCTAGAACATAAACTCATCGAGGAGAACTATCATTTCTTTTGTAAATATGTTTACTTGAAGAAAATTTTAATAACCATAAGTGTAAGTACTCTCGATAGAAGAGACGATGATGGTGCACCACTGAAAATGATAAAGTTTATGAGCCCAAAAGCAGACCATGTTCATTGTTTGCTTTATTGTTTACATAAAAAGTGGCACGTTATAATCAGCTAGATTATCACCTACACCTCGCGTACAAAAGTATATATTCCAGGAAGGGTCAAACTGATAGAGAAAAATTTGTTAAGAGGCTAAGAAAACGGCTTGATTGCTTTCCAAGGCGAAATTTTGTTGCTGGTAAAAAATATATATTGTGGTGCCCAATAACTCGCCAATTGATAAGTACCAACACTATTTAGTGCTCACTAACATTTTTTTTTTTTATTAACAACATTAGCGTCCACCAAAACATTTAGTTGGTGGCAATAGCATTAATGACGGCCACGGTAATAAAATTTTGATTTGACTGCAAAACTGCATCCATTATATACTGCGCGTTCGCTATGGCTGGCGTATTCAAAGCGGCCACCTAAGCGGCCGCCTTCTGTCTGACCATGACGCCATATTTGTCCGTGCTCGTTTCTTTGCATCAAGTCACGAACTAATTCCCGGGGGATATACTTGAGAACGTCGTTTATATCTATCCTTTCTTGTCAATAAATCATTGTCACACGTAAGTGATTCCAGAAAATTAACTTTTCGTAATGTGAAGTGTGCTGGCCTTGTCGTGTGTGCCGCGTATTAGACTTAATGATACCTACACGCTCCAGACAGTGTATGAAGTCACATGCGACACACATGCCCCTAGAAGGTCTCGATGGCCAGGGGAAAGGGGGCGGGGGAGTTTTATCAAGTTGTCATGTTGTCACTGCCATTATTAATTCTTAACGAATAACAGTTAAGAAGAAATGAGTTTTACTGCGGGCGACTATATCAGTTAAACTAACTACAGTAATCAAGCATTACCAACTTCAGAAAACGTACAAAGGAATGCTCTGTGTCTTTTGTTCCATAAAATTCTATACAAAATTTATAAGGCAGATTTTGCGAAAATTCTAATAATCCAAGATGGCGGGGTCTGATCCCCCTTTACGCCACTGGTCACAGCAGCAGTTCGGCGGGACAAGACTCGCCAATGTAAGGGTGGCGCCCCCTACACCTCACCCCCAGCTCCCACGTAGTTCATCTAGGTCAAAAATATAGGACGTTACTTCTTGCAGTAGGTGACAGTCACTGCATGTGATACCGTCCCAGTATACAAGCTTTCCTGCCTCGAAGGCCAAAAGAAGACAAAAATATCATAATTACAATAATAAGGCTGTTCAAATTATTTATGCTACACAGCATAATTTGTCTACTTTAAAAACAATCGATTTAATTAGTGAACATACACAATCAGTCGACTGTATTGTGCAGTTACTTGACTGGTATTGCATTAGATGAACGTATTTTAGAAATAAAATTCTAACAGTAACTTAAGACATTTAAAGCAATACTATAGCACGTCAAAATATCATCCTACACGTATTTGAAATTTGAAACTTCAAAGTTATAGCATATAAGCACACGCACCTCTTGAGCTGCACAGAGAAACACTGTTTGATTCCTGTTAATGGCATGTGTGGTTATGATGCCACAGATATCACTTATGTTTTTAAGTTGTAATAAAATTATTGTGTAAATATGGCCGTGTGAGTTGTCTTTAATGTTTCCAGTTACTAACAATTATATTTTATTTTCCACAAAAATGTGTTTTGCACATCCCGAAGGTTTTTCATAAACATGCATATACGACATAGGTTGCTACTCGAGTGTTCGCTATTTATGTCATATGTCGAAGCTCCGTGGTTATGGAAAATTTTATAACTGGTTATATTACTCTTTTGAGCATGCCCACGGGCATGAAAACTTTTATACCCGGAGTCAGACCGTCCGGACGAGGCTGTATCTTCATTACAGCACAGACGCTAGCAGGAAATGATTACAGTATGAGAACTGTAGCTGAAATGGGCATTGCTGTCGACTAGATGTTAAGGCATAGCAGAAACTGGGAAATAGGCTTCTTATAAAATCGCTGAAACCATCAGACATAAAAGTTTAGAAGTTAATAACGAGTGTTAAAAAATACTCTGTAGTTACAAAAGCAATTCCAATTGTTGTGCCGATATAATTATCACCTCGTCCACTTTCATTTGGTAAATAATACGGTTTCCTTTGTCCTGCAGATGCTCGCCTGGATAAAGTCTGCAACTATATACAGCAGGAGACTTCGATGCCCGCATGAAAGACTAACTGTTCTCTTGTGGCGACAAAACTTCGTCTTTATTCTCTGCATTCGCAAAGGCGCATTTGCGAAACTCTGATAAGACGAAGTGACACATATGACACAGTTATTTAAAATGGGAAGACATCTTCTAGAAAACAATTCTTGGCTGAAAATAAATAAATGTTATCGCACACAGTCGTGGGAATAAAACTGCATCGCAATGCACATAAACGACACAAGCTCTCGCTTCCTCTCACAGTTGTATTGGATGAATATGCCTTCCAGGATTGGTTCTATTAAACATAACGGTTCATTAAATTCTAGCTCGGTGATTTTGGTGTCCGACTTTACTACAATGTAAACTTTAAATCAGAATGTTTGCGGTTCAAGTCCCGTTTAGGACACGAATGAATATGCCATTTTAAAAGAAATTCTAAGTTAGTTAAGCTTACAATAAACCCTACTGACATAAAACGAGACGTGTTGGACACCCTAATTAATCATATCCATAAAATTGCTGCTTTGTAATTAGACGCTACTCAATGATTGTAGACATTTACAGTAAGTTACGAACATTTTAAGCGAATAACCGAATGAATTAAAGTGTATACCTAAAAGGTGAAATATTACACTATTGGTAAAAATTAAATGTACCGAATTAAATTCTGAATACCCCGTTGCCAAATGCCAAATCTATTAAATGTGAAGTAGTCGCAAGGGGTGGGGAAAAGGGTTTTTAAATAAATAGGCACGCATTATTAAAGCTGGTGTGCTTGGTTCTCAGACTCTGGAGGTGTTCACAATGGAGATTAGCATTTTATTATTTGACGTATTTTGAAAATAGTTGTAAATGTAGAAGAGAGGTAGAAAAAATGCTAAGTGCTAGGCTTTCGCCAGAATGTTTTTAAATTGAAGTTTTTTAAATATGAAAAGTAGCTTGTAAATTTTGGGGCTGATACTTTGAAAATATCCTAAATATATGTAATGCTGTTAGTTTGTAGAACTCATAATAAATATTTTTGTATCAATTTTGATAGCCTTTTAGCTAAATATTTTACTTGTATATTTAAATGTTTCATTTTTTCTAAAGTTTATGAAATGGTTATAAACATTAGGTATAAAATTAGTTATATATAAAAAGAGCCAGGAAAAATATTTAATGTTTTTGTAATTACCAATATTTTTAATTTCCCATTAAATTGTTCCAGTCGCAACCACGAATGAAGAATGAAGGGGTTGAGAAAATATGTCAGGTCACCCTTGTGAGACGACGTGATGCATACCAACATAAAATGATCACCTTTCTGCCTTATGCTGATGGGGTTTCTTCGGGGGTGTTTCCCAAGTCTCCCGGCAACAGGGGATAGGGAGCGTGTCAAAACGAAGGAAAATTGCCATAGACATTTGGAAAAAAATTTCATCAGTTCGTGCATTCTCGAAACGCCCAAGAGGAGTATTTGCGAACAATTTCTTGGAGTGTTGGAGTGTCATCGAAGAGATAGCTTACAAAGAAGGAATATGCGAAAGGCTTAGCTGTGGGTTACAAGTTGGAAATGTTTGGTTTGTAAGTGGCCAAGCTCAACCTGCTCCCCAGCGGGTTGGGGAGCCAACACCCGGAAATATATCCCGGAATTACTCGTAAGATCTCGCTTACCAGTCGAACAAGGCCGACCGCATGACGTCAATCGTCTGCCCTGAGGTGTAGTGTGTTGGTATGATTGTTGTCGCAAGGTTATGTGGGGCTCCAGACAACTGAGTTGTGGTGTTGATGAAAGCACCACTATTTTGGCTTCATGAACCAAAAACCTCATTGACCAAGAAAAGGTCAGATATTTTCCAAGAATGTTATGGGATCAAGTCGCATCTCAAAACAGGATATCAATGTTGAGTGTCAAGTTGTAAGTGTTTAAGGCGCCGATGCGAGGTATAGTGACGTTTTAAATAATTAGACTGGAAGGTTGCTTCTCTCGTGTAGGCCAACTAGTGTCACTCAATAATAGCGCATTCCACATATGAATATTCAAGTGCTCCACATATTGGAATATTAATTTTTTTTTGTGAATAAATCTGAGACTAAACGAAGTGTTGAAAGGAACGCCAGCTGGTGCATCTAATGCGACCTCGCGCGTATATTCAAAACAAAGAAATCTGGTACAATCTTTCGCTTGTCTATGGACCATTATGGGTCTATAGTTGGCAATCTTAAAATTGTTCTAGGGACATTGGTTGTTACTTCAATGAAATCGTGAAAATTAATCTAGTATTCAAAACGGTTTTATTTTATGGTAGACCGTTGCTGGCTAAACTGGAAGATGCCAAAACAATATTTATAACATACGTGATTTCTTGAAAGTAGCTCTCTCAAATAGCCTGGTTCCCGTAGTTTTGCCTTTTATAAATACGAGAACACATTTTGTAGTTCCGTATGTAAAACGCAGAACTCAGACAAACACAGCGTAGTTCAAGCGCTAGGCCTGCGCGAGATGGTGTTACCGAGAAAAAGCGGTAAGGTCGGTATTTAGATGTGTACCACAAGAGTTGCCACCTCTATTACCGCAGGCCAAGATTCGCACGCATTCGCCAAAGAAAAAACACGCCAAAGTTTTTCATGTTGTCGCTCCCTACTTACATATACCTGATCCTAATATAAATTCGGACATAAACCCAGTCCTTGCGGATTTTTCAAGTTAAAACAATACTGCCAGTGAATATAGGAAAGTATTCCCAATACTTACATTTTTATGAGAAGTGTAGGCTAATTTTAAAAATAATTGCAGCTGAAACTAAATTTTAGTTTTACACATATAAAAGTTAGCCCAATGGTAACATTCTAATGTCGCTTGCTTGTTTACGGCGTGGCTTGATTGAAGCATCGATATAAATATTTAGGCCAATGACTCGGTTAATATTTTTATGTGACGGAAACCTACATCATGTGAAATATGAGGCTGAGTCTCGGTACACAAGATGCATTTTTATACACTTGATTGCGAAATTAAAATTTTAAAATTTGCATTACGTGCAAGTAAGAGGCGATTTCGACGATACAGATTAATGAATACTTTAATTGACAAAATAGACCGTTATTTTATTTGTCACATATGCAGTATAAGCCCTACTATTTCTAAAATAAATAAAAATTTATTTTCAACTATATTTTAAAAATAGTAAACGTGGTTGGTGACTGCGGTAAATAAAACTTAAATGATATGAAAGGACGCAAAAGTTCGCCTATCTTTTTTTAAGTTAAATAATTGTGAATGAAAACATTTAGGTAAACAGCATTCGTGTAAGCGTGCAATCATGAAGTATTTTACTAAATACTATATTACGTAAAGAACTGTCTTGTTATAACTTTCTAACTGTTAACGAACTATATTCCACATACCAACATTTCGCACTCAATGATGGGTTTTATTCTGTAATTCCCATTTAGTTGCATAATTATACTTATAAAATTTTTATCATGGCAGTGTAAACAGTGAGATATTATTGGTCCTAACTCCACGGCAGTATTACTCACAAAATCCTAGAAAATCACAACGAAGTCTAACGCAAAAGACAGCAAAACTATGCTTCTCAGGAATTCAGTCCAGAATTGCGGTTTGGGTGTGCCAGGCTTAAGAACATTGCGTCTTCGGTGTAAAAGATGAGGCAGCTACTAGGAGAGTTTGCGCTGAGATTAAAATGTCAAGTACATGCATATTTAGTACACGTAACAATACAGAACAAGAATGCGGAAAGCCTATATTAACTTTTTTTTCTTTTCTGTTTACTCAGGTCCTTGGAGCTCATCGTCGCCAAAGAATCTCGCTCGTGCAATGAGGTCCAACTGTTCAAGATTCAAGGCAAACCCCTGACGCGGCTCACAATTTAAAGCAGTAATTTGTAAACTAGTTCTTTGGAAGCTCACTACAGTGCAGATCTTACGGTTATCCACAAGGCATAAGAAATGGGGCGTTTAAGAAGTACTTGCTGCACTGAAACGTCCGAAATACCGCAAATAAAAGAAATATACAATACGGGAACATTGAACTTAATTTAACCTTCACGTATAAAGTCGGTTTATAAAAAAACACTTGTGGTTTTCCTTAAAGGAAAAATTTAAATTCCACAGTGAGTTGACTTGAGAGATTTAGGCGGCTCTTAACAACGAGGTCTTGAGAGCCGATGAGGGTGAAATGAGGTGAGAATGGAGAAGCCCGGAGGAATGCAAGGGCGGGTGAAACGGGAGACCCCCGAGGAAACCCGCCAGCCAATGGCATCGTTCAGCACGAAAATTTGGGATTGACCGGGCCGGGGATGACGGGAGACGAACAGTCTAACCGCTCAGCCACCACGGCCCCTCCAGATAGAGTATAGTGAATATAAACATGTCGCATGCCACACCGGGACCTGCTGAATGTAACAGAGTGTGCTCCATATTTGATGAGTATAAGGAGGAACAGTCTGTGATAGCGCAACATCAACCACCACAAAGAGAACTACCAGCCAGGTCAATCCTAACAAGAAAGTCGAAAGCGCAAAAGACAATCCAGCTTAACATATTCCGAACAACTTCTGAAACCCTGCGTTGTGTATTAGTAGGGCGAACTGTTCTTCGCGAAAAGATTTACAGGCAAGCTGTACTTCAACTTTGTGTACGCGCACACTTGCACATTTCCTTTCGCCACTGGCCACCACGTGTCTGTGAGAGAAGTTTATTTCATACTCGACTGGGCCAGTCAGACACTAAACGTCCGTGAACGGCTGGCAGGGAGGTAGTCACGTGGAAGTTGTCACCCTCCAAAGACAAAATTGTTTCCGACCTTAAGTGTTTTGCAGTACAAATAGTCCTGGATGGAATCATTTCGCAAAAAACAGGTGGCCCTATTTACCGGTACACGATACTATTAGAATGAACGCGGTGGACTGGGCTTCGTTGCAGCCTTGTAATGACTACAGTTCTTAATATAGCCTACCAGGTTTAGCTAAACATTGCCATGTCACGTCCTTATCGCCATTTTTTAAAGTCAACAAATCTCCCAGGTTGGCAGACGTGCCGTTAACGGCTTGATGCGACAAAGCCATTGGATTTCGAGGGAAAATGCGCAAGTCGTCCGAATTCTCAAGGCACGTCGTCTGCGCCGTAGTCATTACACACATACACGTACTTAAACACACACACACACACACACACACACACTGTCTGTACTCGGGTAGTCACGAGAACTAATAATGGATGAGCTTGAAATATATTTTCAAATTCCTGTGGCAGGCATCACTGGGACAGTTACGACTTCCACAGAGTGATAAGAATATAAACGCAGTCACTAGAGACCTGAAGAATTCGCGAGTTCAGTGACCTGCAGGCTAGACTCTACACACGTATGCACAGATAATGCCGATGTCAGGTGCACATTGGTTGTCTGCTGTCACAGTGGAAGGCGACGATTGGGCCAGCGTTTTCCAGGAGGTGTCAAACACCGTATGGACCAATTGCTGAAGTTGTGTAAACGCACACGTTTTGAATTCTAGCTTGTCCCGAAATGAATACGCGAATTCTTCAGGTCTCTAGCAATCACACGTAAATTTGGTGACGTAGTAATGGTAATATAAAAAAATTAGCATTAAGATGTGAAACTACAACAAATTACCCTCGAAGAGCATACACAATATTCTGATGGTTTGTTGTACTTAACAATCAAGGTTTTTGTTGTGAGGCTGCGTTCTTTCCTTGGCGATACGTGGGATAAGCAATATTTGACTTACAGTCATTTCTTTGATTTTTTAAAATATTATATTGAAATAAATGTATTTTTTCGATATGCAATAACACGACGAAAGTGATTATGGATATGAGGAATGACATCAAGCTTAAATCAGAGAATAATAAGCCTAAATATTGAAATATTCAAATTTCTACCTTTTTTTTTATAGAAAATAAAAGTCCATTGAAAACAAATCATTATATTGTTAATATATTACATTGTTATGGTATGTCGAAAGGAATTGTATAGCATTGTAGTAAGGATAAAGCGAACGAAACAAATTTCGAAACTTATACAATCCGTGTGAAGAGAATTCATTCTGTTTTTAAACAGAAGCCTGGTTCATTCAATGACTATTTTGCCGCCACCTCTAATGAATACGAAAACTGAAGTAGAAGACTTAGCTGGCTGTAACACAACTGTTTATCAGCATCTCTAATCAGAAAAGAGAAGGCGTCACTGATTTGTCGTGCCAAAAAATTTTGATAAGCCATTTGCCATTCCAATTACAACGAGATCGGCGTAAATATAGCCACTGCTTCCGTACACCATTTCCCCTTAAAAAAAAAAAAATAGAACTTCTGTAATTCAGTTCGTGCGCCGGGTAAACGGGTGCCTATAGGGATTTACAGACTTGGAAACTTAATCATTAAGCAGTAGGTTATAGCAAACACAATAAACTTAAATAATAATAAGTATATACGATCAAAGCGCGTATATTTAAACAGCGTTGTTTAAAATTAAATCGAAAGAGGGGATTATTTCATTACATTTTGGTTTCCACAATTATTTTTCGTATGAGACAAAGACCAATAAATCGCTGATATGTAGCCTATATTAAATTTATGTGTTTACTGCTGAAAGTCAAGTTTTTTTCTTTCTAAACTAGTTTTCTATTATAGAACACCGTCATTCTCTATTCACGGTAAAGTGAACACTTTTAAAGGCTCTTCCGACACTCGTGGTTGTCTCCCCAATATGTTCACCTAAAAAATTAAACATACCTCCAGACGAAGACGGAATGGTACTTACAGTCTACAACGGGTGAAATAAATACTGTTTTGAAGATATCGAACATGGATAAGCAGTGTATGGGAAGCTGTAAATAGCCAAGTTAGCAGCGTTAATGAAAATATAAATAGTCGAAGTTAAAAGGGTAAATGCAAATGTAAATAGTAAAATAGATAGTAAGTGACTCTGTTAGCAGTGTTAGTGAATCGGTTAATAGTGTTACTGAACTTGAAAATACAAAAATAGACAGTGCAAATGAAAACGTAGATAGAAAAATAGACAGTCTTAACGAGGTAGTTGACAAACTTGATGAAAAATAGACAGTGTGAATGAGAATGTAGACCGAAAGAGAGAAGGTGTAAGCGAATTAGTGAAATTGACAGCGTGCGGGACAGTGTTAATGAAAGGATGGACAGTGTGGAGCAAGAAATAAAACAGGAAGTGAGCGCCCTCAAGAAGGAATGGCAGGAGTTCTTGCAGCAGCAGGGGAGACGGCATGCAGGGGCGGAAGAGGAGCCGAGTTTGGTCACCACCGAGACGAGTGCGGGCAACGAGAAGAAAGTAGAGTTCACCGCCAGTGCAGCTATCGCAGGGGAGGCACCGCAGTTCTGCAGTGGGAGTACACCCCAGCCAGGGGTGGCTAAAGGCGTCACAATCAAGCTCGCCCCTTACGATGGCCAGACACCTTGGCGCGAGTACCGGCACCAGTTCCAGTTAGTGGCCACCCTGAATGGCTGGACTGAAGAGCAGCGGGCATACTACCTGGAGGCCGTACTGAGGAAACCTGCATTGAGCATACTGTAGTCGCTACCGGAACGACATCGTCTAGAATACTCCACATTCGGCGACCAGTACCTGCGGCACGCCCACCATGCCCAACTGCGAAGCCGCATCCAGCGACCAGGGGAACCCCTGCAGGAGCTGTAGCATGACATCGGGAGGCTGTCACATCTGTCTCTTGAGGGATGCTCTGAAGAGGCACGAGATGTCATCGCCGTCGGCTTCTTCGTCAACGCTATCGCTGATCCCGAAGTGTTACAAGCTGTGCGGTTGGCTGCGCCTCACACCATACAGGATGTCTTGGCACAAGCACTGGAGGTGGAATCACCACGGCAGTCATCAGTGCCCCGACGTCCAGTACGGACAGTGATGCTAGACGAAGAGGAGAACGACAGCGTCTCAGCTGCAGCAACAGCAGCAGCGACCAGAGAACAGGCACCAAGAAGCAGGTGAGAGTGGGAAACTTGCAAATGCCGGTTTTGAGGGGCAAAGGTCGGTGATTGCTGGAGGGAAGTCCCCAATGTTTTTGCTGGTGCGTTCAATGAGACAGGACTTGGATGCCATATTGGTGGAGGGGAACGTAGATGATGTTTCTTGTCAGATGGTCGTTGACACAGGAGTGACTATAACAGTGGTAAGACCGGACATTCTCGGGCCTTCCCCAGCGATCATCTGATAAGAACATGGATCACTACTATTTAACAACAGTATCGGGCGAGAAAACACCAGTTAAGGTAAGGATAGGAGTACTCTTTTTTACCTCAGCGGCTAAATGCGAACATGATGAAAAGGTTTTACAACACTCTGAGGATTTCTTGCTGCTGCGCAAATGTTTGCGGCTTTCGCCATATTATTAGGAAAGTCAAAATTGTAATTATGCTAATTTTTTCACTTCGATGCATTGAAAAAAACAGAAAGTGAAAGAAATAATTTAATTTATTACAAGTAGCTGGGCTACCTAACATTTCTTATCCGACGTTAAAATATGGAACTATTTTCTCTCCATTACCAACTTTACAGGGCAAATGTCACTCAGTCCGCCCATTAAAATATATGCAGGTAGAGGCAGTGACTTTTTTCTAAGGTTCATTTCAAAAGTGCTCTCTTTATCATGAACAGCCTTTAGGGGCGAAAGGTCCCAAAAGGTCGATTTCAGAAGTGCTCACATTGTCGCGAACCGCCCGGCGATGACCACTGACAGCAGGGCGGATGTGCATGCTGCGGAGGGCGTGGCTAGTTCCGGGGCTAGCCCCCCCCCCCCCCCTAAGGCTAACGAGGTCGAGCACAGTAGTTTCTCTCCGGTCACTCCGCGCCGCGCCGTCCGAGCTCGCACTTTCTCCGGCCCCGCAACTCGGACACGCGCGCGCGCATCTCCCACCACATTTACCTCCCACCGCGGTTGCTATAGACTGTTCACAGTACAGTAAAGTGAGCACTTTTGAGGCCCTATTTACTTTCGACCTTATTTTATCCTTGAGACGGCTTTTTAAATAAATATTGACATGCAAAGCTAATAAACACAATGTGTATATTCCACCGCATTCGGGAGTTAACGTCTAACGCTAAAATGTAAATTTTTATTCACTGTTATTACGAATGAGAGGGGCTTTCAAAAGGGCTCACTTTACCATGAATAGCCTATAAATGGTGGTTGTACAGTTTCCGTATTCTGATCATTATATTTCAGTACAGTCGCCAAAATTTCCGTACATGCGTAAGAAAGTACCAGACATAAAAAAAGGCATACAATAATTAATAATTTAATATGTTCTTGTGGATATTAAAATTTAATTTTAATTAATAGGATCAATATATGTACGTAGTAAACTATCGTATTAATCTAATTTACAAAATAGTCACTAGTCATGAAGAACAATATCATATATAAACATATTTTACCGATACATGTAAAAATAATTGTTCAAAATACATCAAGAAATCTATTTTAAATGACATATGTTATTCCTGAACTAAAATATGTGAATTTGTACACCTCGTTTTTTTTTCTTCTGCGTTTGTTGCAATGTGGTTATTATTCGAAATATTGCCCACACTCTAAATCTCAATCAGTGGGAATTTCACTGTTTCAATGAGTGGTTTTCCACTGATTGGAATTTAGAGTGCAGATTATCAATATGTAATCTTAGTGTTCTGAGTCAACCAGACGAAACACACATTTCTGAACATTTCTGTACATTTAGTGCGTGGACCGTACGCTCATAAAATTTACGTACATATATTTTTAAGCGAATATTTCTGTACGTATAGGGAAATATCCGTATGGTTGGCAACGCCGCAGTTCCTATTCCCCTCCAGCAGCCCACTGAATATGAACCCGAGTGTTTTGAGACATGTTTTTGGCAGCACCACCGAGTAGGCCCACATAAGTACATCCAGACGAGACGGAGTGGCAAATCCTTTAAGGGCGTTAGCTACGAACAAATGTACTATTTTTGTATGTGCATAACACATTGTTATACTTTATTTACTTTATCTGTGATTAATTTTTCATCAGATAAAATATTTTTAGGGTGCACTTATTTGCAAAATGGTATGTCAATTTTTTTTTGGTTTTGTAATGTTCAAAAACGAAATAAACCAAACCATTTTCAGACTATTTAACATGGAAAACTGAACGGTCTTTTCATGATAAATTTTTTAAGACAGGCTTTGCAAAGGTTATTTTAAAAATTCAGGGGCAAACACAAATAATAAATATACAAGAATTTTGTTACTTTCAGCATTCAAAAATTTCCCTGTACGGGTTTATAGATGTCGTGAAGCAGCTCTTGAAATTTTCTTCAGTGCGAATTATCTCATTTCTGTTCTACGTTAGTTTTCAATATTTATATATTTCTAAAACATTTACAAGAATGATCGCCTTTTGACACACTCCGACCCGCTCCCTTCGTGAGCAAACTTGCCCTCACATTAGGATAGCCGAGCAATGTGCAATATTACATAACTAATGGATTGGAACGTATCTGCATGCTCAAAGGATCCGCCAGCATACTGAAGTGAATATGTAACTACAATATCCCATCTCATGGAAACATGCGTCGTAAACAAGGTAGGAATTTTTTTTTTCCAAAATACTTTAACCAATTTGCATTTCACGGGCGCACTGAGTGACATGCGCCCAGTAAAGTTGGCAACGATGGAGGGGAAAGTAATTACATATCTTAACGTCGAATAAAAATTATTAGGTAACCTTTTGTGATAACTTAAAGGTATTTCTACAGCTGGCTGTTTTTTTAATGCGTCGAAATATAAAAATTAGCAGCTTTAAGAAAAAAACTCTTTTAATAATTTTACGATTTCACTTGACCGATGGGGGCCACGGCAAAGACAATTTTACATAAGGCGGAAGAACACACAACGTTCATACAAGTAGATCTTAAGCAGTGCCTTCAAAGTGCTCATTTTACCGTTAACAGCATATAAGTACTTTAATTACAATTGAGATAGACATTAGATATTGCTCTCACAATGAATAAGAAGAGCACTGTGGAGGTAGTTCGGTTAATGTTGTAAATAATATTTGTGTATGCATAAATTAAAAATTAAATTTAATTAATTAAATTGTATCAAGACATCCGTCCCTCACAAACTTGGAAGCGCTCCTCTGGCATCTTGTACAGTACTTCTTTTTGACGTAAGTAAAACGCACTTTAGAAACAATCTTGTGTATCTGATGTCAAAACATTAAATATTATGAATTAATTCCGAATAATAAAGATCCCTTAAAATTTTTTTCGATATTTTTAGTTTACTATTAAAAAAAAAAAAAAACGTAACTCAGCGTTACTTTAACATGCACGCCACGTTCGCAGACAATTTCATTTCGAAACACTCGAATAGGTCGACATACTTCTTAGTTTATGGTTTTGGAATTGTTCTTTATTATGATTTATGTTTTTCACCCGCCATCAGAACGGATTAGGACACTTCACTATAAAAAATTATCATAAAAACTGAATAGCACACGCGCGCTACGAAATAAAGTAGCCTAGTTTCCAACGTTTTGTACCAAGTAAATATATAATTTTGAAAATAATAATCATTTGGAATGTATCACATATTTACGAATAACGATAGGAGCTTAATTTATTTGTTTTATTTTGTGTTGTTATTTGCAGGAAACTGTTTTGGTTAAAATCTTTTTGAAAAATTATATTGAATTATTTTTACTGGACTGAACTTAAATTGTCATCTGAGTTAAACGAACTGAAACATTCATATTGAAAACCGTTAGAATTTTGCCTTGTGAAATAACATTAACAAACATTTTTGGCCTTGCTCAGAGTAATCGAAAACCGTAATTCCAGACGTAGTTCAAAACGCACGAAATGACAATTCGTTAAATATGCGCAAGTGTCTATAATGAAAATTCATAGACGTTTAACCAATTAGATACTAGGTTCACAGCTCCAAGAAAAGACTGTACGCCACTTCAGCGCCTTGAACCTAGAGGCGATCAGGCACTTGAATTGTTTGCCAGTGTCGCCCTTATACCTCCGTCATTTCATAACCTCAAAAGTGTGAAAATTAACGCGCAAACGGGTGCTTTGACGGGAAATATCAGAGTAGTAACTGAGGACTCAACTCTCCCAGAAATACATTGCCGCCAATATTGACGCGCATCTCTGTCAAATTATACGCAAACAAGAGTTGCTTGCTCTGAAATAGGACATAACTTATATGTTATTTAATTTTTGGAAATGAATTTTGTCACGACGATTAATTTAATTTTGCTTTGATGTCCCAAATGCCGTCCAGTCAAATAATAACTGCATGGAAAATACATTTGTGTTTAATTAATTCATAGTTCACAACAAATAATATTAATTTTAACGAAACAAATACATATTATATTCATATCTGTCTATTTTAGACGTTTCGCAAAGCAGACTTTCAAATTCCGTAAGTGCTGCAGTAATATAATGAGCACACGCGAGAAAATGTTCTGCCCAGACGTGAATGTCTAAATTTCTGTGAATACACCACCATTTATTTTGTCTTTTTTTTTTTTATCTGCGGTAGTCATACGATTTTTTTGGAACGTAACTATGCAGTCTATTCATTTATTAATAATTGTTTAATGGGTGAAAATATGAAATTCCTGACATTCAACCAAAATCCTTGTCTGTCTAGTCAGTCGTTCCACGCACGAATTGGCAGCACATTATCCACATGTCTAGCCCTTCACAGGTGCAGCACGTCCGTTGGGAAATATGCGCGAAATATCCCCTCGCTTTCGCAGGCGTCTGGAATTTCCAGTTCTCTTACGGGAAAATTCCTTCCCTCGCTGCCTGCCCTACGGGGCCTAGAGTTCGTACGGAAGTGAAACAACGAATGAACGAGTGCAGCCGTGCGCAACAGTGACGCCAACTTAACCGATCAGGCATCGCGTGCTGGACAAACAGGTCCCTACTCTTGGTGTGCCGGCGCGGAGAACGTAAAACACGCCACGGCCGGAGCCAATCAGCATTCGGCGAACTAATTCCAGACAAGCAACCGAAAACAGAGAACGAATGCCAGGTCTCATTGTTTACTGTTTCAACCTTTCCTGCGGAAAGAGAAATAAACATCCTAAAATATCACAGACGTGTTGCTGTGTCGATATATCTTAGCGCAAACGTCGTACCCTGCACCACAGAGAGCGTAACTTGCAGCGTGTTCCGCTCAACACGGAGGAATTTTCTAACTACATCTTTTGACTATAAATTCGGATTTAATGTCGCCTGAAGACTTCGCACGTAGTCAAATTTACCTTCCTGAGTTTTGTTGTTAAATAAAGAGAGAAACATTGAAACACGGCCAGACACAGGAAAATGATTATTTGCACAGAACAAAGTTTGTTTAGGGCAAACAAATTAACGACCTGCAAAGGAATAATTAAAATTTTCAGTTGCCAGAAGTAAATTATTTAGTTTTCCGTATTTGGTCGCTACAAACTTGTAGGATTTGGTTGGTGCGACGAAAGATTTGTATGGCTCTATGTACATAAGTAGTTTCGATCATCGTAAAAAAAAAAAAAAACGTAAACACGACATGGTTTGGATCCCAGATATTCACCTGTGATTCAGCACTCACCATTAATGTGACTACTAACGACGCGGGAATGTTTTTAACTTTCGTACACACACACACACGCGCGCGCACACGCACACCACACACACACCACACACACACACAATATATATATATATATTATATATAGTCAACCCCAGGCCAGGTCACTCCAGATTTTCGCATGTGGGAATCGTGCTGGACAATGCCGTTGGTCGACGGGTTTTCTCCGTTACCCCCCCCCCCCCCCTCTGATTCTGGCGCTGCTCCATACTCACCTCGTTCACCCCACATCGGCTCTTAAGACCTCGATGTTAAGGGCCGACCAACTCTCTTCACTCACTCACCAATGTGAACGGGGTTCGATACCCGGTGGGGTCGCACCCGCCTTTGCGCTCCGTATCCATTACGCTTCACCCTTGTCGGCTTTAAAGATCTCGTTTTTAAGGCTCGCTCTTGCATGCCTTTTCAATTATTGATTCCTAGCTTTATTTCAGTTGGTTTAGGGACACTTATTTCGACGGTACAACTATGTAAAGGCTGTTCACAATAAAGTGAGCACTTTAGTAATGAACCTTAGAAAAAAGCCACTGACCCTACATGCATGTATTTTAATGGGCGAACTGAGGGACATGCGCCCAGTACAGTTGTTAGGATGGATGGAAAGTAGTACCACATCTTAAAGTCAAAGAAAAAGTGCTAGATAACCATTTGTGATAACATAAAATCATTTCTTTCGTTCTTTTTTTTTTTTTTTTTTAATGCATCATAGTGTAAAAATGACAAGATTTATAATGTATTTTACTTTCTTAATAATTTCACAGTTTCATTTGACCGACACATGAATAAAGTGACATGGCAATGTTAATTTTACATAAGGTGGAGGAATACACAACATGTATGCAAGTAGATCTTAAGCAGGGCTTTCAAAAGTGCTCATTTAACAGTGAACAGCCTTTATACCTTTCTATCAGTATACAGTATGATGTATAACAAATATAAATACTAGAATTTTGTTAAATAATTATGACTGCAGCATTTTTGTAAACTATTAACGGATTCGTGCCATTTCATAACTACCGGATAACACGTTGATGAAATTTGATGACTGCATTTGAAAATACTTGTGAAATAGAAACGCGCTAAAGTACGAAATCCTCAGTTATTTGATTGGAGATAAATGTTCGGCATGTGAACAGAGAAAGTTTGCCACGACGGGCAAGGCCGTGTCTCAAGGGCGGCCTAAAACTCTCCACTCCACAACTACATACGCGGTGTTTGCACTTCGCATCGCTTCGAATCACGGGAAGCGTTTCAGTGTGCTTTGGCGTGTCTGAATCGCACCTGGCAGGCTGCGTTTACTGTGCTTGCCAGCAGCAGCTAGGATGGTTTTCCCAAGCGACGCTGCGTGGCCACTCTTGAGCTCTTGCTGGCGCAATCCTTCGCCCTTCAATGTGAGCCTGTTGGATTAACATCTGGCCTGGCAGGAGTGAATAAGGGAAATAAAGGATACTACCTGCCGTCCAACACGAAATGCCACACCGACTGTTATAAATAATCCATGGTTGGTGCCGACAGAAAATAACAATGCGTAGTGGGACGTGACTAACCTACAGGTTAAGTCATATTGTTTCAGTACCGATACCGAAATAAAATATCAACCGTGCGCAGTTTTCGAAAATATCTCTAAATCGGTGTATCGGTATTTTCGATAATACACCCTTCATCGGTACTACAGATGTTATCTGCTTATTTGTACGATGTGCAAGTTTCATGCTACCAACGTCTCTCATGCATCCTTAACTACAAACAGTGGATTTTCCAGTTATCCAATAAGTTGCAAGGTTTTCCGCTGGTTAAACTATTGTTTTCTGCTAATTGGCTGATCAAAAATCGAGAAAACAACAAATTCGATTACAAATTGAATAAGTATACAATTTTTACTTTTGTATTAGCTCAATAATATCACTGATCAATCTTTCATATTAAAATAACAGTTTCTTTCAATGAAATTAAAAAAAAATTGGTCTGTATTATACTTGAACTAATTTATTCTTTAAAATAGATATAAAATCAATTTGTCAGTGAAGTAATGAAAGGCTCCACGATAGAGAAACCGTCTGGCCGTTGTCCTATAATCAATCTATATATGGCGTATGCGCTGGTGGGTAACCCACGGTTATTTGATACTTCGCGCAATATGCGAGTTTCTTCGACCTCTCTCTACATTGTAAACATATCGCATCCGAATCGTAGGCGACGGTTGAACATACCTAAAACAGAATGTAGGCAAGCTTTATTTCAGTTCACACTAACGTGTAATAATACAGCACGCTAGTGAAATAAGTGATCTTATCACGATGGAGTTGCCTGATTACTTTAAAGCCACGCCCTATTAGAACAAAAGTCCGCAAGGAACGTCGTCTCGCCTTATTCGTGTTGCTGAAGACTGACGACTTGACACACGTCGGCGGACGGAACTCTCCCATTCCTGGACGACTTCCTGGTGCAGTGTCTCGCCGACAAAGACCTCATGCGACGTCTTCTCAGCTGTAATATTTGGCCCATGTTTATTAACAACCGGCCTGCTTTCGATCCGTTGAAGGGGGGGGGGGGGGTTTGTTTTAAGCGCTCAAGCCTTCCTCTTCCTCGTGGTATGTTCGTGCTCTCGCAATCATTCTAGCCCGCCTGTTGCTCATCATAACACTACACGTCAGATATATACAAAAATTATTCAAGGGCCCTGAAATAAACCTTGATATAGGCTATACCCCGGTAAAATGAGCACTTTTGAAAGTCATGCTTGACATCTACTTGTATGCACATTGTGTGTTCTTCCGCCTTATGAAAAAATAGCATCGAAAATGCTACATTACTTATTCATGCGTCGGTCAAGTGAAACTGTGAAATTATTATAAAAGAAATATTTAACAAATATGCTAATTCTTACACTTCGCTGCATTAAATAAACAGAAAGCGATGGTAATAGTTTAAGTTATCAGAAATGATTACCTAACACTTTTTACTCGACTTTAGGATACGGAACTACTTCCAATCCAACATTGCCAACTTTATTGGGCGCATGTCACACATGGTGCCTGTAAAAATATATGCAGGTACAGTGAACAGAATAGGACGGCACTTAACATCGAGGTCCTGAGAGCCGATGAGGGTGATTGAGGTGAGTATGCAGCAGAGCCGGAATTAATGGGTGGGGGAAACGGAAGATCCCCGAGAAAACTCGCTGACCAACGGCATCGTCCGGCACTCGCTGCAGTTTAATTTCTCGTATATAACGTATTTAATAAAGGAATTTTACTACTCGTGAACAGAAACAATACATTGAAATACATATGACATTTTGAAATTTTCTCATTCGTCTAAAGGTAACAATGCGTTAATGAAGAACCTCGTAATTTTTTTCTATTTTTCAAAAACTAATTAACTGATTAATTATTCCAATAAGACTAAAGTATAAAGCGGGAACCTTGATAATGACTTCTAACAACCAGAGAAAAACTTATCTTCCTGTAACAAAAAGCTTAAATACTATCTCACTCATGTTTAAGGATACGGGAGTAGCGTCAGCAACAACACGGTAGCGGGCGGCAGGGACTATACAGCCGGTGTATACGTCTGTGGCAGCGACTGTACCTCTGGCTGTGTGGTGTGTCCAGCTGCGCCTGCACAACTAGGGAGTCTTGCCGCCCACTTTCATCCCAGCAGGCGGCAGGGACTATACAGCCGGTGTATACGTCTGTGGCAGCGACTGTACCTCTGGCTGTGTGGTGTGTCCAGCTGCGCGTGCACAACTAGGGAGTCTTGCCGCCCACTTTCATCTTAGCAGGCGGCAGGGACTATACAGCCGGTGTATACGTCTGTGGCAGCGACTGTACCTCTGGCTGTGTGGTGTGTCCGGCTGCGCGTGCACAACTAGGGAGTCTTACCGCCCACTTTCATCTTAGCATCCGGCAGGGACTATACAGGTGGTGTATGCGTCTGTGGCAGCGACTGTACCTCTGGCTGTGTGGTGTGTCCAGCTGCGCGTGCACAACTAGGGAGTCTTGCCGCCCACTTTCATCTTAGCAGGCGGCAGGGACTATACAGCCGGTGTATACGTCTGTGGCAGCGACTGTACCTCTGGCTGTGTGGTGTGTCCGGCTGCGCGTGCACAACTAGGGAGTCTTGCCGCCCACTTTCATCTTAGCAGGCGGCAGGGACTATACAGCCGGTGTATACGTCTGTGGCAGCGACTGTACCTCTGGCTGTTTGGTGTGTCCGGCTGCGCGTGCACAACTAGGGAGTCTTGCCGCCCACTTTCATCTTAGCAGGCGGCAGGGACTATACAGCCGGTGTATACGTCTGTGGCAGCGACTGTACCTCTGGCTGTGTGGTGTGTCCGGCTGCGCGTGCACAACTAGGGAGTCTTACCGCCCACTTTCATCTTAGCATCCGGCAGGGACTATACAGGTGGTGTATGCGTCTGTGGCAGCGACTGTACCTCTGGCTGTGTGGTGTGTCCAGCTGCGCGTGCACAACTAGGGACTCTTGCCGCCCACTTTCATCTTAGCAGGCGGCAGGGACTATACAGCCGGTGTATACGTCTGTGGCAGCGACTGTACCTCTGGCTGTGTGGTGTGTCCGGCTGCGCGTGCACAACTAGGGAGTCTTACCGCCCACTTTCATCTTAGCATCCGGCAGGGACTATACAGGTGGTGTATGCGTCTGTGGCAGCGACTGTACCTCTGGCTGTGTGGTGTGTCCAGCTGCGCGTGCACAACTAGGGAGTCTTGCCGCCCACTTTCATCTTAGCAGGCGGCAGGGACTATACAGCCGGTGTATACGTCTGTGGCAGCGACTGTACCTCTGGCTGTGTGGTGTGTCCGGCTGCGCGTGCACAACTAGGGAGTCTTGCCGCCCACTTTCATCTTAGCAGGCGGCAGGGACTATACAGCCGGTGTATACGTCTGTGGCAGCGACTGTACCTCTGGCTGTTTGGTGTGTCCGGCTGCGCGTGCACAACTAGGGAGTCTTGCCGCCCACTTTCATCTTAGCAGGCGGCAGGGACTATACAGCCGGTGTATACGTCTGTGGCAGCGACTGTACCTCTGGCTGTGTGGTGTGTCCGGCTGCGCGTGCACAACTAGGGAGTCTTACCGCCCACTTTCATCTTAGCATCCGGCAGGGACTATACAGGTGGTGTATGCGTCTGTGGCAGCGACTGTACCTCTGGCTGTGTGGTGTGTCCAGCTGCGCGTGCACAACTAGGGACTCTTGCCGCCCACTTTCATCTTAGCAGGCGGCAGGGACTATACAGCCGGTGTATACGTCTGTGGCAGCGACTGTACCTCTGGCTGTGTGGTGTGTCCGGCTGCGCGTGCACCACTGGGGACTCTTGCCGCCCACTTTCATCTTAGCAGGCGGCAGGGACTATACAGCCGGTGTATACGTCTGTGGCAGCGACTGTACCTCTGGCTGTGTGGTGTGTCCGGCTGCGCGTGCACAACTAGGGACTCTTGCCGCCCACTATCATCTTAGCAGGCGGCAGGGACTATACAGCCGGTGTATATGTCTGCGGCAGCGACTATACCTCTGGCTGTGTGGTGTGTCCGGCTGCGCGTGCACCACTGGGGACTCTTGCCGCCCACTTTCATCTTAGCAGGCGGCAGGGACTATACAGCCGGTGTATACGTCTGTGGCAGCGACTGTACCTCTGGCTGTGTGGTGTGTCCGGCTGCGCGTGCACAACTAGGGACTCTTGCCGCCCACTTTCATCTTAGCAGGCGGCAGGGACTATACAGCCGGTGTATACGTCTGTGGCAGCGACTGTAACCCTGGCTGTGTGGTGTGTCCGGCTGCGCGTGCACAACTAGGGACTCTTGCCGCCCACTTTCATCTTAGCAGGCGGCAGGGACTATACAGCCGGTGTATACGTCTGTGGCAGCGACTGTACCTCTGGCTGTGTGGTGTGTCCGGCTGCGCGTGCACAACTAGGACTCTTGCCGCCCACTTTCATCTTAGCAGACGGCAGGGACTATACAGCCGTGTATATGTCTGCGGCAGCGACTATACCTCTGGCTGTGTGGTGTGTCCGGCTGCGCGTGCACCACTGGGGACTCTTGCCGCCCACTTTCATCCCAGTGCAGCCCACTGCTCTCAAAGCTGTTTTCGATAAGGTGAACACTTTTGAAATAAACTTTTGATAAAAGTCAGTGCCCCTACCTGCATATATTTTAACAGTCGCGCCGAGTGACATACGCCCAGTGAAGTTGGTAACGATGGATGGGAAACAGTTCCCTATCTTAACGTCGAATAGAAACTGTGGCAATTTAAATTGTTTCATTCCCCCGCTGATTATTTTTTAATCCATCGAATAGTATAAATTGCCACATTCGTAAAATATTTACTTTTCTAAATAATTTCACAATTTGACTTTACCGACGTATGAATTTAAGTTAAGACGCCCATGCCAATGCTAATTTTATATAATGTGGATGAACACACAAAGTGCATGTATATCTTAAACAGGGCTTTTAAAAGTGCTCATTTTACCGTGAAAAAAAAAAAAAAAAAAAAAAAAAAGGCACGGAATGAAGTGAAGGATTGAGGAGATCGGCACTGGTCGTTAAACGAGAAAATAAAATATAATTATTTGTGATAAACAGTAGGTTTGTTTCCTCAGAATGCTCGCAATTGTACATAGTTGATCAAAATGAGCTCTGTCAATATACAATATAATTGTTTAAAAATGGGTGTAGATTGTTTTTTTCTTTCCAGAATTGCATCCAGTCTATAAACCGTACTCTAGATGTACTCGAACACTGTGAAAAATCGTGTCGTCTGGTTTGACTCTTGCGACAAGTCCGTTATTATGTGTTGTAGCGAAAATTAAATTCCGTCATACAATAGAAATATCCAATTACGATAAGCTGATACAGTGGTAGGTCTGAGAAAACTTCTGTGGTGCAGAAAACATTATGATTTTATCACTGTGGAAACACTTTTATCTCAGTTATATGACCGATGAACTCTTTCAGGCTGTTACACATCTTACGCTAATAATAATGCCTATTATGTAAAACCAAAAATATTGTTAATTGCGTGTAGTTCCATCAACTAAAGCTTTTAGATAGGCCTACAAAATCGTACTTGAGGAGAAATATTTTATTTTAAACTGTATTTGTTGTTAGTCGTGTTGTCGGGATAAATCCAGACTGACATTGGTATCCGGGGCGGACATAAGGAATTCCGTGCATTGGCTACGGGATATTCGACGGAGTTGTTTTGGCAAGACTGGTTGTTAGGGGACAGAGACAGGGTCTGCGAATTTAGGCTGTGTCCGAATTCACCTGAAGTACATACTTGTGCATACCTGTCTCCGGAAGTGACGTCGTAAGTGCTATCTGAATTACAAGTGAAGTATGCAAGTATACAAGTAAACTAAGATGTAAACTTCTCGCATTCTTGCGGAATATACCGCCATTTTGAAAATCAATTTGTAGGATACAATCGATTTCCGACATAATTATTTTATTCAATGTTTAATAGGGCAACATTACTACTTCGTAGGCATAGAATTTTGATATGAGTATATAATTTACCTTAAAGAAGGGCCTAAACAATAAATTCGTATTAAGCCTATGTCCCTGACCTACAGAAGCTAAGATAAAAAAAATCGAAATTGCACTTATATACATTAATGCAGTACAGAAAATGTTATGTAAATTAAAGTGAAATATCCTATATAATAAGAAACGATCTCTGTCTGTCTGCCTGTCCGTCTTTAATACTTCCAAATCCCTTGAAACTCACCAGAAATTCTTCAAATTTTGCAGAGCGAATCCTCAGGGTCAAATACAGGTCAAGTTCGAATTCAGCAAGATAAAATTACCCAATCATTATCTTTTACCCTAAAAACTCATTTTTTAATTACTTTTTCCTTATGAAAATTTTTGTATTACTGCATAGAGAATATTACATAGAGATGTGCAGGTAATGGAATATCATTTTTGTTTACTTTAAATGTCTCGCTTCCATGTTGAGTTAATTAAATGGGGCCACAGTGGCTTAGCGGAAAGAGCGATTTCCAAGTGGGGTCTTTGTGGCTCAGTGGATAGAACTATGTTAAGTGGGGCCGTAATGGCTAAGTGGATAGATATATATCAAATGGGGCCTTAGTGGCTCAGTGTGTAGAGAGATTCCAATCGGGGTCGCAGTGTCTTAGTGGATAGAGAGATTCCAAGTGGGGCCGCAGTGGCTTAGTGGATAGAACTATATCCTATGTTGAGTTAGTTTCACTTTTTTTTTTTTTTTCCCCCAATCTTTGGGTGATGATAAAAATTTGTAACATCGCAAATGTTCTAAGCACGTGACAATATTTTTAAAAAAGTCACGGGTTGGACCCGTAGTTATTTATTACTTGATTTAAACCCTAAAACTTTAGGCAATTATCACACCCTAATAATTCATACTGAAGCCAACATGACTGCCTGTCCGAATTGATCACGTTTGGCGCCAAGGGTAAGTGAAGTATGCAAGGATGCAAGTAGGCCAGTATATACCTGAATTCCGACACGGTCTTAGGCTCGTACGCACAGACGCGCCTAGAATGGAAGCACCACTACTTATTCATTCACTAGATTTCGTGTGCTCAGTCCGTTTTAGTTCGAGCCTCGCGCGACCTGCCTGGAGCTGGAAACGCGTCGCAGAGTCTTTGAAATACTCGTTTTTTTTTTCTCCTAAGAAACTACTAAACGCGTGTCCAATGAGCTGATCTGTGAAAAGAACACAAGTCATCAGACGAAGGCTGTTGAGTGCTTTCAAGACGCCACGCACGTATGACACACGATTTCTGAGTACTCCAAAATGGCTGAAAACGGGTTTTCCAACGGGCTGTATCTCAAAATATACGTTTCAGATAAACCTTCATAAAAACTTCCCACCAATAATACAACAAAGTCAACAATGAATGTCCTATAGGTAGAGCCTCGAGTAATTCGCGGATTGAGTTGGCAGCAAGCTAGGCTGGACAGCCCTCTATACACTCGAGACATTATCGTTTGCTTATTGGTTGCTGTGATCAAGTGAGGCCTCTGTGCAGGACTGTTAAACACCCACTCACACTGCTGCTTCCTGCTGGTTACTGGCTCACAGTTGAACGGGGCGTGTCTAAAGAACTGTCGTCCAATCACAACAGTAGGAGAGAAGAACAAGTGTTTGGAACAAGTGTACCTCGCCTCCGAATGTATTCGCGAAATACTCCTGGCTCTACCGTTAGGTACACAGAGAGCGACGAGAACACTGCACGCCTGTTTAGATCCTTGCGCTTAGTGGCGATGGCGCACTTGTTGCGCGTGGAAACGTCGCCCTTTATCGCTTTCGCTATTTTTCCGCCTCAAACGCGGAAGGTAGGCGGGAACCTTTATTTAGTTCGGATGGTTACTATGGGCTGTTTACGCTAAAATGAGCACTTTTGAAAGCCCTGCTTTAGACCTACTTGTATACACGTTGTGTATTCCTCCGCCTTATGTACTATTAACGTTGCCATCAGCCTCATCACTTTATTCAAGCATCAGTCAAGTGAAACTGTGAAATTATTACTGTACATTGCAGATTTTCGGGGATATGTTTACAGTAATTTTTACACTTCGATACGAAAGAAATAATTTCAATTTATCACAAATGATTACCTAACACTTTTTATTCGACGTAAGATATGGAACTACTTTCTGTCCATCGTTACCAACGCTACTGGGCGAATGTCACTCAGTTCTTTAAGGGGCAGTGATATTTATCTATCGTTCATTTCTAAGGTACTCACTTTATTGCGAACAGCCTTTAAATACGAAGACACGCCAGCCTGCTCGATTTTAAAGACGTCAGTTATTCTCAGCCAATAAGAAACAGCTGGAACTATGACGTATGCTTCTTCTCGCTTCTTCTCGTTTGAAATGCAATGGCGAGGGTTGCTCCTCGAAATACGCATATTATGCTCGTACTTTTTAAAAAAGCTAATTTAATTTCTTAGGTCAAGAGAAAATGCATGCAGAAATTAAAATACAGCAAGTTTACAAAAAAAAAAAACACATGAAACAGCCATTTATAGTATCATGTTCCTAAAACGTTATGACACGATATAATTTATTATGTAATTACAACGGAAGACAATAAATAATATTTCAGCGATATTTGATAGTTTTTTATACTTTTATCGATTAAATCAGCGCCTTTTGGTTTCGCGGATATTTCTACTGAACTGCAAATGCTAAAAGTCTTAACAATAGCATAGCCCAGTTAAATATTCTTCGTAAATCAATAACTGTCCATGTTTGACTTACTGGTTTCGTTATAACAGAATAATTTTTATCTTGGACGTTTATTAATGTATGCACATTTTGATGAATATATATATATATATATATATATATATATAAAATATGAGAAAAATCTATATTAAAAAGTAAAACGTATTACATCTAGCGCTGTCTAGTGACTAAAACGTAACTAATAGTGTCGAGTACGAAATACAAATTACGTTCGGTAAAAGCAACTGTCTAAAAATTCTTTTAAATTAGTCGTATTTGCAGGTCTATAGTACCGTAAATATTTTCTAATGTGCAAAAATATGTGTATTTTCAGCCATGTACAAAATAAAACTCTTTAAATATGTAAACAAGAAGTAGAAATCTCCACTAATTACTGTTTTGCATAGGCCAATTGGTGACTAGATTTCTACACTTAAAAAATACGGCTGATTAACACTTGCATGACTGAGCATAGCAAAGATATTGTGAAGGGAAAAAACATCAAATAGACAGAAATCCATTTTAGTTGACCTCCTTTCCTTTTGATGTCTTTCTGTGATCGACTGGGTGGCGATGGGTTAGCAGGTCGGAAAAGAACGTCTAGTAACGATTTCCCTTCGCTTCTGTAGTGGCGACTAGATTTTTCTCTGCTCACGGCTAAAGATGAGGTAGTCCGGTTTTCGTATTATACACACGTCCTCGACATCGACTCACGCATCACCCGTGATGAACGAGATTTTATATTTCAAATTCCAACATATCCGCTTTTTAAAATTAATAAATAACTTTGAGTGACTTCAATGTATTCTAATTGCATGAAAAAACTCTGTTAAAGAACGTACATTGACAATGCTACTGGCAAAATATCAGTCCCATATGTCGGAACGCGAGTGTAGTTACTACCTAGCGAAAATGCGCACTCTATAGTATGTTTCACAGATTAGTTCACTTTTCGACATTTCTGAAGGCAGCCCTGTTTACAGCTGTTACCATGGATATAGAGGGGTCTCGAAAGATTCTTGCAATGGTGATTGATTTGCCCAAGCGAAATATTTTGAACACACGCCAGTGCTTCGCAACTTAGTCACAGGAAACCATGTCTGAGACACGAAACAAACATGGAAAAACGAGCCGAGATTAGCCGTAGCTACAATTTTTGATAAGTCCCACAAGGAATGTACTTATTTATCGTTCCAAATGTCTTGTCGGATTTAATCCACATTATATATATATTTTTTCGACCACAGCTACTTTTGGTTCTTTTTACTATGTTCGTTTCGTGCCTGGTTTTCTGTGACGACATAGTGAAGCGATGGCGTAAGTTTTACCCAACACAAGATGTTTACATAAACAGGCTTAAATGACCGCCAAACTGCCCAGTGTTTTGCCATGGGAGCAGATGAAGTCGAGGAGTGTCGAGAAAGTGTGCTCGCTAGTGAGACAGACTGTACTCCATGTTCCGTGTGCCGGAGCGACCAGCCGTGAAGACTCCAGTAACGGGACAGATAAGGTCGCCTTGCAAGCCTCGTCTCAGCTAAGGCCGGCCCGGGAGAACTTTCACACGACCTGCCCCGTGTGGTGGAGAGAGTAGGCGCCCGGCAAGTAATAATGTTTCAGCCTCCTCGCCCACAGCGACTCCCCCTCCTGCAAACCACTCACTTTCTACCTCGTCTTTCTCCGCGGAGGGAAATCTGCGCGGCGTGGAGTGGCGCCGCCTTCCTCATGCAGATGCCACAACCGCACGATGCACTCGCTACGGGACACGCAAAGCACAGTGGCTGACGTATACGTATATTCTATTCGCGGTAAAACGAGAATTTTTGAGGGCCCTGCGTAAGATCTATTTGCAGGCGCGTGGCGTATTCTTCCGCCTTCTGTAAGATTGACACTGTCATGGGCCCCATCACTGTATTCATGTGCAGGTCAAGTGAAACTGTGAAATTATTAGAAAAGTAAATATTTATCAAATTTGCTCATATTTAAACATCGATGCATTAAAAAAACATCAAGCGAAGGAAATAATTTATCAGAAATGGTTACCTAACACTTTTTATTCGAAGTTAAGATGCGGTACTACTTCCCATCCATCGTTATAGGCTAGTCACGGTAAAGTGAGCACTTTTAAAGCACTAGTTATTTTTTACTTTCAGCCATATTTAATCCTTTGGCCACCTTTTTTAAATACACATTGCCATGTAAGTAATAAATACAGTGTGTGTATTCCACCGCACTCGGAAGCTGATGCCTAAAGCTAAAATAGCATATATTTATAGACCTGTTATTCCAAATGAGAGGGCTGTCAAAAGTGCTCACTTTACCGTGAATAACCTATTCCAACTTTAACTGGTACATGTCACTCAGGGCGGCCGTTAAAATATATGCTCACTTTATCGTGAACAGCTTTTAGTGGCAGATTTCCGCACCCGCGGAACGGTGATGGATCACTTGGCTTTATCTTTCACTCGCATAGCAACAAAATCAAGGCTGAAAAATATACACTTAGTCCCACTACAAAACACACGCCTAAATAATATCTGAATGCAATTAATTCCTCAATCTCCTAAATTAATGTTCGAATATTGTCACGAACATTTGTCATTTTTATGCGCAGAAACATCCTACTACTGGCACACAACTAATAAGATAACATTACCCATTTTCTAACTTATATTCAACATCCCAAACATCACGTACGTCATTGGCACAATCAATAGTCGCTGCAAATATGCTATAAGCTGTTCGCTGTAATAATTTTCGAATTGAAATTTGATCGTAGACGTAACACCATTGTAACATATGTTTCAAAGTACTTTATTAGGCTCACATGAGTAGCTAAATAACTTCATCTGTTAAGCCAGCAGCCGTCACTTCAAGGACGATCACGACGAAATAAATATATTGACAAAGTAATCTAACGAAACAGTCTCCTTCCTGGGACCGGATGTCGTGTCGTATCACAACCGTGTCTTATATTGATCAGTGCATTTAATGAATGTTTTCCTCAGCATTGTGTCTCTTCGCACACCCACGGTCAAACAACGGGCAACGAAGCTGCGCAGTGCTATAAGCCGTGCACGGTAAACTGAGAACTTTTGAAAACACCTCCGTAAAATCTAATGGTGTGTATATTGTTTAATATTTCACCGTATTTAAACTAGCATTGTTATTGATGTGGTCACTTTATCCTTGCGTCAGCCAAAAAAGCTGTGACATTATTACAAAAGTAAACATATTTACAGTATTGCTAATTCTTACACTATACGCATAAAAAAAAAAAGAAACAGAAAGCCAAAGAAATAATTTCAGTAGTCACAAATGTTTGCCTTATGCTTTTACTTTATCGTTGAGATATGTCGTTACTTTCCCTCTGTGATAAACAACTTGACTGTGAACATACCAGTATACAATATATGCAGTCAGGGGTGGTTAACAGTGGACAGCCTATATGCAGTTGCTACGCAGGTAAGGGCTGTGACATTTTGCGAAGGTTCATTTCAAAAGTGGTCAGCTAACCGTGAACAACCTATACTAATTCATTACTTATTTCGCTGCCACCTGTCGCCCAACAATATACCTACAATTTGACGTGTCTGTTAACTTCTGTATAATTTGCAGTAATAGTTCTGCATTGACATTAGATCAAGGTCATTCCAAGGTGCCTTATTCCAGTGTGAGTTATTTTACTGCAGTAGTTGTTCGCTAGCAGCGAATTGCGGTACTTCTATGAGTCCCGCACGCCTATTAATATCCACCATTAAGTCACGTCTACCACCTTCTAAAGAGGGAAGGCGACTTCTCTTCTAGTGCACGGCTAATGCCCGGTTGCACCAACATCTTCCACGATCCAAGAACGAATGATCCTACCTCCGAACCGGGATCCAGTTTGATCTTGGTTCCAATGTAAAAGTGTTGCACCAACGAAATTCCATGGTTCTGGATTTCCGATTCGTCGATCTTGGTTCCAAAGTAAGAGATCGATATTAAGTATGAGACAAATTTTGCCATTGGTTCGTAATATAAAACGTCATTGAAGTAGGCTTATTTTTCAGTATAGATAGAACTATATGTGCGATGTTTTATTTGTTTTAAGTGTGAATTATTGTTGTACGAACTGTACTGAATAATATTCAAGTGCGTATAATGTTTTAATTTTCCGAGAAAACAATCGAACGTAGCTCTGTCTGTTAGCGTATTTCCAAACACTTGTCGACGATGGCTGCTGATCTCGGATAGAGATTTCGAACCGCCAATTTCGGCGGTTCGAAATTAACTTCATCTCGATCTCCATTCCAGTTCTGGACTCGAATGGTGCAACAGTTTTCTACGTCGATCTTAGATCCGATATCGGATCGAGTTTCGAACCACGAGGGTTAACCGGGGACAACTCGAGAGACGCTCGCAGTCCCCTACTGAGGTTTCTTGCATCTCCAGCCAACTTATTAACTATTCAATACACAAAAGAACAGCGACTTCCAAGCGCCTTCTAATAGCGCTTATGCCACCCCCCCCCCCCCCCCCCCCGCTAACACAGTTTCCGCCATAACAACCCAACCAGTTTGCATGGGTGTTAACCACGCCCATACATACCCAAGTATGCGTTTTTATATTGGATGCCAGCACCTTTAATTGCGCTGATTAAACTAAAACTACTTTGTCTTAATTACTGTTTACAGATTTATTTTGACACAAGTACACTTATAAATTCGCGTACAGTTTGTCTCTCCGTCCCCGGCCCAATTTCTATGCAACACGGTTTTCACATGTCCGCCATGGAAAAGTATTGATCGGAAGACTAGTGTTGAAACGAATTACAGAAAAATGGACAATTAAGTTAAAAAAAAAAAACTTACTTTTACAACCCACAAACATTAACGTTTACATTGATGGAAGCCACGGGCCTAGCCCGCGCAATTATGATTGGCCAATTTGAAATGTATCAGAGATGACGTCACAGATAATGCACTGGACTGTTCTTCACTGTTCGTGAATTATAGTAACCCCGATAGGGTGTAATTGAAAGAATGATTTTTTTCGACAGTGGCTCGCTATTGGAGGATGATTGTAGCTACCCACATAGCGAGGCAATGCTCGATTTTTGTATGTAATCAATGGTGAAACCAGGTATCGGGGTCAGACGCTTGGCTGTGAGGGAAGTCTCCCCAGATAACAGGTGATGTATTTCGGTTTGATCACTGGTTAAATAAAAATGTAACACCCTTAAGGAGAAGCAGCAAAAATGTAACACCCTTAAGGAGCAGCAGCAATGTCATTTTGACGCTCTAATTTTTAATTTACAATCATGACATTTTGGCATAACATCAGCAGTACAAGTATTTCTGCACTACATAATAAGGAATCCCTTCCAATTTTCTAATAAGATATATTAGTAAATATGAGAGGAGGAACCTTAAATTTTTCATGTCAAAAAAAATTTAATTTTCCTGGAAATGATACTCTGTATGTTCTCAGTTCTCTGCCATTTTTGGGCTGATGGAATAGCTTTAATTCATGGTCTTGTTTAGCCCACCGTTTTGGAAACAGACTGTTCGGGAAGATTAAATGGCCTCTGCCAGGGCTTAGAAGCCAGAGATTTTCCAAAGTTTAAATTTGAAAATAGTGGTAGATTTACATTTTTGAATAATTAATTGTGTAATTGAAGTAAAAGAAAGTTACCTTAAAAATAACAGTTAATGGCAATGGATAATCTTATGTGGCCAGGTTTGGGAGACATACATTTTTGCGTTTGTGGAAAAGCCAGAGATAAAATTTTAAGCGGCTGTAAATGTTATGGCTAGGGAAAATTATGGATGGAACTACAGGTAAGTCATATTTTACACTTTTTAATAATTTTTTGTGAATTCTAATTTTTAAATCCTTTTCGGCTCAACAGTTAGGTTGTATTGTAGGGATAGTCCTGGTGAATGTTTTAATCCATTTTGGTGAGAAAAAAACCAAGGAGAATATATATATATATTAAATTGCATAAGGTTATATATATAACCTTATGCAATCTAATGCAGGTTTCTGTAGTATATTTTCTGCTTCATTGACCACTTTTATGCATACTCTATGCCTCTTTCCTTATATGATCTTGTTTTTAAACATAATTGTTTTTTTTTTTTTTTAATTATTCTTGGAAATTGTATATTTGAAGTGTCCTGGGTTCTCAGGGCCTCAATTTTTATTTTCTAATAACATTATACAACACGTCCAGCTGTCCGGCCGAGCTCTGTTGGGGCAGAGGCGGCCTGTCTCGCAAGGTAAGTGCCGGAATTGCCTATTCGGTTGGAAACGCAGTGTAATGTTATATATTTCGTTCACAAGATGGATGTGCGTTTGTTAATTTGCTATTAGCAGTTTAACATTTTCCCCTTCCAGCTTCGTAATTGGTTACTGGCTCCGTACCTGGTATAGGTTGTTCAACGTACAATGATTACTTTTGAAAATCCTACCTAAGATCTCCTTGTATGCATGTTGCGTATCCTTCCGCCATATGAAAGGTTGACATTACCATGGGCCTCATCACCTTATGCATTTGCCAGTCTAGTGAAAACGGGAAATTATTATAAAAGTACATTTTTTTAATAATTGCGCTCCTTTTTACACTTTGATGCGTTAAAAAAAGCACAGTAAGCGAAAGAAATAACTTAAGTTACCACAAATGGTTGCTTAACACTTTCCATTTGAAATTGAGATATGGAACAACTTTCCCTCCATCGTACCAACTTTACTGGGTGCATGACACTCATTGCGACCGTTAAGATATATGCAGGTAGGAGCAGTGACTTTTTTCTAAGGTTGATTTCAAAAGTGCTCACTTTATCGTAAACAGCTTTTAGTAGAATAAGATCGGCCAGCTAGGGGTCTTTTAAATATAAGTACCTAACATTTGCACCGGCGCAACGCAACGCAAATAAAACTCCGCTGCACTTGCACCCATAACCACGGGTGCAATTAAATACACCGAACGCAAGTGGGCGGGGCTCTTTTGGCCACACATCTTCACTGCCACTTCCCAAACTTCAGTGGCCAATGAAATAATTTTTTGCAAGGTCTTCACGGCAGCATGGATACATAAGCTGCAAAGGATTTCACACTCGGTACTGTGTTTTCAAGTGGCCGTGAATAATAATTTTATCGCGCCTAAAAGTTGTTGATATTTTGTAGTAGTAATAACCAACTTAAACGACAACTGGTGTGTGTTAGCGATGTCTGGACGTGAAGAGCCGCTTATTTCACTTCTTGATGAAGTGTGACGATTCGTGACTAATATGTGGACAATATTTTCAGCAGACGAGAAATTAAAATTTTAATTATGAGTTTGAGATTGTGTGTTTGATGTTATTTACGTTAAAGAAGAGACATGATATCGTATTTTATAAGCGTTTATACGATTTGTAACTGTTCGAAGTGCAACCGACCTAATATTGTGTTTACTTATTTTTTGTTTAGAAAACATGCTATCCTTCAAGGCGTTTTTTATTCAGCTCATTACGAATTTCCATATGGTTGATATTTTCTCCGCAGATGCAATCGGTGCAGTGCTCAAGATGAATATTTAACATTGTGATTACATTAGAATGACGTTGCGAGAAAGGTTACTGTCGTAGCATTTAGTGTCGAACAAAGAGCATAATAAATAAATTCGCACGCTTCTAACGATATTCGTGTTGCACGGCGTGCCATCAGTATTTTTATCACCAATCCACGCCTCCCCCTTGGACAGTTGAAACAAGACTTCTTTGTTTTCCATAACAAATACCGCTCCAAAATATGAAGCCAAAAATTTTAAGCACTTCAATAAAAATGTATTTTTGTACTGTTTTGATGGAAATAAAAGTGTTATCTCATGTGAAAAGTTAAGCCTGAAGCACCCTCAGAAAACATCCTTTCTCCATTCTACCCACTTCAATTTGTTGTTGGAATCAGTCTAAGTTAGTAATTAATGCAATTTGCACCCGACAATTACTATATGATAGACGTGTTGCTCGTTAGCTACATGTGTCGACTGCGCAAGCACGGCGAGAGCAATTGCACTTGCGTCGAAGTATTTGCCTGAGTGCAGATTTCTCTGTTTTTTTTGCGCCTGTACGCGACTTTTTGCACCTCTGTTTTTTTTTTTTCATATTTAATTCCATTTGGGTGCAACGCAAGTGAAAATTTTGCGTTACACCCTTAGAAACGTGTATTTAATCTCCCCCCCCCCCCCTCCCCTCCCCAAGGAAGGACACACACGGCTGCAAAAACCTTCTTGTGACTATGGACCTTCATGGGCCTCCCTAGTCACCAAGAAGGTATCATTGTAAGCGCTGTGCTTGTTCTCATTTAAAAAAACTATGCAATATATCAATATAAATATTTTTTCTTTCATAACAGAAATAAAAGTCGATACGTTGCTGCCCATGCATAAATTTGGTAACTGGAACATAATTGCAGTCGTTGAAAAGTGTCCAGAGAAAATCTTTACAAGCAGCCTACGGTAAAACAGTGTTTTGAAATATATAGGCGATTCATGGCGAAGTGAGCACTTTTTAAGGCCCTGCTAAATTTTTCCTTTGAGCTAATGTTCATCTTTCCGCCACTTTTTAGTATAAACATTGCCATGTGACAAATAAACACAGTGTGTACATTCCACCACTCTCAAAAGTCAACATCCATCCGAGGCTGCAATAAAACATTTATTACTGGTTAGTGTCCGTTGGGAGAGCCTTAAAAAGTGCTCACTTGACCATGAATAGACTATAGTGACAGTGCTATAATTTTCCTCAGCAGACTTATTACTTGTTGAATCTCTAATAGTCTCCGCTGGAAGTTCCGGGAAAACAGAACACACACGCGAAGCTTGTTTATTCTGTTTTCCATCGCCATCACAATGATTCCTTATAGCTGCATGTAACCTTGACGCGGTTAATATTGTTTAGTAGGGATTAACCTTAGTAAGTAATGTCATTTTCATTGGTTAAAAATTGGTCACGTTATTTGCCCCGTATTTTCAAGTAGATCACAAAGAGATAACTCAAAATCTCGTCTGTTTTCTAGTAATGTTTAATCAATTTATATAGAAATATACATGTATCAATAAATATATAACGGATTTCACGATAAAGTGAGCACTTTGAAATCAACCTTAGAACAAAGTCACTACCCATACCTGGATATATTTTAACGGGCGCACTGAGTGACATGCGTCCACTTAAGTTGGTAACGATGGATGGAAAGTAGTTCCATATCTTCCATATCCAACGTCGAATGAAAAGTGTTAGGTAACAATTTGTGATAACTTAAGTTATTTCTTTCGCTTTCAATTTTTTTTAATGCACCGAAGTGTAAAAATGAGCAGATTAGTAAAATAATAATTTTTTAAATAATTTCATATTTTCACTTGACCGACGCATGAATAAAGTGATGAGGCCCATGGCAATGTTAATTTTACACCAGGCGAAATAATACGCAACGTGCATACAAGTACATCATAAGCAGGGCTATCATAACTGCTCAATTTACCGTGCACAACCTATAAACATAAATTATAGATGCTTACACGAGTGCGTATAGGCTCGCGTACATAAATACATGCGTAAATAGATAATTATGTACATGCTTACTAACATACATACATAAGTGCATTGCGCATACATAAAAAGTAAAACATATCGTACAAATCATAACAAATAAGTTTATAAATAGGCACAGTGGACAAACGCAATGTAAAAGTGTATTTCCTTTCCATTTTCTCATTTTCTAAACCACTACGAGAACGTTAACTAGGTAAAATCAATATCCGACAAAAATGATTAAGCATCTGAAAAGGAGGTTAGCATAGAAAATATGTACAAAACTGATCGAAGCTTTACGCAAACACTTGATTTACGTAATTACTAAGATACCGTTAGTTAACTACATAGCCAATAGAGCTACAACTACGTGACAAATGGGGATAAATTACAGCACGCCATATAAATTTTCGGACAGTTCAGTGGCACTAACATAGAGTGAATTAACATAGAGGATAGTTACTTTTGTATAATTTTCCGACTGTGTTTAAGTTATTATATTCCTTGCTCACCTTGTAGTCTAGCGCAGTTCACTGTAGCATCTACTGCTTGCTACCGGCATAGCGCGTTCACAACAAGTTCGGAAGTTCCGAAGAGATCTGGTTAAAACAGTAAACAACTCCTTGAGCTGGTATCTCCTGAATAAAATCTGCACATATAGGATGAATCTGAACTCTATATCGACAAACTTGAGCCGATGATTCAAAATCAATACATAGGTCAAAAAATGTACACGACCTAAAGCCTATGTGTATTCCGGAAGGGTGTATCCGCCCTTGAAAGTGTCCCGTTTATTGATATCAACACAGACAGAACACAGAATGACACAGAATGACAGACAAATCTCTGAGTTTCTGGATAATGCATTATTGAACGACGAAGAGTTAATCATAACTAATTGACTGCGGTTGTCAATCCCCTTCCATAGAAGCTCATAGGCTGGAAACAAACATGAGCGTTTACAAATGTAACTATGTGGCATATTTTGGTAGTTCCCTGCGGATTAATAATAGACCATACGTGTTAAAAATAGTCCGCTTTGAGTTGTATCCCTAAATGCCATCGTTATACGAAATTAATGCATTAAGAATTGCAACATTCGCAGTGTTAGATCACAATGCATTAATTTTCAAGTCGGATATTCCACTTACCATGTACGGTAGGTAATTAAGCTGCAGAAATAAACAAAAACTATCGAACAGTTGCATATTTAAATGCACAAATGGAATTCCAACCCATCCGCTGTTATGGAAGGGGATTGATTACCGTACCCAATTTTTTATCGTCTGTATTTTGTTATTCATTAATGCACTATCCCAGAAACTCAGAGATTTCTCTTGCATTCTGGCTGTCTGATTAGTAATACACGTGAGCTTCATATCCGTACGTTTTCAAGGGTGGTTATATCCTTCCGAAATAGACTTAGGTTATAAGTCGTACATATATTTTCGACGCATTTCTGATGAGGAATCACCAGTCGAAGTTTGTCGGTAGAGTTCAGATCCACCTTGTATATTGCAGTCGTCCATAGCGTTGCACTACATAATGTTCTGAATTTCACTCAGCGCTCATGAAGAGTAAGTTGCTAATTTTTTCTGAAAGTCAAAACACAGTTAAATTCATAATGATGGCCCAACGTATTAGAGAGTTTATTTAATCTCACTTACAAATGTTCAACTATAGCCTAAGTAGGACCATGCATTCGTAAAAGGCTACAATTTAACAACCTGTGTTAGGATTAAAAAATTAACGGATTCGTTTGGTAACCGACGAAGCTATCTCTATAGGAATAGCTCAGCTCGAGTGACCAAGTTAGGACCTCTAACATATGGTGATTTAAGGGTAAACGTCTGCTGATCTTGAAGTCAGTAATTCTAAATAAGACCCAGATAGAAATGTATGTTTTTATTTACATCTTAATTCGAGGCTCGTTCCATTCACATTATACTAATTTCTTACCGAAAAAAAATCAGTGATACAAATGATAAATAGTTGGCCTAACTGTGTTCGTTATATATGATGTTTTTGATCAACACCGACAATCACTGGCATGTTATTCCTTCCGAAAATATAAGACAAAAATGTATAGCCCATTTTTATTAAAACAGCTATGCACTCCATATATTCGATATGTTAAATGTGTCAAGTTAAATATTAAAAAGTACTTGTGATTAAAGAACTAACTGGTAAACATTGGTTTGCGGAACGGAGGTACCACCAACGTGAATCTGGTTCGATTCCCAGCGGCGTCATTCATTTTTTATTTTTCCATGTGGAAATCATGGGTGGGCTTTGTCGGCGTTCTCCCGTTTACATCGCCCATGCATTACTACACACACACACACACACACACACACACACACACACACACACGCACGCACGCACGCACGCAAGCACGCACGCACGCACGCACGCACGCACGCACACACACACACACACACGCACGCCGCTTTTTCAAGAGCCTCCCAAAACTTCCCCATCTAAAGGATATCTTACACCGCTTAAAGCGGAAGTAGTAATATCACCCCTCCCTCCCCTCACCATTTTTTTCATTAGGCAAACAGGTGTTGCCACCCTTTGTTTGTATGACACTTTGTAACACTGGTTTATTAAGGAAAATTGTGATCCGGACTTCTTACATGAACAGTATAAGGAGTCTTATCTGGAAACTCTCAGGTGAACCACTTCCGATAAATCCATGCGAACATTTGGAAACAAAATAAAAATATTGGACGCGCACGTATCTCGATAATATAAGCTTCAGGTTTTCCCTTGGCGGCAGTGTATTTGACCACGTATGACATTATCAATAAAAAAGCAAGGCCCGTCCATGTGATAATTTAATTAGTACTACAAAAAAAAAAAAAAAAAAAACCTACTTAGAAATACGTGCATGTATTTAAATGCGAACCTTTGTTGAAGTACGTTTCGGAGTACTTTTGAATTTTAGCCGATTTCTGTACCACGTAGTGTGAATGGAACATCTGCCAAGACTTTTGAAATAAATTTACCGGTTGAAGGCCGACTGTTTCGCTCTTACCTTTTTTGGTATTATGATATGAAAGGGAAGAATATCTTCCTGAATTTTTCCTTCATGCTTTTTCTTGCTTGGGCTATTTCTTTCTCGCTCGGGGGAACGAATTTCCGAGCCCTCGGCGGTATTCCCGTCGACTTGCAATGAGGTAAAGCGATTCTTGTCTCGTGGGTATTTGCACAGCCATGACTCGCCGCCAATAGAAATGTCGAAGTCTCGTGGTCGACGTGATGAACGTGGTCGTTTACACCTGGTTTTTCGACAAACTCACCTTCTTTCATGAAAAAAAATTTTGTGTTTGTAGCAACACGTTTCAAAACACTTAATTACCAGAAACGTTTTATAACCTCAGAGCTATTCACGTTTGTTTTACTAGCGCTACTGGCTATACACAAAGGACACATGTGCTCTACCCAATATCTCAACGGGAGAATATCTCAACGCCCAATTCACCCGTGACTGTGCAATACGGCATATTTACAACAGAATATTTACAAACGACGCGTAAGTCATAATCTGAATTTAATAAAAAAAAAATAAAAAAATTTTTTGTTTCCATCATACTGCATATCTCCGTCATTATAATTTTGGCAGGCGTTTTCTTTACACCCTGTCCCACAGCTTTTATGATAATATATTCTAGTCGCACAAATAAAATAGAAATCACAAGCCACAATAAAATTTTTAGAGAGTTCAAAGCCTGTACGGAATTTTTTTGCGTCATGCCCTACGTCTAAGCAATCATACGGCAGATGTGTGTTTATATAAACATATACAGAATTATTCAGCAAAATAATCACTCCAAATATCTTCCGAACCGCTGAAAGTATCGACAATTGAATTTCTGTTTCGTAAATGGAACTCCGGGTCTCATAAGACACACTTTACGTCTGTTCCGAGATGTATGTAATTATTAATGAGATAACGATATATCAACTATGTTTTTATATGGGAATATACTAATTTCTCCCAACAGCATAACATGTTGCAATGCGGCGAGTTCAGCGCAGTAGTAATTTTGAAAATCCGACGAGCACTTTTTGAGACGTAGGGGAGTGTTCATAGGTGTACGCATTAGACTGTAGCAGTGTAGAGTAGGTCGCATAATCCGCTAGGATGTCCAGCGGAGTGTTTTAACACATGGTGACGCCCACGCTTGTGTCGCACACATGCGACAGGTGGTTTGTTGGCGTTGTTGACGTCAGCGATGTCCACAGCTGGATTACAACCACTTCACCGAGCAATCGTGTCTGGTCCAGAGGCTGCACTATTTGCAACGAAGGCGACGAAACCTTGCTGTACGTCGTATTTCGCAGTGTAGTGCAGCACGCAGTGATGTGCGTGCAGGAACTCTCCATTGGACATCTCCTAGCGGACGGTGCAACAAACCCCGCCTCAGCTACAGTCAAATGCGTACCCCCATGAACACCTCCTTATCATCTCAACAAATGCTCGTCGCGTTTTCAAAATAATCGCGTAAGCTTTTGGGAGAAAGGAGTATATTACCATTTCAATAAACAGAGAGTGTGTCGTTATCCCATTAATAAAATAATTTCGTAACAGACATAGGCGATGTGTGTCGTGAGTCCTGCAGTGCAATTTACGACTTGGAAATCACAATTTCGATACTTGAGGTGAATATCTTGGCTGAATATTCCTGTATGGTGGCATGACACACGTCATAGTCGAAACTTGAAACTTCAAAACAAAGACTTCCCAGTTAGTCAGCGTGACTACACATAGCATAAAACTAAATTACCTATATTTTCCAGGTTTGCCATGTCTCAGTCAATTTTCCGCTGAACGATACGTATGCAATGAAACTGAATTTTTCTTGACATTTATTTAGCTGAAGTCTTGTGCATTAAACAAAAGGTATTTCTGTGAAGTTTAATTATCGTGACTGTCCTTTTAAAGGAATTTTAACAAACAGTTATGTACTCTTTGCATAAATTGTGAAATACTGTATATTTTACCATGACTGGAATCTCAGACATGATAAATATGTGGAAACATTAACTTTCAAAATGAAAGCATTACCATGGAAAGTAATACATCAAGCAATGCAGCACAGCCAGTTAATTAGAACGCGTTTGAATGATTTTGAAATCGTTCACTACCCGACACCAATGTCGGGAACACAAGACTTTTTGAATAGGCGAGAAATAAACCGATAATTTAAAAAATTTAAACAGGCGCGAACATTCCCTGGCTTCTCAGATACTTCCCTGACATATCCCTGCTTTACCGGATTGTTTAAAGTTCTCTGACTTTTCGCTCTCTTCCACGTTTCACCGGTCTGTGGCCAATCTGATACTGGCAGACACACTGAACTTCACACTATAATTCACTCTAATGATAATGGCGATGAAACTAACAATAATAATTGGATGTCATGCTTTCATTCGTTTTGTCTAGCAACAAACGTTTAAAGGAAAGAATGGGAGAAAATTTATATTAATTGTCCCTACATCCGACACGCGCTCTATTACTTTAACAAGCATTTGAAGCCAGATGCTCTTGCATTTAAGGCTAGCATGTGAGAAACTGCACTCTTCAGGTGATCCTTTATCCTTGATAAAACACTCATGCCCAGTTGCACCAACATCTTCCCCGATCCGAGATCGAACGATCCTAGTTCCGAACCAGGATCCAGTTTTATCTTGATTCCAATGTAAAAGTGTTGCACCAACGAAATTTCATGATTCTGGTTCCTCGATTCGTCGATCTTGGTTCCGAAGTGAATTTGCTATTGGTTCGTAATATATGACGTCATGGAAATAGGCGTATTTTTCACTATAGATAAAACTAGATGTGCGAAGTTTGATCTGTTTTAAGTGAATTATTGTTGTACGAATTTTACTGAATAATATTCAAGTGCGTATAATGTTGTTCTGATTTACCAAAAATAATAATCGAACGTAGTTCTATCTGTTGGCGTATTTTCAAACTACATTTGTCGATGATGGTTGCTGATCTCGGATCGAAATTTCGAACCGCCAATTTCGGCGGTTCGAAATGAACTTCATCTCGCTATCCGGTCCAACTCTGAACTCGAATGGTGCAACAGTTTTCTGTGTCGATCTTATATCCGATCTCGGATCGAGTTTCGAACCACAATGGTGCAACCGGGCATCGGTCATTCGATTGCACAACAGCGGGATGGCGGTGGGCGCACGCCGTTCAGTCAGACCACTACTGACACACTTTCCGATGCAGCTGGTCCTTCTGCAGCCTCACGTGGGGAGGGGGGGAGCTGGAAGCTGGAGGGCGACTCAAGGACGAACGTCTCACGCCTTTCAGAAACTACTCCCACTTCCCTGGCCTCCCCCCTCCCCCCCCCCAACCCTCATTCCCTCCCGCTTTCGACGGCTGCTGAATGCCGATGCAGCGCCGACAAGATGAATGCGGCCGCTGCAGCTGTGCTGCACACACAAAGAATTCACCTCCCGGGACCGGAATTACGTCCCCTAGACCATACCTGCGACCATTCTATTTTTCTACCGCCACTTCCTTCACATTTCTCTCGTGCACTAACCGTGGAAATTACCGTTATTATTTCCAGTTGTCTTCAGAACCTGCTGGCTCACTAACACTTGCTACCTGAGACGACAGTTTGCAAAAACGGCGCATGCTTACATCAAATATTTTATTCTTTAAATCAACGTATAAAAATAATTCCTGCCTATCACTGTATGCATTTTGAAGTGTAATTTAATTGGAGTATACACGGTAATATAGGAATAACAAAATGAAATATTGCCACACAAACTAATGCCTTACCAAAACAGTAACTCAAAAATGTTGGTAACTTGCAACTGATTTTCGTGGTTCAATTTAGACATAATTAAAATATGATCTCACGTACTCGATTGATTGAATCATGAATGTCATTAAGTCCATTACGATGTAGGATTTTATGTTTGGGCGGTAATATATACGGAGTTAGTAAATAAGAAAGTAAACAATATTTTCTAAATGGATCAACTAACTATGCACGTACATGCCACAGCTGTTTATGAATTATTAAAATGTAACGATATTTAATTTTGTCTTTTACAACCTTTTAAAACTTGTAATAAACCCAGTGACTATTCAGGAAATAATAATACCTATCTTCTATGTGAAATGATTTTAGACCCGGTGACTCTCTGCTAAATAATTTTATATCACCCTGGGTTTCAATGCTCCATTTACACGCACTTCAAAAATATCCGATCCATCTCATGAGAAAATATATTATTTTCCTGGATCAATACCGATTGGTGTCATGTGGTAAGCATACTTCTAAAAAGAGAAAGCAATTAATCAAACAAAAAAAATGAAATTGGAAGTTAAAAGGGTATTAAAACATATATTGAAAACACCCGAAAAACACTGAAAAATTGCCGCTAAACATCTGTCACAAAATAATCAGCTCATACCATATGAACGACTTGTGGTTTAAAGCGATTTATAAGGGAGGCGTGTAGGTGAAATTGAAGTCCAAGGTCATTACAATTGGCACAGAATGTTTTTTTATGAAACACTACGTTTATGAACAATATATAAGTTAAATTGATAAGGATTCGCAAATACTCCAAAACCTATTGCTGCATTCAAAGTATTTCATTTATACTACGGCTGGGAATAGTTAAACCGCCCTGATTCCGCTTCATAAATTTCTTGACGATTCCACGCACTTGCCAAACATAGATTCAACGTGCTCAACTTAACGGTCGTCGCTGTATATAATATTTTCATAAAACCTGCGATTCATGACAAGTTATCACAATAATAACAAATAAAACTGTCTCGTATGTTAGCAACACTCAATTTAGGAGCATAACATGTATCATCACAAGAGAATATTAAATAGGATCCCGTAATTAGATATGTGCGAATACTGCAGAATTAATGACACTGTACAATATATGTACACAGGCATACTTAAAAGCGAATGTTTCTTTAAAAACTGTGATCTAATTGCAACGGTGGATGAAATGAATGTGTTTTTTCTTATTTATGGCTTTGTCTTCAAACGATTTTGTAAAATTGTCGTTTCTGTGAGGAATTTTATACATAATTTTGTGTATGCTGGAGGATGATTGTGTTGGAGGCTCAGGCTACGATGGGATTATCTACTATCATAATGACGAAAGCGGATGTCTAGTCTCTTGGATTACTTATCCCATGTAAAGTACGACACGCAGTTTTGATTAAATATTTGAGATTATTACTTACGAAGTGAACTTATAAGGAAATTACAAATGGAAACGACTAAACCTGCGGCCTAACGAAGATCCTAACTCGCATAACCTGGCAGCGTTATCTCGCTCCACAGCACGATATGCAACGTTGCCGGTCTTTTAAAGGAAACGGGAGAATAGCGGTTTTTGAATCTCACTACTTGAATATTTCTAGGAGGTCTCTGACCATCAAAGACCTTCAGAGGGAAAGGAACGCAGATAATGAATACAAGCTGCCAAGAAGGATTTAGTGACGGGCAGGGTCCCGTCACTGCACGTCTTGGAGTAATTATCAATTTGCAACTAATAAAAACTCTCTTAAAATTAATGGGGTGGACCACGTCGCACACACCCTCGAACAAGTAAAATAATTGTGTACCAGCAGGCGGACATTGTCGACATTCACCCATTCGCATAAAATACTCACTGTGTTTGGTTGCGGTTGGTTCGGCGTACTGTCCCATATGGGCTGTTCACGTTAAAGTGAGCACTTTTGAAAGCCCTCTCGTTTGGATATATTCTATTGTAGCCTTGGGGATTAAATTCAGATTGCGGTGGAATATATAAACTATGTTTATTACTTACACACTAGTATTTATTTTAAAAGGTGGTTAAATAATAAAACAATGGCTGAGAGAAAAAAGTAACTAGGACCTCAAAAGTGTTCACTTTACCATGACCAGTCTATACGCACGAACACTTCCACACGTTGATTTTGAGGTCTAGAAACCTCCGATGCCACTTGAAACTCTAATATAACTAACCTGTAATGTTTTCGCCGGTTTCATGTCACTTTTAAAATACTTTGAAAAACCTGGGGTGCCGAGAAAATTGCTGTTAATGTCCGTGCATATTTTCACGTGCGGCAGCAACCCGACCTGGCAGAGAAGTGTGCAGCGAACTGCTGTTTCAGCGATTCGCCACCGGAGCGCAGCACCGTCGACGGCAAGCGCTGAGAACTGCCTGCCATGGTGCGTGCCCCGCCCAAAACAGTGACGTCTGGTCTGGTTACGCCGTTTCCGGGAACTTGGTTAAGAGGCCGGAAGTTTGATGACATACTGTAATATTATTGGTGCTTGATATTTCAATTAGCTAGAACCCCCCTGCCCCCAAAGGAAATAGGCGTCAGCTTCTACGGTTCACCATATTTGGTAACGTCAACCGCCATTGGTTGTGTTTAGCTTGATCCCTCCTAGGAGTAATTGAAAGCGCAATGATTTCTTGGAAATTCGGGGTTTTTGAGGGGAAATTAATTTGGTAGGTAGCTCAGGAGGGCGGGCCTGTGTATTTCAATGACGGTGCAAGCTGCCATCGAGGACAGTTCAGCGGCCTCGAGGGGGCAAACTTCTACTAGAGATAAGTATCATTCTTATTTGATACACACATGTAGGCTCCTCAAGCGAACAGGTCCTTTACGTCACTTTGACATTAGGCGAGGACCACGTTGGCCAGATTTTTTAAAAGTGTTTTTAAAGTTTTGCGAAATGTTGGCATTTTAGTCAAAAATTCGATACTGTTACCTTCTGTAACCAGGGATTTTGTAAACCTATAAGGAGAATGGTGACCATGTTGTAACCAAGAAGTTAGGTGGTTGTATCCACTCGTAACCAATTGTAACCATTTGTAACCGAAACAACTTGTAACCGAGACCATTTGTAACCAAAGGAAATAATTATGGTCCTAGCCTGTTGTAACCCAGTAGAAGATATGCGAGAATCTGTGTATTTATGATTGGCGAATGTTTTTAAGGGAATACTTTACGAAGTTTAAGCTTTTGCGAAAATCACATTTACTTGCGGGAGTTAAAGCTGGCATTGCTGAGCAGTTGCTCCCATCCACTTGGGATCGCGAGTAAACATTCGTAAACAGTGAAGTTACCAGGCTCATTTAGCGATGACCAGGAATGTGTTAGCAAAATGGTTAGTTCCTGGTGTAGGAATTAATAATTATTTAGTAATATCAGGAATAAATGTAGGTGCGGCAGAAATAAAGCCGCCATTCTGTAATGATGGTATTTTGGGATCACTTGCCCAATATATTTTGTGAATACCTTTTGTTTTTTACTCATTTAATTGGCCAGTAAAGGACATAAACATAACCTGCATGAAAATATTGCTGAATAACAGCGAATGTATTTGGTACCTGAAGTATATGGTTGCATTTTGTTCTATATTTTGGCAACCTGTCTTTTTATGTAAAGGTTTTAGTAAATTTGTTATATGTGGGAGGGGAAAATAATGTCCACTTTTCAAAATGTAATGTAAGAATAATAACAAATGGAAGTTTTTTTTTTTCACCTGTAAGAAATATGAAATAATTGAACAAAAAACTATAATCAAAATAAAGAGTACTACCACACTTCTTTGTTTCTGTTACAAATTGTTTATAACTACCATGTACCCTTAACTTGTACAGAACAAATGTTTTTTTTTTGCATGGCTTTTGCCAGTTGTATTCTGATGGTTTTGCTAGGTCTTATGCAAATCCTGCCTTGCCACGCCCTTGGTTTAGGACGCAGCAAGGTCAGGATTTGTCCATAAATGTTGCAAGGAAGATTAAAACTTTACATCAAGAAAAATCGCGTAGAAAACAATTTTCCTTGCAACGGTTCAAATACAGGACTAAATGAAGACGTATTTGTGGATTTTGGGATGAAAAAAAAAAACAGTCTCAGGTAGCGCTGGATGAAGCCAACTGAGAAATGAGTTCTATGAGAGGCCAGCGACTCTTTAAGTAGATTGAGCAGAGTTGGAAGTGTACACGGCGCGCGCAGTCTGAACGCACCCGTACACAGGAACAAACTCAAGACCTCCCAGCTGAAGAGCCCGATTTTCATTCATACGTCACCGAAGTGACTGTCTTGTTGTCACTTTCTCTGCGAGTTGAGACGGAGCACCTTACCAAGGCTGAGTCTCAACAAGTAGACAAATAAAGGCACTTGAGAAAGCAAAGCTAAAGTTCTTGGCTCACAGAGGGTGGCACAGCCTATGGCAATACACTGGGGAATGGTAATTCCTTATTTTTTGTACCCATTGCCAAAGTTGTGAATCCCAAAAGATTGATATTCTGTTCATCTAAATTACGATTTACTATTTTATTTATAGTATATAAGTGGTTACCTTAAATGTTTAGTTGTGTTAGTTCATTACTGATTTATAAACTGGCACAGTTGACATGGTTTTCACACATCCAAGGACTTCTATCGTCCCAAAATTGCAATGATAATCAAAACTATCTCCAAGTACGTCGGGGCGAGCCATCTTATGACTACTGTTGACAACATGTATGAAGCCCACAGTTAAGAAACTTTTTTTGGGGGGGGGGGGATAGGTGGGAGAAGACTCCCCTTTAAAATTATTTTGCAATTCCTTCCCCACTGTTCCTATATTTCAACTTAAAGCCTGTGTACGGGCCTGCTCCCCAGTTCCTCCCAGGTCGGCCTTCGTCTGGACTCGTGTGAGCCAGCGCACGCTCGGGCGTGGTGACGTCACGGACCCCATCCGCCGCTTAGTGGCTGGGACTGTCCGTGACGTCACCGTCCGGAAGCTGCGCCCAACCTCTATAGTCTGTTCGCGGTTTCTTTGCACATTCTTAATGAAACCAATCAAAAATCGCCCACCCTACAGTATGTATGACTTGTTTAGTTGTTTCTTAAATATGCCATCACAATCGTTTTATACTTGTTTTAACACTAAAGTGGCTGATCTTTAATTAAATTGCGCATTTACTTATATTTATTTACAGACTGATATATTTCACATATAATTATTTCTAAGAAAAACAGGTAGAACATAGGTGTGTTGGTAATGCAATGTAAGAAATATTTCTTATCCAAAATATTTACTACACTGCGTACGCACGGATGCAGTGGTTATCACTTTGATGTGACATTACAGAGCTAGTTAAGCATTGTTTTCGTGAGACGGAGTAATATCTTGGAAGCAAAATTTGAGAGCGAGCGGGAGTCAGCGAAAATCCCACGATTCTACCTGTGGAAAGTAACAGGATAGATAGTTTGCATGATACGATGTTGCACTAAATTACCCTTTGTTGACGGCACAGGGTGAACATCTCGGACCTTTTACCACTTGTGAAAGGAAAAATTGACGACGGGAAAGTATGTAGGTAGTAGAGCGGGGGAGGCGAGAAAACCACCGGAATGACCTGTTTTCCTTCCGGACTCGAGATATCTTGAAGCGGCACTCAGTGGCGTCTTTCTCCCTTCAGAAATTTAAGTTTATTTGCAAATCTAATGGAAAAAATGCTTTGTGCAGTTTGAACGTTGCCCAATACGGGCTGGCGATACTCGCGTAAAGGAAATGGACGTGGTCTTCTATTGAGCTGCACACCGAAGAAACGGAAGCTTAAGACATCCACAGGACTACTTTGCCAGAAAAATGTACGTTCCGTGAATTTCATACTAAACTTACATCATCTAAGCATAGTATTACATTTCATTGTCCAGATTATACAATACAGTCAGACTGTGAGTGTAACATGCAACGTGTTTATTTTATATATATGCCCTATTTCACAAAGTTTTTCCAATTGAGTGATGGTGGAGTAGAGGTAGTTGGGCGGATATTAACAGATAAAACGACACATGAAGTGGATATGGAGCAGCGCCTAGAATAAAGAGTGGTGGAAATGGTGGATCTCCGAGAAAATCTGTCGGCCAACGGCATCGTCCGAGTACGATTCCCACATGTCAATATCCGAGTGAACCCGCTAGGAATAAAGCCCAGATCGCCTTGGTGGGAGGCAAACGTCCTAGCCGTTGGAACACCGCCACGTATTATGTAATCGGTTATTGGCTTATGAAAGGTACGAATCGAGATGACATTAATACGTAATCTTTATACGCCCTTATGTTAATCGGGTTATTTTTCACATAATAATTTTCGAGCAACTGCGAATATTCTCATCTCAACTACAATAGGCAATGCCGTGTTTTATATTACTTATGTACCTGAGGCACAAACTCTCACAACCTATAAATACATTTAAATTAAATGTTCAGTTTTGATGAGGTAATTTCATACGAAGGTCAACGTTGTGTGTACACAGAGAAGGGCAATATATGAACATTTATGTAATTATGTTCTTAAATTAATTTTCCCTACTTACTTGCATTTTATTGTACATTAATCCGCCAGTCTTCAGTCTTTTAACACGACAAAACGAAAGCCAAGTTGAGTTGAGACATCTAAGGTCTTCAGAGCCAAAAAGAAAAAAAATCAGGTGAGTTTGGAGAAGCACTGAAATGGGATAAATTGAGAAAAATTGAGACCCCTGAGAAAACCCGCCAACCAGCGGCATTGTCTGGCACAATTCTCTAATACTAATACTAATATTCGGGAGTGACCGCACAGAGGAACCAAAGCTAAGTAATAATGGTGTGTCTTTTCATTCACTCAGCTAAGTTTAGAGGTGTACTATTATTTATTACTTTTTATAAATAATTACATGAAATTAATTATTTTCAATAACCATGATATAATTTTAATTTCTACAAAAATTATAATAATTGAATGGTCGTAATTCAATTAAATAACGTTCAAGAAAGACGCCTCACGAGGCCATTGCAAAGAAAAAAGTGACATGTTGGTGTATTGACAAACATGGCAATATTCTTAGCTTAAAGAAGAAACATCCATATCATTATCAGCTTCAAGGCCAGCTCCACATTTCAAAGAGAAAATTTTGTCTGTTTTGTGTTTGGACACCAGTGGGGATTGAAGTTCGGAGAATTGAACGAGATGACGAATTTTGGAGGATCGAAATGCTCCCGAAGTTGGTGAAATTTTACCATTACTGCTTGTTACCTGAACTTGTTGACCGCAGGCACGCCATGTCCATGCCAATCCGAAACCCGGAATATATTATTGAGGCACAGAGAAAACAACAACAGAAAAAGAAAGTGAAATGAATTTCTTCCAACACTGTCAGAACTTCTCTCACAAAACCTGAACTGTTATCCCATTTTTGATGAGAGACAAATTATTGCTGCTATCCCACTAACTTAACACAACGGATTTTATAATGAACAGCCAAGTTACAATACTTTTAAATTTTTATTTACATTTATATGTTTGGGTTATGCAGTGTCACATTTATTTTGTATAAGAGCTGTTTTTAAGATGACTACATACTCAACATTGTTACACTGAAAACGAAAGAAGAGTGTAGATTTTAAAATTTAGTTGATTCAAAATGTTCTTTATGTATTATAACATAGTAAAAATTCTAGCATATTTTTACAGACGACATGAAAGTGATGATGGGACTGTGAAGTACTATAGTTGTAACATATTTTATATATTGTTTTATACATTTTTACGTAACTCTGGAACTGTACAATATGTATATAAAAATTGTTATATATATATATATATATATATATATATATATATATATATATATATATATATATACACACACACACACACACACACACACACACACAAATATTGTAATGTCGGCGTTTTATGATTTTTCATTTAAAAATGTTAAAAGATGTTTGTTTGCACATGTGGTTGTGTCCAGTGAAATTCGGTACGATTTCGCACCTGTGATCATTTGATTATCACACGTGATAATTGATTGATTTCAGTCGTTTGCTTACGTTAAATAATTTGATTATTTATCTTCAAGGAAATATGTTTGATTTAATTGTATAGTATGTAATATTTGTATTTGGGCATTATTATTTCTTTATGGGGAATGGTGTTACGTGTATATTACAATGGGCTGCATTGTAAGTAATAAACTGTTGACTATATGCACGACTTGTATCAACATTAAATACGTAATTACATTTGATTTGTGTAAATGTAGACAGCAACTAAAACTTATATATTATCTTATAATGTTATTTGTTTTAAAATTTGTCGTCTAACAATATAAAAAAGATTCAGTTTGATATCTTATAAGAATGATAAGTAATAAATAAAAGTAGGTTGCGATGCAATACGTGTTTCATCTTGACGTTAATGTAGGAAACAATCAACATTCAAACTAACCTCTAAAGTACAACAACTTGTGAAGCCATTGTGCTTGTTTGGATATTGTTTTTTTTTTTATGCTGCATTTATTTCCAGTTTTAATGATAAGACTATGGTTTTAATCTGTACGAGCGTTTTCCTCTATGATATATTTGCTTAAATCTGAAGTATTGGCGTAACCTGGATTCGATTACATTAAATAATAATTAGTAGTCTGCTACGTCAAACATGTAGAGAGAGAAACAGAGGTAGTTGTAACGAGAGAGTGTTTGAGATAAAATTAAGCAATTAAAAATCTGTGAACTATTTGTAACATGTTTCCTTAATCGTGATTCTTTTTTTCCACAATTGAGTCATTGAGTTGCTAATGCGGTAAAATTGTATCACGGAACAAATACAGAACAACTTGAGATTACCAGTTTTCAGATAGAAACGAACACGTGTTAGTTAACAGGTATGAGAGAGATTTCTGGACAGTAAGCTTCCTTTGAAAGCATAGTCACCCTTCCCCAGACCCCATCCAGGCTTGTTGTGGTCGCGAGTGATGGGAACAATAGATAACGTCTGCAGGTAAGCTGCCCCGGCTTGGTTTGAAAACGCACTATCTCCAGGAGCTACCGAAATAGCTAATATTAATATCAAAAATTAGATAATTTCGAGGAAACTGTTTATAATACCAATTTTTGATACATCACAAAAAAAATCCATGAGTGTATTCTTAATAATAGTTTTTAAAAAAAAATCGCTAATACACATACTATAAGAGGCAGCTGAGCACGATTTCTTATACCGTGTCACAGTATCGCCAATCATCAAAATTGTTAATTTATTATAAAATTACGTAACATTAAAATTATATTTAGACAACATAGTTCTTTTTCTCAGCATCAAATGTGACAAAATAACGTAACTCTCATTAAATTGGTACATTTAGAAATCCTGGAAAAGTCAGTTAAAATTAACATCGCTTCTTATGGCTCGCATTTTACGTACTGCTCGCTCTTAAGCAGAGGTTTCAGAAAAGACGGAAGTTAGCACAATTGGACAAATCCACCAGCCCATAACAGTCAACTCCACTTGAATTGCTTTCTGGACTGATCCAGTTACATGAAGCCGTATCGGATAATACAGATTTAGTATCTAGTAACATTCTTGTTAGTTTTTTAAACTGTAATGACTGCGCCGTCAAAACAATTCAGTTTATAGTAGTGCATATACATCAAATAACATATTGCGCTATTGCTGTTTCCTGGTAGGTTGAGAACTTCTGATCTCAACCTATGGGAAAGACCACTAGAGCAGATCAAATATTTGAATCATCAGTAAATACTAAATTGAAATATTTTAAGAAACGCAACAAAACCTATGCAAACAGTATAATTTTGTATCGCCCTACTTTATTTGCATTTAAAAATTTTTCTCTTAATTTTTTTGATTGCAAAGTCTTTGATTCAGATCCTCAAAACTAGTATTATGTTAAATAAACACATCTGCGTATTTATTTCAGAGAAATGCCACACCCAACCGACCTTGTTGCATAGTTGATCTGTAGGAACTTCTGATGCACTTCAGTTGAGAGAATCAATGCACAGCTAAGCAAACTTATACAATTAATGATAATGGCTCGCGTAAGCAAATGTCTACATTTGTAAAAGTGCTCGCAATATTGTCTTCTACAATTTCATTGTTTTATAAAATTCAGAATGCATTACTCTTCTTATTGCATTTTTCGTTTCCCTGAATTTGAGATACGTATGAGTGTTCCTATTGACGCTCAGCTGAGGAATTAGTATTCAAGTCCTCTGGATAAGCATTAATACAATTTTGAGAATACTGAGAGTATACCTTTCAATTTCAGTACATGGTGAAGTACCATTGTGGCACATCACGTTGAAACTAATAGTTCTCTGATATATATATGAACACTTCTTTTCATCTCAGTTTTAAGTTTTTCAACAATTAATAAAGTCCACAGATTTTCGTGGCCATTCACTGTACGTATATTCTTGGTTTCTGGATTGTAGCCATGTCACAGTCGTTGTGGCGCAGCTATAACCCATAAGCAGAGAATATATACTTATCAACAATTGTTTACAATGTGGTAATACTAAGTTTATCTCTAGGATTTAGATATACTTCTGTTACATCTCCATGATTAAGTACCTTCTTTCTGAAAAATTTGCGAGTCTCAGTGATTTTATAATCGATATCCCATAGCAAATCCTTTGTTGCTGCTCCATATCTTAAAAATTTTTCTGGTCGGGTGCACAACTGGTCCGGTAATGATCCATACAAATAAACCCGTGTTATTGAGATGATATCCTCATTCTGTAGAATCTGGCATACCAAACGAATATATGGACAATCTCCTTCCAAAAATGTATTATAAAAATGAATTCTAGCTCTTGCACCTAATTTACAATGTTCTTACTTCTCTTCAAGAGTCTCCCTTTAGCGACAGTCTCCCTTTACACATTATAATCGTTCTGGAATTGTAAATAAAGATTAAAAAATTTCTGCTGTTGCATTTATTGACTGAGGTATGTGCCTTCAATCTAGTATCAGAGAGAGATATCAAGACTCTTTCATTAACAATACAGCCTTTAGGAATATTCCACCTGCTCTTTGAGGCTGAAAAAAGTCTATAGAACAAGATCATTGTAGAAAATAAATTAATCACGCCTTAGCAGCAGTCATAAAGCACTTCAAACTACCATACTTAGTAAATGGTCTTCGCAAGTTAAATACATACAAAACGTGTTTGTTTCTAAAATTGTTTGCTTCATACCCTTATAATGCCCAGACATCGTAACAGAATGGCAATATTATTTACCCCTATACAAATTGAAAAGTTTAGCTTACAAAGTTTATGTAAGTACCTACTGCAGAACCTGATTTTCAATTTCTTCACTGGTATAGCTTTTCATGTCCAGGAAGTTTAAAAAGCATTCGATAGGCTATATAAGAACGCTTAAATGATTTTTTTTAGCATCTTTGATATCTAGTTAACTAAAAAAATTTAATCACCAGAAGATTTTACTTCACAGAAAATGTGCACATGAACATTAAACCACTAATTAAATGAGTTCCTCGCGCGTGGATTTAGACTCGTAAGGATGATTTTTTTGCCTTAATTACTATATTTGGAAGTATGCAAGTAAAAATTAGACAAAACAGACTAATACGCTGAAAAAGCGATAAATTTTTTTAGCTCTTAAAGATTAAAGTTTTCCTTTTGTAACATTTCCTTTTACCTTGTTACCCTAAGCACGTGATTATTTTGCATAAAGCTCATTCAAGCTCTGGCACCTAGCTGCATATATTTTAATGAAAACACTAGCCGATAGGTTCCCACTGTAAAAAAAAACCGAACTACATGTAACTTATGTCATGTTTAAAGTCTTACAGTTAAATATGTGTACAATAGCGTATGTTTATGTTTAATTTTTACTTGTTTCGTGCACGTAGCTCTAGCAATTATAATGTAACTAACATATTAACACACACACACACACACACACACACACACACACACACATACATATATATATATATATACTATATATATATATATATATATATATATATATCATTTGACTTGATCGACGCTTGAGTAAAGTAACCAGTTAAGTAAATGTATTACAGCCATACATCACATCCATACATCGCCGTTAAACCCGGAATATGGCACAAAAATATACCGAAAAATAGCCATGATATGTTCTCATTAACTAAAATGTGACAAAAAAAAAACAGAATGAATAATTGAAAGAATGTACAACTCAGGCATTATTTACAGCTATATACAAATATACACATGGCAAATGCCGACCCAACAAACAACCTGTTGGCAAAGTGTCAGCTAATTGTCGGCCCGATACCTGTAATGCCGGCAACTGTCGTTTCAATGCCAGAAGACAGCTATCTGAAAACGGCGTGACGTCTTTTTTGAGACAGTATGTTTGCCGTTAGAAAAAAAGACAACGGCCAACTGTATTTTTTTTTTGGATAACAGACGGATATCACCTAAATTATGTCGGCGTAATATCTAACAGCCAACATGTCGCCAATAGCAAAAATTATATTCTGGCCCGATTCCGATATAGCATCTTAATTTTTTCGGTAAGCTGGCCGTCATCATATTTATTCTGGCCCGCTAAAGTTTTCGAAACATGGCTCTTTATCACAATAAAGATACAAAGATTTTGCCTTTTCCCGACAAACTTTTGGAAAGTGTTTTGAATAGGGAAGACTTTAACAACCTGTTAACGACATGGCGTCTTTTTTGACGCAGTATGTTTGCCGTTAGAAAAAAGACAACGCCCCGCTATACTTTTTGAATAACAGATAGATACCACCTAAATTATGTGGGCATGATATCTCACAGCCGACAAGTCACCAATAGCAAATATTATATTCTGGGCCGATTCCGATTTAGCATCTATGTTTTTTCGGTAAGCTGGCCATTTCTCGAAAATGTTTTCGAGAAATGGCTCTTTATCACAATAAAGATACAAATATGATGTCTTTTCGCCGACAAACTTTTTGAAAGAGTTTTTTGAATAGGCAACATATTAGCTAGTTGTTAATGGCATGATGTCTTTTTTTGAGACCATGTGTTAACGATCAGCATGTTTTTTTCATGATTATATATGTGTCACGTGGTAGCCCATGACATTTTTTTACTTTATAATCTTTTTCATTTGTACAACCTACAGACAGATATATTAAAAACTAACAAAAACTATTTTGTTTGCAAGCCTTTGAAGAAACGAAGAAACAGTTTCTAAATAATCAGTGTTTTTAAATTATTTGTTATATTGTCATGGAATTTGTCCATTCACTTATAATAATTTGTGTCATGAAAAATATGAAATTACTGGAGAGCATCAACAACTCACCCTGTGGTGTGTAGGTTAGAATGTTGGACTCTCAACTCAATGGTCTTAGGGTCGGATCCCTCACTCGGCAACCAAAATATTTTCATGTCAAATAAGGTGTTGAGAAGTAAATGAGATGAATATAAGTAAAGAGGAAATTGTAATTCGTAAAATTCTTAATCGTATACTGCTTATTTGTAAATAACAAGCCGCTGCAGGCCCGGCATCGTAATGACATCCATCCGCCGCTGGCCTGGCGTATTGCCGCCATCCAGCTGGCGCAGGCCCGGCGTCTTGCCGCCATCCAACCGCTGTAGGCCCGGCGTCTTGCCGCCATCCAGCCGCCGCAGGCCCGGCGTATTGCCGCCATCCAGCTGGCGCAGGCCCGGCGTCTTGTCGCCATCCAGCTGCCGCAGGCCCGGCGTCTTGCCGCCATCCAGCCACCGCAACCTGGCGTCTTGCCGACATCCAGCTGCCGCAGGCCCGGCGTCTTGCCGCCATCCAGCTGCCGCAGACCCGGCGTCTTGCCGCCATCCAGCTGCCGCAGGACCGGCGTCTTGCCGCCATCCAGCTGCCGCAGTCCCGGCGTCTTGCCGCCATCCAGCTGCCGCAGACCCGGCGTCTTGCCGCCATCCACCGGTACGCTTCCGGCGTAAGACAGCGGGCCGGCATCATCTGGCCGGAGTTTGTCGGCTATCTTTTACCGGCCCGATTCCGGCCCATACTTTTTGTGTATGTCGAGCCGGAATACATTTTGTATCTTGCAGTTAGCGGTACTGTGTATTTTTGACATTATTGGCAAACAGTCAGCCGGCGTCCTATATTTCCATCGGGCCGCTTCCGGCATAAGATAGTGGGCTGACATCATCTGGCCGGAGTTTATCAGCTATCTTTTACCGGCCCGATTCCGGCCGTACTTTTCGTGTTTGTTGGGGATAGTATATTTCATGTTCCCTATACAAAGTTTCTGTGGTAGAACAATTATCCAGTACAAATTATGAAGTATTAATTTACTGTAGACTTACAAACAGCTACTGACGATCCTGGCTGTATGATTATGCATAAAAAATTGATTTATGTTTTGTTCTTGTTTGACCCTTCATCCTTTTTTAGTATCATAAGTAAAATGCATTATTATATATTTTTATCCTACATTAGGTTAATATGGTCTCAAGGCACTGCAAAGAAAGAATAAACTTCTTGTCACTTGTTGCATAAATTTTTATTTGCTTCGCTTGAAAGAACTCAACCTCATTGCAGGCACTGTCGTGCGTATTGCGGAATACTGAATCACGGTAGATTTGTTGACAAGAATAGCCCAACAATCTTTGCCAGGAGTCTCTGTATCCCTCTGACTCTCTTTTTCTTTCTCTTGTGTCGTCAGACGTAGGTGGAATATGGAATGCAAGAAGGGACCTCTGAGGACCCTCAGCATTTCGAAGGAAAAAGAAGGAAAGCATTCTCGTAAACGTAAATCTATAGGATTCGCATGCGAGCCCTGCACAATTCCAGACAACAACGACGTTGAGAAACCTTTTATTCGAATTTTTTAAATGTCTTCATTTTCTACGCGTCACAAAATCCAGCAAAGAATTCAGCACCAGGAATTCTGGGCACTGCCACTGATGTGCTGGCACGCACAAACTAGTGCCAGGTCTGTTTGCTACGTCTGCTATTTACTCCAAATTCTTTAAATTAATCTTTGGAACAGTTGCCTACCTCTGGATGTCTGGCATGGTCCAGTGAAGTTGGCAACGAGGAAGGGAAACTAGTTCCGCACAATAAAGACCCTCCCTCTTCCACAATATAAAACTTCAGCATTTGACTTTCTTTTCCTTTCCTTTGACAAAACCACCGATACAAAATAATGTTTCAAAGTTGAAGTTAAGATTATTCAAAATCGGTGCTGCAATATTCGTAATAAATATGTTACTTATTAAATGACTGTATATCACCCAGGCAAGAAGATGAACTTCAACATTTGTATTAAGATTTCAATTCAAACAAAAAAAAAGGTGCTTGTTTACTTCATTTATATGTATTAATTCATATGTTTCTTCTTCACATTACAGTACAGTCGTTTGCTTCTTTCTTTTTTAATTTAGACAAGTTTGGTGAAATATACTGTGGTAAAAATCGCCCTACAGTAAACCAAAAATTCATTCCACTTAACCTCTTATATCTTCTCGGCAAAATGGCTGTTTGACTTTGACTTTATTAAGTTTAAACATAAGTCAGAGTGCTTGGCTTTATCTTTGACAGTTCCATGGTGTCAAGCTCCATAGAAAACAACGTGTTGGAAAGCTAACGTAGGGTCATATCGTTAAGTTAAATGCTAAAGTTTTCTATTGTGAAAGTTCCTTAAAGGCGCCGAATTGCTAGAGGAATTTTGTTTGCCCGAAGCCTAGAAGCGTGCAAGCGCTTTTAGGACGCTAAACATGCGTGCATCAAATGTCTGGTTGCCTTTACGCGCAAAGCAATGTACTGAAGTGCAGTCTTTCTTTCGTCAGTTTGCCTCATTGGATTTTTCAGCGGTACCCTATTACTATCTGGAGAACTCGTAAAACATATATGCTGCATGTCTCATAAGTTTATTACCCAAAAACTGATTTTTAATCATTCCGAATAGTCCTTTTTACTTTAGAACGAGATTTCCATTAAAGACGGCAGTAGAAAAGGTACACATATATAGTATTCAGGTATGAATAACTTCTTAAGTCCTATTCGTAAACAGGCACCGTTCAAAATATTAACGGTTTTAAAAATGTAATACTGATTTTTTTGAGCTCTCTTTGGAGACCGAGCAATTCCAGATTTATAGCAGCACTACACAAACCGTAATAAGGCAATTTTACTTCAAATCTCATTTAGTTGTGGTTAATAGAAGTACAAATTGGGAAGCAATATTTGAGTAATTTCAAAAGTGCTGTCGCATTTGTTGGTAATGCTTTCTCTGAAATAAGGCGTTAGGAGTGGTTTCAGAACGTATTTGAATAATAAATAGAGCCCACGTTTATAAACACAGTGATGATACTATCTAATGTCGTCCCCGAGTTCGGAGGCTGCTTTTGCAGCACCCCCAGAAGGACATGTTTCGCAGCATACTTCTCAGTCCCATAGATCGTTCACGGTAAACTGAGCACTTTTTGAAGCCCTCTCATATGGAATTTAAGCCAATAAATAAGTATATTTTATTGTAGCCTTCGAGGTTAACTTTTGAGTCTGGTGGATTATATACACCGTGCGTATTACTTCCACGTCAATATTTATGTGGAAAAAAAATTAAAAATAACTAGCCTATACCGCCATGAATCAGACGGCGCTCGATGACGTTGTTGGTGGCGAAGAGAGAATCCCTATATTTTGGAAAGACGGCGGGAATGCATCGTACGTGTCCACGCCTACTGCGCGCAGAATATCAAATTACATTACCAACGTGAGCTGCATTCTCAACACGTCTGCGCTTTCTGAGAGATTCCTTCTCATACCCACCGTTGTGTTTCCTTGCCTGCTGTTTTTGATGCGAACTTCTTCGGCGTTCCCGTGCTACAGCACAAAACTCTATCTCACACTTGGGTTTTATCAACAAGAATGAATTTTTAATTTTAATATATATATATATATTTTTACTGTCGTGCTTTATTTGTGAAAGCAAACAATGGACGGAAAATTGAAAGGCAGCTCGTATAGGAAACTGGGAAGATATTTGCACCAGCATTATCCTGTAGTCGGATACGTTCTCCTGTGAGAAACAATCCCCGGTGAGCTCGAACGGAATTCAAACCTACAGCCTCGTGAATATTAGTCAGACCCACTACCGTTTGTCCTAACATCGTAAATTAAACATTGTTGTGAATTGTTACTGTACCAGGGTGGCTACAGAGAGGAGAGAACCGGAAGAAAAAAAAAAAAGAATTTTAAGTAGCCAGGGAAAACAGGAAAATCTCCAGGAATTTTCAGGGAGGTGATAGAAATTTGTGCTTGTTTAAATCTTATATATATATATATATTTATTTATAATTGTCGCATTTAAATATGTTTGATATCATCTCTGTCATTCGCGCCCTTGCGAAAAGGGTATTTGCTGAATATCCATGCAATGCGTTGTAAATAATCTGAAATGCAGCTACTTAAATGGATGTGTTGTCTTTCTTCAGGTGTCTCATTTTTTTTTTATTAATTTTATTTTGTAGGTAATAGTTGCACACGTTTGTCACGTTTCAGAATCCAGAGAGGTTCGTCTATTTGAAAAGGTAAAATAAGCCGACTACAGTGGTTTTTGTTACGAGTGCTTTATAAAATTTATTTCTTATATACGGTGCGCACATTATTTTATATATATATATATATATAAAGGTATTTTCAAAATGCCGTACGAAGTATGCAACACTCCACTATAACCCTATTCTCTGCCTCACTGCACTCAGTAGAATTGAACATCAGCTAGTGAGTTAAAATGTACTAAGGGTAAGCATTTGCGACAATTTAAACCAAACTTTGAAAGGTTCCTTGTGAGGTACCACGGCTGCGTAAGTTTACAAAACATGGGAATTTTTTTATGCACATATTACATGGCTGCTTGTTAGAAATCCCTTTGATTCGGTCGCAACAAGAACGTTGTTCTATAGAAAGGCGTTTACAAACCTCGTCCCGATTAAAACAGATACCATACCTAGCGATCTTGTTTCTTGCAATTCGTTTTACATTTAGAATTTATTTATATATTTATTACAATAAGACAGCAATCCGATCTCTCGTCTTCATTTGGATTGTAATACCCAGAACAATCATCGCACTATAAACGCATCATTTTCTAAAGATGCAGTATGACATTCTGCTGCAAAATAGGGCTGACCCTAACTTAATTTATTTTTCTAAGTAACCATTCTATATAATCTCTCCAGATTTTTAGAAACGAAAAGTTCAAATAATCCCTCTGGAGTAAAGTAAGGTCGTCTAAATGTATTGTGCTTGATTATGTCTGTACCGGATTCAATTTGATTTATTTTTGCTGTAGTATTTTATAAAATCCAAAAACTTATTCACTATTGCTACCCAGTAGAAGTACTCGAATTTACGATCGCAATTTTTTCGAACCTATTCTACCGTACTAGTTCTTTATATGGTCATAGTCTTTCACGGGCACGAGTTCGAATTGTTTTGACAAGTATCTGCAGCGACCCGTGCAATTAAAAATTAGCAACCAACACTCGTATACCTAAGCCACTATTCGGCCATCTTGTAAATGGCAAACTTCCCCCTTTGCGTACGTGTACAGTATGCGGAAAGTTGCACGGAGCAGAGAACGCGCAATTCCTACCTGCTACTTACACCAGTCTGCAACTCCACGAGCCGGCGCTCAAGCCTCGGATTCGGCTGGGTAGCGCTACTTTACACGGTCACAGACCGCATCCAGCCGACTTCTGCGCAAGCTTCGCCACGAGTTCATCCGGAGGGAGCGGTGGCAACGCGTTTGCGAGGTAAATCGCCGCTAACTTGTTGTTTCCCCGTACGCCCCCAGCCTTCCCTTCGCAACAGATGAATGCTTTCCATTACGTCATCCAAACGCGCTCCCCTCTCCCCCCCCCCTCCTTTTAAAAATTCTCTTTCAGCAGGCAGATACGGAGCCAACCAGAGAGCCAAGCTGCACCTTGAGAAACAGATAAGCGTCCACGCGCTTCCATTCCGCGAGTCTGGCTGCTTAACAATGGAAGAACATTCCGTATGGCGCTAGCAGAATGCACCGCACCCCGTTGTATCTCCATCTCTCGCCTCGTCGTTTCTTTAATCTCTTCATATAGTGTTCTTCAACTTGTGTTTATTTAGACACGGCAATTTCCTTTGTTTCTTGACTGCATCAGTATCGCCTTAAGAGTGTTCAACTTGCTCAAATCTTTATATTATATATATATATAATATATATATATATATATATATATATATATATATAAAGATATCACATAGTTTTTTTCCGTTGTCAAATGAAATAAGCCTGCTATGTTAAAGTTACAACGGAAGGAAGTTTCTTTTAAAAAACAAATGAAACGAACTATAAGAATAATAAATTACGACACCTATTTCCGTATAAGTATCAACATTAGGCTACGTCGGTGCGTTATGCTGCAAGTCGCAATAATTGTCCAAGTAATTAAAAATGAAATTATAATTTTTTCTTCGGATTTTTATATGGTTCGCCTGTACAGCATTAAAATTTCAGTATTCTAAATTAAATTTTAATGCAAAAAAAAGCTAGACTTCAAAACTTTTCCTCAAGTGGGCCTAGTGTTGTGTTTTTGGAAGATTGCAACACAACACTCCCTAGATTTCAAGAAAATAATTTAGTTGAAACCAGACATAGTGTTAAATAATTTTGTAATTCGTACCAATTAATATTTTCAGTTAAAATGGCCATATTTACTCTAAAAACAAGAAAATAGCTTTTTACGTCATTAAATATTTTTATCAAGTTGTCACTCATATGTCATGAGATCATAAAGAATACTGAAATTCTAGAAGACAATTTTTCCGCCGTTAAAAAGCTTTAATATGAAGTTTCCAAACATTTTCTTGCGGGTCTCGTAAATTCTGGTGCAAAGTTCATAAATGTTATGATACGCAATTAAAAGAGTTTTATCAAAATAACAGTGATATTAATAATTCAACATGAGCAAGCTAAGGACGCATCGGTATCCAGGCCAGGCGAAAAAAAATCAAAACCCGCTGAAACAGGTAAGTTAGTGTTTGTAATAGTACAGAAGCGCCAGGGTATCTCGAATACGCCGCCAAGACGCTGAGTGCAGGCTGGTTCACATGTACGTCGATCACACCGAACACAGACAGAGCGGAAAACTAGAGCAGCCAATCAGAAGCCGTCATCGGTTTCCGCGCGAAACCGAGGACGACTTCTTATTGGCTCTGTCTGTTCGGAGTAATCGGCGTACATGTGAACGAGGCATAACGCCTGGCAACACGTTGGTCGGGGTCTGTATGTGAACGCACGCAGAAAAGTACAATCCTTACGATGCAGCTTGGCAGGCCGCTCGTCGCTTCCAGTCAGAATGTTCAGCCTGCGGCAACGATACATGAAGGTTGACACATTTTCATCAGTTCAAATTTTTCTTCAAATTGCCTTCAATTTTTATTGAGTTCAAGTCATTGAAGTCATTCAAGTCATATTTGGTTATAGAAACGTCATAATGTTGGTTATTTTGTTTTCCAATTTTCAGAATTGTGACAGTTGATGTAATCTTGTAGTAATAGAACTGCATGCACGCATTTAAAATTTAAAAAAAATAAGGATGCATTTTTTAAAAGATAATATACATTAAAGTGTAGGACATATGTTGGGTGTTAACAAATTATTTTCGTGTAGTACATGAATTGTTGATACTTCTAAAATATTTTCCTTTGGTTTTTTGTTTTTTAACTGGTTTCATTAAAAATTTGAGATAAATTTTCATGTGCATACTTTAAACCTTATTGAATGCATTTCTTTGAAAGGCAAATGAAGTGATTTTTTAGTTCAATAAGCTGAATTAAAGTAATTGAATTCAATAAATGTTTGATCGTGCGAAATGGTCTTTAGTCGTATATTGTTTTATTTGAGCGGCTTAAGAGGATTAGAACCTTCCGCGCCAATAGCTAATATCTATTGTGGTCTTGAGGTAATTAAATTCCTGTCCAGTCTTGTATGTATATCACTTTAATGTTTATTTACCATAAACAATCCCTAGTCAAAATATATAAAATAACACGAACGGGTTTACAGCGCCCAGATGCTCATAGGCACTTCTCTGCTGAATTTACGTGATGCATCTTCGTGTTAATTTATAATATGGCAACAAAATTGTTGTGAGTGACTTCAGCTGCCTACGGGCGAATAACATATATTTATGTCAGCATTGAAGAAACTCCTTATCGAGGGTTGTTTTCTTGAATAGATGGTTTCTACTAGAATAAACAGCAGCAAATAACTGAGAAATCTGACAGCGTTGGAATTTCAGAATAGCGATATCCAACTTAAAAATATAGCATTTAATCACCAAAGACAATTTTACAAAGCCACCTTTGAAAGCCGCAATGTTTCTACCCTACTCGAACGTTAATGAGCATCATACAATATTTGTTTAATATATCAGTTATCACCTATTTGATCTAGCTGCCCGGGGGGAGGGGGGAGGCTGGAATTGTTGCGTATTTGATTCTCGACCGATTAGATTATTTTCTATTTAAGCAGTTTAACTCGCAAGTATTAGGAATGAGCGTTGGCTTTTCCTTCAAAGCTAACAAATAGTCGGTGGTCGCGGAACTGTCCTGCCTGCAGGCTCTTGCGAGTGCTTCATTTTGTTTCACAGTGACGTATTGGTTAACGATGCTCAGCAATGCATCCTATGACTTCATCCTGACTTCAAATACAGAAATGTATATTTTTGAGTATGTAGCCGGTAACATACAAAAACATTATTTCGTAGCAGATGAGCTGAGAAAACATCGAATCTTCCACGGGGAACTAGATTTGTCGGAGGCACTTTTTCACTAATCGTATTTCATTGAAGTATCCGAGAGCATGCTTACAAACATATATATGTATGAGTGCCATTCACATTGGTTAAGCGATACCATACCGAACAACTTGTGGGTTACTTTTGAGTAAGTAACGCTTCAAACGAACGGTCCGCACTTTACCCCAGCATGGGAGTTTCCTCTGGTCAGGTCACAAGTGACCGGCGAAAAGGGCATTCAGGACATCGCGAATCTTTCAAACTGACAAACTACTATTTTTAAATCTGAGAATTAATTTTTTATGTCTCGAGTTTACACCACAATAGAAAATAAACCGAAGACTATCTTCAGAAATACGCAAAGGAAGAAATAAATCCCACTGGTTTTATAAAAGAAAAAAATAGTCGATTTTGGGATCAGTTTCAATTCCAACTTTTTAACGGGCGCTGCCTCGTGCGATCCGTCGCAGCGAAAGAATAAGGATTTCCATGTTAAATAATTGCTGGTGTGTCTGAGCTACGTGTTGCAATGTCGTTTTCAAACAAAAACGCTTTGTGCCCTTTGAAGAGAAGAGAATAATTGTTAACGAGTTTGTGTTTTTCGGTTTTTTTTTCAATCTATAAATCGTAATTTATCCGCAATTTCCAGGTTATTCGAAATATTACAAAAAAGTATTTAGTGGAAATGTGGCTGTGGGAAAGATGGACAAAAAAGTTTTTGTTTAAAAGCGATGTGATGAAAAGTTGTAGCGAAACTGGCTTAGAATAATTTAACATGCGAAACCCTTTCCTCCTTTCATTCGAGTGACCACCACGTTAGTTTTTCTGTTGTTACAAATAATGTCACGTGTACACACATTCTTGGCGTTAGTTTTTCTGTTGTTACAAATAATGTCACGTGTACACACATTCTTGGCGTTAGTTTTTCTGTTGTTACAAATAATGTCACGTGTACACACATTCTTGGCGTTAGTTTTTCTGTTGTTACAAATAATGTCACGTGTACACACATTCTTGGCGTTAGTTTTTCTGTTGTTACAAATAATGTCACGTGTACACACATTCTTGGCGTTAGTTTTTCTGTTGTTACAAATAATGTCACGTGTACACACATTCTTGGCGTTAGTTTTTCTGTTGTTACAAATAATGTCACGTGTACACACATTCTTGGCGTTAGTTTTTCTTTGTTACAAATAATGTCACGTGTACACACATGTCTTGGCGTTAGTTTTTCTTTGTTACAAATAATGTACGTGTACACACATTCTTGGCGTTAGTTTTTCTGTTGTTACAAATAATGTCACGTGTACACACATCTTGGCGTTAGTTTTTCTGTTGTTACAAATAATGTACGTGTACACACATTCTTGGCGTTAGTTTTTCTGTTGTTACAAATAATGTCACGTGTACACACATTCTTGCAAAGTAACAAATAAATTTTCCAGTAGGTTACACGCGGAAAAAAACAATAAGTACATACACTCTGTAGCTTATCATTTCTGGTAGTTTATTGAATTGTTCAGCTGTATCTGCTGTATAAAAACTGTAAAAAAATGGATGTAATGTTATACTAAATGTATGTGGTAGCAGTGTCTCTGCGGACTTCAGTGTAATTTTACATCTACATATGTCAAGGTTTTTTACTCTACCTCTAAGTAAATTTAGCCTACAAATTAGTAAAATATCATACACTTTGTACAACTAACTATACAAAGCATGGGGTAAAATTACTATTAATATGTAGCAGAGAATAAACAGCAAGATTCGTGTATTTTCTCTCTACGGCAAGTAAATTTACACAGACATCGCAACTGCAATTTCGCCACTGTGTATGTGTATTGGCACACTAACAAAATAGTAAAATCGCATATTCGCTGTAATTGTTATTACCCAAATTCTGTAAATTTTTCACTGTTCAAGTAAGCAATTTTACCCTCAGCATATGTTCTTTTACAACCGCGTCATGTTAATTCAAATACTTAGTATGTGTATTTTTACAATTTTCATGTTATTATACGCCGTTTTGTAATTTGGTAGTTTAACAGAGTTATAAAAAGTTGTCTCCAAAATGTGGGTACTTATTCTAGACATACGAAATGCAAAATTACTAAAAATTTGTACATGCAAATTTGCCATTATTTTTTTTTACAATGCATACCAAAACTTTTGGAGAAGAATCTTAAATCAAACGTATGAGTTGACCAAACGTGGTTTCAAGGCGACTTCCATTTTCCTCTCCAACTTCAGTCAGCGAGAACGTTATCTGAAATACGAGAACACTTCTTGTAATTCGCTGGAATGCGCAGAGAATTACTTTCGTCGATGAAGGCTTTTTTTTTGGTCTGCGAGGTTGGCCCACCCCGGCAGTCGCTGCAATTAAGGGAACGTATAGAACCAACAATCAACGTTTGATTGCTGGTTTTCCTCTCGCAGTGGTCCAGAAAAAAAAAATTAATTCACTTGGGTCAGGGCGCTAGTCGGCGTTCCGTTAAGGCACTTGTATACCTGTAACAGTTATTCATGCTCGATGCACACGCCCAAGGAGCGATAAGGGCTATTCTAGCACGGTTGTCAAGTGCCCCATTCGCCTTTAAGGCAAAAGTACAGCGGATTTGAACAGAGCACTGTAACCCGCCTGTACAGTATGCTGAGTTGGTGATAAAGTCTAATCTCAAATTTGTTACAAAAGTAACGTTTTAATGAATGAAGAAAGCGTCTATTTTGTGAAACTTTAACATGTTTTGTTATAATTTTATTCGTCCAAATGACAAAAAATAATAAGAGTTTTGTTCCAATCAAAAGCCAAGCGTATTTCCTTTCTGAATGCACCAGTAAAAATAGTTTTGCAAGAATACTCTCAAGGTAAACCATCATAATAATTTCTCTGGTTGTTTGGAATAAAAAATTAGTAATGACGTTCACAAGTATGTTCAATAAAGTCCATTCGCGGCTACTTCTAACTTTTTTGAAGCCCTACTCAAGTTCTGTTTTAAAATTATTCCTCCGACTCCCACAATATATCATACATTTTGAAAGGTTTGATTCAAAGAGTGTAAAAAAAAACCGCGGAAAGCCTATAATATTTATTTTATACACATTCATGTGTGCAACGAAGATTGTTAATTAAAACTGAAATTAACTTACATATAATCAATTAATATACGTTTACTATTAGTAACAATGTTTTTACATACGAACGTAGTATATTATTATGAATGCCGTTGTTGACAAAGGTTTTCTTGCAAATTGTGCTTTATGAAGCACCGAAAATTAAAATACTCTTAAATTTTTAACAAAAAATAGATTATTTTTACTTGATATTTTTAACATAATAAGAAATTATTAAACCGAATCAAACTGTAGGTAAACGTAGTTAAATCGTACTTTTTATGATAATTTTTGCTGCCGTATGCATTATTTTTCAATGCGCTCAGCATGTTATACAGTCAGGTAGGCCTGCAGTACGCCACCGGAAGTAACTTTCCTTCTAACTTAAGCGCAAAGCGTAGGACTGGCTTGCAGAGCTTCCATCGAGTCGCGTGTAGCTCAGCTGCTCAAACGACATGTAACTTTATTGCGGTAACAATTTTGCAGAAAATTTCAGTGCTGTCCACTACATCAGTTGCACAAATATTTTCAATGATTAAGTTAAAAACAGTCCAAAACTGACACTTCGTCGACAGCTATGTCGAAAGTCTTTGAAATTAAATTTGCAGTTTTCAAGTCGTACTATACGTATTTTTCCCCCCCTGCACAAGCCTGAAGTATGGGTTCATTTCTTAAGACAGATTAAGAACAAAAAAACAAGTTCTTAAAAAATACGTACTTGAATTATTTGGTTTTCTTCTTTGTCATCTCATGATATATATATATGTAATAAAATAATATCAATAACATACCGCTGAGTGCTCAGCATTTACTGTTTATTAGGCGTTATTTACTGGCAGTCTTTGCAAACGAATAAAGTCCGACCGAAACACATATTAATGTATTAGTTTTTTTCTCCAGCAATATTAAAACACGCTATACTATACTCATAAGTCAAGGCAGGCTGGAAGCTACAAAACTTCGGTTCGTTATACTTACAATCTGCTCTTGTACGATGATTGGCTGTTGTCTTTCCCAGGAACAATTTTTTATCCCACACGTCTTCATGCAACTGTATAAAATACTCTTTTATGGTGCTACACGGTGTACCTCTGTTTCAATTTCTGCGCATTTCTTCCTCGTGAGAAAAACACCGTATAAAAATAATTTTATTTGCTACATCAAAACAGTTTCAATTATTATTTTTAGACATTGAATATACGAAAAGAACTTCATACCATTTTTACTCTGGAATATTATAATTAGATTACGGGACTAAATTTGCGACAGCTACTTCTTGAAATAATTCTTGAAAGAAATCGCAAATTTTCGTCACGATCTTGGCTGTTTACCGCTATCTTACAGGCACAGAAAATCGATTACATCTGATCGAGTGTTTGTTGAAAATATCTAGATAGCTTTGAGCAAGACGCAATTAGCAAGCATTAGCTGGAAGTGTTACACCTCCGGGAATATTGCGCGTTACTGAAAGGTTGCGGCGTCTAAAGGTGACCGACTCGTCAAAGTCCTCTCAGGGAAGAGGCAGGTTCGACAAAAGACAGGCGTTTAGTGTACGTACTGTGTAAATTAATCGCGTTTCCAGAGAGGAAAGTGTAAAGGAAGTGACTTCCGACAACTTTGCGGGGAAAATAATAATTTCCTCACTCCTAGTTTGGTAGAATATCGTTACAATCATATCTCATATTCGTTTTAGCTTAAACAGTGGCATTTTTAGAAGACGTGTCATTTAATATTAAACATGTTAAAACAAATATATGAAGTACTACCTGCAATTTTTAAGTCATTCAGGACACTTATACGCTGTTCACGGTAAAGTGAGCACTTTTGAGGTACTAGTTACTTTTTCTCTATCCGCCATTTTTCATACTTCCACCACTGTTTAAAATAAATATTACCATACAAGTAATGAACACGGTGTATTTCACCGGACTCGAAAGTTAACGCCTAAGACAACAATAAAAAATATTTATTAACTATTAATCCAAATTAGAGGGCTTCAAAAAGTGCTCACTTTATCGTGAATAGCCTATACTAACCTTTAAAGTTCCTCTGTGAAAGATTAAACAAATTGATTTAGTTACGGAAACAATTTACACAACTTAAAACAATCAGAATAAACGTGGAGTTACATGAACTGTAAGAAACATTTAATTCTGCGCGAACAGGCAACAGACCAGACCAGACCACCCATTGTATTGCCAGACTCTTAACGTATTATACTAACTAGCGTCATAGGTATTTTCCGGTTACGAATGAGCAGCGTAAGATATCAGATACACTTTAGCATACATGATAGATACGGAAGTCGCCGCACATGCAACAGATAAGAATTCCTGAGAGAAGCTGACAGGCGGAGCTAATTAACGCCACTCTCCTTATGCCTCTCTGAAACCAACAAGAGAGTGTTTACATGTGTAACAAACCGATATCTACAAACGGCACGCATATGTGTGGGTAAACCAACCCCAACAAGAAGTTACTGATAAGTAATTAGCCTATTTTCCTCCACATTGGTACAGATCAATTTTAGTGAAGTTCTTAATAACTTTGATGGTAATACGCGTTGCCGGCTCATTTACAGCAATATCATTAGAAATGAAACCACAGGAATTTGAAAGAATACCAAAACAATTGAAATACACGGGCGACTTACAGACAAACTCGCAAAATTAAGCTAGCTGCATTACGGAGGTAGGATTCAGACCATCAGCTTCGGATGCAATCAGTCTTGTGTTTTGAACGATGAACGGGTAACTAATCTGAAACATTTACACGGCCATTATTTTGAAAATAAGTGTCTGAGCCAACAAAAACCCATAAGTTTACATGTACTACCGTACGCTACGTGTGACAAAAGTTTGGTAGAAATCGGTTTATTGGTCCTCGAGATATGGCATAAAGCTTCCATTGTTCATGTGACGATCTTATTAAATGGAGACGACAAACATTTTATGTATTAGCACATTCTATGATTGTCATAGATACGATGTACAAAGTTAAATTTAAATATGTTTTATGGTTTCGTAATATAGCACACTAAGCTCAAATATTTGTATTGGCACAATCACAAAATAAGAGACTTACACACTTGATACAACAAACTAATATGGCCTACCACAGAACAAATTCTTCGCCAAATTTGAAAGAAATCGGTTGATTGTTTCCCGAGATACGGCATGAAAATTATATTATTTTATGCGGGACTATCTTACACAATAAAAGGAGAAGTGAGGCTTCAAATATCCAATTTTGATGGATAAAACTAAAATTGACAGGAAGAACAAAATATTTTATGTTACTGCGTCACTAACGAAATGTCCCAACCAACACAAGATTACACTGACTTGTCGTTGTTAAATGGCGGATGATAGCGAACAGCTATAACCTCGTAAAATGACACCACTGTATTTAAATTTTAAAGCACAGTTTGAAAACTAAATGTAGCTTAGACCAGCTCTCAAAACTTGCAGAGCAGTTGACGTGTGCCAATTATGCATATTATTTATAGAGCATGCAGTATTTCACGTAACGAAAGAAAACTGCAGTCTGCCGTTACGTTGCATTTAATTCTTATAATATGAAACTAAGCTTGTCGTGTCAAGATAGCAAAGTTGGTAGGACGCCGGGTTCCGTTAAGTAGATAATGTACCCCACTCACAGCTCGAGTTCAAATCCCCTCACTTCTCTCTTTCGTAGGTAACATTTTCTTTTTGTGACAAAATAATAGTAATTAATTATCTTTACATCGGAATATTTTTCAAAAGCAAATAAAATACAAGAAATTTTTTTAACACAAATGTTAACATTAGTTCAACAGAAAATTGGTTTTGCTGCAAACTAAACACCACCTTAATGTTAAATGTCAAAAAAGTAATTCATGTTACAGTATCCTTAATAGCTTAACATTATATTACGTTACGGGCTCACAGATGATAAAAAATTAATGTCGTAGTTAACATTAATACAGTTGGCACAACATTAGATCTTTTTTTTTTGTGCATCCTCTAGCTGCCAATGGTGTCTCTGTTGGAGACGAGTGTTTACACCCTAAAAGGAAAATGGAGTAGAGCGAGCACCCGAGCTGCGTGGTGGCCTCTTTCCGTGTCACAGAAATGGACTGCTTTTCTTGTCAATACGTCTGCAATAGATGAAGTGCATAGGACTTGAGGTTAGAACACTGTTCCGCAAGCAAGTGCTTTGAGATTTTTATATTCCTTCCCGAACCAATTTGTATAGTAATTTAATTAAATTGGAACTGGTTCAAGTATTTTATCCAAATAAATGTAATTATCTTTTGAAAATTAAGATTAGATAAACACACGTGTTTATCACTGTTGACTGTGTGACTTTGAGATGCGTAAGTTACTGGCGTTTTCTAGTTCAGTTTTGTGTACATGCGTGGAAAAGGAAAAATTGTTTACCACATATTTGGTATAATACTTACACCAGGTTTGCGAGAGATAACTGAAATTTAGGCAAATTTGTGAGAAGTCCGAGTTTGGAGACTGTATTCCCAGGACAGCTCACTGGCCAAGGACGACAATCTAACCATCTAACCGTCTGCCTATTTCCACTACTGAACCCGTTGCAGTACTTGGACTCAGAAGTCGTTTATTGAAATGTCCATGCCATCGTCGAATTATGGATTTTTCGCTTAAACTTGACAGTGCAGGTATCGTATTAAAGTTAATGGTTTGACAAATCTCAGTTATTTACTCACTTATGTAATATTGCTTTAACTACGATCTTTAATTTGCAAAGTGAAACTAGGGCTTAGGGCTTTCCTTTCACTTAACTCTAGTAATTACGTCAAATAAAATAAAGTAAAACAAAAATTTATTTAAAAACTTTATATGAAATATGGAACCATTACAAATATAATAAAATATGTGAGCAATAAAAAGACATTTCAAAATAGATACTTCACTGAATAAGAAAATTGTTATGATTTACGGGAACCGGAGGCCATAAGCAAAGCTGTTTCAAGTCAAACCAGAGCGAAACTTCGAACTTCACCAACTACTTAAACATTTTAATACATATACTTAGTTTTCTTTTCGAGGTACATTTTCCACACAGCATCGTAAGAGGGGGACCTCGAATGGAATACAAACCAACTGTACATACAGCTCTTTGAGTAAAAACAAGAAGTTTTGGGTCGGGGCGACTTTTGAATGGTAAAAACTTAATACGACTAGGAAACTTTCATTTTCTGACTACTTCCGAAGAACGTTCCTGCTCTTTATACAAGTGCACTAAACATCAGAGCAAACATTTGTTCTGCAGACTAGGACGAGATAATAATAAATTATTATTATGTTCCCTTTTTAGGAATGAAAAAAATAGTTATTTATCTTGGGAAGAAGGAAGGATTGTACGGAGCAACAAAAACTGTTTAAATTTACGACTACGCCTATTTTTCAAGTGTACGCAATTTCCCTTATAATATAGTGTAATATGAGTTCGGCATTTAAATTAGAAATAAAACAAAGTCTACGACGGAGGATTCGCGAGTATTTGCAAAGCCAAGGACCCTTGTTTTCGCCCAGATCTATATTGTCATTGCGATTTACAAGAATTTTTTAACATGAAAAACTTATTTGTATTACAGATTTATGATTGACACTGGAAAAGCAACATTGAAAATAATTAAATTTTGAATTTTAAAAAATTACCTGGATATATGAACATTGCGACTATATTCTACATAGCCTACATACCTTGCTTAACTTAACCTGAACTTCGACTAAATAGGACATATACGTTCGCAGCCGATCTAAGGTAGGGATTCACACACTTGAATTCGAACGTGGAGATCGTCGATACTAACACAGCCCCCGGGGGGGGGGGGGGGTGGTGACGAACAGAAGAAAGAAATTTGTGAGGACCTTGAAAGAAGTTACTTGCGAACATGAGTAAAGAAATGTCACATTCTGTTTGTCTACAAGACAGAAGTTGAATCAAAATTACCATAACTTGACGGAAAGGTACGATAAAGTTTAAAACAAACTCGTCAGGAACGACTGCCTTCTTTGAAGATATTCCTAGTACTATATTTAAGACCACAAATATCAACGGTTCAAAAGATAATAATGTTGGGAGTTCCTAAAGCAATAAATGTTCATAAACACTTAGAATGTGTTTGGACATAACTTACGGCAAATTTGTATCGGTTTTGTTTTGTCCCGTCATTAAAATGTATTATATATATATATACATTTATTTAAATTTGTTGTAGCTAACACCAGTTTTCCTGTCGTTTAGTGTGGCACTACATCAATGCCTGGGTACCGCGTTAAGTAGACCTATACATAAACATGAAATCTGTATCACTTAAGCTTAGTTGATGCAATACAAATTAACGTGATTTTGGTTGCAGAAACTACAATATATGTATTTTCTAAGTTTTGAAGTTGCATTACAAGTTTCTTTTAGAAGGGGAGCAAAAATGTTTAAATTTCAAATAGTCCAGCAGACATTACCTCATGTAAAGGAAGCATCGTAATCGAAACTTGCAAAAGTGTAAAAATTGATGTTTGCGAAATGAAGTTACTTTATTGAATTAATCAAGTGTACCCCACATTCGTTGCGAATTCAGCTGTGAAGGATTTTTTTTTGTGTTCGATTTTAAGACGTAGCTGTACTATTGTTATGGGCTGTCCACGGGTAAAGTGAGCGCTTTTGAGGGCCTGTATACTTTTGCCTTTCAGCCATTTCTTATCCTTTAACTACCTTTTTTTTAGTAAATATTACCATCTAAGTAATAAACACAGTGTATATAACTGCACCCGAAAGTCAACGTCTAAGGCTAAGTTAAAACATATGTATTGACTATTATTCCAAATGAGAAAGCTTTCAGAAGTGGTCACTTCACCGTGAACAGCCTAGAAGGCTAAGTTAAAACATATTTATTGACTATTATTCCAAATGAGAAAGCTTTCAGAAGTGGTCACTTCACCGTGAACAGCCTATAAGGCTAAGTTAAAACATATTTATTGACTATTATTCCAAATGAGAAAGCTTTCAGAAGTGGTCACTTCACCGTGAACAGCCTATAAGGCTAAGTTAAAACATTTTTACTGACTATTATTCCAAATGAGAAAGCTTTCAAAAGTGGTCACTTCACCGTGACCAGCCTATAAGGCTAAGTTAAAACATATTTATTGACTATTATTCCAAATGAGAAAGCTTTCAGAAGTGGTCACTTCACCGTGAACAGCCTATAAGGCTAAGTTAAAACATATTTATTGACTATTATTCCAAATGAGAAAGCTTTCAGAAGTGGTCACTTCACCGTGAACAGCCTATAAGGCTAAGTTAAAACATATTTATTGACTATTATTCCAAATGAGAAAGCTTTCAGAAGTGGTCACTTCACCGTGAACAGCCTAGAAGGCTAAGTTAAAACATATTTATTGACTATTATTCCAAATGAGAAAGCTTTCAGAAGTGGTCACTTCACCGTGAACAGCCTATAAGGCTAAGTTAAAACATATTTATTGACTATTATTCCAAATGAGAAAGCTTTCAGAAGTGGTCACTTCACCGTGAACAGCCTATAAGGCTAAGTTAAAACATATTTATTGACTATTATTCCAAATGAGAAAGCTTTCACAAGTGGTCACTTCACCGTGAACAGCCTAGAGTACTAGAATCGTTCCGTTGCTGCTGTTCGTTGTTTTAGTGTTTTGGAATACAACTGCGGAAAAAAACAGAAGAAAAATCACTTGGGACAGAATTAAACGATAAACTCTTCCTGCATGAAACCTACCACATTAAAATTATTTTAAGTGTGAAATGTGTAAGAAACATCATCTATAGCGAACGTGATAGCATTTAGCTTCTTTACTTCCCTTGCAATTTCCAAGAAATTGCTGTTATCTGCAACATTTTCTTTTGAATAAAGGCATACTACGGGCGATTAGCAATTAATGAAGTACTTTTCAAAGCGCTGCTTAGTTCACTTTCCTCTTTGATTTATTCCTTTGCCAAGTGTCTATATGAGGTTGTAAAAAACGTGAACGTGCTTCTGTAAAAAAAAAAAAAAAAACATTAAAATTGCAACTTCTCAGAAACCGTATTCGTTCTAGGACAAAATGGGCCAAATCTGTCTTTTTAGAAGTATTTGAGTAAGCAAAGAATAAATTCGCGCAATATAAACATAAACTTGCAACAATTTTGTTATTTTACAAATATAGAAATTGTTTATTAAATGAACAGGAAATGCACTAATATAAGGGCAATTTTAGGGTATTCGCAGAGTTGTTAAAGGTTGCAAGTGACTCATGCCACTTTCCGATATTTTAAACCATATGTTTTAATGGCATTAATATCCTAACTACCGTAGGCAAGAACGCTTAGTGTAGCACAAGCATTGTAATTTATGCAGAGGCTCCACAGCTCGTATATACGGAATTAGTTTCATTTCATGTCATTACATAGCGAGTTCCCGTACATTAACTATGTCCGTAATAATCCCCTTGGATAAACGGAAAGTTTTAACAGTGTACAGGATTTAAACTTTTCATTCCCACATTAATTTATGGTTTCCGGTGTTGAAAACAAAAAATATTTTGATCAGCTCTGTACAAAGAACTTGTCTCATTATTACTGCCATTAAGCTGATGGCTTTGTGTTTAGTGATAAGTGATATGAACCAATCACAACGCATGGTTTACTAATCAGTTGTTCCCAAGGAAGACATTGGGCACTGATCACCGCAATGTACAGCACCGCTCGAATATAATATTCATATGCAACGTGTTGACAATAGTCTACAATGGGCATGGAAGTGTTACAAGATTTGGGTAGTGGGGAAGGCTGTGATACTTTTTCTCGCACGGTGTTGTAGCTTGCTATGCAGCATTCACCGCAATGTACAGCACCGCTCGAATATAATATTCATATGCAACGTGTTGACAATAGTCTACAATGGGCATGGAAGTGTTACAAGATTTGGGTAGTGGGGAAGGCTGTGATACTTTTTCTCGCACGGTGTTGTAGCTTGCTATGCAGCATTCACCGCAATGTACAGCACCGCTCGAATATAATATTCATATGCAACGTGTTGACAATAGTCTACAATGGGCATGGAAGTGTTACAAGATTTGGGTAGTGGGGAAGGTTGTGGTACTTTTTCTCGCACGGTGTTGTAGCTTGCTATGCAGCATTCACCGCAATGTACAGCACCGCTCGAATATAATATTCATATGCAACGTGTTGACAATAGTCTACAATGGGCATGGAAGTGTTACAAGATTTGGGTAGTGGGGAAGGTTGTGGTACTTTTTCTCGCACGGTGTTTTAGCTTGCTATGCAGCATTCACCGCAATGTACAGCACCGCTCGAATATAATATTCATATGCAACGTGTTGACAATAGTCTACAATGGGCATGGAAGTGTTACAAGATTTGGGTAGTGGGGAAGGTTGTGGTACTTTTTCTCGCACGGTGTTGTAGCTTGCTATGCAGCATTCACCGCAATGTACAGCACCGCTCGAATATAATATTCATATGCAACGTGTTGACAATAGTCTACAATGGGCATGGAAGTGTTACAAGATTTGGGTAGTGGGGAAGGTTGTGGTACTTTTTCTCGCACGGTGTTTTAGCTTGCTATGCAGCATTCACCGCAATGTACAGCACCGCTCGAATATAATATTCATATGCAACGTGTTGACAATAGTCTACAATGGGCATGGAAGTGTTACAAGATTTGGGTAGTGGGGAAGGTTGTGGTACTTTTTCTCGCACGGTGTTGTAGCTTGCTATGCAGCATTCACGCAATTCTTGAATAGGTTTTTTTTATTTCAAAAGTTACCAACTACAGAATAGCCATGAAAGGATTCCGTAATATTGTGTGTGCCATTTATGTAACCACTGGCATATAATTTATTGTTTTATATCTTTTATTTCATTGTGCCAACTATTCCTGATAAAGATTTAATTACTTGCCCTGACTAGTTGCCAACATTACTGTGGCTCTAAATTCAGTTATTTGATGCCAACATGTATTGACGGTGGGGTGGAATATAACACAAATGCTGACTTAGATAGTTGCTCTGACCTGGCCACGACACTCGCGATGAACGTGGAAACTGGCACACGTCGCTGTGTTCTATTGCGAGGTAAACTGCTGCTCGTGTCTTCTGCCGGTGGCTGTGCTCGAAATGAAGCACCTGCTCTTCCGCTCTGAGAGGACCCCCTGCGGGACGGTTATGAAGTGGCGTGTTGAACTTCGTGGTAACGTCGACCTTATCGGGTTCTTCCCCCCCCCCCCCCCCCCAACCCTAACGCGCTCTGGGCGGATGACAAATTCCCACTTGAAAGGACTCGAATAGCGACGCTGGGGCAAGGACGGCTCACGAAGTGTAAACAACGCAGGCTTGTTTACTCGCTTGTGCTGTTTACACCCAGCGCCGCACGCCGCGCTTCACTCGACAAAGAGAGGAGACGTACTGTAGATTTCCTGTCAACCGTCTCGATTCTCCACCGCCTCCCAAAATACTGAAACCGCTTTAAATTGCTATGCACTCTGCCCCTTATATCGTGTAGACTTGGTCGCTTCCAAGTTTAATACTATAATAACCAATCAGTTTTCAAGGGCTAAAAATGAATATTTTGGGCTTATCTAGCGGTAAGTTAAGCCTACTTTAGTGTCGAAATACTATCGCAATAGTTATGTTCTAGCTCCACGTCTTAAAGTACCAAACAAAACACTGCTTTTTGTAGTTGTTTTAAAAGAAAAATGTACTTTTTCAAGAAAGTTTGTTAAATGCAATTTATTTATAGGTTTACAGTATTTCACTAGTAAACGAGAACACGCTCCCCACAGTTCATCGCATCACAATAAAATGAGTAAATTATTAGAGTACAAATATTGACGATTACATAATTGCAGTCAAATAACAATCTAATGATAATATGACTATTCTGTTTTCGCAATTAATATTTTTTTTTAAATTTAAGTTCAGCAAACAAATAGTTTTACTTGGGAAATAACTTCGAAATGTCTACAATATTTTACGCCATAGCTTATATCTGTTATGAATTCGCCATTAATTTTTGTATTGTCCCAGTTTCATGGCACTGCGGATAATAGGCAACATGCACATTTTTTGCTGGCACTTGTTTTCCAATAATTTATAGGCCTATGTTAAAAATGTATTTACAAAGAGTATCAAGGTTTAAAAATTAGTTTTGAAAAAGTTATGATCGAAGGGAAGTTTTGCGTTTGAAAGGCCCGCCAAAACGCGCCCCTCACTCTGTTACGTCACAAGTTAGGTACAACCTCGGCCGCCACGTTTATTTACTACGGCGGTGATGCGTATTTCCTTTGTTTAAAGTAACGTTAAGAGAAAATAAAGAGACAAATATCGAAATGGCGTATTGTACCGCAAAACATTTGATAAAATATTTCTTATTTGCAAAAAAACGAAACAAACAGGAAGACGTGGTTTAACGCAGTTAGGCGAGACATTCTGTCTATTGAATTAAAAAAGTAAATCCTTTTCTTACAGTTTTGAAGCGTTTACTTACAATTATTTGAATGAAACCTAAGTATATACTTCAAGCTAAGTGTTTACTTATACAAATAAGTAAACCCCTACGTTTTCCAGCAAGTACCTATTGGATAATACTGATTTCCGGTTGAATGAAAAGAAGAATTAACTGGGTGTACTAAGCAAACACTTGAACTATTTTAAGGTAGCTAAATAGCATACTTGTGGTTTTATATTGATTGGTATTTGAGACATGGCAAACTTAATACGTGTTAGGAACGTGAAAGTTACAAAGAAAGATGAAGTATAAGTCCGAGTAGAACGAAAGTTTTGTTGCAATATGAAAATGAATGTGTGGATTACCTGTATGATCATTTCTTAAATGGATCTGAAGAACAAGAGGAGGTGCTCTTAGTTCACGTCAAAGGATGGAAATATTCCTTCGTTTTCTGAACGACCCAGGATTCCAAACAGGTATCGCAGAAGATTGTGGAGCTCACTACTCCACTGTATGCAGAACTGTGCATGGTGTAGCAGACTGCATTGTGGAAAAAGCACACCGTTGGGCAAGGTTTCCGTAAGATTTAAATGCCATGCATGAAGCGAAAGAAAAACGGTCACAGAAATTCCAAATACCCACAGTTATTGGAGCTGTGGACTGTACTCACAAATTAAAAAAAAAACGACAGTTTATGGAGATGAATACGTAAACAGGAAAGTATTTCCAAGTATAAATGTTGTATTTAATGTTAAGTGATTGCTTACACGGACAAGTAAAAACGTCCTTCAGTAACTTGCCACGAAAGAGCACGAAGATGTGTCCGCCCCGTTTTACCATTGAATGCAGTGAGTGCAGATAGTCAGTTCTCTGTCATCCGGTTGTTTGTAAGTTCACATGTCTTCAAGTGAGGAATTAAGTAAATAAGGTGGCCAATAATTAATTACGTTTCCTGATGCCTTTTTGGCGAATGTCCTCGTTTTCATCTACTCCCGTATTTTCGACACCTTCCGGAAATATGTCTCCTGGAAAGGTGAATTCGTAATTGTCTCTTAAATATTTGCTGATGTTGTGTAAAACAGCACAGCATATAATTATTTTGGGTATATTTTCCAAACGTACTCTTACTATGTTACCTAAAATCGGAAACCTCTGTTTCAGTTGGCCGAATACTCTTTGCAAAAGTCGCCATTAAATCTGGAAATGTTCACTATAATCCATTCACGGTTACTCCAGCCTTTTCTGAAGGCCTGCTAATGTTCTATTTGCAGGAAATTCCTCCGCCTCGTGCCAACTAAGCTTAACCAAGCCCGGAGAATTACACCCGAGGACAATGTACCACATTTGTGCGCACTCAGTTGTAATGATATCTTGTAGAAGAACTGTTTCTCACTAGATGTTACTAACATACCTGTTTTCTCCGTGTTTTTTATTCAAATCATTTATCAATGAAGCATTAAAATTTATAGATAAGATATTAATAATATTTCAATTTAACAGGCAAAAGGTAACTTTTATGAACACAAGTATAAAATACTTGTGATACAGAGCGTATTTAGGAAATAACTAAACACATCATACATGGGGAGATTTTTCAAAGGTTTGATTCAAAAAGGCCGAAGAAACCGTGAATCGACTATACATCCCGTTGTAATATTATTAAGAATTCCCTTCAGAGGTAGTCATATATTTTTTTAACATTTCGCAAAAATAAGATTTACTGTAACTTAAACTACAACGACCTAGAAATTGCCAAACCCTTCAGTGCATGCTGTAGCGTTTAGAGTATAACTTAACATTTTCCTAAGTAACGTTTACATGACAGCTATAATAAACAGAAAGAGATTACTTCAACTAGTAAAACACCAGATTTTAACCAAAGCTGAAATAGTAAGCTCTGTTAACAATGAAAAAATAATAGCTACAGATGTCGAATTATTACAGAAGCTAACACTAAAAATGTGTAAAATTGAAACAAACTGTTTCGTTATAGAATACTACATCTACTAATACGCTTCTCTGTGATTGGAACTGGTATTGTGTTAACTATTCTCCTCACCACATTATGTATTATTTTCTCAACCACTGTGCGTGCATCAACTCTGTGCAACTACAGATGTCGAATTATTACAGAAGCTAACACTAAAAATGTGTAAAATTGAAACAAACTGTTTCGTTATAGAATACTACATCTACTAATACGCTTCTCTGTGATTGGAACTGGTATTGTGTTAACTATTCTCCTCACCACATTATGTATTATTTTCTCAACCACTGTGCATCAACTCTGTGCAACCAAAACTTCTCCAAATATTGACTCGCAGCACGACAGCGAACTGATTTCACAGGAAAGATGGAGGTAAAGATATTATTTGCAACCTACACCGAACTGTATGTGTTCACACTCGTGCACCGTTCTCGTTCAATAAAAGTATTCATTAAATATTCGTAAAGTTTTTGATTTTTTCCCTGTGTTTATTTTCAGACACAGTTCAAGTGAAAATTACTTTTCTACTAATCCATCATTATAAAGTTATTGTCTTTAATCATCAATATTTATACTTCTGTTAGCAAATATGGTCGTCCAGGATCGAGTGTAATGATGGTTTTTAACCACGCAGACTTTGTGTGTTTCACAAACATATGTATTTTCCCAAACTACTTTGACATAAATGTATTTTTTTTTTTAATAAAGGAAGTTCTAGTCTTTAAATGAACAAAGCGATCTGTAATCTAACTATATAGCATGTAATACTTCATCTAAAATAGATGCACGTAAAATAAATAAACATATGCAGTATAATAGTCAAAGGTACGGCTGAGATAAATTAATTAAATTATTTTATATTTCCACGAGATACATCCTTGTAGGCATAATTTAAAGAAATATTTTCTCGCTTAAAATTTTTGGAGCGCGTATTTTTTGCATAACGGCATGCCGAATCACAATTTCAGTGTTTATGTTATGTACCAATAATTAAAACTGTCTCACCGAAACGATGTTAGAAATACCTTGAAATACTTCAAGAAATATTTAAAATCACGCTAAGAAATGTTTTCACACATTAAAAAAATTGCTCAAAATAACGACATGTTTTAATTTTTTAAATTTGCAGCCGTCCAAGGTTTTTGGCAAAATACACTTCTCTAAGCATACCCTGAAATTAGTGACAACATGGCCTTTCGGACACCATTGTTATAAATATTTCTATTTGTTTTATTTGACACGCTGGAGCGCAAAAAGATGAGGTGCATTCAAAAGCTATGCTTGCAAGATGAATGGTACGTCGTACTGACATAACCAGCAGCCTTCAGTTCTATGACGTCACACAGTCGGTGCAAGTTAGCGACGTAGACGCCTGCAGTACCGCATCTAGCCGCGCTGATTGCAAATCGCCGGAGATGGTAAGCTGAATCGATACACATCGATTGTCGCTCGTCACTCTCAGGGGTGGGATGCACGTATGACGAGCCAGTTGAGTCGCCCCTCCCTCAGGATGTCTGAAGTATGTTATCGAGAAGCCGCCGACGTCGAACCGCTCTGCTCCGGTCAACGGCGCGGTCCTGGACGGTCGTCAACCGCGCCCACCTACTGCACGAGCTCCGTTGCAATGTGTACGAGCTCCGTTGCAATGTGTACGAGCTCCGTTGCAATGGCACGACTCCGTTGCAATGTGCACGAGCTCCGTTGCAATGTGTACGAGCTCCGTTGCAATGTGCACGAGCTCCGTTGCAATGTGTACGAGCTACGTTGCAATGTGCACGAGCTCCGTTGCAATGTGTACGACGTAACATTTTTTTTTTATTTTACGTAACTACTATACGTACGCCCAACGTGCTGAACAACGAAAAGAAAGCGCAATTCAGACTATTCCTGTCGATTACGATCGTGGCATCGCGCACACCTGAAACACAGTGGCGGCTGTTGACTTTTGAAACTGGGAGGGTTGTGGCGATCCTAACTCACATCATTACAAATTGAATTTTTTAAATAGGCACAGTGATAAATATTTTTCGTACGACAGGCTTACGTAAGTGTAGTTTGTGCAGCTAAATATAAAAATTTAGTGCGGTTGTTTGAAGAAAAACGTTATCATCAATCGATTTGCAATAGTCAACACACTGTGACCACTGGTTCAGATCTAATCACTAGCACAGGTATTTGTTTGTTTAAAGTTTGTTTAGCTTATATACCTTCCAACCAGTACCCATGTGGTATGGTACATTGCACGTGTCGATGAGAAACTAGATAATAATACTAATTATACTATACTAATCAAGATGATGACTTAAATATACAAAAACAAATATTTTTAAAACCCAATACTAACAGTACACTCAAAATGCATGTCAAATTTAAATTAGAGGATGAAAGTGGAATTTCTTAATTAATGTATTTGTAAACAAAATCCATTCGTCAACCTGTACGCGCTATCTAACTGGTAATGAATATTCACCTTATCAATTACTGAAAATTTCATGGCATTATTTAAATGCTGTGAACATGATGTATTTCGTTTTGTCTCCCAAATGTTTCAAATCTTTTACCCAATTGACAGTCCACGCAGGATCATTAGGTTTCACTAGCAAAAAAAAAAAAAAAAAAAAAAAAAAACTAAACAAAACAACGCATTTCTAACTTCACACCTTCATAGCTAGTCCGCGAAATTATATGAACTTAACGTTGCATTTTAGCATATACGAACTACTACTTTTACCATCCTGGCTTTGTTCTTTTATTATATATAACCGTGGCCTTTCTCGTCCAATTTTTATAAGCTCTAGTTTATTCCCGTAATTCAAAATATTTGCCGTAATAAGGTTTTAAATTATATTCTCACTGAATTATCCATTATTTACGTTTACATAGCACGACATGAACAACACTTTAACCTTGCTTCTGATCGATGCTCATGGCTCATCATTAACAACAAACTTGTTAAGACTTTTACACACGACTTTTAACAATATCTACGATTAAAAACTATTTGAAATAAATACACGCATTGTTAAGAAATGTGTTTGACAACTGCAAAAGAGCGGAGCGCGAAAGTGCGCCTACAAAACATTTCGTTTATAACTGTAGAACACATTCTGTTTACTGTGGAATTCGAAGTTTCAGTTTTGGTAGCCCTGTGAAAGATCCAGAAAACAGTTTTTGTGTTAGAGCAGGGGCGCGCCCAGCTCTCTCTGATTTATAGCCTGTGATTGGCTGAAAAATGGCGAGCCCTTGAAGTCTCTCCTCCCTCCTGTAGCTCCGCAATACCACTGTTATGGCCGTCTCTATCTACTCGTTCCACCCACTTCGGGACGAATAATCTGGAGACCCGCCACTTGACATTTCCAAAAACGTTTCCCTCGTGACAGGAGACTCGTCCATCTCAAAAACATTGGCTACCAAATAAACTCCGTATTCGTATACTGTATTATTTGCTGAGTAGTAGATAAGTTGAGGTCTGTGCTCTGAGATGCTATTAGGAGGGCTGCGGGGCGCAGCCCTCCCTTAGCAGCCGCCACTGCTGAAACATAATTTCAGAACACTCCAACATGGTTGAAAACTGCTTTTACTAAGCGCTGTCCCCATACTTATTATATGGAGTGAAGAGATTTGGGCGGTTCTTAACAGCGAGGTCTTGAGAGCCGATGAGGGTAATTGAGGTGAGTATGGAGCGGCGCCAGAATCCAAGGGCGGGGGAAGCGGGAGATCCCCGAGAAGACCCGTCGACCAACGGCATCGTCCGGCACGATTCCCACTTGCGAAAATCCGGTGACCCGGCCGGGAATTGAACCCGGTACGCCTAGGTGGGAGGCGAGCAGGTTAACCACTCAGCCACCGTGGCCCTTATAGACGAATTATATGCATACAGAAGTATTCGAGGTGCATTCATTGAACCCTGGTAAATAATTTTTACCAATAAAATGGTAGAGCCACCGCTTCACGTCCCTTAGATACACACATCACGACGAGAACTCTGCACTCCAGTTCATAGCCTTGCGCGTAGCTGCAATGGCGCACTAGATGCAAACTTGATGCGGACGTTGCACGCTTAATACAAACTTTGAACAAGTTAGCAATAATATTCATAACGAAAAGTCTATGAGATGTGTAGACATGTTTTTCTCTTTAATATGGGAACAAACCGTATGTTATAAAGTTTGATATGCTCGGAAAATGAAATTGTGTTTCATTAAGTATGCATACAACAAATTGTAAACTTAATGGTAAACGTTTGCCTTTCTTGCAAGTATTTTTACAACTCTGAGAATTAAATAACAAGAATAATCCTATCGTTACTCCCATCGCTCGTCAGCCATATTTCCGGAGGAAATGATGCATGCGATACATTAAATAACAAAAACTTCAACAGACTACCGCGCGAAAATACAACCAATTTCCACGAAAAGCAAAGATAACACATCACTCCAATTGCAATTGGCCAGCAAGAACACGTGATGCAGACTCGTGTATCACGCAAAAACTAGACATCGGCAAGTTTTTCCGTCACGTGAACGTTACGTGAAATGATCGTGGTAGGTCTCCTTGAAAAAACATTAGTCAAGATGCAGCCTGCTTACGTACACGTGTTACTCGTTACGTGCTACGTCAAACGTAAAGTCTTCGTAATCCGATCGTTAGGCCGGGTTTATCAACTACGCAAGAAACGGATTTATCAACAACGCAAAGGGGTTTGAACACAGTCGTGTAACGTAATTTACCACAATCCCAGAAGCAAAATACTAAGTTCAGCACGATAAATTTCAATAAACCTAATAAACAGTAAGTAGCAATACATAGAAATGTGAGCGGAATAAAAGTTATGTAGGCATATTTGTGTGCATGTTAACCGCTATCTTTTAAAGTTTGTATGACAAAAATGAGCAACACGAGTTACGTGCTTGAATTCAATGTGCCTTTTTCACTGGCTGTTCCTTCGTTTTAATATTTATTCCTACTGAGGCCATCCTTTTAGAGAAATGACCCAATACATATGAATAACAAAAGGATAATTACAATTAGTACAGCCCTTTACCTCGCAGTTGTAACAGTGTTAAACACAGTAGAATCTTTGAAAAGCTGTAAACAGTAAACAATACATCGACAGGTATAAAAGTAGACGTCACATTTCAATGTTTATTTTTAAGTGTAGCGAAAGTATACGAACATATGTACACACACAATGGAATGTAAACAATTATTTTGACAGATGCTACATGGCAGTCACATGGCAATGTTTGTTTACATTTGGCAGAAGGATACGAAACGGGTCTGCAAGTAGATATTTAGCAGGGCTCCGAGAAAGTTGCTTCCAATGGGAAAGGGCTCCGAGAAAGTGCTTCCAATGGGAATGGACTATAGTGGTCAGTATACTCGCCCTCCCGCCTTGGCGAAACGGGTTCGATTCCGGGCGGGGTACCTCCCGAATATTCACTTGTGGGAATCGTGCCGGACGATGGCACTGGTCGGCGGGTTTTCTCAGGGATCTCTCATTTCCCCCACACTTGCATTTCGTCGCTGCTCCATACTCACCTCGCTGCACCCTCGTAGGCTCTTAAGCTCTCGATGTTATGATGACTATGTACTGAAACGTTTACTTTGTAATCGTCGTTTGCGCACAAACGCGTATCTCGGCAAATAAAAGTTCTCGGAATAAGACTTTTTGCCTGGAAGGATAAAAAACTAATGTCGATATATAGTTCATTCTCGACTGGAACAGACTTTCTCGGAAACTTTCCTACTCCCATTTTTAAGCAATAGATTAAAAAATACGTTAAAACATTCAAACTATATTCTCTCTCCGTGCTAACTGTTTGTAGTAACGATGCGTGCAGCTGACGACTAAGGTGTACAAAAGTCTGTTCCAGTCGTGAACCGACTATAGCAATATTTTTACTTTTATCATATAAGTGTATTCTTGGGGAAAAAAATCCGTGAAAGTGTTCAAATATCGCATTTTTAAAGCTTGCTTGCTTGATCTGTATAATTTCATCGCGTGTAATAAAACCCGCAAGTTACAGATCTAATTTGCACAGTACAGCGCTAGGACGGAAATACTGCACGCCTCGCGCGTAGGGGCGATGAGGTGGTCGGAGTGCGTGTTAGTGTCGCCCTTATCGCGTCTAAGGTCAAGACGCGCAGCTATATAGTTCCTTCAAGAGCCGCCCAAATGTCTTCACTCAGGCCGGAGGTGACGTCATCCCGGAAGGCGCGACTGCCGGCAGGTGATTGCACGTACCCAGCCCGGCCTCGGAGCTGCAAGGTCGCGCCTCATTGGACGAGAGGCCGAGTAACGGCAGCCGGACGCAGGCAGGCCCTGGAGCGCGGTGAAACGGGACGTCGACTCGGGCCAGGTTTAGCAGGCGCCGACCGAGCCAGTGTCGTGCCAGCACACGGCTCCGACAGCCAGAGAACAACACAGGCTACACTCAGAGAGAGGCCAACTAAATACGTCGTTGAGCAAACGAAACTTGAAAAGCAACCAAATTACTTTTATTCACCTAACAACATTCATACTTCAATAAACAAAACCTCTGCGTTGGGCCAAAAGAAACTATACTGTCAACAAAATATTTTGTTGAATCAACTGTAGGCGTATAGGCCTATACCATTTTTTTTTTTTTTTTTTTGGCCATTCATTTGAATGCCTTCGTTCGAAAATAAAGCTGGAGTGTTTGTTTGAATTTTTTTTTTTGTGGCAACTGCGATAGTAACAGTGTTTGTCAGTGCGTTTATTGGCGCTTAACATCTTCTACAGGAAACTTAAACGTAAATACGTAAAATCTAAAATATATATTTGCGCACGATGTCCAGTAAATGAAATATAACTTATGTATTTAAAAAACATTACATTCTTTTCCTGTCGAGACTTTAGGCGAGGTTGCTACGACACTATGCTCGCGAGCAGATGATCTAGGTTCCAATCTAGGTCGGGCCTCAGACTTTTTATACTATCCAAAACTGTTTGAAGTACATAGAGCAAAAGAAAATCTTTGGTTTCACAAAACAAATCTTTGTTTGGGGCAACCAAAACAAGAATAACATAATTTTGTTGCGACAACGGAAAATTTCATCCCCCCCCCCTTTTTTTTTACAAATAATTAATTTCGTTGCGATAAACAAACTTCTTTGATTCAACAAATCCGTTTTCTCAGTGTATCTTCTTTTTTCTGCCGACAGCCATGATGCTACTGGTCAGCAGGTAACCATGTAGGAACGCCAACAGCCAATCAGATGTCTCGGTGACGGAACACTCGTCAACTGTCCCAGCAGTAGAAATAAATGGCGTCTGCTATGCCCCACGAGTATGTTGTCATGTCGTTAGCCATATATGTATTTTTTTTTTTTTCATGGTAGGGACACTGGTTTGTAAAAAAATCATTGTACGAACATTCAATTCAGGGGAAAATCATTGCACAGTTACCCATCCTTACTATCCTCGCATGCTTGGTAGGTAACAACGATGAAGTTTCTTGGTTAGGATTATCGTTTAGCTCCGCCACGATAGTTAGTCTGCAACTGCTGAGACTGTCCTACACTGGAAAAACTGTTCCGTGATGACCAAAAAAATTTGTTGGCGACACTAAATTCGTTTTTCAATATAGACATGACAACAGATCTTGTTGTGCCAAAAAAAAAAATTTTATTGTTCCAGTGTTTGGCGGAAACTACAAAATGACGTTTGTGGTCACCAATAAATTCGGCGAATTTGTAGGCAATAACGTGCTCGTTAGTCGCAGCGAGGATGTTACAATGATAGGAGCAACGCAGGCTAGTGAGGTTCACAGAGGTGATTTGCGGGTTGTGAACTTTCGTAGATAGGTATTGTCTAACAGCGATTAAACACTAAACCCTAAGTAATCATGAATGGGATTCGAACCATGGATCTCTCAGTCATGAGCTCGGCGTGTTGCCATTATGCGACCCTCGTCGTCGGCAAGTCCATAAAAGAAATCTAATCAGTGGCACACACGACAAGGCTTGCACACTTCAACTCGCGGAAAGTTATTTTACTGGAATCATTTGCGTGTAACATTTACTTAACTGGAATAAAGGAATGAAATAATCCGTTCACAAGTTCTTAAGAACATCCCTCATGAATTCGTTCGTAACCTGATGCAAAAAACAAAACACAGACAAATATGGCGTCGTGGCCAGACAAAAGGTGGCCATTTCGAATGCCAGAGCGCATGCGCAGAATATAACGGATGTAGTTTTGCAGTCGTAGCAAAATGTTCTACTGTGGATGACATGAATTAATTCTGTTGCTGCCAAAATAATTGCTTCGTGGAAGCCAATAAAGGTTTTTTAAATTTTAAAAATATGTTAGTGTTTATTAGTATATCTGACAAAAAAAAAATTACGGGCTTCTAAGAATACTGTTTTACAATCCTTAAGAACGCAGAAATGAAACAGCTGCTTACACCACGCACTAACTTATGCCGTATGCACCAGCAAAACGGCGTCACTGTAAAGCAGCGTATCGGAACTCAGCTTTCGCAAATCTGCGCCTGGTAAATTACAGTAATACTGCCAGCTGGCAGCCCGGACAATAGGGAATCTTCCGCACCACGCGGCAACCAGTCACAAATGGCGTTGTTCCACATCCAAAAAACATAGGTTAGGTTGTGTTAGGTCAGGTAAGGTTAGGTTACATAGGTTAAGTTAGGTTAGGCCAATGTGGTAAGGTAACCTAAAACAGTGGAGGTGGGCATTGGCAATTTCAGTCGCCTTTCAACACTTGAAATTATCGTCTTCTGCGCATGTTCCCAACATTCACCTACCCCAATCATACACAACTGTCATAGTCACGTGGTCAACAGCGTTGAAAGTATTTATTTCCAAATTTTTAAGCGACAAGCACTATTATGCGAGTAAGATACTTTTACCAATTTTCATTTAGTAAAACTGGATTACAAATTGGTTAGAGGAAGTGTACATACATCTCGAGGCATTTGTTTACAAATCAGTTTTCTAACGTAAAATCCAAATCATGGAGTTTTCGCTATACTTGTTGGCAAAAAAGCAGTTCAATGTTGGGACACGGAGATTGGTTGTGCGCAGCCAGCGAGATCGTTCTACCTCATCTTTAGTCTATGCACAAACAAATGAGCAAATGGGTGCACCCACAAGAAAGGAACCGCCACGCAAAAATATATGTTATCGGAAGATACCAGTGTTCTGTTGTCAACAATATTTCGTTTTCATAACACGGTCTGTAAATGAGGGTGGAAAATTCTAATACAGTAAAAAAAAAAAAAAAAAACCAGCCTCTGGGGATTCGAGTCAGTTTGGATCTGTCCTACAGTATGGGAGGACGTTGAACTACGGCAGCTTTTCATTTCTTTGGGTTCCAGCTGCGATTCCGGGAAGGGTGAAAGTCGCGAGCTCCAATCGCCAGTTCCCGCGACAACCATGCGCTTCACGCAACACCCCTCTTGGCGTAATCAGTGCGCGGAGGAAATGTGGGCTGGATGTTACATTGCGCACGCTACCTGCGCAATACTGTCGCCGGCAGGTATCTGTGCGCGGAGGAAATGTGGGCTGGATGTTACATTGCGCACGCTACCTGCGCAATACTGTCGCCGACAGGTATCAGTGCGCGGAGGAAATGTGGGCTGGATGTTACATTGCGCACGCTACCTGCGCAATACAGTCGCCGACAGGTATCAGTGCGCGGAGGAAATGTGGGCTGGATGTTACATTGCGCACGCTACCTGCGCAATACAGTCGCCGACAGGTATCAGTGCGCGGAGGAAATGTGGGCTGGATGTTACATTGCGCACGCTACCTGCGCAATACAGTCGCCGACAGGTATCAGTGCGCGGAGGAAATGTGGGCTGGATGTTACATTGCGCACGCTACCTGCGCAATACTGTCGCCGACAGGTATCAGTGCGCGGAGGAAATGTGGGCTGGATGTTACATTGCGCACGCTACCTGCGCAATACAGTCGCCGACAGGTATCAGTGCGCGGAGGAAATGTGGGCTGGATGTTACATTGCGCACGCTACCTGCGCAATACTGTCGCCGGCAGGTATCTGTGCGCCTGGACTTCCTAGTTTCGCGGTGTGTCCCCTTTCCCCTTTTAGCCCATTGTTTTTTCCTCTTCTTCCTACTTCAGAAAACTGCTCACAAATACCTGCCGGCCACAGTAGCCAGTTTTTCCTTGTCCCGAAACTAAACGACCATTTTTTTCAACATGCCTGTGGAAAAGCATCGAACTCTTGGTTAGCACACTAGTTGATTAAATTCCTGTTCTGAACGTTTTTCATCCATAAACTTGTTGCAATAGATTACTGGATGTGAAAGAATGAAATGACAAATTCTTCAATATTAGTCCCCAAGTGTTTGAGCCACAAAGATAAAGTTTTTTATTTATTTTTTCCAACGGCAGTGATGTCTTGTAACTAAATGCAGACCAACAAACAAACGTTACGCTCCTCTTAGTTCGCGTGGTTTTTGTATTATTTCTGGGAAATTGTGAAACAATGACCAACCGAAAACGTTGAATTTCCCTGACCCGTTGGCAGTCCGCTGCTTGATTTTAATCTATACATGAACGAGCATTTTCAAATTATGTAATTTGCACAATCGATACCGGCGTAAGAATGAAACATTTCCCATGCCGGATATTAAAAACTGGTGAATACCGGGAATTTTTTTTTTTTCCAGTGTGTTTTTCAACAACACCGACCAACTCCTGCAGATTATTCCATATGGAAGGGCAAAAAAAAACCAAAACTTATCCATTACTTTTCAGTTAAATTGATTACTAAGGGAATTACGCTACCCCAAAAAAATTGATCATAAAAGGCTTTTCGTTCAAAGTATAAAAAAAAATTAATTGCGACTAAGCAATAAATCAGAGAGTGGTATTTTCTGGAACGGAGAACTTACACCTCTCTAAACGCGGTTGGTAATATCATCTCACTTCCTGGTGAAAATGGGAGTTGCAATCTTTATTCCTGGATGAAACTGTGCGACCCTAACATGTGCCGCATTTTGTAACACATTCATTACTATGAACTATCACATGTAAATTAACAATAATGGTTGTATTCTGACAACACTCTTAATGTGAACAGCTTTCGATAAATCCATGCGTAACTCTTCAAACAGGCTACGTATCTGTTGTTGAACAGGCAGGCAACCTACAAAAAAACACAAGAGTAATTTCAAGTCATGATTTTGCGGGGGCACATAGGCCTAATTAAATATAATTTTAGGGGAAAAGCGTATAAAAACTTTTGGCGTGTATTTTAGTGAGGAATAACCTGCCGGAGTTTGTCGATGATGTTAAAAACACCCGGTATATACCAAAACATAAATAGGTACCCTCCATGTAGCACCAACTCGGTGAATCCATATTGTCAAGAATTTCTGTGTGTGTTCATAAAAAATGTCTTGTTGAAAAATTATAATATTTAAAAGCATACGTATCTACCTGGTAGGGAAAAAAAACGATGGCATCAACAATAATACTTCCATTAAATGAACATAAAAAAAAAAGCATTTAGGCCTGCATTTCACAACATTATCTCCCATTTTTATGGAAAGATAAAATTATCGACCTCTGCAAATAAATTTTATTTTAAAACTTCACGACGGAGAAAACAACAAATTGCCTGCTTCTTTGTATCTTTCTGGTATTTATCGCTGTCTCGCAAGATATATTTTCTCGTGTTTTATAGGCCCCTACTATTTCGTTCGCGGTCCCGCAAACTCATCGCGTATAAGTGGGGACTGTCTCTTAGGGGCCACCTAAATATCTTGTAAACCGAGTTTGAACTCGTGAACGAAGTCTGTGAGTCCCTCTTTCGTGAGGCGTTTGAGTGTGCGATGATTTTCTGAGCCCTGTGTGCGAGGCTAAAGATGCAAAGCACGTGTCCAGATACCGGCGGTGAGCGAAAATGTTTTGACTGATATGTATTTGCCCAAGAGCACATGAATTGTTGACAATATTTGTAAATTAAATTGTAAATACTACTTAAGTCGGTCGGTACTAAAGGAAAATCAAATAATAATGCGTGCTTATGAAATATTTAACAATTTGTTCTATATATTCTGCCGAAGCATTATTTTCTCTATTTGTGACGTGAAATTATAAAACTGATGCTTTAAAATTTTAAAAACTAACACAAAAACCTACAACAAACGGCAAAAACTAACACAAAAACCTACAACAAACGGCATTAATTGAACATACAAAAAGTAATAGGAAGCATGGGAAAAAAAAAGTAGTGAAAATTCTGTTATATTTACCCTCCTTTTTTATGGTTATATCAAAGTGTGATTGACAGTCTGGTGATTATAATAGCAGGGATATGACAGCAAGCTTTTAATACTATGATGTATGTTCAAATCCCGATTCAGAAATTATCCTTTTAATTTCTTATATTATACTTCTCGCAACTCTAACACAACGCAACTTATATTATTTGCCTCCAAAATACTTTATTAGCAGCACAAACCAAGAATATAAATTAGAAATTTTACAGATAGTTCCATGGAATTTGTTGAATGTTCATTCCTAGAAAAAAAAAACATAGCAGTAAACATAGAAATATGTATGATACTAGTTATGTTCCTAATTTCACCGAGATTTTTTGAACATTTTTTACTAGGTAGCCATTAAAAATAATACTTATGCTGCATGAAACTATGGCGAGACTATCGACTAAAACATAAACAGGGCTATAATCGTACTTGCATAATCCGTCGGTTTTTGAGATAAGTTCTCTAATTTACTGTATTATTTTCCACATCTCCATTTGCGTGAATCGAGAACAGCATGTCATCACTTTGAAATAATTATATCTGGCAGTGCGTTGTATCCGAAATATCGTAGCCATTAAGGCGTGCGCCATTTTTACAAGTACAAGGAGAAGTTATAGTCTATTTCATATAAGTGGTCTCAAATTTGACAGACAATGTGACCAACCTATCAAGTATGTAAACAGTAAATGCTCTCGCTCCTAGAGTATTGTATCAGCTGATTAATTGCTGCGGGATCCGTGTTGTTAGATTGGCTATTTTGATGACGGTTTTGGAAGAAAATAGTATTCGGAACTAAAAGTCGTAATTTAAAATCTTAATTATACCTACACCGTTTATGGCTTAAATTATGTTTCTAAAGCAATATTAGATTCTCTTGGATATTAGGAACGGGACTTTAAAAACATGTTCAGCATTTATGACAGAGTATGTCGACACATACGAACAGTAAACGTTTCCAGTCAATGGCTAGCCATGTTTATGTTTCCAGTTTCCAGCCCAGTGAAGGCAGTTAATCGGCACGTCGTTAAAACTGCTCGTTCCGCCATTTTCCTAACCGCCTTCCACAATGAAGTGACGCGAATATAATTTCCGTATACGAGTTTAAGTTTGTTTGTATCAGGAAACTTGCGGAGTGTTGATTTTACTGAATGATTTTGCAAATAAATTATTTAATGCTAGTGACGAACAAACGTGATTTTGGTTAAGTAAACTCGCAAGGATTGCCATAGAAAAACACGAGTTCAAGAGGTTACAACAGTAAGTTTGCGTGTTTTGTAAATGTATTTCTAAACCGTTAATATAATTATTGAAATGCACGTGGCCTGAAAAATGCCGCACTTTCCACACTTTTGTAGGGAGTGAATAATATTTGTTTGTCTACATCGTAAATTCGAGTGTAAGGTTAACTTCGGTCAAAGTGTGTGCGTGTATACATTGCTGCATCTGTACGAATACAAACAGCGACGTAATGTATCGCGTTTTGTATTTTCATTCAAGTTATAATTTTCGAAGTTAAATAATTTAAATGTTATTTCCATACGAGCAAAATTTTCCGCTGCTCCATCAAAACAATATGCAACTCAAAATGCCAACACACTCGTGCCGGAATCTCACAGACCCGACCAAAACGCAACCACGACATATTTCAATGTGACTACTTGAATTTACAGCACGACAGACACGATGCTCACGACATTTAACCTAACTATTTAGAAGGCGCTGATAGGCTACGTTAGTCTCAAAGGCGAACGAGAGGGAAATCGTAATACATAATGATGACAAATTGGTATCGCTAATGCATGCAACGGTAAAATTATTATTTTTAAGAGTTAGATACAGTAGTTTTCAATTAATTTTTCTTTTAAGCTGCGTATTTACCATTGTAGGGAAAGCTTGCAATACAATTTCATTTTGCAATGTTGTACATTCTGTGCATCGTGCCACACGACACGACGAAGAATATAAATCCTTTCTAATCCAAAATTGCTAGTCGGACGACAGAATCTGTCGGGCTTACGACAACCTATCTTATCTCTTTCATTGGCTGTTGGCCGTCGTGTCGTGCGCGTTGGGACAATGTGATTCCGGCATCGTAAGAACATCAAAATTAACCCGTCTCTCGAAAGACGATAAACTAAAGCCCCCCCCCCCTCCCAAACTGCTAACTTTTCCCTTTTTCCCTCGAAATAAATAAAGATGATACCCTAATTGAGCCCATATTTCATTGTTATGAACATTTCTCTGTGTTATTACTGATTGAAACTCAAACACTCTGGTTCTGGAGGGTTTCAAAATATAAAGCTTACTGGCCATACAAACATGTAAGACAACTTTTCGATATCAAGTAAATCAAACAAAATTCTTTCAAATAAAGCACCCAACGAAGGTGCTCCAACATCATAAAGAAGTGTCTCATGCATCAGCAGGAACTGCGACATTCCAAAATTTATCGCTAAGGAATATGAACTTTATGATGTCTTCAATCTTGGGTAGGTGGAGCATCTTTTTAATATGTAACTAACATGTTCGTTTGATATATTGCTGCTGTAGGTCACATCTGCTTCTCTAGAGCGCTTTGTAACATCTCTGAACTGAATTACAGTTTTTCATTAGGTACCCGAGAACAAGTGTAGGGCTGTATTCACAATTTTGAGGAGGGAGGTTGTGCCACTGAACATCAGTGTAAATATCAACACTGAGACAAAAATACATTTTTTATTCGTAGCATGACAATCTGAACACGTAGGTATTTGAGAAAAGTTATTTAAGTATTTTGTATGTAGACCTGCAATAATTAACATTTGAGTTACTAAATGAGAGTTATTAAAATTACTGAAATTAAGTAACATTTGCTTAAATATTATTTTGGCTACCTACATACTTTAACATCCTGAGACTAATAACCACCATAAAAGTATCAGGCTGTACAGAGTTTGTTGTTATATCATACCACAAAGCTGTATTATGTTCTTTTAATGCAATAGTATGTATAGCCTGTTTGTAAGAATGTATACTGTCTTTGAAAAGAAGTTGTTGGAGGGGGAGGGGCAGTATTTCGTTATCTGTGCATTTCTGGGGGGGGGGGGGCATCTTGGTATTTGATGTTCGTGGAAACCATGCAAATTTCTTATGTTTACAAGAACTTTCCTCAGGAAGTGTGACAAGATTAGGTATCATTAATATATTTCGAGAATATTAAAAAACATTAATTTGACAGTCAAAATACAATTTCATTTTCGTTCATTCTAGTTACTAATTTCTTGCAAGGTAAAAAATGATCAATTTATAGACTTATTACATGGGCTGTTAAGTCATTTACATAAAATATTTATAAACTAAAAAAAAAAAGGGATTTTTGCCAACCTACAACTGTTTGAACAGCCCTTCACAGTTTCTAAAAGTCATTTGGGAGGAGGCACATGCAGTTTGTTTACAAAAACGGGCAGTTATATGTTATTTGTTTACAGATACTGGCAGTCACGTGGTGTTTGTTTGCAGTCACCTTCAATGACAGTTCAGCTGTGGCGGTAGGATACATAGCCAACCAGATGCCATTGGCACAATTTTCCTTGAACTGTCAAATTTGAGACCACTTAATATGAAATGGACTATAACGGGATGCGAGTGGTCCAGCGCAGGTCAAGGCCTCTCGTAACGTCGGGAGTGCTCGCAACTGTACCAACATGAAAACAATTCGCTAGTTGTTTAAGAATCTCGCTTTCCTGCCAAAAAAAAAAGATGCGTAACGAATGTGCGCACATCTGCATCGCAAAAGTGATTTTGAATACAGGCTGATCGCGGTAAAGTGCGCGCTTGTGAAAGCCCTCTCATTTGCAATAATATTCAATAAATATATTTTATTTTAGCCTTAGGCGTTAACATCCGAGTGTAATGGAATATACACACTGTATTTATTACCTAAATGGCAATGTTTATTTCAAAAAGGTGGTAATACCATTTAACTTAGACTAAGTTAAATTCGGAATAATGTTTACTTCGATAAATACTTTGAAATGTTATTAATAAAGTGTGACGTAATTATGTTGTACTCCAGCTAAACCAAATGTTACTTTTTATAGTCGTAAAACCAAATATAAACGAACGTCACATCATTATTACAAGCGTGGAATTTTACAGTTCTTTTGGCAAATCTTCAGCAAACGATGGGGACGTATACATAACAAGGAAAATCGGTAGATTATATTACAACTTCAGCCTCTGATATCAACTAGACATTCGAGCGGTCGAAGAAGAACGCGATGAAAGATGTTGGTCGAGAATGCTTCGTATAATGTCGAGAAACACGTGGCGTTTGATTTTTTTTTTTTTTTTGAGGAGATACAAGGAAGCACCTTCACACTAAGAAACACCCACAAAGTGGATACAAACGAAATGAGCAGAAGTTTTTAAGTTAACAATTTGGCTATCAAGCAGTTTGCCAGGGCCATCAAATACACTCTCGCGAGCATAAAGTTTGCAGCAAAAAATTTGAGTACTGTGTGTGGTCGCGTTTTTGTATGGAATTTTCTTGATATCTTAGCATGAAAGTTTACGTGGATGATCTCGTATGAAATTCGTCCAGCTTCAAGTAAACGCAGCTGTAGCGGCGGTTCTTTAGCGTGATTTCTACATTCCCATTCTACAAAAAAAAAGTTGCATTTTCCTCATCTTACAATTCGGTGATACACTCCTTTAACGGTTATTGCCAATTTTTTTGAAGCCCTGCTAGAGTTCTATTTCGAGGATATTCCTCCGCCTCAAACAAACAAAGCTTAGAAAATTACACCAGAGGACCAGTGCACCGCATTCGTGCGCTTTTGGTGTATAGGCCATTCCCTGTAAAGTGAGAACTTTCGAAAACCCTCTCATTTGGAATAATAGTAAAAAAAAGATTTATCTTATTTTATACTAGACGTGAATTTCCGAGTGCGGTGGAATCTACACGCTCTGTTTATTACTTACATGGCTATGTCTATTTTAAAAGTTGGTCAAAGGATAAGAAATGGCTGAAATAAAAAAGTAGCTATGGCCTCAAAAGTGCTCACTTTATTGTGAACGGCCTATAATAATATTTGGAATGAGCTCTATAGGCATTACCAACACACATATTTTCACTGTCTTTATTCATATTAGTTATATTAGAAATATATTTTAATTTATATAAAATTAAAGTTAAAGATAATTTAACCAAAAATATGTTAACCTCTTTTTATGTTAACACATGTATAAAATGATTATGATACATTACATTTTTAGGAAACAACCACACCTGTCATACATGGTGTGTTTTTTCAAAGGTTTGCTTCAAAAAGTACGAAGAACGCCGTGGATTGATTATATTTAACATCGACAAGGGCGAGTTTGCTCTACTCACAATGTTTGTTTCGGTGCAAATTGGCGAGGGAGTAGCAAACGATACCTTCATTGGGTATATTTAATTTACAGTTTTAAACGCTATTTCTCCAAATGCGGAAAAAGACACAATTTTAACGGTGTTATTATTTGTGCAAGTACCAACCTCGTTAAAGAGGTACGTTAGCATAGACCTACATTCAGTTTTCGATCCACTGCGGAAAAATATCCTCCTGAGGCAGGATATGCATGGGAGTGGAGAAAGCTTTCGATAAGTTGAGCCGGGAGCCCTGTCGCCAACTAATGACAGAAGACATTTTAGCAATCTGGAAGTATTACTGTCATTCTCACTTCCCAAAGTCAGCAGGCCTACGGGAGAGGATAAGGGGAATCCAGAAGTTGGTGACCAGAGACAGCCTTCTTTCAGAAATGTAAAACATTAACCATATATATATACATATATATAATTACATAAATATCAACGGCGATAAAACTCTGACAATGATTACGCGTGCTTAATCATCTGAGAAACCAAAAAAACCTTTCTTACAACTTTGGCAAAATTGAATTGTGAATATATAAAATACTGTAATTTCATGGGGTGCAGTGCCATATGCAGAATTTTGGGAATCGGGGAGGAGGGGGGGGGGTGTGGTGTTGCGTAGGCAGATTCTGAGTATGGTGTTTGCATGACACTAGTGAAAATAACTATAAACCCACTGCTGACCAAAGAAGGCTTTCGTAGCGGTTACCTGGTACGATGTACCATGTTAATGCTTAATGCTGGACTCTCAGCTCTGACAAAAACGTCATGGCACGTCAAAAACTGTAGCAACGACACGATAGAACTGTTTTCTGTGTGACTTCTTTAATTTAAGACCCCCGCCTACCTATGGCACTTTATGGCCATGTCTCAATTGGCCCAGAAAGCGCTCTCTCATACTCTCTGTCTCTCGAGGATGATGCCACAGAGAGCGCTCTCCGGTCCTTTCAATTAGTCGGAGAGAGCGCGAAAGAGCGAGAGCACAGAGAGAGCGTGACGTTGTATACTAGCTGGCGCTCTCTCGCAAGCGCCATATTTGTTTACATTTCTTCCGTGTTTGAATAAAGTTTATAGTAGCTATCTGGGCCAAAACCACGTTGCATTTTAACTGTAAGTGTATAATGTCAACTGTTTTAAAAAGCACAATATCATACGCTACACATTGTGTGTGTGTCTATATATATATATATAAGTTTCAGACTAAATCTCGTTTTTTTTGGCACTTTGCTGCAACATGATGGTAAAATATAAAACAAAAATAATTGTATTTTATACGCTAACGGTTGTTCTGGTAGATATTTAATCATTTGTGAATGATTTTGAACACACATAAATTACTTACAATATCCAAGATCGCAATTTTAACTAAACATGTTTTCCAGCATTTTGCCATCAACTGTCTGCATGACGTCAGAGAGAAACGAAAGAGTGTTTGCCTCAATTCCACAGAGCGAGAGCACGAGAGAGCGCGAAGGAGTGCTCTCGCCAGGTGGTGCGAAAGGGTGCTCTCTCTCTCTCTCGAGAGAGAGTATTCTTTCTATTGAGACACGGCCTAAAGGCGTTGCAGAATGTTTGAAATACTCGTTCTACGAAAAGAACACACACATATCTGACGAAGGCTGTCGAGACGTCACCCATATTAGAAACACCATTTCAGAGTAAGTTACTCCAAAATGGCTAAAAACGTACTTTTTAATGTACTGTATACCTAAATACGCGCTTCAGGTACATACAAAACAGCTCAGGGGCTCTGCATTTAACCTGACTACAAAATTTCCATTATTAAATTAATTGGTTCGCAGCTGAAAGTCCCATAGGCACACGCAGCGTGACGAGGACACTGCACACTAGTTCAGAGCCTTGTGCTGAGAGGCGATGGGGCACTTCGATGTGCGCGGCGGTGTCGCCCTTATCGCTTCCGAGCTTCTCGTGGCAGTGTTCGAAATTCCCCCTAGTTTTTTCCGTCATTTATTAATTTTCGGTTTTGTGGGTTTCAGTTCTAACGCTGTTGACTGCCACTTGTTTAGAAACGGAACAACACATCAGCGTTTTGGCTGGAAAATGCATTTTACGGGAATGCCACTTAATTGTTGAAAATAAATATGTATTTTCTATTCTTGAATCGTCGATATTTAGGTCTATTTAAAAATGTAAGTCGAGCAGTAATATTTCGCACTATATTACTGACAACTGTAAACAAATACCTTAAGCATAAATTATGGTAACAACTTATAGATCGGCCTATTTACTACAAACTTACTTAATTATGCATTTACACGTACATTTTATAGATTAAATACGTGACAACCGCAGATGACAACAAATAAGATGACAGCGATTTGTTATTTTCGTAAAGTTGAGCTACAATAAAAAAAAAAAAAAAAAAAAAAAAAAAGGAATTACAAAATACTTTTCACCTTTTTTGTAAACGAAATCGGATCATGTAACAAACCTGCCAATTCAAACACGGCAAATTTCACCTCTCACGGCGCTCATAGAATACATTTGTTTCCAACGCGTCAGACAGAAGAAAGTCTTGGAATGCATGACAATGTGTGCAGATATTACGCTGAAGTACGACAGGGTATGAATGTGATATTTACAAAGTTTTTAAGGTGGGTGTAATATGGATTTTCCTTTTAAGATGCAAATGTTTCACTGTAGGGAAGTTAGAAAAACTGTTTTGTGTTGGAAGGTTGTACGTAGGACACTTAATCCAGAATTGCTGGTTGTGCAATGTTTGTTGTGCTGACGTCAGGAGTACCTCGTGCTTGTCTGACTGTTCTGTTTGATTAAAATGCGCCGCACATACCGTATAGTATTTGTCGGAGCTGTGACGCCCGTCATAAATCATGTGACGATCTGCAAAACAGAGGCAGTCATCCATGTGGTATCCAGTTCCTCAGGTGAAAATAACCATAGACTAAAGATGAGGTAGACCAATCTCGCTGTCTGCGCACAGCCAATCTCCGTGTCCCGACATTGAACTGCTTTTCTGCCAACATATCTAGTGAAAATGGCATGGTTTGGATGTTAGGTTAGAATACTGATTTCTAAGCGGTACTTAGAGATGTTTTTATACTTCATCTAACCAATTTGTAATGCTGTTTGACTAAATTCAAATTGATAAAAGTATCTTATTAATATAAAGTGGCTTGCCTTTTAAAAATTAAGATATAAACAAACACTTGTTGGCCATGTGACTTTGACAGTTGTGTATGATTGGAGTAGGTGAAAGTTAGGTACATGCGCAAAAAACGAATAAGCGGTCTACCTCAACTTAGTCTATGACAATAACATGTGGATATCTGAAGCTGTGACAATGAAAGTGACAACAGTAACAATGGCTCTAATATAGATTTATAATTAATAAAAATGCAAATTATACTTTAACGAGCATGCCTGAAATACCACATAGATCATCAAGTTACAAAGGAATACAAAATAATATTTTACGAGCATTTCAGTGACAACATTGAATGCTGATCAGTATTTTCTGCAAGCTTAATCTAGTCTGCAATCAGTAGGTTTAAAATAAAAAGGTACATTTTCTATAAAAACGTTTTAAAATATCCCGTGATAAAGCTATATTTTGTGCAATGCAGTTACGTGTGGTTATTTCCCACTTTGCATTGTGTAGAGTTCAATATATTAACTAAACCACTACACGTGAGATTAGAATAAAATTTAATCTAATTCTTAAGGTACAAGGGAAAAGTCTCCTAACCTAAAAGAAGAAGAACAAGCTCTACTATGCGATTTAACAGCAGTGATCGCTTTAAAAAAAAATTAATTCTTATGTAGTTTTCTCTCCATGTTTCCACCAGACTGACCGAGTGCTCTCCACGAATTCAATCCAGTCATGACAAGACATTCCTCTCGTCCGCCATGTTGACATGGATACCGAAGCTGTGTTTTCAGTTGTGTGCACGGACGAGCGTGCTATATAGGCACAATAGCGTAATCAGGAACGCTTTTTTTTTTTTTTGCTTATTAGAGTGACATGTGCGTAACTAGTGCATAGCCTACATGTATTGAAATACACACGCGCGCATTAACAGAGCTCTTTATTTGTGGACTTTTTCTTTGCGTTGATATACTCGCATAATTTTGGAGGCCCGCTAAAATGAAAACATATCAAATAGGAAACTCCTGTTAAGATATTAGTACAAAGATTATCCACATTTCAAAAATAGCATTTAATTGTGTTTCTCGCGGTCTAGAGACATCTTAGATTGCCTTTTTTCCTTGCATCGTAAATACGAGCTCATAGGTGTGCCACTATATGATACAAAAATTACACGGTAAACATATGCATCTTAATTATTAATATGAATCGTGAGGGAATACTTAAACCAAGTCTTACTTACCGGAGCTCCACAGATGAAACAAAAGTATCCATGTGAACGTCCAAAACTTGTTGATATGCATCTTGAAAATATTTCTTCCTACTTTTGAAGGACACATCACTTGACAGACATTCATGTTATTTTCAAACGGGTCATGAGCATTCACTCACACATTAAAAAATATGAACAACGGAAGTGACTTTTGGAACACTCATTATCTTCCCTGTGCACATTCCACGGAAACTGCATTTATTGACGAACCGGATAGATTTTCTCTTCTGCCGCGCATTAAAGTCCCCATATCAGAAGTCGCTTTCAAAGCACAGCTCTCCGTCCTCGCTTGCGCCTTACAAACCTCCCGACACCGCATTCAATGCGTTAATCCCGTGGACGATGGCGTGGCGTTCCTGATGGCGTGGTCGCTCCGACAAGAGCTGTCGTTCGCCATACCGACGGATACGAACATACGACCGCGGCCGTGCGCAGCTGACTGGCCTGGCTTGGTTGCCTCCTTTCTGGCGCGGCGCATTTTTTTTTTTTTTTTCCTTCCTTCCTCCCGTGATTCATGCAAGAAAACCGGCGGAAAAGAAAGTGTCGCGGGGCCCGCCAGCCATTGGCCACTTCGGACCGCCTTGGCCAACCGCGAGCGCCGTTGCTTCCCACTCGGCCAATGACGCTCAGGGTCTCTGCGCCGATCTACCAGTCGGTGGCGGCAACAGCAGGTATTCTGCCTGGGCCTTCCAGCAAAGAGGTTCCGAAGGCAACATGAAACACTCGGCGCACGGGAAGGCGGCCCCCCCACGTAGTACGTTCCTTTGCGCGTGCAGCAAGGACGTTGAACGAATGATATAATCTGGAGAGGGCGGCACAACACGCCCCGTGGTGGAACCACCTCGCCACGCAGCAGGTGGAACAAAATGAAAAACACATCCTCATTTAGGACGTATGTGCTCCCACCTGTAGACTATCATCGTGCGGTCAAGGCCTACAGCACCACTGAAGGAAAATCTGCACGGAGACCATGGTAAATAACAAATATTTCATGTGCTGCGATGTGTTGTACATTTTTTTTTTAAGTTTGTGATTAAAATATTAAAAGAACGTTACGTAATTCTCAAAAAGCTATGAAAAATCAGTAATCCACCATTCCATCTTGAAATTCCAAATTATAAATCAAACTAAAATGTTTGTTTGAAACCATGAAAATTGGTTATCTCAAGATAAAAATCCACGGTCAAACGATCACTTCCAACACTGTAGTGTGAAACATTGGAACATTATTTTTTTATTTCATATGCTAATTCTTGCCCCTTGAAAACACCTTTGAAAGCTTTTAAATAAAATGTAAAAAGGAAAGTTCCTACGTAAGACACTCATTTCACACACGAAAAAAATATCAAATATTATTTGCTTAAGTAAACTTGAATGTGTACTTGGACGAAGGAAAGAAGTTCCTAAATAACCTTGTAAAAACTTGTACATTAATTGATAAAAATAATCATTAAGGCTTCGTCCCATCCGCCATGTTAAATTTCCGCGTTTTCAATTAAATAACTCGATATTTCTTGTTACTGCGCTTTTACATTTTACAAATGCCTTTAAATCTGTTCGCCAATTCTTCTCCTCAGATTGTCTGGTAATTATGAAACAGCAATAACCTGTAAATAAGTTTTGATTAATGTTATACTATTTACGCCATAATTAATTTACAAAAGTTCTAAATTTATCTTTATTTTTCAGTGCAATGTATTTGCTAGAGAGCTGTTGTAGTTAATGATTTTAAATAAGTGTAATTAAACAACTGAGAACTGACATAAGCTATAAACCAGTATTTCAACATGGTGTGCAGAGCAGAGCCTTTGCATTTTTACCCCAAAATCCTTGCTATGTTTACATAATTTTATAAAATTTTTGATACGGGGTAATAAATATATCACATCCTCCTCAACAATATTTACGCTTTATATCTAGCCTACTTTCCGAAGGAAAGAAAGACTTATGACATCCCTTTACTATCTGTGTATCATTGTGTGTGTATGTTGGTATTTATAGGTTGGCCTGTGTATTTGTGTGTCCCAGTTCAATTTTTTAGTAGTTATCGACCACGTCTGGCATTTCTTCCAAAATGGCGGTCATTTAAAATCTGGGCCGATATTACATATCTCTGACACAATTCAACTGGTTTAAACTAAATTTTGTATGCTGGTGGAACATCAAGTAAACATTAAATTTTGAGATGTATATTGTTGTTGGTCCGCTATTTTGGTAAATAGTAGGCTACCTAATGAAGAAGTAAACATTTCATATTGTATCTCGAAAACAATGAAACCAATTCTCACCCATCTTTGACAGGCAAGTAAAATTATGATAGCCCAAGTAAACGTAAGTGATTGATCATGATTAGGTACTTGTTTTCTAAATGGCGGCCATACAATTTTTTTAGGTTCATTTTGTATAACGGCCATACCATTTAAAAGATTTCGACCAAATTTTGTATACTGGAAGTATCTGCTACAGGAATCGCATTTAAAAACACATAACCTCTTTCGTGGACCATTCTGGAAGATGGCGTAATACTAATAAATAAAGTTATTAGGACATATTTCGGTATAAAAAAAACCGATTACTACCAAATTTTGCAAACAAGTAGTACTGATGCAAATTATATCAAGTGAAATGTTTTAAAGTATATCAAGTGATATGTTTTAAAGTATATCATACGCTTAAATCAAAATAGTGGCTATAGCTATAGCAATTTTAGTACAGAATGCTATATCGTCGAAATTATGTTATCAATTCCAACATAACTTTGTATGCTGGCAGTAGATCTTACAACTATCAACGGTTTCTGCAGGTAGCATCATTTTTCCTCTATGTTGTAAGATATCGCCATGCGAATAAATAAAGTTTTTATGACGTATCTCGGGAAACAATTGACAGATTCGTAACAAATTCGGCAAATAAATAGTTTTGCAGCAGGTGGTGTAAACTGGTGTGTTATAAGTAGGCGAGGCATTTATTTTCAAAATGGCGACTATATAAATAAATTTGCTAAATTTATTTTATCAACGAAACCAATTCCAAGTCAACTTTGTATGCTGGCAGTGCCAATTACAACCATAAAACATGTCTATGCAGAGCATCATTTCTCTGCCATTGAGTATGATCACCCCACATATTAAAAAATATTTTTCTCACATCTCGGGAAACAATCAACACATTGTTAAAAAATCTAGCGAAAATGTTACACGGTGGTAGGTCATATTAATATATGTATTTTTTAAGTATTACACACTTATTTTCAGAATGGTGGCTATAAAATCATGCTGTAAGCTATCTCTACGAAGCTATGTAATCTATTTTAACTTAACTTTGTATGTTGGCAGTATAGAGTCATCGAATGTGCCACTACATCACTTTTCATCCTCCATTTACGAAGATCGCCAAATGAAAGTTATGGGTGTTTTATGCCATATCTCTTGGAACAATCAACAGATACCCGTTACACTCGAATATTTAAACTAATTTGTACCAAAATTTTGCACACCATAAATGCTACAGAAATTCGTGTAGACTTTCATGTTTTTTATGGGTCAGACAACAGTGTTCAAAATGGCGGCGTCATAAATAATTTAGGTAAGATTGCCACATATATAGTCCATTCCCCATTGGAAGCAATTTTCTCGGAGCCCTGCTAAATATGTACTTGCAGGCCCGTTTCGTATCCTTCCGCCAAATATAAACAAACATTGCCATGTGACTGCCATGTAACATCTGTCAAAATCATTGTTTACATCCCATTGTGTGTACATATGTTCATATACTTTCGCTACACCAAAAATAAACATTGAAATGTGACTTCCACTTCCAAACCTGTCAAATGTGTTGTTTACTGTTTACAGCTTTTCAAAGAATTCTGTCATATTCCAAAAACCATTCCGTATAAATATTCACAATTTAGGCCTCTAACATTATTTAGGTCAGCTTTATGACGTTTTAAAAATGTCTGAATTGAAGACTGTTATTACCGTTATTTTCCATTAACATATATTTTTTTCCACGACGTAGCTCAATAAATGCATTGCACGTTAGTATTTTGCCGCGACTTAGCTCAATACATGTAATGCACGTTAGTATTTTGCCGCGACTGTGTTTAACACTGTTACAACTGCGAGGTAAAGGGCTGTACTAATTGTAATTATCATTTTGTTATTCATATGTATTGGGTCATTTCTCTAAAAGGATGGCCTCAGTAGGAATAAATATTAAAACGAAGGAACAGCCAGTGAAAAAGGCACAGTGAATTCAAGCACGTATCTCGTGTTGCTCATTTTTGTCATACAAACTTTAAAAGATAGCGGTGAACATGCACACAAATAAGCTTACGATAACTTTTATTCCGCTCATATTTCTATGTATTGCTACTTACTGTTTATTAGGTTTATTGAAATTTGTCGGGTTGGGCTTAGTAATTTTCTTCTGGGATTGTGACAAATTACGGTACACGACTGTGTTTCAAACCCTTTAGGCAACGGTACAACGTCGTGATAAATAAACAGTCATGGATGTAAATTAATAACTTCGTCATAAAATCAGTTCACATTTAAAACGTATAAATAGTGCTGATCAAATATTTGAAATCACTCACACACACACACAGGGCCAGTGTATCGACCACGATGCACAAAGGCACGCCATTTCACAGACGCAATGATAAACGAAACACATGTCACAGTATATTTATTACTGCCGTAGAAACACAGATTTATCACAACATCGTAACTTGTCTAGGTAGGTTAAAAAACACAACTTCTACAAACGTGATGTATTAATTTGAAGTATTTTTCGGAGTAAGAATAATTTACGTTTCCTTTGACAAAAAGCAACACGCCACGTCATGGCTCGCCACGTCTGCCAACTTCACTAGGTAACTGCCCCGCCATCATATCTAAATATATTAAAATACGTATTCAAACATTAAAATCTCTTTTCAGTTGTAAATTACAAATTCGAAAATCAATATTTTGCTGTAATGAGTATGAAATATGCTACAAATGAAAAGACGTATAATTCCCTTGATTACTAGCGAAGTGAAATTTCCCGAGTGTGAAAGAGACGAAGAAAGAAAAAGAGGGCGACAAGCCTCGCTAGCAGACAGACAGTTTTTCAATTGTTTTCTCGTTCGATAAAACACACCGTACCATTAAAGCCTACTCGCGATCTTTTCCGCTGATATTTTAAACTGTAAAAATGTGATATGTTGCCATCAGGGCTACTTAAATTTTTAAATATTTCGATAGGTACCATTTAATTTACAAATAGTATACTAAAAAACGAGGTTAAAATAATATTTTAACTGTGAACTATTTCTTACCGGTCGTTGCCGACACGTCACTGCACTAGCTGTTATTAATTCATATTTAAAAAAGAAATAAATATTACAAGTTAAAGGTGATATTAAGCTAAAGGTTCATTTATTCAATAATACAGTACTCTAAAGTTAACCACAGTGTTATATATTTGTGGAATACAGTTATTGAAAAAACGGGTGATATGTTTTGCCTACAGTGTTTTTTCAAAGGTTGATTTTCTTAAGTCGCTTCCAATCGGGAATTGACTTTATTAAACAATTTAACAAAATTCAACTAAATATTGTATGTAGACAGCGCCTATACATTAGAATCATCGTATATAAACTTATTTTTTTGGCAATTATGAACTATAGCATTAAATAAGCAAATAATTTTTTATGCCTTATCTCGGGAACAAACAATCGATTTCCCCCAAATTCTGCACACAATTAGCGCTACGGTAGGCCATGAAAACTTACCAGATTTTTTTAAGTGGCTCAGACACTTATTTTTAAAACAATGGTCGAGTAAATTTCAGGTTATTGAACTCTATCATTCAAAACATTAGACTGATTATACCCGAAGTTGATGTTTGGAAAGTTACCTCTGGAATGGAGTTGATTGCAAGATAGCTTAATTTTAAGTGTTTTTATGAATTTGAATCCGGGATAAGTCACTCGTGTATTTTAATTGTCTTGGTACTGTGCACACATTTCTGGTTTCATCTTTAATGATATTGCTGTCAATGAGACGTCAACGCCTACCTACCATCTAAGATTTAAGAACTTAACTTACATGTATTTACAACCATGTAGAGTCAAGTAGGCTCATTAGTCGCCAGTTGCTGCCTTCTTATTGTTGTTGCTGAGCTATCACTTGCTCTAATACGATTAGAAAGTATTTTATTAAAACTAAAGAAAAATATCTGCAAATGAATTGAAGTAGAATAACAATTAAGAGCGAAATTTAATTACATAACTGAAGCGGAAATTATTGCAGGAGAGTAGAGCTAAATCATTCAATGTGGAGTCAAATGAACTTTTTAAAATCACTTAGGTGTACTTAATTTATGGTTGTTCGATTTCTACTTTAACAGCTCCGATTTATTTAAACTCACAGAGACTGGGGAAAATGATCGTATTCACTGTCAGCAGAACAGATTTCACTGCGCTCTCTGTAACCTATGTCTGATGTGCTTGAGAAATTCCAGTTTTGGTCTCGTCTACATGTCCCAAGTTTCGGTGCCGTTTCATCTTGAGTGTCTGCTGCTGGAACACGAGATCGAAGGCACTCGCGAAAGAACTATTTTGATCTTCCACGCGTCACACGAACATGCAAGTATACGAAGCTAAGCGGCCACCAAAAGAACGCCAGTTTTGGTTCCCTCCTAACGTAAAACGTGACAATGAACACGAATGTGTGGCAACAGATGCATTTCAATCTTATTTTGCAGACATTCTTCACTCCCTTGCAGCCATGCTTACTCGTGCCAGTGTGCTACCTCGAGCAAAACCGACTAAAACGACAAAAAAAAATCGGCAGAATACGATAGACAAGTTTATTAATTCAATGTTGATAAACAAAAACGAAGGAAAAATTGAGATGACAGAGCGAAGTGCCTAACATGAAATGGACAAAGCAAATAATGAAAAGATCAAACAACACATGACGTAAAATGATCAAAACAGTGGATATCACTGTACCGTAATGACAAATAAAAGCATACAATATGGTCGCCGTAAGAGTATTAAAATAACTGTTTAGAAGACTAGTGGTGTAATTTAGATCGTTCTATGACAGGGTTCAGGAAACGGCTCGGGTTCCGACTACCACCATCTTGGATTTTCCCTTTTCTCCCCACAAAATGTCCGGTTTTCACTAAAAATGCCCCTTTTTCCTTAAACTTTCCCGTTTTCCCTTAAAAATTTCCTTTTTTCCTACCAATTTCCCACTTTCCCTTAAAACTGGTAGGAAGCCACTCATGCGCAAAACGAAGCCACACAAAAGCAATTTCGGCCCATTTATGTGGCTTCCTTAATGCTTCAAGACGAAACAATGAAGAATCTATAACATAAAATTATTTTAATAAATTATTACTTTTTATTTTTATAACTAAACAAATTAAAAACGTAAGTATTAAGTGTTATATATCACCGTACTCGTCGTTTCAAGACGCATACGATTGTGATGTCATACCACCATTCTGTATATTTTTCGTGCTCTATCATTCCATCATTCCACTTCGAATTCTCCTGCTCTTGCATCCCATGTAGGCATACACCATCTTGTTTTTTCACTTCCCACTCTGCCATTCTGGTCACGCGACCGCCATCTTGTATTCAGCCATTTTGGATTCCGCCATCTTGTTACCGGCATTTGTTCGATAAGACACATTCGCTCCAAAACTATTTTGTGCTTGCACTTCATGCTATATCAATCCATGTAGCCTCTCTTGCATTACAAGGGGTTTCTCCGAGTTCCCCCATTATTTTACTCTCGCCTTCATTCTCTTTCTCTCCTCTCATTCTTTCTATTCAATTCCTCTCACCTTTGTTCGATTAGTCGTTTAACACCAACCATCTTGTAAATTTACCACCAAAAATATTTCCAGTGATGCCATAATGGATTTAACCTCTGGCATTAATTCCACTAGCCAACATTCGGACTTCCTTTCCAGTCTGCTCCACCTCTTTCGCCTGAGTCTTTGTCAATGGGTCATGCAGGTTCGGACACATCCATCACAGTCCAGGTCACCACTAGCCTATCACAACTTGCATTTCACTCTGCACACTTGGCAATACAAGCCCATATCATATTTGTTTAAAAAAAAAATTAAAAGGAACCAGAATATTTATAAGGGAGTTTTATTAAATATTTAATTGTCGTATATGTGCTTTTAATGGGTATTGAAAGATTTTAATATCAACCAAATTGATTTTAATGTGCATCAGAAGATTTTAATAGTCAATTTACCATTATTCATAACATTAACCCCATTAAAAAAGCATGGAGTAATTATTTTAAAACAAAAATTCGACAAATAATATATTCAAATTTATATTGCAATGAAATATTCTCAAACACTATATTTTAAAAACAGAAATTGTCACACTATATATATATATACACACACATACACATTGATCGACCTTAAGAGCATCAGCTCGCTTTTTGTAAAATTATAATTGGGACTTGTGAGATTCGAACTCACATCACCCAGCCTTGTGACTAGATTTTTTGGCATTAATCGATGGCCCAAAACACACAAACTCTATTATTGTTATGCTATATGAATGAACCTATATTACCAAGTTGTTCAAACATTAGATACATGTCAGCCCATATGCCACTTGGTACAATTCCATACCATATTTATTTAAGAAAAATTGTAAAAGTAACCACGATGACTACAAGGGTGAATTTCCAAAAAAAAAAAAAAAAAAAAAAAGGCATAAAAGAGTTCTTAATGTGTATTGATAGTTTTTAATATCAACCAAAGTGATTTTTAATTGTGTATCAAAAGTTTTTAACGGCAACTTTATCATTTTTAAAAACACACACCATTAAAAAAGCATGGGTGTATTACTTTAAAACAGAAATTCTTAAAAAAAATATTCAAAATAATATTGTATTGAAATAATCTCTAACAATATTTTCAAAACAAAAACGCCATCCAATATATATATATATATATATATATATATATATATATATATATTATATATATATATATAATTATATCTTGGTCGTCCTTATGAACATCATAGGATCTACAACTACATAATAAAACTCAACATATAAGGAACAAAAAAATTATTTTACTGTACATAAATTACAAACATATTTCTATTGCTGCGGTTCATGTCCACCACATATAATATTATTAGCAAAAGTACACATGTCTTTGATATTTAATTTTGTATCACCAATGTAGCAAGTGTTTCATGCAGGTCGCACAGCTCCTGTAGAACAACATTCATCATAGTAGCTTACTCTTCTATCACACACTTTATGAAACATATTTCCGAATTGTACGGACACTTGGCAGGACTTCTTGGTGTTGACAGATACGGTGACTCCCACGTAATGCATACAGCACCATTGCTTGATGGTGGCGGTGTCCACGCTACCGAATATCCAGTGGGACGGTCTTCGAGTGTATGTAGTCGATCCGAAAACGTAAGCGATGTTCGAGGCAATGGTTCAAATGCTGAAGATGATATCATTGGTTACTCTGCTGCAAACCACTTGCCTAAGGAATTGAGTTAGCTCTGCATCAAAACTTCGTCTTTTAACAAACAAAAGAATGACGTGAAATAACTGCTCCAGCTATGTTGATACCTCTCCCCGAAGTGAAAATCAGTATAAAGGTCAAACTAGCTACTTGTCAATTATGTTTTTCATATGCTACCAGTCATCGTTGGATTCCGGTTGCCCCAACCATCAACAAAAAATGTATCAGAAAATTTCATGACCTTTATTTCTTCCGAGTAGAAGGCTCTACATATAGGCACGTTACCCATATATTGCAAATAATGTGTGCGAGGATAATGTCGTATGTAAACAACACTATAGAGTTCCGTAGACCAATACACTTCATATCCCTTGGTAAATACACACTTTTGTCTGCTTATACACACAACATTATTAATTTTAACATTTGGTTTGTGAGGATCCAAATCTTTTTCAAATTTATATACTGTTTTTAGCAGCATGTTTGTCTCTCACGTCCTTGGGACTAATACAGATCATTCAATGAATAGAGAAATTATAGTCAGCAACTAGTGTATGTATACATATATATGCAACATCCTTCAGCCAACACACATAAAAACAGAAATCTTAAACCTTCCACACCTTTCATTTAACATCATTACACCAGCATGCACACTTTTCACCTAGGGAATATAATCAGCACATACGCAGCTCAAGACAGTCTATGCTAGAAAGTGCCCAACCCTTGGCCATATATTCTACTTCATGACAAAGTTTCACTCACTTCCACTGTTAATCTAAGCTTCCTAACTGTAACCTGGCTGCTTACATAGGTACCACACAAGTCTATGTAACTCATTAACACCATCTGCTCTACCAACCAATACCAGACTAAATATACTCATCATTCATATTAGAAATCAAGCATTTCTCAGCCTAAGCCCACTAAAATATACCAAAATCGTAACATTAAGATGATTGTCCTTTCTATCAGACACCAGTAAAATATATACTGGAAAACATATTACCCAACATACCATCAATGTTAACTCGAGCATACCAAGCAAATTCTGTAGTCCAGACCAACTCACAAAGCAAACATTATTACAATCTGTCAAACCATCATTACTGACTGATGCCAGAAAAACCAATGTACCATCACCTATAACCAAAGAAAGACTCAATGATACTCCGCCACCCAATACACTAAGCATAATATCTATCATAACTCTAGCAACTATACAAACAGAAGACCAGCCCATAACCTAAACCCTATAACAAACAGCCATACGATCCACTGTAACTCTAGCATAAATCAATCATTTGTTCACACAGGCCTAACAAAGCAAACATACATCCCATACCAGTGACACAATCAAATTATTCTTCATACCATTTACCATGCATAATGAAACTTAGGAAATTCCCTCATAAACCATACCAGACTCATTTTTAACTCAAGCACACCTTAGCCTTATAGGACTGGTCGACACACACATATTGTCCACACCATTAGATACATACCAGCAATAATAAAACAGATATACTAGAAAACATATCAGGCAACATACCATACATGATAACACATGCACATAAAACCAATTTATAGACCACCCCAACCTGCAACAATAACAATCTCACCATCTGTAAAACATTCATTACTCACCAATACCAGACCAACAAACATACCTTCACATATAATCAAAGAAAAACACAATTCAACCACACCAAACAACACATCAATCGTACTATCCATCATAACTCAAGTTTACAGAAAATATAGAGTTCAGACCAACCAAAACACAATTATTCCTGCCATCTACCCTACCAACTAACACCAGACCAAATATACTCATACTATAACTCGAACGCACCTCAGCCTTCACTGACCATACCAAAAATTTACTTTCTGATCTACTGCCAAAAAATATATTAGTCACTATACTGCCATACAAAACATTTAACCAAGTCATACCAGACCACCCAACACTCCATCTCCTATAACCAAAGAAAAATTCAATACAGCCATGTCACCAAATACACCAAGCTCAGTATCCATCATAACAGAAGCATCTATTCAGATGAGACTAGGCCACAATCTAACACCCATTTCACAAAATCTATCAACCAAAACCACTTATACCTTTATACCATACCACCCATTATAAATCTAGCATACCTCATTCATTTGTCCACACAGGCCATATAAAGCAAACATTAGGTCCATACAAGTAACAAAATTAACTTATTCTCATATCATCCACCATGCTGACTGACACCAATCAAAATACACGGACCACCAATAAAAAACAATATTTAACTCAAGCACACTCGCCTGCACACACATAATGTCCATACCATTTATCATGTACTAACAATCACAAGATAGGTATACAGGAAAAAAAAATCACCCAACATACCATCCTTGATAACCCAAGCACACCCAACAAATTTATAGATCAGATCAGCAGTCATTACAGACTGATACCAGACAAAATCAACTTACCATCATCTATAACCAAAGAATAACTCACAATTCAACCATACCACCCCTACCATCTGTTCTTCCAACCATCATCAGATGAAATATATGAACTATTTAAACCAGAATTCAAGCATACCTCAGCCCATACTCACTAAAATCACATATCAAATATCGTAACTCCAAAATGCTTGTCATAGCATCAGACACCAGCCAAAATATCATTCGAGGCATTAATATAAATCACCCTATCAACCATCCATACCAATAAAAAATGCTTACCATCACTCCTCAGGCATACAAACACAAAATATGAGTAACCCTGCTGACCAGGAGTACTGGGTACTATAACAACCATTACCCAGAACAATTCAGTCATACCACACAGGTCAGATTGTATATACAACATAAGAACTACCCATTTCATACCACCACACACTATGCATTAAACCCTACCAACTATATCAAGCAAGGTAACATTTCTCCAGCATACATAACAACCATATCGATAACCTATTGGTATTGAATACCAAAACAGATTAGAATAACTTTCAAAAGGACATTTGCTTGCCTCAACCATGCATCGTAGAAAGATATACAATTCAGCATACCTACATAATATGTCATCAGGTTACCACAACAAGTAACCATACCAAACAAAACATAAAGAACCAAACAATATAATTCACTCTAACCCCAAGCATACCTCATTCATTCTGTTAACTATACAGACCATATCAACCACCATATCTCAAACTTACTAATCAATCATAACAGTCAACTTGATTGACCGCCATTTCGACTTATTTAATTTCACCAGTTACATATATAAACAATCCATACCAGCAGCCGAACTAATCGAAATATTCCAATCATAACCTCTATCCTTGTTATCATAAGATCAATTATTTAAGCATCTATGTCTTCCATACAGTCATAATCCCGAGATGCCAACCAATGCTACTAAACAACCATGCCAGCTAAGCATTCTCCCCTCTCATAATAACTTATCATACCATTCTGCCCATAGAAACTAATCACACAATCAAACAATTTTCCCCCACACACCATCGAAGCTACACTTTTAGCATACTGCCAAAACAACCGAACGTATGATCGATTCACACCAATCAACATAATGACTCTACTAAACATACTAGAAACTAACTGTACAACTAAGTCATATCGATAGGTTATGCCATCAAGATGTACCAGCCTAAAAAATCAATCCATACAGGCAGCCTACACCAGCAGACGATACAATCATGTTACTCTATTCATTTCCATTATTCCAAGATACCATACCAACCCAAAAAACACACTAGTCAGTTATGTTACCAAAATATTTGATCGAAACAAGTTACCTATGGCATAAATGCAGAGAGGTCATTCAATACAATCATTCTAAAACACCTCTACCAATGATGAGCCTACATAAAATTCATATTATCAAAATGACCAACATAATATTAAAGCCATACATTTAGACTGTCTATACTACATAATCCCACCTATCATCACACTTCCCGCCCTCTGGTTTTAGAGCCGGGGGCATGACACAGTCAAAGACAAACCAGTTCCATAAAAAAAACTCCCTCATACAATCAACCCAAACTACTACATTTCCTAATGACACATTTCAGACATCGCTACTGCCGTACTGACAGGCCATACAGTCAAGACACACCACCAAACCAGTCAACCAATGAATATACCGAGTTTAATTATATACAATTGTTTAAAAAACAAGAGAGATCGCACTCACATCTCTAGCAAATCTCTCGTGTAGATATGTGAATGAGTGACTCGGACGGTGTGTTACCCTGGTGCCTGCCTCGACTCTCAACTAGTGTATCTACCATTCCTTCGATTCATGGAGACCTGCACGATGCCTACACCATCGGTCGACCACCCATCTACTTTTCAGATTCACATGTTGATAGTTAGTTCATCCCACAGGTTTGGTGTATTCCACCGCTGGTGCAATGAGCGTTGGCTGTAAACAGAAATTGACAGTTTCATTATGATATGTTCGTAAGGAAAGCATTTGCTATTCTATCATAGTAGTCTTGACGGTTTTTGATTAGCGTGTGTAATATGTGTTGGTTGGAAAGTGCTTATAAATAGTTTTCCTTCAATTTGATTTCAAGGATATATAGCAGTGATGACCTTGTCGCTCCGACTGCTTCTCGACTTTGTCATAGTACTTTTATTTTGTGTAATGAGATGTACGTTGCTCAATGCTTACACATTTTGTGTTGTTTGGTAGTATAATTTCTGTGTGTCTGTACTGTAACCACACTCGGTTGGAGGCTGCATGTGGGAAAATTGTTTGCTATTCTGATGCGCTTACCAAGGCTACCACATCAGTTTTCCGATGTCTGGTCTTGTATAGGAAAGACTGATGTGATGTACAGTGCTTGTTGCACGCAACATGCGTGTTTGGTAGGTGTTTACAGCAGAGTCCTTGTCTCTTACATGGCCACTGGTTTAAATGTATACATTTGCAAGACTGTGCAATGCATGTCTATAAATTATCACCACTGGTAAATAGTGTACTCTAAGTGCTATACTATACAATGTTTTTGTAAGTTTGGTGCTGGTGATCATAAGCTCATTTGCTGCCATTAACGGGCATTCCACCTTTTTGTACTGGGGTTCACACCACAATAGCAACACTGATACGAAACGTCATGCATCTGCATTGTGTATGTCGGCTTTTGGTCATGTGCGTCGACACGAGTGCTCCTAGTCAACATCATTGCTAATGTAATTATTGTTGGCATCCCCCCACTGGCAAGGATAACGAAGGTGGTCGAAGACCTTTTGCGACTCTTCCAGATTATGGTTGTGCACTTTAGCAGAGGACTGTAGAAATGAAGATGGCGATAGCATATGTGTGTGTATGTATGTATTGCTCAAACAACCATCAGTATGTAGTTGAGTTCAAGACTTGACACTATACATACATATTAAATTCCCTTTCAGACTTAGACAAAATCTGGTAATTTTTTCTAGTGATGGAGGTGGGCATAATATTAGCCTGGGATTCGTTGGATGAATAACATAGACATACTTTATACATTTTACTTTTATTTTACAGACATGACATAAGGCCACATACTAATATGTGATGCATGTTCAACTTATTCTTTATTCGAGCAAACCATTAGTGGTGATTGTTTTTTTGCAGAACACTTATTGCTGTGAGTATTCCAGGCATTCTTATTTGCATATACCACACAGCAGTTAACACATGGGTACGGCTAGCAGACGGTGGTAAATGGACAATTACACTCATCATGACATCTGGTAACGGCATTCTTAGTGAATATCGTGCTAAAGTATTTGCACTCACTTTCCAATGTGCGAACATATCCTTTGCACTTCTCTATATGTCTATACAGGTTATCGCCTCGGGTGACCACAGCATCGCAGTTATAACAGTGGAATACATTTTATGATGGGCTGAACAAGCAATATCCAATTTCATGATGGTGTGCATGGCTACTTTTACCGAAAGTATTTCCACAATAGTAACACTGATACCTTAAAGCTTGCAGCGACTCTTCGGGGCTCCTTGCTATTGACGATGCTGACAGAGTTATAGATGATAAATCTTCAACTATTGATTCAATTTTCGTATTGCAGCAGAGTAAACGATCTCTGACATAACATTAATAATGTAATGTTTGCAGCAACTCTTCAGGACCTATTACTGTTGTTTGTGCTGATGGTGTTACAGATTGTAAGTCTTCAATGATTGATTCCATTTTCGTATTGTAGCAGAGTGCACAGTTATAACTGTATGCTTTCCACCACCATGCTTGCCAGCTTACTGACATCTGTGTTACACAATGTTGGCATAAATACTGTTCATACATCATGCTAGTTTGCATTTCCAATCTCTGTAGATGGCTGCTTGTTGCAAACATCAGCATGGTTTCCGGACTGAAATATGTTACCTTATCTAATCGATCGCTGTCTAGCCTGCGAGGTTTGCCTCACATCTTCTTTACACTTGTTTATCTTACATGCCCAACTTAAGTCTTCATTCATGCAATTCCTTCAGTATACATTTATTGGATGATTATTCGCATATACCATACTGCAGTTAATGCATAGTTAGGTCTTGTAGACAGTGGCAAATGGGTGGTTCCTATCTCGCATGACATTTGGCATTGGTGCAGTTGGTGATATTACCTTTACACATCTTGTTATGTACATACAGATTATCACTGCATGTAAACATAATGGAACGGCTAGTATGCATGACTGAATATGCAATGGCACCTTTCATGTCGGCGTGCATTACAACTTCGACTAAAAGTATTACCACAATAACAACATTCATACCGTAGTGCTTGTAGCGACTCTTTAGAAACACTTGCTGTCGCCGATTCTGTCGGTGTTATGGTAAGTCTTCAACCATTAATGTCATCTTTAGCAGAGTGCATGGTCATAGTAGATGATTCCACTCGTGACGATCTGTATTCCGCCATGGTCATTGGCCAAATTTCATGTGTTCTTACTTGATGTAAGCTTATATACTGTTGTCACAGCAGAACATCTGGTTTATGTTATCCATTTCAACGATCTCACTATATGTCTGCAGAGTATGAATAAATGGAAATGCAATATGCATGACGCAGTGTTATATGAGGGATAATCAAACTGTTCATTATCTTACCTGGGAATGCATCCAACAAACAACCATTCGTCTTTTACACTTATAAATCTTTCAATGTTGGATAACCCTTTTTCATATTTCTCTAGTGAACCCATATTATTTCATGTCATGCGTACATCGGAAGGAATTATTTAGGTAAGTAGTTATGCTCTGTCGAGTATTACAAGTGATTGAAACTTTCCATATGTCACTTTAGCAGATAAACATTATTTGCCTACTAGAATAAAATCTAATCATTTTCACTATACCTTCGAAATAAGAGAAAGATGTTTTGAATTATTTGTAAGAAAACACACATGCTGCTTTCATATGTCTAAACATGATGTATCTAATTCTCATGTCACTCAAACTCAGTAAGAGACAGAGAACTACCTACACTGCTGTTACAAGGAATTAAAGTTTAAATTCAACATCTTAGACTACTTGACAACCTTTCAAGAGCAGAAAAATATTGTATAGTGAAAAGTCTTAACCTTATCCTTGAATGATGTCATAGGATCTTCAACTTAATTACAGTGTGTTCGAAATCCTCCATTCAAGACAAAACGAAACATAATATTTTACCAAAATTTAAAATGTTCAGTAAAAGTCATAATACCTTCGCAATTGGGAGCACTCCGAATAAACCCAAGGATGTGTTCACCCAGTGAATAACACATTATATTTATAGATCTAACTTATATATGATTATGTATTTTCCTATCTTATAGATCATTATATATATACACCTATCATATATAAGTATATATTCAATATATATACATATACATATATACTCAATTCTCATAGATATTTATATATTCCTATGTGTTTTCTTCTGGGTGAACATGTCCTTGGGTCTCCTCAGTTTGCTCCTAATCACGAAAGTATTATCATTTTTCTGCGTATTAAAAATTTTGGCAAAACATTATGTTTCTTTTTGTCTTGAATGGAAGATTTTGAGCAGGTGGTAAGTAAGTTCAAGATCCTATGATATCATTCAAGGATAAGATTAAGAGTTTTCACTATACAATCATTTTCTGACCTTGTAAGGTTGTTGAGAAGTCTATGATTATGTATTTAAACTTAAGTTTCTTGTAACAGCAGTGTAGGTAGTTCTCTTTCTCTTACTGAGTTTGAGTGACATGAGAATTGGCTAAATCATATTTAGACATATGAAAGCAGCATGCATGTCTTGCTACAAATAATCCAAAAGTTATTTCTCTTATCACGAAGGTATAGTGAAAATGATTGTGTTTCTAGTAGTCAGATAATTTTTACCAGCTTAACTGACATATGGAAACCTTCAATCACTTGTAGTACTCGATACAGCATACCTACATATATAAAGTATTCCTTCCGATGTATCCATGACATGGAATAACATGGGTTTACTAGATAAATAAGAAAAAGGGTGTATCCAACCTTGAAATATGTATAAGTGTAAAGACAAATGATTGTTTGATGGATGCATTCGAAGGTTAGACAATGAATGGGTTGATTACCCTTCGTATAATACTGCATCACCCATATTGCTTTTCTACATATTCATTCTCAGCAGACCTATAGTGAGATAGTTGAAATGGATAACATGTACTAATTTTTCAGCTGTGAAAACAGTAAATAAGCTTGCATCACGTAAGAACATACGTAATATGGCCAATGACCATGGCGGAAGACAGATTATCAAGAGTGTAATCATATACTATTATCACGTACTCTGCTAAAGATGGCGTTAATGGTTGAAGACTTACCATAACATCCGACAGAATCGGCGACAGTTAGTTACAGTGGACCTCTTGGTCATTTATTTTGTATTTGTACACCATGCTCTAAACTGTAGTGCCGCGGGCACTCCGCAAGCATTCTAGTTCACAGCGAGAACATTTTAGTGAAGAATTTTCGCAACTTATCAGGTTCTGCGGTGTCTGCAACAGGAAGCTGTATCCATTTTAGTACTGCCTGCGGTGATTTCAGCACTGTGTGACTATGATTGAAAACCATGTTTGACGGGAAATACGTCCTGTTTTTCACGATATTTTCGTCCCATGATTCCTGGAATAATGCTCTGAATCATGTGCTGTATCATGCACTATTATCCCGTCACATGATTTCAATACCACACTTTGGGGCCGTGTGCAAATTTCCAGTTCATTGTTTGACGCCCTAACCTTGCCCTATCAATGGTTGGCAAATTTTCTCGCCATGACTTCTCATTGGTGAGAGACTGCTCATTCGCGACTTCCTGGTATAGGGAGACTTCTTCCCACTACACTCATATTGCTTTATTATGTCATGCATGGCCTGAAGAAGGGAGACTTCAGCAGAGGACACCAGAGACTGCACATCACCGCCTGGGTCCACTCGCCTGAGCTGCGCTGAGGCTCCACTCTCCTTCACCACCGTTATGTTATTGCTTCCATTGTCGATATTATTTTATTTTATATTAACAATTCCCATGTCGTCTTCCGACACATCGCCAAGTAAGTAAATGTATAATTAAAAGTGTAACAATTTCAGTGTTTGATTTAATTAAAGTGTTAAATTGACATAGATTATTTTTTATTGAGTGTTTGTGCGCAGCCCTAGACCGCTCGTGCACCACAAATTGATGGCAGCGGTGGGATTGTTACTCCAGACGCCTGTAACTGAACCCACTTAGAAGGGTTATAAGTTTATAGGTGATAGGTGATAGGTGGTTGAAAACAGTGTTAGGTTTTCTTCCGACGAATTGAAATTCAGTTGATTTATTTTATTCGCACGTTGTGTTATGAATGCGAATCGTGAAGTAGTAATTGAGCTGAGCAGTGTTGCTGAGTGGGACTTTTTAACGTGTCCTGAAGCGTTTAGGATCGCGCGCATTTCAGTTGACGAATCTAATATGATAGTTCGTGAAAGAGGAGATTTGCATAATTATAACGAACATGTGAACCGTAGGAAATCATATCGTTTTAATGTTGAGTATGTCCACGGACCTTTGAATAACAGAGTAACTGGTAATGTTGATTGTGACATAGATTTGGAAGATACAACACCACACACCTGGGTTGGAGTTGAAAATTGCAGGAATTATCTGGATTCAGCTCCACATCTTTGCTGTAATTTGCAATACCACTAAAGCGTTATGCTAAGACGCTTATTATTTTTTCAGAGACAAGAAGGGAAAGTAGTTGAGTTTAGAGTTCTGACAATCTACGTAGTTTTAACTAGTAGTACTGAGGCATTGAAGTGTTTAGAAGAATATTCATATAAATTGATACAGACAATATTTCAAAAGCACACATCTTTTGACTTATCTAAAGTAGAGCCATTTAGTTCTAAGTTGAATGCATTAATTACAGGTTCAGGACTGGAAATAGCTTTCAAGGGAAAACCAAAGCTATCTTTTCCGACTCCCGCATATGAAGTATACGAGTACGAAAATTCTTCTGGACGGGAAGTGTTGGAAATTGAAATTCGTATAGTGAAGAGGTTTATACCTCGAGATTGTGTCTATCAAGAATTCGAAATAGAAAATCTTGACCTAGTTGCGAACACAGAGCCTTCGACTTCGCAAGATGCGAACGTAAAACGCGAGCAAGCGTCTACTAGTTCTCCACGTTCGGAACTTATTGCCGTTCCTAAGAGAGAAAATTTGAACACGATTCATGAAACTAAACCTACAAGTAGTAGTACTCATTACGATACTCCGAAGAAACGGACTCATGATCGTAAGATTTGGATTCCTCTTTTGAAATTGAATGAATAAAAGTTAATAAGTTGTATTAGCACTTTTCTGGTTGACATGGAGGACGAATGACATCATCAACTAGCCCACGCGATACCAGCACAAGCTCAAGTAACAGATCATGTTAAAGATTTGGCGGTTATTTCATTAGTAGAAAAATGGACTGGCGAAAAAGGTTCGTTAACGGTACACGACTTTCTAGAAAGCATAGAAAGCGCAGCAAGCCTAGGAAATCTTTCAGATAAGGACAAGGTAAAATTAGCAAAAATGAAACTGAAAGGTTTAGCATCGCGTTTTGTTGCGACATGCCCTAGATTAAGAGGGAACATAGCATTTAAAATGTTGAAAGATGAGTTGAACGACAGATTCAAGGAAAATCAGCCATTGCAATTTCATTAATAAATGATGCACAATGTTAGGCAGAAACATAATGAGGATGTGCAGACATTTGCAGATAGGTGCCGTAAATTATGTGAGAAAACAGTTCAGCATTTATATGAACCTGAGAAAGAGGAAATTTGGAATCAGGATGCTGAAAAGAGGTTATTAGCAGCTTTCACTGATGGGTTACAAGGTAACGTAGGTAAGCAGTTCAGATATAAAATACCATAAACCATGGACGAAGCTGAACGCATGGCTATAGCATTACAGGTCACAAAGGTGCATCAGGAATGCAAAAACTAAATTTGATGATCCTCAGAGGAGGAGAAACGTGTATAACATAGTCTCCCAGCAAAAAAGTATGGCATGGAGTAACGTGAGAAGTGACGAAAATACTTCCATTAACAAAGGTTTTGGGAGAGGTTATAACTCATGTTACCATGGTTCGAGTGATAGCAGTAACAGTAGAAAGAGTCTATCGGCAGCAGGTGTTTCTCCCAAGAACACGAGTTACAGATAAGAACAAGGTAATAACTGTAATACTAGATGTTTTAATTGCGGACATTTTGGGCACATGATCAGAGAATGCCGAAGTTTGGTAACCCCACAACGAGCCCAAGTACATAGGAACGTAGGGCACGGCATTAGAGAAACTAGCAAGAATGTAAGTAGTATTCACCCAAACGCGAAAAGACGAGTGTCAGCCCCGGGCACCACACTGCAGTAATTACAGTTGTAGGGGGAAAAGAGACCATAGTATCAGTTCTTGTCGAGGGCCAGTCTCACTCATTCTTAATAGACACAGGGTCTGATATATCTCTCGTTCGACCTAGAATCAGCAGGAATGTTATCGATGAATCTCAGTTAAGAGCGAAAGGCGTAACTGGAGACTCTCTCCAGATCGCAGGTACTCAGTATGTAGTGTTATGGGTAAATGCTCAATGTTATCCATATTGGTTCTTTGTGTGCGTGTCAGAGCTTCCTTTCGAGGGAATACTTGGAACCGATTTTCTCTGTCATTATGATGCCATAATCGACTTGAAAGAACAGACGTTGTATCTCAAAAATAAGTTTGATTTAGATACATATAATTCAATAATTTGCATAATTGAGAAAGAGCAGCGGAAACAAGCTGAGAGCCTGGCCATCTCTGAACTTGGATCCGGATCTGTGAACGGTAATCAATGCATGAAGTGAAAATGACACAGCACACGATTCTGTCACCAAAATTGGAGACAGTGATAGATGTTGCTTTGCACATGGTGGGTTGGGACACTGACTCGAAATTGCTTCTTATCGAACCGACATTGATGAATGTACCGGGCATCCGTGCGGCAAGGGCAATATGCAACTTAATTCTTACCAGTAGGAGTCTCTCAAAGAACGAGGTGTATTGTAGGAGCAGTATGGCTAGAAATTCTCTAGGGACATGTGATAGATTCAGGAGACCAATTTGGAGGAAGGGGTGAACGACCGTCAGGGTACCTTTGCAGTTGAAAAGAAGGCACTTATGAGGGTGAGTGACCAGTGTGTTATCCCCTTTGTTTCGGGTCAAAGGGATGCTTCAAAGTGTTTCGTTCCTCATCGCGATCACGTCAAAGGGGGCAAGAGGACATGGTGTCCTAGTCGCGCGGAAGATGCAGGGGTGACATGTGAAGTAGGCGGTCATGTCGAGAGGACTACTGACAAGGTAGGTCAATTTGAGGGTTCAAGGAAACCTCACAGTGAAGGTTAAAGGAAACATCACAGAGTGTTAGTAAAAGCAGTAAGGACAGTGACAAAAACCGTGAGTATTACTAATGAGATGCTCGTCGTGCCAAATGTACGGTAATAGGATTTGCTACACGTGTCAGTGACGTTGCTGGAGTACCTTGCGTAAATAGCGTACACCGAATATCCAAGAGAAGTTGTATAAATCTTGGGTCGGAACAAAGTAATTTAGTGTGGCCACAAGTAGAACCACAGGAGAAAATCCTCGCAGATGTCCCTAGAAACAAAGATATAAAGTGTTCGGTTCCAAGCTCCGAAGTAGTAATCCCCTCGAGTTGTGTTAGCCATAAATTGAGTGAATTAGTTAGCGAGGTCATGGAACAGGGCAGATTTGGTCGCTGTGTCCCCAAAATCCGCCGAGATAGTGTATGCCAAGCAGAGGCTGTTCCGATTCCAAATGAAAACCCCGAGTCCTGTCTTAAAAGTAATAATTGCCGTAAAAGTTCGAAAAGTTTGAATGTCGTAATAATTTGATGTGTCGAGATAATTTGAAGTGTTGAGATAATTTGAGATCTCAGAGTAATGTAAAAAGTAGTAAAAACAGAGAAGTTAACTTTGAAAATACGCGCATAAATGAAAAATCGGTACTGATATTAGTTAGTTCGAGTAAAATGAGAATAAATGAGCCCAATTATATACAGACTCAAGGTAGTCAGAGTTGTGAAACTCGCACGGAAAATACGTATAAATCATCGAATGGAGAGAATAAAATATTAAATGTGCCAAATTGTGTAGTGACTCAAGGTAGTCAAAGTTTTGTAACTCACACAGCAAATAATAGTGAATCAGTGAAGTAGAAGGGTAAAAAAGTTACCAGAACTACCGAAAGATGGATTTATAGAGGTAGAGAAAATTGTTAGAGATAAACTGAAACATTTGAGTAAGAGTGATTTTAATATAATGTTCCAAGTGTTAATGAAGTTTGCATATATAATTCAAGTGCAAGATAGTTCGAATTTCGGGTGCACAAATTTATTGAAACATAAGATAGATACAGGAGAGGCCAGACCAATAAAGCAGAATCCATATAGAGTACCGCATGCATTGAAACCAGTAATTGCAGAGCAAATAAATGACATGCTTGATAAAAATATTATTTCAGAGAGTAAATCACCTTAGCAGTTTCCCGTAGTAATGGTGAAACAGAAAAATAAAAACTGTTCTTTTAAGATGAGATTTTGTATAAATTTCCGTCAGTTAAATAAAGTTACGAAGCAGGCTCCGTATCCAATTCCAAATGTCAGGGAGACATTAGATTCCCTGCACGGGTCGAAATATTTTTCAACGTTGGACTAAGCGAGTGACTATTTCCAAATTGTGTTAGAAGAAAGTAATAGGGAGAAAACGAGTTTTGCTACATTCATGGTGAAATATGAATTTAATAGACTCCCGTTTGGACTGTGTAATGCCCCAGCTACATTTGAGAGGTTAATGGAGAATTATGTTCTAACAGGTTTGTTAGGTGATCAGTGTTTAGTATACCTTGATGACATAATATTTAGTAGTAGTGTGAGAGAACATGCCGAGAGCATGAGTAAAGTATTGGATAGACTAGAGGAAACTAATTTAAGAATCCAGCCTAGTAAGTGTTCATTTGTACAAGATAGTGTAGAATACTTAGGGCATGTTGTAAGTTCAAAAGGCATAGAACCAAATCAGAAAAATCTACAAATATTTAAAGAACTCCCCAGACCTAAAAATGTGACAGAAGTTCGCTCAGTGGTAGGATTATTTTAATATTATAGAAAATTTGTACCGAATTTTGCGGACATTGCAAGACCATTGACGAAATTAACTATGAAAGATGAACCGTTCATTTGGGGAGCAGAACAAGAAGAAGCTTTTAAAATGTTAAGAGAAAATTAATTTCATATCTGATTCTTGTATACCCAGATTTTTCACAACCATTTATCGTGAGTACAGATGCTAGTAATTATGCCATAGGCGCTGTCCTGTCTCAGATGAGGAACGGACACGAGAAACCAATCGCCTATGCCAGTAGACAATAAAATTTAGCAGAAAGGAATTACAGTACAACAGGAAAAGAATTGTGCACTTTAGTTTTTACCACAAAACAGTTCAGAGAGTATTTGTACGGGCATAGATTTACCGTTATTACTGATCATACTGCTTTGAGATGGTTATTGAATTTGAAAGACCCTAGTTCGAGACTCACTCGATGGGCACTTCGTTTAGCGGAGTTTGATTTTGAAGTAGTTCATAAACCTGGCAAGAAACACGCGAATTGTTTGTCGCGAATGGTAAATGCGATAAATTCAGAAGATTTAACTAGATAAATAATTAAGAAAGAACAGAGGGAAGACGAAACATGTCTGAGTATAATTAATGAGGCAGATAAGGGAAGATTCTTTATTGGTAAGGAAGGCATCCTATACAAAAGAAACGAAGATAAAATTTTAGTAGTTCCAAAGTCGCTCGTGACCAAAGTAATTAGTCATCACCATGTCACTCCATGTTCTGCTCACCAAGGCGTAAAGCGAACTCAAAACCTCCTCAAATATTTGTACTTTTGTGTCAACATTGAATAAAGATGTAGATGAATATATTGTGAGGTGCGATAATTGTCTTGGGAGAAAAAGTACGAAAATTACGAAAGCACCATTAGGTTCTTTACCGCAAGTAAATTCCCCATTTCAGTTGGTATCTCTAGATATTTTAGATCCCTTACTGATGAGTGAGAAAGGGAGTAAATATGTGTTGACATTTATTGATTATTTCACAAGGTACTGTGAAGCGATACCAATTCCCGATCAAACTGCAGAAACAGTAGCAAAATATTTTGTACAGCAGATTATTTTAAGGTATGGTTGTCCTCAATGCCTAATGTGTTAGAGGGAGGTATGGCAGTCAAGGAACACGTAGAAATTTTGAGTAATAAGTTAAAAGAAGCACATGAAGTAGCTAGCGAAAGGAATAAAGTAGCTTTTGAGAAACAATGAGTATTATGACAAGAAGTCAAAATCACCAGATATTGAGGTAGGTGATTATGTGTATCTACACACGCCAAGTGTTAAGAAAGGCAGAGTATCTAAGCTTCATATGTTTTGGTCTGGACATCATAACATTTTGAGAAAACTGAGCTCAGTCACATTTGAAGTATTATTAGACAAGAGAAAAGCTATTGTACACAGTGATAGAATAAAGTTGTCTAAAAATTCTATAGAGCCAAGGACCTCGTGTCTAGGTCGAGACATAACGTGTAGGGAAAAAGTCCCGCGGATTATTGCTGAAGTAGAAACAGTTGAAAAATTTTGCGATAGTGAAAGTGATAAAGAATTAAGTGAGGAAAATATTGAAGAAAATATAGGCTCAAAGTCACGCCCAATTTTAGCAGACATAACAGAGTTAGCAGATATATGAGTTGAATGCCCTAGGGACGACAGCACCCTCGATGATAGTGAGTGTTATGATAACCTAGAAACTGGCGACGTTTGGGAATCGTCGCGTTATCTGAAAGGGAAAATTCTTGAGAAAGTAGGTGAACCTAGTGTCAGGTATAATTTGCGTTCAAATGTAAGAAACCCCTCAGTGGAAGAGGAGGAAGCAGAAATAAGTGATGCGTAGCCTCAGAGTATAATGTAACCTATAATTTGATGATAGTTACGAGTTCAATGCGAAAAACTAAATATGAGGCATATTGGTTTGCATTGCAGATCACACCATAGCCGCTGGCGTGATTCTGGTCCAAGAAATGGACGTCGTATTAACAGGCGACAGATGGACAATAGTACTGGACATAACCATAAGAAAATTGGAGAGTATTAATCAGGAATTTAGGAACCAACTGAACTGAATGAAGTTACCTGGAAACCAAAAGATTGAAAAACCATGTTCAGAGATAGACGTCCTTGATGGACTAATTGCAGAATTAGAAGAGGAAGTAAATGAATTAACTTTTATATTACCCAGAAAATGGTCTCGCGAAAAGAGAGGTTTGATAGATGCAGGTGGTAGTATTCTGAAATTTTTATTTGGTACACTTACGAATGATGATTATGTCCATATTCACCAAGTCACTAGTGAGTTGGGGACGAGACAAGACAAATTAATTCATATAGTAGAGAAACAATTAACTTTCGTGAAAGGGATGAATGCCAGAGTAGAGAAAATCTCGAAGGGCGTAGGCATTTTATAAAAAAGTTAGCAAAAGTAATAAAAAAACTCTGACCCACACGACTGCTTGGAGTACTTTAATAGCCTCAATGATTGAAAGAAATCACAGATTAACGATTAGCAATTTAGGGGAAGCACTTAAATACAGTAGTTTGCTGAGAGAATTAGAATCAACTCTTCAGTCTTATAAACAAGAGGCAACGAAAATAAAACTGGCATTGGATATCATAGCGACAGGTAGGTTACCCACTTCGTTGTTGACTACAGAAAATTTGTCAGAAATTATTCGAGATATTGCTCTTAAATTACCTATGGACTAGACTTTGATAGCAGGAACTGATTTATATAAAGTTTACAATTATTATGAAGTAACGACGATACATGCACTTACTACAATTGATAGTATACAGTTGATAATTGAGTTTCCTTTGAGATCCGCGAATAGGTACTTCACAATTTATAGAGCTCACCCTTTTCCTGTGTTTGAGAGAAATTTAGAGAGATACATTAAGACAGTGCCAGATGCACCTTATATCGCGCTGTTAGAGAACAGGCAGTTTTATGCATTAATGTCTGAAGCAGACATGAGTCAATGTAAAGGCGGGAATAATATAGTTTGTCCAGCTAATGTCCCGACATTTTCCATAAAGGTTCCGAATTGTCTAGTGAATGTAATATTGTTACAACCTGGTTACGATTATAAAATGTGTAAAAGAGAAGTTCTAGGTAACTCATTCATACCAGTGTTTATTAGATCAGTAAATGGTGATAGTTGGATTTCAGTACCGGGAAAGATGAAAGTTACTAAAACGTGTCATGAAAAGAGTGAAGCACGCATGGTGGAGGAGTGGATGTCGGCGCAGGGAGTCATGTCTCAGGTATGCAGTTGTCTGATAATTAATGAGAAAATTCAGTTGTTACTGCATAGTAACAAGGTAACACATATAAAATACAAAGTGAATGACGTTAAGTTCTCTCTAGTTCAGCCCTTATTAAGAAATAGTGAACAAGTGTTCGTTTCATCCATGAAAACTGACTTCAATATTAGTCTGTCAGAGCGAAATACAGAAGAAGATGTAGAGTTGAATCATCTCATGTCGGACATTCAAGATTTAAAACATAGAAAGGTTCTGAGTCAACACTTTGAATGCCACTGTCACTACTTGGTGGGGTTCGTTATGATGGGATGTCTGGTACTCATCATCTGATTCCTGAAACGGCACCTGTGTGAGACACTGGCCAGGTGTTCACGCGCTGTTTCGAGCACAGTTCCAGCACCGCAGCCGACATCGAGGATGACAGTCACTACTTGCTTTAAGAATTCCATTATACGTCGAAGTGATTAAATGTTGATGCCCAGAGACAAAAATTAAAGTAGAGTCAGTGAAAAGCAGATTATAGTGCTAGGAATTTTGAAAATTGAATGCTACAGCAAGTAATATTATATTAGGAATTCGATATACCAGAGAGCAACAAATAAAGGGTCCCAATGTGTTTATTCAATTGATTGATTGTAATGCAATGATGGATTGATTTTTTTGTGAAGATAATTTAACTCAAATATGAAAACATTTCTTTTGTAAACTTAATGAATGAAAACGAGAGACATTTTCAGTTTATCAATGAACACCAGATACGTTGTGTTATGAACATATATACTCCACAAAATAATATTTCTTTGTTCAATTACTCCATGAACATAACAGATAAATGATGATAGAACTATTTAATAGTCTTGGTATGCAAGACAGAGCTGTACCAAATATTTATAATACATTGATGTTAATGTTATCCAATATGTGTATTGTGTACCAGATTTTTTTCTGCTGCATTTTGGAAAATTGTAAAGGCGAACTTAAATAATGAGGAAGGTGACATGGTACTCCCCATTTTGAGTTCAGTTAAATTTAAAGTAATTTGATGGAATAGTAATTAACTCATTTCCTTCTATTAACTCTTATTATTCAGTTGCCGCGTGTGTGGAAACAATTTCATAAAGCTTCAAGAAAGAAGACTCCTGTGTGAACATCGCTGCTACACGATGGCAGCTAGTTGGTCGACAGGAAACCTGAATTTCCGTTGTTGACGAACCCACATCCTGTTGTTTCTGATAGAGCAGTTACACTCTCAGACTCCTTACTTCAACCAGCTTCACTTTGATGACCAACTCACATATAACTTCAGCCACATATCTTTCTAAAGTTTTCCTCAGCCTGAACAAAACTTTTCTAAAAGAGGGAGTGATGTAGTGCCGCGGGCACTCTGCAAACATTCGAGTTCAGAGAGAGAACATTTTAGTGAAGTATTTTCGCAACTTATTAGGTTCTCCAGTGCCTGCAACAGGAAGCTGTATCCGCTCTAGTACTACCTGTGGTGATTTCAGCACCACATAACTACGATTTATAACCACATTTGACAGGAAATACGTCCTGTTTTCACGATATTTTCGTCCCATGACTCCTGGAATCACATGCTGTATCAGGCGCTGTTTCCCGTTACATGATTTTAATACCACACTTTGGGGCCATGTACAAAGTTCCAGTTTATTTGTTGACTCCCTAACCTTGCTCTCTCATTGGTTGGCGACTATTCTCACCATGACATCTCATTGGTGAAAGACTGCTCATGCGAGACTTCTTGGTGGAGGGAGACTTCTCCCCACTACACTCATGTTGCTTTATTATGCCATGCATGGCCTGAAGAAGGGAGACTTCAGCAGAGGACACCAGAGACTGCACATCACCGCCTGGGACGACTCGCCTGAGCTGCGCTGAGACTCCACTCTCCTTCACCACCATTTTGTTATTACTTCCATTGCCGTTATTATTATATTTTATATTAACAATTCCCATGTCGTCTTCCGCCACATCGCCAAGTAAGTATATGTATAATTAAAAGTGTAACAATTTCTGTGTTTGATTTAATTAAAGTGTCAAATTAACTTAGATTATTTTTTATTGAATGTTTGTGCTCAGCCCTACACCACTCGGGCACCACATAACCTTGAGGCCTTACCACGCTTCGGTCTTCCAATAGGTGGGGAAGAGGAATCACATCCTCTTAACGCAAGAAGGCCAAGTTTAATGCGACCGGTGGCCAGACCCAAAGACCAAGCCTGGCATGTCGGCACATCCTCGCCCTCTCTTCCACTGACGATCTGTGATCCTCGTCCTCAGAAACCAAGCGCGTGGTCTGGCCGGGGAGCTATCCATACCCCTTGTGCCTTTCCAGGACACAACCGGAGCAGGTTGCCGCTCACCGAATGGCCTTTCATCGAGAGTGGGAATTTCTCCAGATCTCCTCCAGCATACAGAGTCAACCACTACCAGCACGAGTCCAGCCCTATGATCGGACACCAGAGAGAACCTAATGGTGGGGCCAACCGATAGTCCTGTGCTACCACTTAGTTTTCATGGCACTTATGGGTTATTCATGGCTGATATTACCCCCCGAATGGAGTAGCCAGATGAATTCCCTTTCACAAGTGTTTGAAAAGACATCACCGATGATAGCCTTACACCTAATGAAGGGCCGGTCACACTCCACTCCCTGCGAGCCACAACCTAAGTGGAACGGAAATACTATGACCCAAAGTGGCCACCATCCCAGCGGCCGAGATTAAGAGAGCAGTCGGGAGCCCTCCCTGGTGTTGCGGCTCACTGTGGATAGCAGCCCTTGCTCTGAAATGGAGAGCTTAGATCATATATAGTAATATATTCTCCATACTTTCATCACTGCAACCAGGCCAGTGCTCCCTCATCCACCGAGGTCTTACATGACGAATTCTCAGTACCGTTTTGGAGGGGGGGTTTCAACCACATTCCATTCCATATCTTTGTACTTCTTCTTTACAAAACATACTTTGGGCCAACGGCCTGAGTGCTAAGTGGTCCAATTCCCCACCAATTGGTCGAGCTTTGGTATCAGCTATCAATCCAACCATCATGGAAAGATACCCTTCGACAGTCACGAGGACTCTGGCAACCTGTAAGGAATTGATGGTGTTGCCCAAACGGTTAAGCGACTACCAGGTGAAGCCTGAGAAGCTTTTGGTCGCGTTGAGGAGAGAGAAGCTATAAGAGATGCTTCATGCACCCTGTGCTGGTTGTGTGCTTTGCATACTTAGCTCGACATACTATAGCATGGTACTGCCACACTGCTTATCATGACCGGGACCTTCCTCCTGTCTACTACACCCCAAAGGATATCAAATCCCAAAGAAATTCCTCACCCAGGAGTCCCACAACCCTACCGCCAGAATCTGCGACAGCAAACGTTTCTAAAGAGTCGCTACAAATATTACAGTATCAATTTTGCTATTGTGGAAATACTTTTAGCCGAAGTTGTAATGCATGCCGACATGTTCAGTCTTGCATACTAGTCGTTCCACTGTGTTTACCTGCAGTGATAATGTATATGTACATAACAAGACGTGTTAAAGTAATGTCACCAACTACACCAATGCCAAATGTCATGCGATATAGGAATCACCCATTTGCAACTGTCTACAAGACCTAACAATGCATTAACTGCAGTATGGTATGTGCGAATAATCATCCATTAAATGTATACAGAAGGAACTGCATGAATGAAGGCTTAAATTGGGCATGTAAGATAAACAAGTGCTAGAAGTTGTGAGGCCAACCTCGCAGGCTAGACAGTGAACGACTTGATAAGGTAACATATTTCAGTCTGGAAACCATGCTGATGTTTGCAAAAAGCAGCCATCTACAGAGATTGGAAATGCAAACTAGCATGATGTATGAACAGTATTTATGCCAACATAGTGTAACACATATGTCAGTTAGCTGGCAAGCATGGTGGTGGAAAGCATACAGTTATAACTGTGCACTCTGCTACAATACGAAAATGGAATCAATCATTGAAGACTTACAATCTGTAACACCATCAGCACAAACAACAGTAATAGGTCCTGAAGAGTTGCTGCAAACATTACATTATTAATGTTATGTCAGAGATCGTTTACTCTGCTGCAATACGAAATTGAATCAATAGTTGAAGATTTATCATCTATAACTCTGTCAGCATCGTCAATAGCAAGGAGCCCCGAAGAGTCGCTGCAAGCTTTAAGGTATCAGTGTTACTATTGTGGAAATATTTCGGTAAAAGTAGCCATGCACACCATCATGAAATTGGATATTGCTTGTTCAGCCCATCATAAAATGTATTCCACTGTTATAACTGCGATGCTGTGGTCACCCGAGGCGATAACCTGTATAGACATATAGAGAAGTGCAAAGGATATGTTCGCACATTGGAAAGTGAGTGCAAATACTTTAGCACGATATTCACTAAGAATGCCGTTACCAGATGTCATGATGAGTGTAATTGTCCATTTACCACCGTCTGCTAGCCGTACCCATGTGTTAACTGCTGTGTGGTATATGCAAATAAGAATGCCTGGAATACTCACAGCAATAAGTGTTCTGCAAAAAAACAATCACCACTAATGGTTTGCTCGAATAAAGAATAAGTTGAACATGCATCACATATTAGTATGTGGCCTTATGTCATGTCTGTAAAATAAAAGTAAAATGTATAAAGTATGTCTATGTTATTCATCCAACGAATCCCAGGCTAATATTATGCCCACCTCCATCACTAGAAAAAATTACCAGATTTTGTCTAAGTCTGAAAGGGAATTTAATATGTATGTATAGTGTCAAGTCTTGAACTCAACTACATACTGATGGTTGTTTGAGCAATACATACATACACACACATATGCTATCGCCATCTTCATTTCTACAGTCCTCTGCTAAAGTGCACAACCATAATCTGGAAGAGTCGCAAAAGGTCTTCGACCACCTTCGTTATCCTTGCCAGTGGGGGGATGCCAACAATAATTACATTAGCAATGATGTTGACTAGGAGCACTCGTGTCGACGCACATGACCAAAAGCCGACATACACAATGCAGATGCATGACGTTTCGTATCAGTGTTGCTATTGTGGTGTGAACCCCAGTACAAAAAGGTGGAATGCCCGTTAATGGCAGCAAATGAGCTTATGATCACCAGCACCAAACTTACAAAAACATTGTATAGTATAGCACTTAGAGTACACTATTTACCAGTGGTGATAATTTATAGACATGCATTGCACAGTCTTGCAAATGTATACATTTAAACCAGTGGCCATGTAAGAGACAAGGACTCTGCTGTAAACACCTACCAAACACGCATGTTGCGTGCAACAAGCACTGTACATCACATCAGTCTTTCCTATACAAGACCAGACATCGGAAAACTGATGTGGTAGCCTTGGTAAGCGCATCAGAATAGCAAACAATTTTCCCACATGCAGCCTCCAACCGAGTGTGGTTACAGTACAGACACACAGAAATTATACTACCAAACAACACAAAATGTGTAAGCATTGAGCAACGTACATCTCATTACACAAAATAAAAGTACTATGACAAAGTCGAGAAGCAGTCGGAGCGACAAGGTCATCACTGCTATATATCCTTGAAATCAAATTGAAGGAAAACTATTTATAAGCACTTTCCAACCAACACATATTACACACGCTAATCAAAAACCGTCAAGACTACTATGATAGAATAGCAAATGCTTTCCTTACGAACATATCATAATGAAACTGTCAATTTCTGTTTACAGCCAACGCTCATTGCACCAGCGGTGGAATACACCAAACCTGTGGGATGAACTAACTATCAACATGTGAATCTGAAAAGTAGATGGGTGGTCGACCGATGGTGTAGGCATCGTGCAGGTCTCCATGAATCGAAGGAATGGTAGATACACTAGTTGAGAGTCGAGGCAGGCACCAGGGTAACACACCGTCCGAGTCACTCATTCACATATCTACACGAGAGATTTGCTAGAGATGTGAGTGCGATCTCTCTTGTTTTTTAAACAATTGTATATAATTAAACTCGGTATATTCATTGGTTGACTGGTTTGGTGGTGTGTCTTGACTGTATGGCCTGTCAGTACGGCAGTAGCGATGTCTGAAATGTGTCATTAGGAAATGTAGTAGTTTGGGTTGATTGTATGAGGGAGTTTTTTTTATGGAACTGGTTTGTCTTTGACTGTGTCATGCCCCCGGCTCTAAAACCAGAGGGCGGGAAGTGTGATGATAGGTGGGATTATGTAGTATAGACAGTCTAAATGTATGGCTTTAATATTATGTTGGTCATTTTGATAATATGAATTTTATGTAGGCTCATCATTGGTAGAGGTGTTTTAGAATGATTGTATTGAATGACCTCTCTGCATTTATGTCATAAGTAACTTGTTTCGATCATATATTTTGGTAACATAACTGACTAGTGTGTTTTTTTGGTTGGTATGGTATCTTGGAATAATGGAAATGAATAGAGTAACATGATTGTATCGTCTGCTGGTGTAGGCTGCCTGTATGGATTGATTTTTTAGGCTGGTACATCTTGATGGCATAACCTATCGATATGACTTAGTTGTACAGTTAGTTTCTAGTAAGTTTAGTAGAGTCATTATGTTGATTGGTGTGAATCGATCATACGTTCGGTTGTTTTGGCAGTATGCTAAAAGTGTAGTTTCGATGATGTGTGGAGAAAATTATTTGATTGTGTGATTAGTTTCTATGGGCAGAATGGTATGATAAGTTATTCTGAGAGGGGGAGAATGCTTAGCTGGCATGGTTGTTTAGCAGCATTGGATAGCATCTGGGGATTATGAGTGTATGGAAGACATAGATGCTTAAATAATTAGTAATGATCTTATGATAGCATGGATAGAGGTTATGATTGGAATATTTCGATTAGCTAGGCGGCCGGTATGGATTGTTTATATGTGTAACTTGTGAAGTTAAATAAGTCGAAATGGCGGTCAATCAAGTTGACTGTTATGATTGATTAGTAAGTTTGAGATATGGTGGTTGATATGGTCATGGTCTTTATAGTTAACAGAATGAATGAGGTATGCTTGGGGTTAGAGTGAATTAAATAGTTTTGGTCTGTGTGTTTTGTTTGGTAGGTTTCCTGTTTTGCTAAATTGTATTTCTTTCTACTATGCATGGTTGATTCAAGCTAATGTCATTTTGAAAGTTATTCTAATCTGTTTTGGTATTCAATACCAATAGGTTATCGATATGATTGTTATGTATGCTGGAGAAATGTTACTTTGCTTGATATAGTTGGTAGGGTTTAATGGATAGTGTGTGGTGGTATAAAATTGGTAGTTCTTATGTAGCATATCCAATCTGACCTTTGTGGTATGACTGAAGTATTCTGGGTAATGTTTGGTATAGTACCCAGTACTCCTGGTCAGCAGGGTTATTCATATTTTGTTTTTGTATGCCTGAGGAGTGAAAGTCAGCATTTTTTATTGGTATGGATGGTTGATAGGGTGATTTATATTAATGCCTCGAATGATATTTTGGCTGGTGTCTGATGCTATGACAAGCATTTTGGAGTTACGATTTTTGATATATATTTTAGTGAGTATGGGCTGAAGTATGCTTGAATTCTGGTTTGAGTGGTGCGTATATTTCATCTGATGATGGTTGGATGAACAGATGGTAGGGGTGGTATGGTTGAATTGTGAGTTATTCTTTGGTTATAGATGATGGTAAGTTGATTTTGTCTGGTATCAGTCTGTAATGACTGCTGATCTGATCTATAAATTTGTTGGGTGTGCTTGGGTTATCAAGGATGGTATGTTGGGTGATTTTTTTTTCCTGTATACCTATCTTGTGATTGTTAGTACATGATAAATGGTATGGACATTATGTGTGTGCAGGTGAGTGTGCTTGAGTTAAATATTGTTTGGTATTGATGGTCCGTGTATTTTGATTGGTGTCAGTCAGCATGGTGGATGATATGAGAATAAGTTAATTTTGTTACTTGTATGGACCTTATGTTTGCTTTATATGGCCTGTGTGGACAAATGAATGAAGTATGCTAGATTTATAATAGGTGGTATGGTAGGAAGGTATAAGTGGTTTTGGTTGATAGATTTTGTGAAATGGGTGTTAGATTGTGGCCTAGTCTCATCTGAATAGATGCTTGGGTTATGATGCATACTGAGCTTGGTGTATTTGGTGACATGGCTGTATTGATTTTTTCTTTTGTTATAGGAGGTGGAATGTTGTGCAGCAAGTGGTCTGGTATGAGTTGGTTAAATGGTTTGTATGGCGGTATAGTGACTAATATATATTTTGGTAGTAGAGCAGAAAGTAAATTTTTGGTATGGTCAGTGAAGGCTGAGGTGCGTTCGAGTTAGAGTATGAGTATGTTTAGTCTGGAGTTAGTTGGTAGGGTAGATGGCAGGAATAATTGTGTTTTGGTTGGTCTGAACTCTATATTTTCTGTAAACTTGAGTTATGATGGATAGTACGATTGATGTGTTGTTTGGTGTGGTTGAATTGTGTTTTTCTTTGGTTATATGTAAAGGTATGTTTGTTGGTCTGGTACTGGTGAGTAATGAATGTTTTACAGATGGTGAGATTGTTATTGTTGCAGGTAGGTCTGGTCTATAAATTTGTTTTGTGTGCTTGTGTTATCATGTATGTTATGTTGCCTGATATGTTTTCTAGCATATCTGTTTTATTATTGCTGGTATGTATCTAATGGCGTGGACAATATGTGTGTGTCGACCAGTCCTATAAGGCTAAGGTGTGCTTGAGTTAAAAAATATGTTTGGTATGGTTTGTGAGGGAATTTCACAAGTTTCATTATGCATGGTGGATGGTATAAAGAAGAATTTGATTGTGTCACTGGTATTGGATGTATGTTGCTTTGTATTGCCTGTGTGGACAAATGATTGATGTATGCTAGAGTTACAGTGGATCGTATGGCTGTTAGTTATAGTATGATGGGTTATGGGCTGGTCTTCTGTTTGTATAGTTGCTCGAGTTATGATAGAAATTATGCTTGATTTATTGGTTGATGGAGTAGGATTGAGTCTTTCTTTGGTTACAGGTGATGATACATTGGTTGGTCTGGCATCAGTCAGTAATGATGGTTTGACAGATTATAAGAATGTTTGCTTTGTGAGTTCGCCTGGACTACAGAATTTGCTTGGTATGCTCGAGTTAACATGGATGGTATGTTGGGTAATATGTTTTCCAGTATATATTTTACTGGTGTCTGATGGCAAGGACAGTCATTTTAATGTTACGATTTTGGTATATATTAGTGGTCATAGGCTGAGATATGCTTGAATTCTAATGTGAATGATGAGTATATTTAGTCTGGTATTGGTTGGTAGAGCAGATGGTGTTAATGAGTTACATAGACTGGTGAGGTACCTATGTAAGCAGCCAGGTTACATTTAGGAAGCTTAGATTGACAGTGGAAGTGAGTGAAACTTTGTCATGAAGTAGAATATATGGCCAAGGGTTGGGCACTTTCTAGCATAGACTGTCTTGAGCTGCGTATGAGCAGATTATATCCCTCGGTGAAAAGTGTGCATGCTGGTGTAATGCCGTTAAATAAAAGGCGTGGAATGTTTAAGGTTTCTGTTTTTACATGTGTTGGCCGAAAGATATTATATATATACGTACACTAGTAGCTGACTATAATTCCTCTATTCATCGAATGATCTGTATTAGTCCCAACGACGTGAGAGACAAACACGCTGCTAAAAACAGTATATAAAGTTGAAAATGATTTGGATCCTCACAAACCTAATGTTAAAATTAATAATGTTGTGTGTATAAGCAGACAAAAGTGTGTATTTACCAAGGGATATGAAGTGTATTGGTCTACGGAACTCTATAGTGTTGGTTACATACGACATTATCCTTGCACACATTATTTTATAATATATGGGTAACGTGCCTATATGTAGAACCTTCTACTCGGAAGAAATAAAGGTCATGAAATTTTCTGATACATTTTTTTGTTGATGTTTGGGGCAACCGGAATCCAAAGATGACTGGTAGCATATGAAAAACATAAGTGACAAGTAGCTATATGTTTGACCTTTATACTGATTGTCACTTCAGGGAGAGGTATCAAGATAGCTGGAGCAGTTATTTCACGTCATTCTTTTGTTTGTTAAAAGACGAAGTTTTGATGCAGAGCTAACTCAATTCCTTAGGGAAGTGGTTTGCAGCAGTGTCACCAATGATATCATCTTCAGCATTTGAACCATTGCCTCGAATCTCGCTTATGTTTTCGGATCGACTACATACACTCGATGATCGTCCCACTGGATATTCGGTAGTGTGGACGCCGCCATCAAGCAATGGTGCTGTATGCATTACGTGGGAGTCACCGTATCTGTCAACACCAAGAAGTCCTGCCAAGTGTCCATACAATTCGGAAATATGTTTCATAAAGTGTGTGATAGAAGAGTGAGCTACTATGATGAATGTTGTTCTACAGGAGCTGTGCGACCTGCATGAAACACTTGTTTCATTGGTGATACAAAATTAAATATCAAAGACATGTGTACTTTTGCTAATAATATTATATGTGGTGGACATGAACCGCAGCAATAGAAATATATTTGTAATTAATGAACAATAAAATAATTTTTTTGTTCCTTATTCTTTGTTTTTATATGTAGTTGTAGATCTTAAGAAGTCATAGGATATATTATATTATATATATTAAATATATATATATATATATATATTATATATATATATGGGTATGTTTCTATATTTTGGGTTACGATTTCGGTTTTAAAATATATTGTTTGAGAATATTACATTACAATATAAATTTGAATACTTTTTTCGAAGAATTTTGGATTTAACCCAATTACTGCCATGCTTTTTAAGTTGTGTTTATATTTTAAAAAATGATAAAAAAATTGCCATTAAAAACTTTTGATATAATTTAAAGTCACTTTGGTTGATATTAAAAACATTCAATACACATTAAGAACTCTTTTATGCCCAATTTTTTTTTTGGAAAATTTCCCTTATAGACATCCTGGTTACTTTTACAAATTTTTTAAAATAAATATGGTATGGACCTGTATCTAGTGGCATACAGGCCCACACGTATATAATGTTTGAACCACCTGGTAAACAAATGTTCATTCATATAACATAACAATAATAGAGTTTCTGTGTTTTGAACCATAGGTTAATGGCAAAAAGTCTAGTCACAAGGCTGGGTAATGCGAGTTCGAATCCCACTGGTTCCAAACATAATTTTACAAAAAAACGAGCTGATGCTCATAAGGTCGATCCATATATATTGTGTGACAATTTTTGTTTTTAAAAATATATTGTGTGAGTATATTTCATTACAATATAGGTTTGAATATATTATTTGAAGAATTTATGGTTTTAAACTAATTACTTCCATGGTTTTAAAATAATTTTTAAATTTTAGTAATGATAAAGTGACTATTAAAAACTTTTGATGCACTTTAAAGCACTTAGATGTACAAGCTTACAATACCCATAAAAAGTCATTTACGAACTTTAAGTATTAAATAACACCCTTATAAGCATTCTGGTCACTTTAAATATTTTTGTGCAAATAAGGACATGGGCTTGTGCAGAGATGTGTATGGAGCGACATGCAACTCGTGGTGACCTGGACCTTGATAAACATGTCCGATCCAGCATGGCCCATCCATAAAGATTCGGGCGAAAGATGTGGATCAGACTGTAAAGGAAGTCCAAATGTTGGTTAGTGGAATAAATACCAGAGGCTAAATCCAATATGGCATCACTGGAAATTTTTTTGGTGGTACATTTACAAGATTGTTGGGGTGAACGACGAATCGAACATATGTGAGAGGAAAGAAAACGAAAGAAAGAGAGGAGAGAAAGAGAAAGATTGCAAGAGTGAAGAAAAATGGACAGTTGGATATAACTCTTGGAATGCTAGAGAGGCTGTATAGATTGATAGAGCATGAAGCAAAAGCACAAAATGGCTGTGGAGCAAACACGACAAATCAAACAAATGCGATAATAAGATGGCGGAAATCAAGATATCAGAAACCGAAATGGCTGAATTCAATATGGTGGTCGCATGACCGGAATGACAGGGCGGGAAGTGCAAAAACAAGATTGGGAATGCCTAGTTGGAATGCAAGTGCAGGAATATTCGAGGTGGAATTTAAGAGCAAGAAGTCAGTGATTCCAGCATGGCAGTCGTATGATAGGAATGATAGAGCATGAAAAATAGACAAAATGGCGGTGTGACATCACAATCGAATTCGTCTTGTTAATACGAGTTTGGTGATATATAACACTTAATACTTACATCTTTAAATTGTTTAGTAATAAAAATAAAATTAAAATAAATTTATTAATAAAAAGATTCGTTTTATTGATTCTTCTTTGTTTCGTCATGAAGCATTAAGTAAGCCATGAAAATGGGCTGAAATTGGCTTTGTGTGGCTTCCTTTTGCACATGAGTGGATTCTACCTTTTCTTTTAGGGAGAAACTGAAATTTTTAGATAAAAATGGGAAATGAAAAAAAGGGGAATTGTTTATTGAAAAATTGGACATTTAGAGGCAAAAAGGGAAAAAGTAAATTATTAAGGGAAAAAAGGGAAATCAAAGATGGCGGCGCTTGGAGCCTGCCCCTTGACCCTGGCCTAGAATGCACTAATTTACACTACTTACACTTATGATAAATATTTGCCCGGGGAAGATTATGGCTATCAGAATAGTTATCACGAGAATTATTTAGTTAAATACTTAGAAAGGCAAATGCTGCTTGAAGATTACCTTCGTACGAGACGTAAGATCTCGCACTTCGGGTAAAAAAAAAACTTGTGGTAAGAAGGAGTACATCAGGAATGATTACAATCAGTTATTTAACAACTCATAAATATACAACTTAAAACTTCAAGTAAAAATAGATTACATCAAACAACTTAAATTTTTATAATTATCCTTCTCATAAATACTTTTAATCTCTCGATCTATAACAAATAAGGTTTCCGAAAGTTAACTATAAAAACTGCCCTCAAAGTGTCCTTCTTGCTTTCGGACTGTACTACAAACTGTCCTGTCTTCTATTTACAGCTTAAAACAAAAATTTACTGTACACTTTAGTACTGATGTTTACGTCCTACTACGGCACACGGACACATAAGTGGGGATGAGCATCTTGATAATAACACGGCAATCGGAACAGCCTGCTTATGGTTCTAGTCTATTCGCCGTTCCTTCCCACTTTTTTAGTTGAACCTCTGAATATCACCCCTTGTATGACGCATTTGGTTGTCCCCTAAATATGCCATGATAAAAGCGGTTTGTACTCAGTTGACCTAGAAGTATCTTATTATTGGTTAAATTGACTTTTCACTTAAAGTTATCAATGAATTTTAATATTTCATTTATCATTAATACGAATAATAACAGGTAAACTTTGGTGTGTTGGTAATGATAAGTGAGAAATGGTTCTTATGCAAAATATAATAAGACTCTGTGGTCACGAATACGGTCTATCGTCGCCGTGGCGTGATTTTCCAGACATAATTAAGCTTTGGTTCCACGAAGCAATATCCTGAAAATAGAACCTTAGAAAAGTTTGAAGTAACCTAGAAATGGTTATGTGCGAGTCATGATCGTGTGCAATCATCGCTCCCGCCTCTTTGGCACGCGAGAGTCATTGCACGAGAGGAATGCTTAGGCGATCGCAACTACCGGACACGGAATATTACCCAAGATGCACGCCACGTTTTAGTCATTTTTCTGGAAAAGTTACGAACATGAAAGAAAAGGTGATGAAACATTACATGAAATGTATGCATTAACTCAATGGTTCCCTTCTCCGCAGAAGCCTCATGTATAGCAGTTTATTCGGAGAACAAAAAAAAATGTTTTACAAAAACAGTGAGATATGTATTAAATAATATTTGCTAACTTATAAAACATTAAGATCTGCGCATGTTATCATTACAACACCCCACAAAAAAAACTTGAAATAACTTACTACAAATATGATTAACTACTAAAGTACTACTAGCTTCTATTCTTACGTAGAGACTGCCTGCTCTTATTAGGTTGAAGAGCGAGTGCAACAAACTACCGTGTTATGTATACACCACAGATACACACAATGTCACGACGTTAGGAGAGCCAATTTATTTCTGTACAGTAAATGTACATGTACAGACACAACTTTAAATGTTTGTATGGTTAGACTTGTTAATTTATTTCTTTAGTGCGTGCCGTTTGCCATTTTACAGATTAATTGGCTGGGTTTTTCCAATAAGTATGAGTGCGTGCTAAAACATCTATTTGTCAATTTACACTCTCAGTAGAATAGACTAGCAGACTCTGTAGATTAAACATTCAATTATTCTTGTCAGCTTTAGTAACTCCAGCCCGGACAAACTGGCTATGCCACTCACGAACACGGGTGTTAGTGTCTGTATGTGACACAGTAATGTAATGCATTATATTCTTCAATCACGTGAAAAAAAAAACTTTTCTTTACTAACCACAAAAACACATGAAATAAGAGGTGCAGCAATTTCAAAATGACTGTGTAAATATCACCCAGACAGCAGCTGATGATTGCCGGTTCTCGCCTAGGCTGAGTTGAGGACACACTTACCGTACATCACACCTTCGTTCAGCATCTCACTTAGGAGGTACGCCATTTGTGTACATATCCCATAGCACACATAATAAAAATATGCAGAAAAATGAACAATTCAAATGAGAAGCATGATACAAGTTGTTTCTAAGCTATACTGAGGTAGAGACTGGCGATTATTATATTTTAAGAACAGTTCTCTATTCCAAACATCTCAAATTTTATCTTTGTAATATTCTATGAATAAATTACTTTAAATAAATTCTTGATGGCCTGCCTGATCCCTATCATAACGTATGCGTGATCTTGCCAGTGTCTCAACACAAAAACTTACAGGAAAATAAAGTTACTATTCTTAAATATTAGCAATTACGTTGCAAAAATTCGAAGTATTATCTCATGTTGCCTAGCTAGCTCAAGGGAAACACTCAAGCCTCTCTCTCTCTCTCTCTCTCTCTCTCTGGTTTACGTAGCAAAATCTTAATCTGGGACGTACAATACTGAAAATCCAACATGAAGTCAGTTCAAACTTTTATAACTAATAGATGACGCTGACATACAGTTTACGTAGATCTTACTGAAACATCTTATCTGTGATGGTGTAGACTGCTCTCACAGTAGAAAATCAGCTTTAGTATGCAATCTGGACGTGTAGTTGCCTCTCGTGGAATGTAGGGTAGGGCAGGGTGCCTAAAATACTCGGAGCTAATACTCTCATGACACGTAGACGACGCAAAGATACTTTTTACCGTCTGATCCATAGATCTACCGAAAAGGGAGAATATCAACACACACTAAATCGCTGGGAAATAAAATCAACCTTAAATAACGTCGGGGGAATTATCGAACACCCTAAAAATCTAAATTGTACAGCCCTATTCTCCATCCAACTTCATGGCGAGGGTCCTGACCTACGTCCGGTCTTTATGGAAGCTGATGATCGAGAGAGCGTTAAGCTCGATCGACTGACGCTAGCTTAAGGGTTCTATCCTGCCAGCCAATCATGAGTCAGTATTTGAACCTGTGTGCAAATTGGGGACTCTAACACTTCAAAAACCCCTTACGATCCACTTTCAATGGCCTAACTGCTAAAATTACGTAGACTATAAGGTCTCAAAACGGCGACATACAAAACAAGAAACTCGGAAATATTCACAAAAAGAGACCGAAAATAAAAATAAAGCTATTTACATATAAAGAAATACATAAAGGAAAACTAGCTAACCTAATCAATTAAACTTTACATGATTGCCATCGTACAGTTAAATTGAAATATCCTATGTGTGAAACTAAGCACAAATAAAAATAAAATTTAACAAACTGAAATTACATTAGTGACATAAGTGGAAATATTTGCATAGGAATGTACATGAAATATTGTCTACGGATCGAAGTGTGAAAAATAACCTATGTAAATTATATGGCGAACAACGTGCATTTATGGGTTCTACAACCGAAAGGATAAAAAATTGTAATCAGTTTAGGTCACAGCAAATAACAAATGATTTTCTCTAACTATTACAGCAAATGTAAAACGTGTTGATATTAAGATCTATTAGTTTCAAATAATGTATTTTAAGGAACCAATCAGTATAAGGTTTTCTTCCACGCATATTTTGGTATTAACTTAAAATTAAGTACTGCAAATTCCTTTAGTTTTTTTCGTTAATTGCGGTTTTTCAATTTTTTTTCTTTTAACCACAGAAAAATTGGCGGTGCATTGCTCAAAAATAAAGAAAAAACGCGTAAACGTAACTTAATTCAAGTCAGTTACGCATATCTATCTATCTTAAATCCGCGTGCAGAGCGTTGAGCAAACTATTAATTACTGTTTATTCAGTGACATTTTGAAATTTACATTCATATCTACCGTGTGCTTTACTTTTTCTGCTACTGTTAGCGTCCCCGCAGGTATGCAATTGTTAAGGACGCGGTCCACACAAAAAAAAATCACTTTGTAAAATTATTATTATGTTGTTATGGTATGGTTGAGGACATCGTAGTAAATTCCGCCACCACTCCGCAGATCTGTATATCAGTCGGGGTCGCGCTGGGAAGGGATTATTGGACCGAAAACTCACCTCGAAAGCACATATATAGTCCATTCACGGTTACTTCAGCCTTCTCTTAAGCCCTGCTAATGTTCTACTTCCAGTATATTCCTCCGCCTCGTGCAAACTAAGCTTAGCTAAGCCTGGCGAATTACGCAAGGGGGACAACGCACCACATTCGTGCGCATTAAGTGTAACAGTGTTTTGTATAAGGACTATTTCTCACTAGGTGTTACCAACATACCTATTTTCTCCCTACTTTTTATTCAGATTAAATAAAGCATTATAATTTATTGATAAAATATGAATAATATTCCAATTTAACCGGAAAAAAGTAACTTTTATGAACACAAGTATAAACGCTTGTGAGACAGGGCGTATTTAAGAAATAACTAAACACATCATATATGGGGAAATATTTCAAAGGTTTGATTCAAAAAGGCCGAAGAAACCTTGAATCGACTATAGACGCCAAATACGTATGAGCGAATGCCAGGATCTCCGCCCTTATTTTATACTTAATAGATGAAGTACTATGACTCGAAATACAGCAGTATTGATATATACAATGAATATACGCCTTGTCATTTCTTATGCTGCACCCACCTGGGCACAGGCAGCCAGAACACATATTAAGTAACTGTAAATCGTACCAAACAAATGCTTGCTAATCGCTGCAGACTGTTATTATTCAGTAAAGGCGTACAAGCCTAGCGAACTGCAACGACGCGTCGGTATCCAGGCCAGGCGAAGAATCCGAAACACATTACAACAATAATAATTTATTAAACATATCAGCGAAGCGCCAGTGGAGTTCCCCTCCTAACGGCACGGTATTTGGGACAATTACGCCACGAGAAACTATGCAATACTCTAAGAAATTATTCGTAAATCTACCATACCAGTGTGTACACCTAGTGAGAAAGGGGGAATTGTAATTTTTCCCCTATGCGTGCATTGCAGGCTTCCTACATTTGCTCAGGAAACAGTCAAATGCATAGGGAAGTTCCCAACATTGTATTGCAGTGATGCTAAACATTCCTATATCTGCAACTTGATGTGTGGTATTATTACAATTCAGTATATATGTCAACATTTCCATTACAGTTTAGGAAGTTTACCAGAAAATGTTTTATAGTGCGGAAACACTTTCTACGGGGTCTAACAGTCTGCCTTTGTGTGTACCCATGCCGAGATGAAGCTATCAAGATACAGTTTGGCGTGCCGCCCGTCGCCTTCCGAATAAACACTCAGCCTCCGGCGACTGTATCATCCAGGTTAGTCATATACTGTTATTGATTAGGACCTCCTTCGCCAATGACTTATATTTAATGTATATCGTAACCTACACTAATATAATAAAGAAGTGAAGTTTGCGAGTTTGTTAGAGGTACTTTCTGGAACTACTTATCTGATATAAAAAAATTATTTCACTGGTAAGTAACCCGGACTACCTGGATGAACACAGGCTATAAATATCATGATGTTTGGATACCGGAGGAAATTTTAAATACAAAAAATTTAAATCACATAAAACCATTAAATTACTATTTTTGTATGTAGGATTCATACTCAAAACTATAGATTTACGAAAGAAAAGTTTAAATCCATTCATTTTAAATAATGTTAAAATTAATTTTCTTACTTTAATTTACAATTACGGTGAAATAATTGTATGTGCGTAAAATTCTTGTAAAGAATTTAATTAGCTACTAAATTATATTTTTCACATACCTGTGTAAGTTCAGCGAGAATTGTTTCATTACACTTAATTTTAAATGTAAATTTGAATGTTTGTAACAAAAAAAAATATTTTCAGAATAATAAATTTATGCTAAGCGAATGATTTTGTTAATGATTTTGTGATTATTTAGAGTTTATTTTGTAAACAAAATATATTATATAGTTTTTTTGAGCAATAGCTTAACCGTATTATTTAACTGTTGTTAAGACATACTAAATAATATTGGAAATCGTCTTTTTTTTTAATACTAACTGAAAACGGTAATTGCATTTACAAATAATTGTTTTAATTTGTTGAAACAACTGGTTTTTCTGTGCTCTGTTCTAAGGTTTGATTTAATTTTAATTTTAACATGTTCTTTCTTTTTGCACTACGTTAATTTATGATATTCAAGTAGGTTTTAAATGTATTATAATATTCCTTGGAGATAATCTAATGTATTGTTAATGTATTTGTCTATGACTGAGCATACACCTTGCTCGCAGGATTAATAAACTCTGGTTGATAGGGGCGGATGACGTAACTATTTAAAAAGAAAGTTTGTTTGGAATAAAATATAGAACATAAGAAAAAGGTTCGTCTAAAGAAAGATCTGCAAGGATATTGACGATATACTTCATTGTATAAAATCTGAATTATGAAGAAGATAATTATAAATACATGAAATTTGCAAGATAATTTAGTTTGCAGATAAATTTGGAAGAAGACTTTGCATAATATTTAACGATATGCAAGACGATAAAGAAAAGATTCCTGACGGCGCGAAGTCCCAGCTGATCGAGGAGTCAACTGGTGGGCTGCTGTACAACCGGGATCATTCTGCGGCGGATCGACGACGAAGCTGGGCGTCCCCACACCCGAGAGCAGCGACGAAGTGCTTCACAAGGTTCCATCAAGTCGGAGAGAGAAAGTTTGCAAATAGTTTGCCATTCCTGAAGTTGCAGCGTCAGATAAGTCCTATGAAACCTTATTATCACTCAAACTGGATCAGCGACGAAGTGCTTCACAAGGTTCCATCAAGTCAGGAGAGAGAAAGTTTGCAAATAGTTTGCCATTCCTGAAGTTGCAGCGTCAGATAAGTCCTATGAAACCTTATTATCACTCAAACTGGATCAGCGACACTCAAACTGGATCAGCGACGAAGTGCTTCGCAAGGTTCCATCAAGTCGGAGAGAGAAAGTTTGCAAATAGTTTGCCATTCCTGAAGTTGCAGCGTCAGATAAGTCCTATGAAACCTTATTATCACTCAAACTGGATCAGCGACGAAGTGCTTCACAAGGTTCCATCAAGTCAGGAGAGAGAAAGTTTGCAAATAGTTTGCCATTCCTGAAGTTGCAGCGTCAGATAAGTCCTATGAAACCTTATTATCACTCAAACTGGATCAGCGACGAAGTTGAGCTAATTGTATTGAAGTAATCCTTATAATAGTGTTGTTCGCTCCACTACTGATAATTTATGGATGAAAGATAGAGTTGGTTAATGCAGAATTTTTCATCAATAGTATAGACACTGTATTTTGCTGTAATTTTAAATTTTGATCAATTTTAAATATTCAGCACAGGAGCTTTTAGTTTCTAATCAGTAAATATCTTTTGAATATAATTATTTTATTAAAAAAGAAAGAAACCTTACAATAATTTTTAATCCAAGTCATTTGCTTATAAAATTGCTTATACAATATATATATATATAATCTCACATTAAATTGGAATGCTAAAGTGACATGTGTTGAACTGATGTATTCACGAATAAGAATATTTTGTAATAACTGTGTGACAGCTAGCCATAGAAATAAGAAGCTAGCTGGAGCAACTATTTGAATTAGCATTTTGGTTGAAGTGAATAGTTTTGAATATTACCTCTTTAATGTTAAACTAGCTGATACATTGTCTAGATTACACATTAATTATTTTAATTTTTATTTGATTGTTTACCTCAGATAATACCAATATTGGTCTAGTTGAATAGTCTATTTAAAAAGATGTTATAAAAATAGAAAAGTTGGCTTGGTCTGACGCCATATTTATGTATTTACATATGTATTCACTGGTAATAGTTCTCCAACGAATATGTAAGGTATCAACTTGACCACCATTATTAGCGTCTCGGCGTAAATAAACAGGATATCCGTTCTCACCGGTCTGTAACGAAACGTCGGGGACATTTCTTAGACGAGATCCCGTTTTTCATACATGGTGACGATAAATTTTGTTCCCCACATGGGTCGTTTACCATACGTTTGATCACGATAACAAACAATGCGGGGTCATTTTCTTTATCGGGTAGTTCAGCAACTATAATATTGTCAATTTCGTACACAATATTTCCAGTTTCACAGTGTACGCTACCCTCAAGAATTTTTTAATTCGTTAAATCCTTCTGGCCTGCCACCACAAGACCTCAAATTAAAGATTGGTGTCCCAAAAATGCTACTACCCAACTTAAACCCACACAATATGTGTAATGGCACGAGACTATTGATAAAAAATTTTTGCGGAACAACATCATCGAAGCAATAATATTAACCGGGCCTGCCGCCGGACAGCTAGCGCATATTCCGCGTATCCCTATGATCCCAACTGATCTGCCTATTTCTTTCAAGCGGTTATTTCAATTCCCGGTGAAGGTATAATTTGTTCTCACAAAAAAATCAGTCCCAGGGACAATCTTTCGGATTTGTGGGAATAGATTTGAGCAAGGGATGTTTTTCTCATGGCCAATAATATGTCGGGTTATCTTGAGTCGTAACTCCAGGAATCCAATATATTTTGCTACCAGAAAATAATAAAACAGTAAACATAGTATACAGAGAAGCTCTAACAAGTTAATCCAAATTAAATAAAACATATAAAAAACACTTTGGAATAAGTGGTCCATATTTCCTATTTACGAAAAAACGAAGTTAATTTGAGGATTATACTCCTCTGTACTGTGAATGTAATAAAACCTATGAAAAAAATAACTAAGTCGCAGGCAGTTGCTATTAAAAATAATATGTTAAAATTAATTGCCGTACTTTAAGTTGTAATAACGGAAAATTTTTTTGTTAATTTAAAAATGTAAAATTTGATATTTTGTTATAAAACTATAATAATAAAACATATTAATGCTATTATTAATTATGTATTTATAATAATTAATATATCCGTAGGGAAGAGGGTGATGGTAGTGTTAGTAGTTCAATAAAATACCTGCTCTGTCTTCATAATTAACTTCAGCTCTTCCCTCATAATAGTATAAATCTTCTATAGTTCGTAGACTCTAGTATAAAATATTAAAAACATAACAAGACGCGCTTAGATACTGTAGAATTACAGATCTGCATATCGAACTGAAAATCGGAATATTAAATGAGCACTTCGTCAAAATGGCGGAAACATTCTACAATGACTGTGCAAATAATACCAACCCGAATGTATCTAGTCTCCGGCGATTATGTCCCCGACGAGACTCAGAAATACAAGCGGCCCAAGAGCATTTTGGCTCACAGGTCGCCATAAATATACTTAAACACTGGAAGCAGGCCCTCAGCCAGGACACGCGAATGAAATTAAGACTGGGAAACCCGTATTACTACACCAAACCAGTACACCTACTAGACTCTTTAAACAAAAATAAACCAAAACTTAACGAAGTACTATGTGCAAAGTATGCACCGTACAGCCTCTGGCTCGGTGATGGCCCTGTCATTTGCGTTGCAAACATACCTACTGATATGCACACATGTACTGAAACACTTCTCACACGCATCCGACAGCCGTTTGTATGTACGGTCCTTCGCCTCTGCCGATTCCTAGGGTAAAGGCGTCGAGAAATTCTCTGCAGCAGCTGGTAGGGATCGTGTAGTGGCACACCTACACTTACAAACACACGATTATACACATACACCAATACACACAGCTGCAAGCGAGATCACGGCCAAGGTAATGAACACTTTACCACTAACTATAATTTTTTTTTATTTGCTTGTAACACACTGGCACTTTTTTCTGTGTTACATAGAGACGACTGACATCTGTAGGGTGGGTGGTTCAGTTTCGTCCCTTACCACCAGGGCCGAATAACGCGACCCTGGATACACTCCAGCTGCGAAGTCATTTCATATCACTCTGCACCGAACCCAACAAGTCTATCTTCGCTAACTAACAACTTACCATACTTCTTCAGTCCCAATCCAGTCAAAGGAAATTACACCAATCCTCCGCGACCGTGGCATAGACATCCCTAGGCCCTCTCCGCTTTGCCTGTTTAGCTGCGCCCTTCTGTCTAGACCCTTCCTCATTCGGGGTGTGTCCATGGTCACAATTGCGACTACGGCACCACACAGCCCTGCTATAGCTGCGATGTGTGCATCTCTTTTAAACATAATTTACCCGACCTAAGACGTAAAGGGCTTGCCCTGAGACGCATCCCAACCTCCGACCGTCTTAGCTACTAACATGTTTTGACGTGAATACGTCTTTAAATTTGCAACCATAATGGGAGGTAATCCAGAATATCCGATGGTAACCAAACCTGGGGATAGAGTTTGGCATTGCATCTCCGAATCGAGCGTCTACATTCAAATCCAATTACACCACTCGATTTCCAAAAGATCAAAGAATATGTTACGTTGAGTGAGGACTGCGAAGCAACGCGCGTGGCCGGGGTGGTGTTTAATGAGTGTTAAGCCTGAAGGGGGGGGGGGGGGACGCAATTTTGAATTAGTTTCGCCGCGTCTCGTAACTTCCGCGAAGTATATCTTTTGACTAGGAGAAGATACGACGCTCATTTACAATTCAATCGACAGCTCTCGTCAAGATCAATCGATTGCGTGTATAAAAACATTTGTGTGGAATGGTTATGGTGAAAAAGTATGAGTTTAATGTAAAAAATTAAGAAAACTTAACACAATGTCTACCTATACTCGTCAAAAAGCCAAGTCTAAATACAGAAATTGAATACGGCTGGGAAGAGCATTTTAAAAGCAATACAATGATACCCATAAAACCCCATATGATCAAGTGAAGCGGTGCCGGGAACATAAAAAAATGCATCAAGGTATCCGAGCGCTTCAACATAAGAAGTATTCATGCAAAACAAACGGCCGTGTCCCCAACACAGCCACACCCCATTTTTTTTCTAAACCAACCCTATTTCTAAGTATTAAGTGTGCACCCCCGGTAGGACAGGAGCTAAATGTGTCTCAGGCCTGCGCCCCTTACTCCTAAAAGGATGGGAATTCATTAAGGAGGCGTGAATTCTTGCCAACAGTCTAAGGCTATGACTACCTACCTGAGTGTACCTAGAGCTGAAAATATATTCTAAAAGGGGAATGGTAAAACTCTCACAGACACGGTAAAACCCATTCCGGCAGAAAAGAAAATTTTGTAGGAGCATTAATTAAAATGCTACGGGAAATAGCAGGTGTGGAATCAATTGGTTTAATATAATGGTGAAGAACTATAGGAGAGGGGTCGGGGCTTATAGGCGCATGCTTAGGGGAACATGCGCCCTTGAGGTGAAGAATTCTGTCCATGTTCCTGCACAATAATATCGATAGCATTTGAATGCAGGGCCACACTGCTTCTCGACGAGTGCATCATAAACCTGGGCATCTCAGTCAAGTCACCGAGGCCATCTTCTCTCTTCCGTGTCGACGCCAGGATCTTCACGCCGTGGGTGGAGGCGGGGGAAATCGCTGGCGGAGAGCCACCCCCTCCCCTCCGTCCAGATGTTTATTTCGGACGTGAGTGAATTGCGCTCGGTGAGACTTCCCAGGACCCACCAGTGATGGAGGCGCATCCGCTGGCTGACATCGGGGTGCTTTCAAGGTCCGGTGCTCTTCAATTTCATATCTCACACGTCTGCAGTCGACAGCCCAGAGAATTCAGCAGAAGGGAGGTTCGCAACACTTTTCATGTTTCAGTACCTCGGGATTCCCCTCCCCCCTCCATTCCTTCCCCAGCCTTGATCATAAGGCCGCCTCCAGCCGACGTGCTACTGCCATCTTCAACTGAGCCACCTTGTTATCGACGCCCACGACGACGGCGCTTTCGAGCCGGCCTCTTGATCCACGGACTTGTAATCGAAAATTCCCAGCCATCCCAGAGCCTGGGAACCCCTGATCCGCCACCTGAGGACGCGACTAGTTGCGGATAGGCGCCGCATCTAAGGGCTCTTGCAAACCGAACCAGTCGTTACAGGTCAATCCAAAAAGTCTAGGTCTGTCAAGTCAAGCCACATCAGGTCAAGTCAAGTCAAGTCGTGCGGTTTCAAACACAACCCATCCAGTTCAGTCAAGTCGCCTAATGGAGGAGGACTGGGTAGAAGGTAGTTGACATTGTGGCGTTGAAATGGAGGTTGCGATCGTGAGATTTATAGTGTTGCGACCGATAATCCACCGGAAAAAAATGCAAGCAAGGTATCGGATGTGGGTACATCCGATAAATGCCAGGAGGGATACCTATGGCGCGTTTGCACATTTGTTACCGGACTTGGTGAATGATCCATTAAATTGTTAAAACTTTTTCCGGATGAAGTATGAAACGTTTGTGAAACTCAGCGACTTGGTTCGGGATCAAATAGTTAAGGAAAACACACACTATCGTCAGGCCATACAACCTGAGCGCAACAGGTGTGGGAAATATGTGGTGACCCTGCAATTGGTTACTGATAATGCCCGGTACTTCCAATCCACATGTTTTAAGGACACGTGTTTTAAGTGGAATGTGAAATATTTCATCTTGAGTCCCTACTTTCATAAGGGCAACCAAGTTAAATGCTTTGATAAGAACTTGAAGGCGTGTCTCACCATATTTTATAAACAAGGTCATACTCGGTGGGATCGCGATCTGGATTTTATAAATATTGGCTTTAATTCTGCCGTCCACAATTCGACTGGCTCGCCTCCCTCTCTTCCCCTCCTTGGATGTCCGTTGTCACATCCTTTGTTAAATTTATGGACTCTCCCTCTTCTTACTATTGCTTGACTCTGCCGCTTTAAGCCCTCTCCTCGACGGGGTAACGGAGCACCTTCTTGATGCGACATATGACGCGGCTGCGTGTTTAGACGAGGGTAGAGTTGCTCCTCCTTTTGTCGTCGGGGATCCGGTGTTGTGTAAGGATTTTGTGTCAGCTGATAGTGGCAGAGACATCGGGTCCAAATTTATACCTAAATTTGTTGACCCTTTTCGGATCTCAAAGTTTTTGAATTATAATATGGCAATGTTGTGTCCTGAGGGTCTTCCTGCGAGTATCATCATTTTTTTCCCCCTGTTATCCTCTTGCTAGAGCGTTAGTGCAGTAACCTAGCTATACTATAGAAATTAGAAAACTTCCAAAATTCAAAATAGCGCAAATTTCGAAAAATAAATATCATAAAGCGCTGGACTGCTGCAGTTATGCGCACTGAGGCCAATTCGAACACCGTCCATAGTCATGGGTTCTGAAATGGTCGCGACTTGGTAATTTTGTAATTTAAAAAGTTTCATTATATATTAAAAACTAAATACTAAAATACCAAATACGTTATCATTTTCGACAAGGCCGTGTCTCAATTGGTCCAGAGGGCGTCCTCTCGTGCTCTCTCTCTCTCTCTCTTTCTTTCTCTCCTCTCTCATGGATGACGTCACAGCGAGCGCGCTCTGGACCACATAGAAGGCCAGCGCGCACTGCTGTGACGTCATCGCGTGTGGGCCAGGTGTGCTACCAGACCGCGGTTAATAAGTTGACGACTGGCAAAAATCTTCCTGGCTTTACGTTGATTGCGTGTAATTTTTGTGAAAGTGTTTGTTACATGCGTGTCACAGCATACGTTAGTAAAATCAGCTGTGTCTTTTAACTACTGCATCAAAAAAGCGATTGTTATTCCAGCATTAGACGCCGATCTCCTGCTTTCTGCTTCAAAAACTATATTTTTTAGTGTCCCTTTAAAAATAATTGATTTGTTTACTTTCGTAGCACGAATAAGCTGTTGAATATCTGAAAGGAAACCATTGTATGATAAAACAGTGCCTATTTGCTAAACAAACAGACACCCCCCCCCCTAATTAATTCCAGAGAATTCTTAAAACCTCCACTTTTGTGATAAGTATTTAATTAATAACTAGGTATGCCTGAATTAAATTATATTGATTACAGAAACTGTTACCTCACGGTGTAACGGACTCGTTCACAGCCGTGATAAAGTACCAACATTGCCCCAAGATAAATTTATTTTAGTTGATGTTTGTTTCGTACTTAAACCAAACCAAATAATATATGCATAGCCCATTATATTAGCCAACAAATCTTAGCTGAGCCATCGTCCTGCGAAACTTGTCCAGAGATTCCATGCTAATCTAGTTCAATTTCTCTGATTTCCGTTCTACTTCAACTGAATGTTATTCATTACATCAGTGCAATGCTCGAAAAGTTATTTTTCTCTTCGATGAAACTATTCACGTTTATCACGTCTCCTGGCTGGAACATATTTATATTGATTTTGGATGAAATATTAGTCATGGAAGTATACATGCAAATTCAAATCTCAGTATTTTTCATCATCTTCAGTACTTGTATATTTTCACTTAGGAACTTCAGCATGCACGTTATGCCAGAATAAATCGATTAGCTTAATTTCATTTTTGTGCCCGGAGTAAAAACATGGTTATCTTCGTAAAGTACAACAAGCATATCTGTGACGTATTTATTACAAAGGAAAGTGTTTTACTCGTAGAGTACTAAATATCATTTCGGCAGCCGAGCGACACGATTTTTTTGTGTAAGAACAAGAATAAATTTACAGTGTACGTTGAATCCTTCAAAGGTAATACGAGGCGTTAGGTCTGATTCCCACTGGTGTGTAACCTTGGATAATATCCGCATTCACTGCATTTACAGGAGCACAAAACAACATAAAAATAATCCTTACAGCAACTCCGAAACCACTGCGCCTCATGCATATGGACAAACATTTCCTGCAGTTAACCATATCCATGCTGATGGTGGTGATGTGTGGAGTAAGCGCCTGAACAAATGAAATTCTTTTTAATGCTTAAATAATATCCAAAATAGATATAGTAACAACTTAGCTAATTACGAACGAACTACACAACCACAAGTTAGTAGGCCTATATTGGACCAACTTGTGTGAAGCATTATTTATTTGCTATTACGGCGTCCTGTGATGAATTAAGCTTAGAATTTGTTGGTACACTATCTGTTACCGAGGGAATTAAAGTACACCATTGTAGAGGAATTTCAAAATCATTAATGTATGGAAATGTTAACAAGAGCACACGAACACTTTTTTACGTAGGCCTATTCATTAAGTGTGTCTTGAGATGAAAATGCAATAAATATCTTATAAAACCTGGCGGATACATCTTTGCAGCAAAATCATCATAACACTGATATTATAACAACGCATTTAATTTTTATTACTTATATCTAGCTTTCAACCCTTTTGTTATTTTTTATTGTATTGCATGAGTAATCGGCGATATGCCTTCGTGATTCATTTTACTTTTATTTAAAAGAAAATATTACACTCAAACTTTGAGTTAATGCGGTTATGAATGAGATGTAAGCTATGCTTACTATTGTGCAGTTTCGGTTTTCAACTTTCTCATCGTGTAAGAATGTGTATTGCTGTATTAAAATACGCATTTTAATGCCATTTTGCACTATTTACTAATAAATGATAAACGCTTACTGCATTTTTGCATGAGCATTGTTAGGCCTATATATTACATCATTTTCAATGCACAATTTTGATTACTTAACCTGGCCTAATGTGCCAAAATTATTTCCCCAAGGCGTTTAAAGCATTTAAATTGTGACTGCACACTTAGCATAAATAGTATCCTTCAAAAGTTTAAGACCGTTAGTAAATTTGACAAAATATTTTTCTGCCGTAAAACGTTTGCTGCAATCTGTGTTACACAATTTTTAACATTGTTACTGTCAAAACACACATTACAGTTAAGTTATTGAAATAGGTAAAATACTTCGTAAGTTGTGATTTTTGAAAGAATACATAACTCTGGAATTATTACACACATTTGTGTGTAGAAAGTTATGTAGACACAAATCTACAGCTATTTAAGTGTAATGCTTTTTAAAATTACCTTTACAATTACACTTGAAAGAGAAAAACAGACAGTGGCCAGAATAAATTTGGAAGCAATTTTTTATTTTTTTATTTATTTCTCACTGAAAGGAATATTAGTTACAAATTCGTCAAAATTGACAACTATATATGTTTATTACCAATTGAGCTAGCGAGATGGGGTTTCCAGCTCTAGTTAGTTAGTTCTCTTCCCACTCAAATGATAACATTACAGGTTTGTTAACGGGAAATTATAAATTCACCTATTATTGCCATCCATGTTGAGACACACAGTTGCAGTGGAAGTTTCGTGCCGTTGTGTATAAAATGGCGAAAAAAGTGTATTATCAAACATAATGTGGCGAATTGTCGGAATGAGTAAGTGCGAAAAAAAAAAAACGAGAAAATGAAACCCAGCCGGGCATTTGAAACGCCTGTGTATCAATTATAATAAATTCTTTTAAAGTCAGGAGCATAATAAAAATGCGAAGAAAATATATTAAAAACGCCATCAAATGTTAGTCGGCAACATAATTTGAGTAATTTATTTGAGAAGTATTAAATTATTTCACAGTGTTATCTTATTTCTGTTATTGATTTATGTCCTATATCATGTAAAGTTTAAGTTTTCGTTTACACTTTGCGGGATCCTAAACTTTTGATGCGTACTAAAAAAAATCGTTCACATTAACTGGCTATATCTTGACTGGTGTGTTGCAATAAGCTCTATTACGATCGCTTCACTTAATGTCAATGTGAACCGTGGCCCTGAACTGCCTGTTGTTGGCCACTCAAAAAAAACAGGGTAGTTTTTATTTGCAATGCCGTCTGCTCACATATTTAACCGAACGCATATACTGTCCTTTTTTTCCTGAAAAAGGTGACGAATGGATAATAAAGTTAGGCTACTTCATAACGGAAAATTAAAGAAAGCTGCTCAAAAAAAAAGTAGGCGTACTATACATATAGGAACGTAATGTGTTCATACAGTAGGTAGACAAAATTAATAAATTGCTTAATATAAGTACGTGAAATAAAGCGGATTATTACAGCTGTAAATTCGGTAATATTTGTACATTGCCGGAAATTTCAAATCATGTTTAATATAAGTATCAAAGTGCTCGCATGTGATGATTAATGTATCATTAAATTGTAAACTTAATTATACAAATTAATTTAACAAATTAATTTTCTTTATTTGTCTCTATGATTAATGTGTACGTATAAAAGTAACAAATCTGCATATCCCAGTTGAATTGTATTGTTGGAATTAAATTGTTGAATTGTTGAATTAATATGGAATAACAATTTAAATATTTTGAAAACCGCCATTTTGAAAGTAAGTGTCTGGCGTGGCTGAAAACCATTAAAGTAAGACGATTTTACTAAGTACTATATGTATACCGAGTTTCGTGAAATTCGGTACATGCATTCAAAAGTTAAAAGCGGGACACACTTTGAACACAAACAGACGTAGATATATATACATATACACACGCAGACACACATACAGGAACGTGGTCTCATGAGCCTTTCTTTCATTTGGAAAATAGGATAAAAATGAAAACGATTGAAAGAAGAGAGTAACTTGCGCAAGTTTGTATGTATTTTTAACTCGTCAATATATTTATTAACATCAACGATATATTCGTGTGGTAGTTTTAGTTTTAGCCTACTTTCCAAAGGAAACACACACTAACGAGGCCACTTTCCTGTCTGTGTGATTATGTGTTCGTCTGTGTGTACAGTTTTCCCCTGCAGTTTTTCAACGCGTCAACCGAATTTCACCTAACTCGCTACATATGCAGTACGACTTCTGTAGTTTTTGACCACGCTGGGCATTTACTTTTAAAATAGCCACCATTTTAATACTTAGGGTGATATGTCATATCTCGGGAAACATTACACTGATTTAAAGAAAATTTTGTGTGGTAACAGAGTATCGTAATATCATTCAATCTTGAAATGTATATTATTGTTAGTAAGCCATTTTGGAAGATAGCACCAACAGAAGAAATAAACATTTTTCATTAGACCTCGAAAACAATCAAAGCAATTCTCACCCATTTTGGCATATGAATAAATCTATAACAGGTCAGGTAAACTTAAGTACATAAACTTCAGTACGTACTTATTTAAAAAATGGCGGTCATCCAAAATGTTTTGGTTTAATAGCTATATATATATATATATATATATAATATATATATATATATATATATATATATATATATATATATATATAGCTATTAAATATATATATATATGCTTGTAATATATACTTTTAAGCATACAAAATTAGTTCGAGATTGGTTAAATTGTTATATATATTTATTTATATATATTATATATATTATATATATATATTTATTGGTTAAATTGTTATATATATATATATATATATATATATATATAACAATTTAACCAATCTCGAACTAATTTTGTATTCTTAAAAGTAATATATATATATATATATATATATATATATATAATATATTATAAAATTTAAACCAATCTCTAACTAATTTTGTATGCTTAAAAGTATATATTACAAGCATGTTTGTAACATAGCACCACATGAATAAATATAGTTTTTGTCATATCTCAGTAAACAATTAACCGATTCCTACCAAATTTAGCTTATAAACACTACTGCGTCAGATGATTTTGAATGATATGTTTTAATTATGTCAGACACTAATTTTTAAAATGGCGGCCGGTAGTCATTTTAATTTTGATTGTTATACCGTCGTAACAATGTAATAAATTCCAACTAAAACTTTGTATCCTTGCAGTAGATATTACAACTATAAACTGTATCTACACGATGCATCTTTTGTCCGTGTAATATCTCGGTGAAAAATTTGACAGATTCCTATTCTACCAAATTTGGCATACGATTTGCACTGCAGCAGGTGGCGTAAACTGCTATGTTTAAATTAGGTCAGACACTTATGATCAAAATGGTGGCTATATAAATATTTTAGCTCATGATCTTTTATTAACGAAATAAATTCCAACTTTGTATGGTAGCAGAAGTATCAATTACATCCTTCAAATTCGTCTATAGAGATCGTCATTGCTCTGCCGTTTGGTAAAATTGCCTCACAATAAAAATTAAATTTATATAACACATCTTAAGAAAAATGAACCCATTTTTAACAAATTTGGCGAAGGAGTTGTATGGCGGTGAGCCCTATAAATATCTGTATTTTTAAGTGCGACAGACAATTATTTTTAAAATGGTGTCTATTAAATTATTTCAGCTTTCTGTGCTATGGCTACGAAATTATGTAATCGATTTTTAGCTTTACTTTGAATACTGGCAGTATACAACCATCGAGTTTTCTAATTCATAAATTTTTGTCCCCTATTTATGAAGATTTCGACATGTAATATCTTGAGGATTAACGCCATATCTCAGGGACTAATCAACCGATTTTCACCAAATTCTTCCCACTAGTTCACTATCCATGTTATTTTTACGTGTTTTAAGTGGCTCAGTCAAATGACGGACACGTAAATATTTCAGGTTTGTAAACCCTATTATTCTAAACATAAGACTGGTTATAAATTCGTAGTTGATGCTCGACCTCCGTAATGCACTTGTTTTCACACTAGCATTTGGTTCGAGATTTTCAGCGTTCGAATCCTAGGGAAGGCGCATGTGTATTTGTAATTGTCTCACAACTGTAGCGTATGTTTCGGTTTCCATCTCTAATGAAATTGGCTTTAACGACAAGTCCTATCTACTAACTCAGCTTTTAAGAAATTATTTCAAAAAATTAATACCATCCACGTATATCCACGTATCCACGTATATGCTTTGTTATTCAGATCAGTAATTTCTTCTTAAATTACCATTTCTCACACTAATAGTATGTATGATTCAGCGTGGCCCAAAATCGTTTAGTGTAAAATAATGTTACTACTACTCTAAACGGGGTGGGCCTATTTCGACATTCAAATTACATAAAATTAAATTATCAGAAATTTTCAAAGTTATGTACACAAAATGTTATTAGTTTTATATGGTATGGCAAACCTATTACTGCGTCTCTATACTATAGGCTGTTCACGTTAAAATGAGCAGTTTTGAATGCCCTGCTTAAGATTTTCTTGCATGCAAGTTGTGTATTCCTCCGCCTTATGTCAAATTAACATTGACATCGTCCTCATCACTTTATTCATGCGTCTGTCAAGTGAAACTTCGAAATAGTTAGGAAAGTAAATATTTTACCAACCTGTTCATTTTAACAGTTTGATGCATTAAAATAAACAGAAACCGAAAGAAATAATGTAAGCTATCACAAATGATTACCAACACTTTTTATTCAACGTTAAGATATGGAACTACTTTCTCTTCATCATTACCAACTTTACTGGATGCATGTCCCTTAATGCGCCCGTTAAAATATGCAAGTAGGAGCAGTGATTTTATTCTAAAGTGCTCATTTTATCGTCAACAGCTTATACCTACGATTATTAACAAATTTTTGTACAAAACGAGAAAAATGTGCATTTCGTGCTGGTGGCTGAATTTTATATACATATATATATATATGCAAAATTGCAAAGAGTTTCAATATTTAACATGAGAGAATTTAAAGAAAATACTATTTTGCGCAGCTCCTCGGAATCACTGAAAAATTGTTCTGGGCATATTTGCCTTCTGATATCTTTGTATTTATAAAAATGAGGTGACAGATGGCGTTTCTTCCTTCCTAGCTACACATGCAGGTCATCATCCAGTATGTCGAGAAACTACGATGGGAAATAGGCCGTTTATTGCCAAATTAAGTATGGCATTAACACTATCAACTTTGTTCCACGATTTTTAAATGCGGAAATAAACATAAACATTTTGCTATTACTTACCGGAAAGTACATAGAAAGCATATACCGGACGGTAATCTATGCAGCTCTTTTTCTGCCATCGATAAAGACTAATCCGGAGTTGCATTTCACCGTTAGTTATTTACGGAGCATGTTCAAATGACCGTTATTTCATTTCACATGCTTTGTATGCCCGCTATTAAGTATGGAAAATATAAACGCGCACGCTCATTTGAGCAAATGTGCTGACAGAAAGTAACGAATTAACAGAAGCGTTTCATTTTGAATACAGGATAGATATTATCACATAATTCTACAATGCACATATGTACTGGAAGTCGTAAGTATTTTGAATAGAAAAGTGCTGACAGACTACCATAAGAATTGGCGTACTATTAGTGAAACGGGAAGCCACTGAAATTAATTGCACATCACTATATGAGGCATTAGTTTATCAAATAGCGGGGTAAGGATTTATTTGAATAGAAAAGTGCTGACAGACTACCATAAGAATTGGCATACTATTAGTGAAACGGGAAGCCACCTAAATTAATTGCACATCACTATATGAGGCATTAGTTTATCAAATAGCGGGGTAAGGATTTATTTGAATAGAAAAGTGATGACAGACTACCATAAGAATTGGCATACTATTAGTGAAACGGGAAGCCACCTAAATTAATTGCACATCACTATATGAGGCATTAGTTTATCAAATAGCGGGGTAAGGATTTAATTTGAATAGAAAAGTGCTGACAGACTACCATAAGAATGGCATACTATTAGTGAAACGGGAAGCCACCTAAATTAATTGCACATCACTATATGAGGCATTAGTTTATCAAATAGCGGGGTAAGGATTTATTTGAATAGAAAAGTGCTGACAGACTACCATAAGAATTGGCATACTATTAGTGAAACGGGAAGCCACCTAAATTAATTGCACATCACTATATGAGGCATTAGTTTATCAAATAGCGGGGTAAGGATTTATTTGAATAGAAAAGTGCTGACAGACTACCATAAGAATTGGCATACTATTAGTGAAACGGGAAGCCACCTAAATTAATTGCACATCACTATATGAGGCATTAGTTTATCAAATAGCGGGGTAAGGATTTATTTTAATTTTAAAGTTTTATGTTTCAGGAAATATGCTCCAAAATCCGAACCAATACTAGTAGGCTGCCAGTAAATAATGTATTAAATTTGTCAACTGTACCACATTTCCATTGGCCATTTTGAAATGTAGTGTCATTTGAAACCGAGCAAGGTAGCGCAGTGGTTATCTTCCGGACTAGCTTTTGGGAGATTCTGGGTTCGTATCCCGCTCCGGCCAGCCTGATTTCGGTTATCTATGGTACCGTAATCACTCCAGGTGGATGCTGGGATAGATCCTTACTACGTATAGGCCATGGCGAGTCCTGTCCTGTTCCTCCTTCTCTAAGAAACTGGCCCTATCTCTAATGACCTCGCTGTCAACGAGAAGTTAAGCCCTACATGTCACCTGATTAACTTTTAAACCTATCCCCACCAAATTCGGGGGAAAAAAAAGCGAAATGGCTAGCGACTTACATTGGACGAAAATTAATGTATTAGGCAGTTATTTTCAAGACGACAACCTCAATAAGGTGTTTTGGTAGATCCCAGAACAAGCAGCTCGTAGCACAGGATTACTATATATCAGCTGTCATTTTGGCCTATGTCACTGCCACCATCTTGGACGATGTCATAAAAGGAAAATATCACATTCCTTCAATTAACGATAAAATGGTATCTAATCTTTGATATTTGTCTTGTTATAGTGTTTTAGAAAACACATATACGTTTTCAAATATAAGTCCATTCCGATGCTCCATTAACGACATAATAAATAAAGTTTTTCCACATGAAGAAGGACCGCTTATTATACAACATATATTTGATGGTAAAAGAATACCATGTACTTTTCAATTACGTTATCTTTCGTAGTTACAATTATCATCATATATACAATTTTATTTATAAGCTTCATTTCTACACAATTACACAGTATAATGCAACGTGCTTACGTAAAACTATAAAAGTATTCATAAGCTAATGTTCAGTTGAAAACAATGGCTTGTACTAAACATATATTAAAAGGACGCTGTGTATTGAATACATTGATTAATATATTACCATTTGAATTACATTTAACGAAATACAATTATTGCAGACCAGGTACTAAACTTGCAAAACGTTTGGCATGGACCGATCAAGGAATAAACACTTTGGATAACGCGTTTAAAGAACACGATATAGTTTACGATCGAACAAACGATTTGGAAAAGAGACATATAGCGGATATTATTTAAGGAGATAAAGCAGCAAATATAAGGAAAAAACCAGCTACATATACAGGTGAAAAACTTGGATCTTAGGTTGTTAATAAAGTTATGCACGCGAAGGCGAAGAGAAGCCCTGGCTTAAAACAAAAATACAAACAAAAACAAAGAAAGGAGGACTCATTCCATTCCTATTACAAGCATTAACAGCTCTTGTATCAATCCTCGGAGGGGTTTCGGCAATCAGTAGAGCAGTTAAATCAAAAGTTAAAGGAATGTATTTGAAACCCTATAAAGTTGGACAAGGACGAAAATTATTCAAACGTAGAAAAAAACCCAGAAAGTCTTAAACAGCCTTCCAAAACGTGCTTTAACAAACAAAGATATTAATGTATTTGTAAAGAAACTGGATATTCTCTATTTCCGAGGTAAGTATATAAGAGACGAATTACCAAAGAAACCAAATCTTCTTGAATTGTTAATTTAGATTAGAAACGAAATGAAGGAACGCAGTGGGTTGCATTAATTATAAACGTAAATCAATCATTGTATTACAACAGTTTCGGCGACTAACGTCTTCCAAGTGAAATACGTAATTATTAAAAAAACATGCAACTAAGGTACAATTACAAAATGGAGCAATTAAGAAATACAATCAATTGGGGACATTTTTGTTTACGTTTTTTGGCTATAAATAGGGCACGTAAGTAATTGTAATAGTAAAGCATTAGTACTGTGTCAATTACGGTGATATTAAGTGAAAATTCGTCGCAATTGCGTGCTGTATATTTCCGTGCATTAGAGTTAGATGGAGAATGGTAAATAAGTCTAATAAAATTCGTTACTTAGAACAGCATACCAAATATTGATATGCATAACCAATTATTAAGACTAATATTGGTGAAAAAACATACAAGATTGTGATACTGGTAGGATCTTGAGCTGGATAACCTTGAAACATTCATTAAAGCGGCATTGCCTGAAGTTGTACATTTCCGATTACGTGGAAATCCAAATACGTTAACTAGTGCTATGTATAGAAACTTTGATATTTGTTTCTCGGAAGACAATTCACTTGCACATAATAAGTTACAAACGGAGACTGTATCCCACTAATGAATTGCATGCATCGTCAAAACAGGTTAATATATTGTCTGTAAATGTTTGTTGTATAAATGTTTGTAATTTAGGCGGTTCATATTTGTAAGGAAAACCGACAAATACACTACACGAATTCACGTGTGCTGGTGACTCCAGGATATAATATAATTGAGAAACCGAATACATTGATATATCTTCCAGTAATAATCAATTGTGTTGATGAAATAATTATTGCAACTGTCGATCAAGACAGTAAACTTATTAATTTTAGAAATGAAGAAATTACAGTTCGTTTACATTTAAAAAAAGCTATATAAACAGTTGTATACCATTGCACATTACAATAATAATGGATATTGTGTATAATAATAAATTCGCAAGTAAAGTAGGCAGTTATTTTAAGAACTATATCAGTAAGGAATGTATTTCGAAGACAGGAAGTATAAAAGAAATAAACACAATCATAATATGCTCACTTCAAATAAGTTACCAGTGAAGTTAACACAAGGGAACGAATTGCATTTAAAAGAATTAGAATGTACTGTTAATAGAAATGGAAGACATTCTTAATGTTGAAGAACCAATCACTTATTAAAATGCAATCACCAATACGGAAATACATGTGTATGAACCTTTCCGACCAGGTCTGTATACATTTCCTTCGGAAATAACGATCTATACAAAATCGTGATATTTACATGTTACCATCGAAATCAATTTTAAGGCTTAGAGGAACAATTAAAATGACAGCCAATGCAAGTAATCCAGTAAGTACAAAATAATAAGAAATGGAATACTTCATTTTATCGACAGAATCACATATCTGCTCAATGGAGTGGAAATCGATGAAACACAAGATGTCGGAATTACTTCCATGATAAAGAAGTATCTCTCGGGAACTGTAAACAATATTTATATAGGGATTATGGCTGCGTGGAACAATGCTAGTAATGACTCACTACAAATAAACCCGGGGCAAAAATACGAAGTTGTTATACCATTAAGTATGGTTTTGTGATTTGCTGAAGACTACAAACGTGTCATATTAAATGATAAACAAGAATTTGTTTTCTTATTCGACAATACACATTGGAATACTGTATACAGTTAGGCTAATAACGAGAAAGGTGCAACATTTTACTTCAGCAGTATGGAATGGTTGAGTCCACATATTGAAATTAATACTTGTGAACATGTAAAGTTTTTAAAATATATCGAAAGAGGGAATAATCTAGGTATTGCTTTCAGATCGAGGGCTTTAGAGGTTTTTACAACACTCTCAAGATCACAAAAAGTCATTTGGAATGTGAAATAAAGTTTTCATCGGAAAAACTGAGATATGTCGATATTTGTTTTCAAACAAATCGACAAAATAATTTAAAAGCTGATAGATCAGTATTCGATAATTGTGATATGAAAAATATTAAACTATATCTAAATAGTCAAGCTTCACCTATATGAATTTAATTATGAACTTTTAATATTGAGATATTCATTATTTGCTATGATATGTACTCTAAGTTTCAGGAAAAGTATTATAATAAAATCATTTCATATATCCTGGAACCCAAATCATTTAAAGTCAAAGGAACATTATTTGTATTTGATGTAAGCAAGCATGACAACACCATTACAAATAGTGTGATTAATTCACGAATTGAAATTATTGGAAATACACCAATTCCAGCAAATACTCAAGCTTATACTCTGATAATTCATGATAGATTAGTTAGTTACAATGTAAGAGATAAGTTGGTGAAAAAAGAATTGAGTCAACAGGCAACGAACCATGGCTATGGTGAGATGTTTAGTAATGTGCAAGGATATCAGTCTGCTGAAAAAAATTATCATTAAATAATTTGCTATTGCTGATATGGAAGAACATATAACTGTATTCAGCATCAAATCACCATTTTACTGGAGATATCTAACTCCCAAATACAAGAAAACAAACAGATGGCTTACTAACCGTCACCATGGTTTAACCTGGGAAAGTGGATGCATAGGGTATGAGAATATTGAAGATATTTGCAAAGATTACCTAAATAATTGTGAAATATATGTAGGCGGAGTTGAACAAAAACACATTTTAGAAAGTGTGTAATGGGAAAGTAATATATATTCAAAAAGAATACAAGTGTCCATCATTCAAACAATTACATAAAACATATGGAACTAATTCAATGGTTTCCTCTGCAGAGGAAAAATCATAATTAATGCTAACTTGGGCAATCATGACTGAGCGAGGTGAAACAGACTCTGATGTTTCTCCTCCCGAATCACCTGTGGTTATTATTCGAGTCATATAACATTATTTGGGATGAGTGTAATTTAATATAAAACATATTTGCTAATATGATATCCACTAGTTGTAAAGATGGATCAGCAAGATAATGAAATCATCTGTTCTTGCATACAGAAATCCAAATGTAACTTGAATATCAGCAAGTTATTAGAATGTTTGAGTAAACCATTTCGATTTTGTTTTGGAAATAAATAATTAGGGGTCATCATATAATTGATAGTGTTAAAATTAATGAAACAGGTGTCTAATTTGTATACATTTTTTGAACATAGTAGCCACTTCAGTACTAAAATTATTTTTTTTTAAACAGCTTCTGTTTGTATATATTGTTATATAAATTATTGTTTAAAAATGAAATATATTAAAAATAATTATTTTCCCTATTCTTTATTAAAAGTGATCTTGTTATGGTAAGAATAATATTTTCTTCCTTGAGGCCTTTGAGAGAAAAGTCCTGAAAGCAAGCACTCGAACTGCTTTTCCATAACTAACAATATAATATACCATCCCAGATAAGGTTTGGTTGATATAAACTGAGTACGACTCTGGGTTAGGTCATGTATGAATGTAATCTAGTTTCCATTCTAAGGGTTCAAAAGTAATATACAATACATAATAGATGTTCTATATGTTATATTGGTATGTTACTAATGTTATGTTAGTATGTTACAATTCATTGTGTTACATTATGCTATGTATTACTATAACATTCTTTCACAGAATAATGAACATAACACTGTTAATTGAACTAATATAAATTCACTCGTCCATGAGAAAGGTAAATATGCTCAATTTTTTAAATGTTTAAACTTAAATGATTCGCTTGGAATTTTTCCGATTATACGATATTAACTTAGTAAGTTATACCCACTTCGAAATCTTCAACTTATAGCATTTGCCAATATCTCAAAACCGTTACATTTAGAAATCTGAGGTCTTAGCTGTGTGACCACTCCCTGTCCAGAGACAAAAACCTTCAAGGTTAGATTTAAACATATTTCCCAATAGTACCAACTACAGAAACCGAGATTTCAGAGGCTGTCAGCCTGAGTCCAATCACCCCAGCACAACACATTTTGGTTTTATTATACCCTGATGACAATCCAGGTGCCTGGTTTTTTCACAAAGGAAGTAGACAAGGACATCCCCATCCCCTGGTAGGGAGGGAATTTCTGGTCAATTATTTTTCAACAGTTGACACTATCTAAGTCAAAATGTCTTCTTAGCTGTTTGAAATCTCTCAAGTAAAAGTATTTTGTCTTCTACTTGATAAAAATTAATATTCACTTTGCAAGCTCCACTGTGCAGGAAAATATACAGAAATAAAAAGAAATACACAAGACTTATATAAAAAATGAACTAATATTTACAAAGTAAGTTTTACTTCTTCATACACACACTAATATTTACCAAAAAATTCGATGGAAATATCTTGTAAAATAGAATTTTAACCAAATTGGAAACATATTTCGACCGCCTAAAGGAAAAAAATATTGGTATATGTTTAACATAAATATGATTATCAATATATGTATTAAGAAAACAGGAACATATTTTCTCAATTAGACCATATCACGTCTTTTAATTTAGATAAGATATATTGTGAATAAGAAAAAAATATTTCCTTTAAAAGATTAGAGTAATCTTAGAGAAGGTTAAAAAGGGGTTATACCAGGATTTTTTTATGGATAATATTACTTTCTTTTTTTTTTCTAGAAATAATACATCATTTTATGAAATATGTTGATCTCTGTTACATATATAATTTTTAATGGATTATAAAATAAGCCTTTCTTATTTCTTATGATTCAGATGTTATTTTACTGATAAATAAATGTTATTAATTTCTTCGAGCAGGAAACTTAGCAGAGAGGTTTATCTCCGAAGTTGGGGGTGCTGGTTTGAAAATGTTTGATAGTCGGAGGTGTTTGTAGAGAGGGGAATGGGTGCTTGAAAGGCTGATTTCTTTGTTGGAGAGGAGAAATCAGACTTCTCGAACATTTTACCTGGAAAATTGAAATTTTTTTAAATATGGCTTCATCCTCTATGCCACTTCCTCTATTTCCAGTTGTTTGCCAGTTCGGTTCCCTTTGCGATGTCGTGGTCGTATGAAGAAAACTTTCTTGGCCTATCTATGTAAGATTTTAACAAAGAGCTTGATGATTTTGATTGGGAGTATTTCAATAGACTAATCAACGGTTAGGATGATTTAGTAAGAGGTTTCTTAACTTCTTTAGGGGAAGAGGAGTCTACCTTCACATTGCAAGCAGTGATGACATCATTATCCCCATCTAAAAGAGGTTCCACAACAGTGTCAGCCATGGCGTCCACATCTTCCAAGTTTGTAGCAATGTCCGCCATGGTGCTCATGCCAACGAGAATGTCCACAGCGCCATCAGCCACTGCGCCCACACCTTCCAAGTTTGTAGCCCCGTCCACCACAGTGTCCATGTCTACGAAAATGTCCACAGCACAGTTAGCCACTGCGTTAACATTTTCCAAGTTTGTAGCACCATCTGCCACGATGCCCCTGTCAAAGAGAGGTTCCACAATGCCGTCAGCCATGGCGTCCACATGTTCCAAGTTTCTAGCATCGTCCACCACGGTGTCCATGTCTACAAGAATATTCACAGCCCCGTCAGCCATTGCGTTCACATATTCCAAGTTTGTAGCACTGTCCACCATGGTGTCAAATATCTGCAAGAGTGTCCACAGCTACTGCGTTCACATCTTCCAAGTTTGCAGTACCATCCGCCACAGTGCTCCCACCTACAGAGTTCGGAGCTTTAGACTTAAGAAGAATAAAAACAGGTGAGCAACAATTGCCCACACCCAAAATTTGCCCCTGTTGAAAACCATAAGGGTGTATTGTCCCTAAAATCCCCCTTCAGGGGATAAATGGTCACTGTCAATGGTCACAGTACGTATGCATTAAGTATTTTTGGACGAGTCAATGTAGTAAAAAATAAGTATTTTTGTGTGCACCACATGGCTATGCCGAAAGCTCTATTTACCAATAATAATTTGTTGCAGACATAAGATGAATTTTTAAATTTTAATTTTGTTGTATCACCTGCTCCAAGTCAGACATATATTGAATCACTGTCACCTGAAACAGCAGGAGATAAATTAATTTCTCCTCCTCTGCCTATATTCAATCCATCGCCGCAAGAAATAATTTATAGCCCAATCTCATTACCACCTTCACCTCTATCAAGTCCTTCATATCATTCACCACTAGTTCTTATTCCAGCTAAGAAACACAAATTAAGCTTAGTGTTTAAACCAAGACGTAAATTGTGATTTTCAGTGATGAATGATTCCTTCCAAGGTATAATTTTTGAATTTTTCACAAATTTTTTCATAATTAAAATATTGTAATGATTTTTTTACTTGTAGTAGGTGAAATTTTTTTACAATTTAATGATTGAAAATTCGTTCAGTTGTAAAGATTTTTAAAGAAAATTCATACAGGTCTAAAGATTTTTTAATAAAAATAATTCCGTCTAACAATTTTTAAAGAAATTTCATTCAGGTATAAAGATTTTTAAGGAATTTTCATTGATTTGGTACGATTTGTAAAGAAATTTCATATAGTTGTAACATTTTTTAAAGAAAATTATTTCGGGTCTAACGATTTTTAAAGAAAAATCATTCAGATCTAATGACTTTTAAAGAAATTTCATTCTGGTCCAAAGATTTTTAAAGAAATTTCATTGATGTAATGATAAAGAAATTTCATTCAGTTGTAACAATTTATAAAGGAATTTCATTCAGGTCTAACGATTTTTAAAGAAAATTAATTCATGTTGGAAAGTTTCTTAATATAATGATGCAGATTTGTTTCACTCTAAACACATTTTGACATCGCAATGTTGAACAGGATAGTTTTTTTATGGATAAAAAGCCTGTTTGGTATTTGAATATTTTCGAAGTTGAATCAGGATATGGTGCGATTATTTTTTACAGTTTTAATGATGTAAGATGGAGTTTTTGGTTAAGCCTGTTTGACTTGTACATGTAAATGTTAACATGATGAACAAAACAATTATTATATTTATTTCATAATTTGTGATGCAATATGCATTAATGATTTGGGTATGTAATGTTTTCCAGAAGTCAGTGGTAAACAATGTTTGTTTTTTATTTAAGGTTATAATGTAACATGAAGTATTTATTTTAAGTTGTGATGTTTTTCAGAAGTCAGTGGTATACAATGTATTTTATTTAAGGTTGTGGTGTAACATGAAGTATTGATTTTAAGTTGTGATATTTTTCAGAAGGCAATGGTATAAAAAAGATTGTATTTCTTTTAAAGGTTGTGATGTAATATGTTTAATGCTAAGATATATCATTTATTCTGTCTTGAAAGTGATTACGAATTTTTTTAAAATAAAACATTTCTTTCAAGTTAAAAACAAATAGTGTGACTGATATTTGTTTATTAATTCCACAGGTCACTAACATTTTTTCAATAATATCTTATGTATAATGAGTGAAGAGAAAACAATCTTTTGTTGCAATGGTATGAGTGTGTGGTTATCAGTATTGGTAAGCTGATGACTTGTATTTAAATTCAAAATTATCAACTTTTTGCTTGCTTTCACGAAGAAAAGGCTATTTTCTTGACATAAAAAACATTACAATAATTTAAATTAAAACTTGATTTAAAAAGCTAACTTACTTTGAAGGGCTGAGGAGAAATTACAAAAAAAAAATGGAGATAATCACACATAGCTGATTGAATGAAGTTTAGCAAAGAAACGAGGCAACAGGTTAAAAGTCTTCGTTCATCGTCCCTCCGGCTATTCAAGTTGAAAGTTGAAGTAAGACATACGCTCTGTTGACCAACTTTTGTGGCATCCCAGGGGACATATTGAAAGTGAGCCCCAAATACTTTTACAGAGGCACGTAGCAAAGACTTCTGTCCCTCTTTGGCTTGAATCTACGACTGCACCTAACAGAAACCACCGAACAGACTCCAGCAAACATTTTTTACATACATGCACACAAATTACAAGAGTTCCTGTTCAAGATACAACATGATGATATCTGGAGAAGAAGTAGACAGATACAATATAATATATTTAAACTAGTATTTAAAATAAAATTCAACTTAAGTTTTGTAAAAATAACCATATATTTTTCCATGAATATACAAGTGTTTCGACCTTTTAGTAAAAAAGTAAGAATAACATCGAAATCGCTATTTTCCAACTCCGAAATACATGATTTCCACCTGTATTCATATTATTTAGTTAAACTTACACCGGAAACTGTTAAAATATTAAATAGATTCAAATATATACATTTTATGTTACACAGAATACATTTTGCTGTTGGAAAGTTTTTGGTTAGACGTAAAGAAAGGGAATGCATTGGTTGAGCGCTTAGCATGCTCGTCTCCCTGGGCGGATCACACCCTACAAACAAATTTCTTCGCAATGTGTGGATGTCGTGTTATACATTGCCGTTGATATAAGGGTTTTACCGGAGATCTCTCACGTTTCCCCATAGTCTCATGTGCATGACCCGGCGCTGCCCCAACTCCGAACATTTTCACCTCATTGACTCTCAAGACCTCGTTGTTAAAAGAGATGGGCAAAAATCTCCCAATATTTTTTCTCTCATATACATCGAATAGATAGTAAAAAGCATTTCTTAATGAGTGAATTAAATATATCTTGTTTGAATATTTGTATAAAAATAGTTCTGTTTTAACGAGTTAATAAAATAAGTCTTATATATATATATAGTAATTTATAAGTGTCCTAGATTATAGTTAAATATGGGGATTATCTCGGGGCTTATATTGGGAACTTGATTTCAGGGACTTGTAAAATTCTTTTCACTGCTTATATAGTCAACCTGTTGTGTAAGGTTGACACGACATCGAGTCAGGCGAAATCTCTCGGGGTACGCATTCAAAGAGCTACAGGTCGAAGCAAGGGAGCCAACACTAGAAAAAATACGTTTTAAATACTCTAGTAGGGGAGGGGCGCATTGTCGTGAAACAGATACTGCAGGAGTGCCAACTTACGAAAAAATACGAAAAAGCTGGGGTGCATAAAACAGGTTTTTGCGAAGACCATGCTGGATCGATAACGAAGCTTTTCATAAAAGTCACCTTCGTGAGTAGGGGTGGGAGGGGTGTGTGGACTTGGGTCGGTTCTGTGGGAGAGGGGTGCAGGGTAGGGTGGCTATGAGCAGGCAGCTCCCGATCTGCACGCAACTAGGCATTTGTTGCCATCTTGCCTTACTAGCAAAAAATAAGAATTGTAGGATGATGGGTGAATGACCCCCAGGACCTCGCAGACATGGCTTAGTGGGGAGGTGGGTATGGAGTGGTTGGCATCGTGGATTCTGATAGGCTCTGAGGGCGAGGGGTGCAGGGTAGGGGTGGGTCGTTGGGGTGTGAAGGGTGGTAGGCAGGATTCTCCCTATCTGAATGTAACTAATCAGCTGTCGCCATCTTGCCTTAGTGCCGAAAAAATTGAAAATCGCGAGCAGCCCGGGGTCGCACTCTGGTGAGGGTTGGGAGAGGGTGTAGGGAGTTCTGGGGTGAAGTGTCCTCAGTTACACTGTCACAGCGATCTTCTGTTGCTCATGAACGCTTGGAGGAGACAGATGTGCAAAGCCGTCTCTCTCTCATCTTCACTGCACCTCTAGAATGAGCTTACAATCAGGGGTTACCAAAACTATGGACCATCGAACCTACCTTCATATCTAGTGATAGCTACGATTTACATTTTAATATAAAAGTAGTTTATCGGGAAAATATAAATTTTGTGTGTCAAGTCGATATTGCGATAAGATTTTCAATATCTGTGTTCGGTAGACGAAAATTCCTAAAATACTGTTTGCGTTAACAAGTGTGCTCTATTTCATCTTCACCGCACCTCTAGAACTTGGTGGCTGAATCGTGTAATTTGTACATGATAATGTGTTATTTATTCATACTGACTAGCTGGATTTTGTTTAGTGAGTTTGTACTTGTCGACATCAGATGTTAAAATTCTCTCTTGTGTAAATTATATTTCTAAGCTCGAGACTCACGTTACATTTAAGACTCCCGTAATTGCGCTTATTACTCATGTAGTCGTTTGAAATTTGCGATTCTATGCATGTAATTTATTCATATATAGAACACTCTGATTTCTCTAATGTTTAATTGCATTCGGAAAACAGATCGTTTGTCATTACTAACACGTAAATCACATCTTTCAAAGTCGCCTATCTCCCACCACCATCTAGGAGCAATATCCCTCCAAAAAAAATAATTTATACTTAGGTCACTCTTAGAAATCGTTCAAACACACTGAAATTCTCTCATGTGTTGAATAAATTCGTAAAAATTGCCTATCTACCACCAACATCCCAAAAACATCTCAAAATTAAGAAGATTAGAAAAAAATGTCCCTTAGCTCACTCTTGCACTAAACTCTACACCTATATAAGACATTGCAACCCACCACTCTGGTGAAAGATCGGCACTTCACTTCACTTGGGCTTTCGTCGCAATAGGCAACAACGCAGCGCGCTCCTCGGAGAGTTAGCTACCTATAGCTTTCGCGACATCACACCTGTGTACTCTGGTCGGCCCAGCAATGCAATTCTAGCTTGCTGAGTCATCTTGAGCCTAGCCCGTAGAGGTCAGCGCTAGAGCACACTGCATCGTTTTAGGCACAGTTTATAACACAAAACAACACTTTCTCGTTGTTTCGTTTCATACCTCCCTCCCCCCACATTTTCCCGTGCCGTGGGGATGTACCGCAGGGGGGGGGGGGGTGTACGGCTCGACTGGTCATGCGGGAAAAGGTCCCACCTATCCAGACGTCCTCCTTCAAAACCCCGGCGTCCTTAAAATGCTTCAGGCAAGTCCAAACAGCCCAGTTTCCTGGCAACTCTTCCCTCAAGGCGTACCAGCCTACGAGGACTTGATAGCATTAAAAATATCGTCCCAAACAACACCACTTAGCACCCAGCCTCCTCCCGCCCTACAACACCTGCGGAAGAAGTAAGCATGTTTATGGACATTGAATTCCTACAACCGAAACGAAGGGAACTAAAACTACGGGAAATAACCAGACAAAAACCGCACAGGAGAACAAGCGTCTCCTACAGGCGTTGTCTGAGGCGCCAAAACACACCATCCCGGTACAAAACCGGTTTTCACTTTTGCAAGATGTCGGAGACACGACAAGTAACTCAAACATCGGCTCTTCAAGCCAGCCACCCGTCCTCACACAGCCGGGCGCTTCAAAAGTACAACATAAAAGAAAACAGCATCGCGCAGTCGTTCCCGACTCTTCAAAACACCACCTTCTTACACAAAAACTAAGAGCCATCGGCAAAGACAGTTTCTCTCTCCTACACACCAAGCAAGGCACTCACATCATCGCCACAACCCTGGAACACCACAATGCAGCTCAAAAAATGCTCTCAGAGAATGGCTCCTACTTATACTCATACAGTCAGGTCTCCGAAGCTCCACAGAAGATGGTGTTCGACCTACCAGAAACATTCGACATCACAGAAATAAAACAAGATCTCACAAGCGCCGGCTATCAGATTTTGCATATTTACCAATAAAAAAAAAGATTCCACACCCTAGCAACCCAGAATAGTACACACTGGAGCCGCGACATTTTTTCTGCGTGGCAGCCGCGCAGAACACACATCTACCCCCAATTCACAAGGTCACAAGAATTAATAAGACTATAGTCCACCCACATATCTACAGAAAGAGACCACAGGACGTGGCACAGTGCAAGAACTGCCTGGCCTTGGGGCACACCAGGAACTTTTGTGCCATGGCTATCTCCTGCCCACACTGCGCCCAGTCACATCCTGCGGGTTCCTGCGCGCAAACAACTGCTCCACCCAAGTGTAAAAACTGCTCAGGCGATCACTTCCGTCCTATCAAAAGCCTGCCCTAAATTCCAGGACCTGGTTCTGAAACGACAAGCATCCAAGGCCGCAACCACATCTGCAAAGCCAATTCCAACTCCTGTTTCGTACAGGGATCAGGCCACAACATTCACATCAACTAAAGTTCAACCCCAGATTTCCTATGCGCAGGCACTCGGAAAATCCAGACGAACCGCAAACACCCACACTTGATGCCTTAGCTCCAGCAATAACACAAACAAAAATCCCGTCTCGTCCACTCCCGCGAGGCTCGCTCGGGGGAAAGGGCAGAAGCGATGCGGGAACTCCATGAATTCATGACGTTCCTAAAGTATTGCGACTTCCAGGCCCTCCTAGCGCACTTCAAACCCTTCATGTCCGCTGCCAAGCAAATCTCCGACCCCCAGGAAAGATCAGTATTACTTCTCGAGGCTTTGTATACGTATGTCTGTCCTTAGTCTGTCTTCACGACCCGGAAATATACCTTTACTTTCCCTAGACCTAAACTGGAACGAACGCGAAATTACACAACAAAATTACTAAGCTACGAATATTTAGCTTTAAAAAAAAAAAAAAAAAAAACTGGCATACAGCGTAATAACTATCACAGCTTTTATTTATCTTAAAATCTCTCACAATAAAACTAGTCACGTACACTACACAACAAACAAATTATTTATTTAAGCCGCTAAATGGCCGTATTACTTAAATCAAAGCTCCAACTCACATACATAATTTATTTCAAAGTAACTTTCTAGCAAAATCAATAAATATAAGAAACTTTTAATTTTCCCGATGAATTACAATCAGAATTATTCACAACAACAACAACAGTGCTGCCATCTCTTGGTCGGCGAAAAGAAGCCCCGCCCCCAGGAGACTAGCAACCAATCAGAGCGCTCTAGCAACATTTCCTTGAAAATACAAACATTGCGTATTGTTTTCGGCCTTTTGCAACATTCTTTTGTAACTGCAAGTTATTAAAAGCATATATTATTAACAAACTAACAGTTTAAAAACCTAAAATACTCACCATCCTCTATTACAGTCAATATAATCGCCTTCTACGACAAAACTAAACCCCGAAGCCGGCCGAAAATTTTCCGATCGGTGCAGGACAAAAAACCTCTCTCTTTTACAAAACTAATTCCTGCCCAGCGTGTACAAGCCATTTGCCTTCTGTCACTCGCCCATGCAACACTCGTGTTAATACACAACAAGCTTAATTAAGTACTTCAACCACTCTCCGAATCTTAACAGAAGTTTCTCTAATTAAGGCCCAATAATTCCAAGTATTAACGAACACCATGCAAATTAATTTTCAATCAGATCCAGCTATACTAGTTATATTTACCACTAAGTTAAGTACAAATTTCTTCTCCGTCTCGTTCCTGACATGCCTTGCAACTTAATCGTTTTAATGATGATATTTAGCTTCAATTGGCAATAACAACAACAAATTATTTATAAATTGAATTTTCAACAAGACCTGATTCTATTCAAAATTCTCGCGAATTTAACTTCACCAATCCCTCCCCACCCCCCCCCCCCATTCAGGCAGGGGGCGGGGGGATTACAGCTAAACCAGGAGAACTTAGCATTGGGAAACAGGCTCCAGGCGCTACCCTGGAGCTCTGAAAAAATTAAAATTGCAGCTTGCTGTAAATTTTATCTGTGCCTATTGAAAACAGCCAGGCGGGGGGGATTATCTCCACCCTAACCTGGACTTTATTATGATAACCGTATGGGAGGACAAGGGCCTTGGTCTGTACCTCCCCCGCGCTGAGGGAGTAGCGTCCCTATGATGATAAATCGGCGGCTCTGGTGAACGAGCTAAGCTGTCGTGGGAGGAACATGACGGTCGTGGCTGCTCGCTCGCTGGGAACTGCCCGCGACTTGAGGACCAGCGAAAGCGAGGTGCATCTGCGAGTGCAATGGAACCATGGCAGCTTAGGTGCGGCGAGTATCCGCAACTCGTCGCTTCCCCAGTTGGTGGATAGGGGAGTCCCAGGCTCTGGGGTGGCTGGAAATAATCAAATACCAGCCCACGAATCAACTGGCCGGTGCGAGAGCGCCATCGTCGTGGACATCGGGAACCTGGGTAACTCAGTACGAGATGGCGAAGCGCATCTGCTGGTGGTGGTGCAACGATCAAGGCGGGGAGGGGGATCTCGAGGTGCTGAGAAATGCGAAGTGTAGCGACCCTCACTGCTGGATTCTGCAGGCTGCCGACTGCGGGTGCCGACCTTGGAAGCACCCCGATGTCAGCCTTCACTCCTGGGTCAGCGGATTCACCACCACCACTGGTAGGCCCCGGATGTCTTGCGTTTCCCAGACCGATGGGCTATTTTGGAGGAAGATGGAGTCGGTGTCATGACTGAGCTGTCTGGTTTTCCGACGCACTCGAGGAGAAGCAGGGGGGTCCTGCATCCTGAGTTGCTGTCAGTACTGCAGAGCTGGTTCGCCTGCACGGCAGTATTGACAGTCTTCAAGGGTGCCTGCGCCCACACGATGACTGACATCGGCGCGGGGGCTGTTCTGTTCTCCTGCAATACACACCAGCTGCGATCTCATTTCATTACATCCCGCATCAAACCAGCAGAAGTCTTTCTTCCCGAATTAACAAATACACTACTTTATCCAGCCCTAATCCATTTAAAAGGAATTAATTTTCTTCTGCGTCTGTCGCATAGTTTCTCCACGGCACTCTCCTCTTTGCCTGGTTTGCTGTACACTTCCATCTAGACCCTTCTTCTTTCAGGGTGTGCACAGGGCTACAATTGTGGCCATGACACTACAAACCCTGCTTAGACGCGATGCATGCTCCCATTATAAAACTAACCGGACCTAAGGCGTAAAGGGCTTGCCCTGAGACGCATCCCATTCTCCAACCGACTTAGCTACTAACATGCATGTCGCAGGGCACACAGAACGGTGATGGTGCTCACGCTGTCGTAGCGGGATTTGGAGGCTCGCCAGAAAAAAATCACTCTGGTCAGTCGCCTCCAGGACACCATACCCCCACCCAAAAAGAAAGAAAGAAAGAAAATAAAGGAAAAGTCGATCGGATTAAAAATTTACGCTTTCAATCCATTTAACCCTTTCAATAAAGCTAACCTTTCATTCAATTCTACAATTTTTATCCGATTACGATCGGATTAAGTATTAATCCAATCAATCAAATCGATAACATATCAATTAATCCCAATTAATTCAAGGTGTAATAAAACCCGTACACCCCTACTACTCCCCTTATGATGTCACCCCTATGACATCATCGCTTTGACACCCTTCCTATGGCATCACTCCTCGACATGAGGTCACCACCTCTGTGATGTCACGACCCATATGTCGTCACTTTTGTCCGCCGTCTTGTTTCGTCTGCTGATTTCTCGCCTGTGCTCGACTGTCATTTTGTTTTGTCTGCTTTAGTCTGTCATATATAATTTCAGACTTTACAACTAGAGTGCATGCCTGTCGTTTAGCCGCCATATTCGAATGTTGTTGTTCTCTCGCAACGTGTTTGGAGTATTTAAATCGATGCGCCATCATTGGTTGTGGAGTTGGTCAGGAAGAAAGTTCTTATTATTAAATTTTCAGAGCTTAAAAATTACTCTGAACGCGTGCAGGACCGAAATGATTAAGCTTGGGGTCAGTATGGGTATACACAAACCACTCGGCTGCTATATAGAAACAAAGAATTTTTAATGTGAATACACATTGCAACACCAACACCCCTTCCATCATGACTCGGAAAAGTTTTATATTTACTTTTATTGTATTACAAGTATGATGTGTCTTGGAACAGCGAAGTTGACAAGTCTCGGTGAGATGGATGTCTGACAACACAATATATAATATATAAGAACATATTATGTTATTATTAATTTACATAATAAATGCATGTCCTTAGTTTCGTTTCAACTTTCTTTATAATGTTTATTAACATAACTATGGCATGAAATGTGTACACTTAACTTTAGAGTACATATTTATAGTATTCTCATTCAATTAACATACTACTCTAGGTAATATTTATTTTTTCAATGTAAGCATCATGATGCCATGTAACAATTATTTTTAAGCATAGGTATTACAAGTAGGAGAAACATTAAAAACGCAAAGAAATTGTAACAAGACAAAGATAACGACGAGAGGTCACGAGATGGTTTCGGTGATCGTAATCTCGAGCGACCTTACCATGTCTACCATACTAGGCAAACCAACATCAAGAGTAAATATTGAATACAGAAAGATTTACAAGCGTTTTGACATGTTTTTCTTTGTTTATATGCTATTAGTGAAATTAAAAATTCGACCTTGTGTACCCCTGTCATAAGTGCCAAAATCCAATGTCAAACATTTTTATAATTATAAATTTATAAAGAATATAATTTTCGTTTTAGGGAGAATACTGTAGCGGGGGAGGTACACATTTCAAATTTTTCGTCATAGGAAATTTGATTTTCTAAAATAACAACGTAACGACCATAATCGCATTCAGTATTCATAGTGATACAAAGCCTTTTAAAAGAGGAATCCATCTATACCATGTCAGATAACAATATATTAAATTTATAAAATTATTTCCATCTTTTTGAAATTTATTCTTAACTTTGTTATATATATTTTGCTAGAACTATGGACCCCTATATCCAATTAATATCTGATCTCACCGAGAGTGGAGATGGAGAGTGCTCCATAATTGCAGAGAGAGACAGAGAGAGTAGAGTATGTTAAATGTGCATGTAATAGCTTGAGCTCTCCGTCTCAAACCATACGATACAACATGCGAACGTTAGCCCCGATGTATATAATGTATCCAAACAACATATAAAACCTCCTTATGATAACTCGTTCTCTACGACACTTCACTCATCTAATGATATTATACTGTACACGTGAAACTTAGAACCAGTACGACTCCGCACTAAGAAAAATGAATTACTATGTGTCAAGTATTTTTATGGGGGTCACCATTTACGAATCGATTAAGATGAAACCATCAAATTAAATATTCAGCTAACACTTGCAACCCTAGAGCATGTTGATGCGTTATTCACTAAGCCACTTTATAAACATATATTTCAACTATATTTTTCAGACTCACATTCACCTCGTCCGACATTGGGTGATAAATTAATGTCTCAAGGATGTAGAGATGGGCGTTATTTAACGTAACAGTTATAAAAAAAACTGTTAAAATTTGGTAACACATTACACAAGTAACCCGTTCCATTGTTTATACCGTTATTTTTGGAACGTCTTGGATTGCCTCAACGACCGACCACTGCGCATGCGTAAAGGTTGTTTTTTGGAACTTATAGCTTTGTTTAGTTTTATTCCTAACCTAACCTCGTATATCAAAACTATATTTTATACAAATCATACTTCTAAGCTGACATTTTCTATCAAAGTAACTAATTTTTGCGAACAAATCTAATCGTAAACATGATCATACATACGCCTTTTAATGTTATTTATACTTACATTACTGTAAATAACAGTTTACCGCCAACAACACAGACTGATCTGTTCTTATTGGTCGCAGCCATACAAGTTTCACTTACGTTTTGGCTGGCAACTGTGAGTGGGCGAATGCATAAAAGTTCCTTTTTAGAAAGTCTTAGTTTGCAACGGTGCGCATGCGCACCGCTGCACCTTGGAACCGCTTGCGCACCGTTATTTCTTGGAACGCCGAGCCTTGGAACCATGAACAACGTAATAGTTATATTCCGGAACGTCGGTACAGGCGAGGAATGTTTTACAATAACCTGTTACAAAAATAGCATGTTCCTGGGACGTGTTACTTGTTTGGAACTGGAACAATGGAACACGTTGCACGAAAGTAACTGTTTGGCCCATCCTTACAAGAAGATGTGTAGTAGAACGCCACGGCGAGGGAATGATGATATCCTCATGTACGTGCTGTGTGGCACCAGTCACCATCATCGACATGGAGCAGGTCGTCGCGCGCCCAGCATCTTCGCTCAGCTGGCACAACGGGTTCGAGCACAGTTCTCTTTACGAGAAGTTTCAGCTATACATTATAAAATAAACATTTATTTAATTAATAGTGATAGAACTATAAGCTTATTTAAGAAACGAATCACCCATATACATGCTATGATAATTAACATTTGGATATGATTCACCCCACAACCATAATTTATATCGCACCTGTAGCACTAGCTTCAATATGACTTACCAAACAATTTTTAAAAATTTATATTAGGTATTTAGTCGATTTTATTTTTGCCTTCAAGAGTAGTACTTACCAAAATGACATACCAATAGCTCAGTAGAGTCATCCATATATCCAAGTATAAAGATTTATACAGCAAGCTAACTACCGCTCACATTACCAATGAAGACCACTCTCATGCAAATAATGCGTGGAAGAGATTTGGATGCAAGACAATAGAAGAATATTCCGACTTATATATAGTGACAGATATTCTGCTCGTGACTGATGTATTTGGTAACTTACGTGACCTCTGTACAGACACATATGGCCTGAACTGTTGTCATTATATGAGCGCTCCCACATTCATTTTTGATGCATTGCTGCGCAAGACAGTGGCCGAACTGTAATTGCTGGTCGATTATGACATGCATCTGTTTGTAGAGGCTGGTATCCAGGGAGGAGTGGCTCAATGCATCAAGCGTCACTGTGTGGCAAATAACTAGAGCATAGCTGAAGAATATGATCCAGAGATGCAATAAACATACCTGCAATATATATTGAAGGCAATAACTTGTATGGATGGCAATGTCGCTGCCTCTCCCTTACTCAGGATTTGAATGAATAGGCACAGACTTGGATGTGATGAGCATGCCAGACAGCAATGGCAAAGGATATATACTGAAAATTGACGTGGAGTATCCAAAAGGCATCCATGATGCCCAAAAATATTGATTATTTTTGCAAGTAAATTAATGTCCCCCAGAATCAAGCAGACAACGTTGATGACCACTCTTGCAGACTAAAGGGATTATGTTGTTCATTATATTAACTTAAAACAGACAGCTGTAATGGCCTGAAGATAATAAGTTTCATCAACTGATGAGGTTTAATCAAGCAGCTTGGATGAAACCATATATTGACTGGAATACCTCCAAATGATGTGCTGCTGCTAACAATTTTGAAAATGATTTCTTCAAACTTGCCAACAATTTGGTATATGGCAAGCTAATGGAAAATAAAAGGACGCATCAGAACACGGAATTTGTATGTAAAGAGAAGAGACTGAAAAATCTTGTTGCACAGCCAACATTTAATAATCGAATAATATATCATTAAGCTCTCTCATTAATCAAGATGGAGGAGAAAATCTTGTTAGTAAAGCCAATATATGTGGGTTTCACAGTACTTGGGTTGTAAAAGACTTTAATGTATCTGTTTCACTACAGAATTATGAAGAAAAATATAATGTAAGTATACAGATGGTGTATATGGTTACAGATAGTTTCATATATGAAATCAAGACAGAAGAGTTTTATTAAGACTTGACCTCCGACCAAGAATTGATGATGGAGTTTGACACAAGTGCCTACCCTCTCATTCTCCAGTGTTATTCGATTATCAACAAGAAAATGGTGGGCTAATTTACGAATGAGTGTGGTGGAGAAGAAATGAAATTGTTTGTCGGACTCAGAGCGAAAATGTCTTCGTATAGATGCAACGGAAAGACTGTCAAGAGAGCAGAAGTTATTCAGAAATCCTCAATAAAGTACAACATAATATTTGAAGACTATTGCGCCGTCTGCCTCGATGGCTATATAATTGTGAGTGATTCTATTTTAGCGGTCAGTGGCGGACTCTTTGCTTGTGCACGGATCCCCTCCCTTGTTCTCCTTCTACCCCCTTTCCCCTCCATTCACTCCCTTCACTCATACATCTTAGTAGTGATTGGTTGCAATAGTTTATTTAAATGCATGGCCGAGCTAGGGGTTTTTCTGTTCTGCAGGAACATTTACTGCTGCAACTTCTGCTCAGATTGTCTGCCCATCTTCAGCCTGCCTGCACTTCTCTTCAACGACAGATATGATGATTTTATCTAGTCATTTACGCTGAGCAATGAAGTGGTTTTACGGCGAGTCGTGGAAAACATAACATTTGTGTGTTTGCAGTAGGGATTTAAAATTTTGATAATTTTTTTGTGTAGCATGTGTGTGTAGTAACTTGTGTGAGCAGTAGTTGCTATATATTTCAAAATTCTGTATTGGTTGCCATTCTAAATTATGTTTCGCTGTAACTCTGGTGTCGCATCTGCCATGTCTCGTGTTTTTAACGTGTCGTGAATGTCTTTGTGTGCCTCCCAAGTTTAATTGAATTTTCTGGTAATTTTCCGTTTTCACGACTCATTAGTAAGAGCATAGTGTTATGGTTTTAAAGTGTTGTATCTTAAGGGCAGGAGCTTTAATGGCTCACATTCGACTGACTCACACCATCATATCTTTATTGTAACATTTAATATATTTTTATTAGACTGGAGACTTCACTGGGCTCTGGATGATTGCCCTCCTTCCATAGCTATTCAACTGAATTATCGGAGCTCAGAAAGAATGGCTTAGAAACAATTATAAACATTTGTATTTTAAACCACTATGTATTGGCATGCATAGCAGCCAGTATTAAATCAATTTTGGTGCTGGTGCTCTAAAGGTAGTGTTTAATATTGATTGTTAAGTGATCGAAAGTTTGGCATTTTTAATGATATTGTCATCCTTTGTATGCATCTTTATATTGATTTATATATGTATTTTGCCAATGTATTTTTCTCTTCAGTGTTAATGTACACAACTGTCATTAAAGGGCGTTAAATTCTGACTTGTCTCATGCCAATTATTTGTAACATGTCACACTACAAAAGAGTATTACTACAGCAAACGAGAATGCTGGTACAAATAAATAAAATCAGGTCTCACATACATATATATATACAGAAATCATATATATATACACGAAAACCACACACACACACATACACATATATACAGAAACCAGCAAGAAATTGGGTTTAACATGGCAGGATGATAAGCGCAAAATAATGGATGATGGTGTTAGTACCTTGCTCTATGGCTACACTCAGTAGCAATGTACATCTGCACTGTGTTGGCATCACATGTACTTTGCAAATTTTGTTTTTGGCTGACTTTTTAATACTTTAATGAAGATATTGCACTTTCTTTTTGCATTAATCATTTTCTACATATCGAATTTTATTGTAATGTGTATGTATTCTTTTGTGACGTAGAGCTCCTAGAAATCGCTTTTTCATATATATATATATATGTATATATATATATATATACACACACACACATAGCTTTTAATGTTTTTTCATCATTGTTTTAGACATATTGGGATTTTTTTTTTCGGTGTTGTAAGCCTGCCTGCACTGCATTAGTATGGGGTCTCCGTACTTTGGTAGTGTTGCCAGTCCCAAGCGTGGATAAAATAGAGAGGGCGACACAGATAAATTACTTTCATATTTGGCCTTTGACAGTTTCGCAGGAAAGCATATAAATACCGAAGCACCTCGGCGATGGACATCAGTTTGCAAGAGATGTCGGACGAGTGGGGATATGGGTCGCTCAGCGATGAGGAGATGAATGAGTTGTGTGAACTAATCATTCGTGAGGAGAACTCTGTTATCCTGCTACCGAAGAAAGAGCCTGTTACAAGCAAGAACGATGATGCGTTGATGAGCACAGCTGATCGTCTGTCACCAATAACTATGAAAGATACCAAACCTGTAACATCACCACATGCAGATTGTTTGTCACCGCTTGGTCCCAGCCCGATATCTTGGAGTGAATATACGATCGACTCGGATCCTTCGCCCATTCCGTTAGAAGTGAAAGACATTATGGATGAGGTCCATGCTTTTAGGGAGGAGATAGTCTCATCGAATCGCATATTGCATTGGGTGTGATCCCTCGACATTTCACTTATCCTGGACGAAACACCAATGTTGCGAGAGGAAGATAGTGAGTGAACTATGTATCAAAATCCATCAAGAATAATGTGCATGTTTGTGAAATTTTTTTTTATAAAATATATTTGCTTTTTAATTTTGTAAACCGATGACAACTTTTTTCTTTAATGGCATCAGATACAACAGCCCTTAACGAGATATACAACAATTGCATATACATACTATGGATATAGCAGAGTTCCTATATTAGCTGGAACAAAAGTGGTGAAAAATATAACTTCGACACGAGTGGTTAACTCCTACAGTTAGGTTGGGTTATTTAACGGTTTGTTTGATGAGTGGAACAAATAGGGAATGAAAGTGATGTAATCCAAGAAGGTAGTTCAAGGGTAATCAGCAGGCAACTAAATCAATGTGTAATGACAGAGCGTTATCTCAAGATGGTAGTTCAAGGGTAATCAACAGGTAACTAAATCAATGTGTAATGACAGAGCGTTATCTCAAGATGGTAGTTCAAGGGCAATCAACAGGCAACTAAATCAATGTGTAATGACAGAGCGTTATCTAAAGATGGTAGTTCAAGGGTAATCAGCAGGCAACTAAATCAATGTGTAATGACAGAGCGTTATCTCAAGATGGTTGCGTGGAGCAAATGCTACTAAGGTCAAAAGGAATGACAGAGAAAGATATAAAAAGAAGAGGATTTAATCGAAGATGGCAAACTTCAAGTTGGATCATAGAGCATGAGGTGGATCAAAGGTGAGTAATCAGGAAACAAGATGTAACGATAATGTAATACAATATGGTGGCGATAACATAGTCCAAAATGGTAGCGATGATGTAATCCAAGATGGAGGTGATATAATGCAAGATAGCAGCGAGGATGTAATCAAAATTGCAGCGATGATGTAATACAACATTATGGCGATGATGTAATGCAAAATGCTGGTGATGTAATAGATGTAATAAAATATTGGGGCGATGGTGTATCCAATATGGGTGGCAATGATGTAATCGAAAATGGTGGCAATGACATAATACAAAAAGGTGGCGATGATGTAATCCAATATGGCGGTAATGGAAAAATAAAAAATGGCAGCAGTGATGTACCCAAAATGGCAGCGATGATGTATTACAACATTATGGCAATGATTTAGTGCAAAATGGTGGTTATGACAATCAAAAATGGAGGCGATGACATAATCCAAGATGGTGAAGATAATATAATCTAAAATGGTGGCGATAATGTAAACAAAGATGGCGGCGATGAAATAATCCAGAATTCTGGCGATGATGTAATCCAAAATGGCGGCGATGATGTAATCTAATAAGGCGGAGATTGCACCGCAACACCGGACCCTGGTCCCTGGTTCCCAGAAAAACTAAATATATCTATCAACGTGTTTTAGAATCATGTGACCAAACTAGGCCAGGGGATTGCTGACACGAAAAGAATAAATCTGGTACATGACACTCATGTTATATTTCGAATAATGAGGGCTGTAGAAGCCCTTTTATGCGCAGTCCGAAAAGAACATTATGTGGGATATTATAAAAACTAATTATATTAGGAGAACAGCATATTGATACGAATTAATTAAACCAAGATCTAGGAGGAAATGAAGGTATGGCACATAGTTTTCATTGCTATCACGCAAAATGTAGCATTTTGCGTACTCTTATTGCATACAACTTTGTTACGTTGAGGTAAAATTGAGGTGCGATGGCATCGTATTAAACAGTATGTCTTAATTAGCCAAAAATACACTCTTGTTGCAACTCTCTTGGACCCACCGTTTTCGTGTTGAACGCACACTAAGGTTTCAGCTGTAGCAATACTACGGCCTAGTGAATAGCCAACACGTCGTACACCCGGAGGTAAACACATGCCAGCTGTAATACGGCGTCGCACGCTGAAAAATTATCGCCATGACATACAGGCAGAAAACAGATTACAGTTAGCAAATACACTACACCGACATTTAGTTGTGTTTGGTGGCACATTACGAAGCAAGGGGGTAGAATCAAAGTAAAAAAGTTCCATTGCAACTGCGTAATACTGTCTGTTCTGCAGATACTGTAACCACATGTTTTAAGCGGGCTGTGCTTAAGTGTGGGCAATGATGAAGACACTGACATCTTACTAGAAAACAGTGACTTCGTTCTGCCATCGTGATTTGTTTACCTGAATAGGGCTTGAAATTGTGGACGCACGTTGTTGAACGTCATAGCAGTTTCTCACCCCGCACACCCCCCTTAACCCTATTATTGCCGCTCTACCTCGAAGTCAGAGTAGTTTGTTATTCACTGCATGTCAATGCATAGCTCCAATGCTGCAAGAAAACAACAGGCTGCTCTGGCATAGGGGTATGACAGCAAAGAAATAGTGGTGGAATTGTGTAAAACTGCCATGAACTTCATCACTTGAGTACACTATTGCGAGTCCTACCCAGGATAACAAATCACTGGCTGCAGTACGAAGTTAGTGATTCCGGTAGGATGTCAGTGTCTTTATCACTACCCACACTTAAAGCACAAACCGCTAAAAACACGTGGTTACAGTATCTGCGGAGTGGCAAGTGTTAGACAGTTGAGAAACGTTTTTACTTTGATTTTACTCCCTTGCTTCATAATATGGCATCAAACACAACTAAACGTCAGTGTAGAGCATTTACTAATTGTAATTTGTTTCATTCCTGTTTGTTCTTGGCGATAATTATTTAGCGTGCTTCTACGTAGTATTACAGCCAGTATGTGTTTACACCCTGGTGTACAACGTGTTGCCTACCCACCAGACCATAGTATTGCCTAGAGAGCTGCAACATGCAACAAGAGTGCCTTTTTGGCTAATTACGACGTCCTGCTTAATAAGAGTGCATCAGACATCAATATTACGCCAGTGTGAATTTGTCGTATGCGATAACAATGCGTAGACTGCCATTTTTATACGATGGCGGTGCGAACGACATACCATACCTTCATTTTATCCAAGAGTTTGGTTTAATTAATTCGTATACCAAATTTTGTTTCTCTTAAGCAAGAACTTTTCATAATACCCCAAATAATATGCTTTTCGGACACCGCCGTTAAGCGCACACACAGCCTTTTTTTATTTGTGACGGACCTTGGGTCATACTTACAATTTCTTATTTTCACGTCTGCAATCCATTCACGCAGTTTGTTCAATGTTTACGAAACACGTTGTATACCTATGCTGTATTATTGCTAAGTAGTATAACGACGCATGCAAACGTAAGTGTACTTAAAGCCGATTTCACAATGTTCGTTTAAAGTATTGGTTGTCTGACCACAAGATAAATTTAAACATAACATTTAAAGAGTGGTTAGTAATGTACTATTTCTCAACACAATTCTTGTGGATGCTGGTAAAGACTCATCTGCTTATCATGCGATCACATTTCCACCTGCGTTTGGCTGATGTAAGGTCGTCCCCTGTTGTTCATTAATATTGGTTAGGTCACGTTTATTAAAAAATGTAAAATATAATAATAAAAGACTTGGTTTGGAAAAAATATTTATTTATACCTTTGGATAAATATATTACTGTGTTAATGAAAACCTGACTGGTATGTAGGATTTTGAGCGGTCAACTTAGTATACGCTCCCAAACACGGCAAATTTTATATTTGTTCTCCCAATTTTTTTATACTCCTTGAAATGCATTTTCGATGTTGCTCCAGCATCATTCGTTGACTCTACTTTGACTCCAACAGGGAGGAAATAACACATGAGATTTGTGAAGCACTCAGTAGGAATGATCCAAACTGGACGTTCTGTGACACACAACGCGTCGTAGCTCTGGGTTTGTAATTAATGAATGTTGCAACAATCTGCAGCTTCTCTAACTGTCGCTAAGGTTCATTATTCATCCCACACATTTATATACGCTGTTAGGAAACTCAATCGAAATATTTCAGGACGTTATTTTTGTGTAAACTGAGGTAAACATATGCAAGGTTCCTATGGGCGACATATATCACCCTTCAATTACGAATTTGTGATATTGCAAAAGATTGTAAATTACATGGAATGAAACTATTATTATTTGGATAGTGTTCCATGTTATCGCGATCGTCAACCTACAAAAAAAAACCAGTCCTAAGACCTCTAATTTTCATTATAATAGGAATGGCCACCATCTAATTGCATACAATCGTTTTGCCCTCTAGGTTTGTGGAATTGTTATGCCGTCTTAATGAGTAGTACAACCTAGATTTTAAAAAATGCCTTGTAGTTGCAAGTAGTAGGGGCTGGACTGTTCTACTTCACTTTTGATTGATTGAAAGGATTAAATGAATATCAGAGGTTTAATTAAAATTTTATGAGAGGGTTAATTAAAAAGGGTTAAACTGAACGAAATGGTTAAATTCAATTTAAAGGGTTACATTTATTGAGATGGTTATATTTTTTATAAGGGTTAATTTTTAATCGGATCAAGTTCTTTTCCCCTTTGTATTTCTTTCTTCCTTTTTGGTAGGAATAGCAGGAGCTCTGTACGACGTTGACGGTGTGGTATGCTGGAGACGACGAATCAGAGTGGAGGGTTGCAATATCTTATATAGTGTAGAGTTGAGTGCAAGAATGAGTAAGGGTAATTTTGTTTTAACTTTTTCTAATTTTGAGGTGTTTGTAGGGATGTTGGTGGTATATAGGCAATTTTTACGAATATATTTAACATACGAGGGAATTTAAGAGTGTTTAAACGATTTTAAGAGTGGCCTAAGTGTAAATTGTATGTTTTTTTGGGGGAAATTGCTCGTAGACGTTATATAGACGACTTTGAAAGATACGATTTACGTGTTAAACTATCTGTTTTCGGAATACATTAAACGTTAAAGATTTTCATAGTGTTCTATGTATGAATAAATTACTCGCACCGTATCGGAAAAATTTGAAACAACTATGTGAATAATAAGTCGATTTATGCGAGTCTTCAATGTAAAGGTGAATCTCGAGCTTAGAAATATAATTTACATGAGAGAGGATTTTAACTACCTGAATAACATCTGATGTCAACAAGTGCAAACTCAGTAAACGAAATCCAGCTAGTCAGTATGAATAAATAACACATTAAAAAGTTTAGATGTACACATACCTTACATGATTCAGCCTGGTGAATTATAACTTATGGCAAAAAAACTTTGAATACGATTTAAACCAGACATAATCACGTACCTGAAATTATGTTAAAATAAGTCTGTTGGATTAATGAGAAGCACTTAATCGAGCTGCGAGTAGATACATGTAGTGCGTCCGATAGGCAACTGTGTGTAAATTACAGTAAATGAAGGAAAAAATTTCTTTATGTAACACAAACTGTATTTTCATCTACCGAACACAGAAATAAATTACTTATCACAAACGCTGTATATCGTTTCGAAAAGAAAAAAGATAAGTTAACACACAAAAATTTATATTTTCCCAATGAAATACTTTTATACTAAATCGCGGCTATCACTAGAGATGGTCCCTAGTCGAGCTAACCAGCGTTCGTAAGCTTATCGGCCGCCAAGTGATAAGAGGTGCTGTGTTTATGAAGGAGATGACGACCAGCACGTCTGTCTTCCAAAAACATTCATGAGCCACTGAAGATGGCGCCGAGTGTCCAGAGAACTTCATATCGGGAGGACTGTCTGCTTGTAACAACCCTCTCCCACACCCTTGCCAGTGCGCGCTGCCTGCGATCGTCAAATGTTTTCGGCAATTTCTCAAGATGGGACGATTTCCTTCCTTTGTCAATGGGGAGTGGAAGAGCCTGGCGAACTGTCTTCAAACGACCAGCAGAACTCTCTATTGTGGCAAGGGTTGCTAGCAATGCTCTATACATGTCCTGAAGCCATCCCAGCTATAGGAATCCCACAAGCTTCACGCAAAGTGTTAAAACACATTTGCTTTCTGAATAAACACTAAATGAACTGATTTACACAATAAAGGCAGATATTGAGTTAATAACATTTCTCGGTGTTTTAAATATCCCTAAAACTGTCAGTGTTTGTTAATATCCATTAACTGCATTTTACATTTGTCTTGGAAACTCGTTTACTATAAGTACATTACTTATTTCATCTTGTTTTGTGTTAAGACGCAAGATCGTTAAGTCATTGCGAATCTCTATAGTCTTTACTGTGTTAAATATTAACGATTTCGACATTTTTTAGGTGATATTTAAGGAAACTGATTTCGCAGCGAGACAGTATTGTTCGCTGTTATGAAAAACGCTCCGACAAAGTGATTCGTCAACTATTGCGAACACAGTTGTTAAACCGACTGAAGGAAAAACTACATATTCAGTTCACATCCAAATATTTCTGTTCACTGAAAACATATCAATTAACCAGTTAATTAAGATTTTGTAATGTTGAAATACCATTTTCAAGATATATATCTAAAAATAGGTAAAACCCATAAATAAATAAATGTTCTTCACACAAACAAAGCTAAAATTCCAGATCTATAGTTTTGGAGATAAAATCAAACACACTTTCACTATGAAATACATTTTAAATATATCCCATTTTTCCAACAAACACAATATTTATTTACATATACTAAAATCACAATCTTCTTAAAATTATTTACTTTGCATATACAAATAAATACACATTCTTCTTAAAAATATTTATATACATACAGAAAAAAACACTCAATCTTCTTTTCTGGGAACGAGATTGGTAACATTTGGTTGATGTGTAGGAAGACTAACTTGTTGCTCTGAAATCTTTGTGAAGTTGTTATTCACAGTGGATTCTAGATGATGCGTTGGTTGTGAGAATTTCAGATTATTTATTTTAAGACACTATTTGTCCGTTGATTGGTTCACTCTTGATACGACTGACAGTTTAATTGAGTCGTAGATGGTACTATGTCATTTAAATACCCCATTGGCGGTATTTAAGGCCTGAATTTATTATGGTAATGACTTTTAGGCTTGCAGAAAATAAATGTGGGCAGGAATTCTATAATATCAAACAAGGATACACCAGCCGACTGAACGAAGCGCTGAAATACAAGAAGTGTAAATTTTGCTGAGGAAATTTGACACACACACCCGTACTGAAATGAAGCAAGGCTCGCAGTTCAGAAGCTCTACAAACATTCTGGGTTTCGTGGAACAGGGAAAATTAACAGATTTCCAATTGTATTAAAACCTTGTTGCAAAAACTCTTTTATAGTTGATTGACGATAACTTCGGCCTTTTCTGAAGCCCTGCCAAATATCTACTTTTGGTTACTGATTACGTATCCTTCTTTTATACGTAAAAAACCTGCCATGTGACTTCTACTTTTATAACTGTCAAATGCATTGGTTGCTGTTTACAGCTATTCAAAGAATGCTGTCATAATTCCTACGAATGTTCACAATTTAGGCCTTTTACAATATTTGGGTCGGCTTTATAACTATTTGTTACACGCGATATATGCATGTTACACATAATACACATTGATATTTAGCCACGACAATGTTTGTTACAACTGTGGGGAAACATTAAGGGTATTTAACCTGTTATTAATATTAGTTTGAAATAAAATAAAAATGAAGGGACAACCAGTCCAACGAAATGACACAGTAAATTCAAGCACGCAACTCATGTCGTTTATTTATTGTACGTAGCATCGACAAATGTAAAAGATAGTGGTGAACATGCAAACACATAGGCCTACAAAACATTTTTTCCGCTAATATTTACAAACATTGGTACTTACTGGTTTTAGGTTTATTTTATTATTTATTTAAATTTACTGGTTGGGTTTAGTATTTTTGTTGGGATTGTGGCAGACATTCAAATCACAGAAACGTAAGCTTGTTACACAACTGTGTTTCAAACACCTAGTGCGAAGGTAGAACGTTGTTGATAAACAGAATGAATATAAATAATTAACTTTGTCATAACATCAGTTCGTGATTAAATTGTATAAACTTTGCACGTATTTGAAATCCACACACACCTGGCCTGCGTAACGATTACAACACAGCCACCACAGATGGAAATGGTGGCTACAACACCTGTTACAGTATATTAACTATCACTGTGTGGAAACACAGATTCATCACAACATTGTAACTTCCCTAGGATGTTTTAAAAAACACGAGTACGAAACTTGACACTTCGTTCAGAAACACGCCGTGTCATTGACATGTCGCCACACCACTGCAAATCGTAAGGTTATGCACTATAAAAATGGGTATAATCGCCCGTCTACTGTCATATTGGGACAGGCGCGTGGCTAGGGCATGCCATGGACTAGGGGGAAGTTGATCGAATTCTAGGTTCTCCTTTCCACCACATCTGCCGACCTCTGCCCATTTGTAATTGTCGGCAATGTACTGTGTCGCACCATTGCATCTAAAATATGTTGTTGCATCTCAATAACACATAATATGTATTTAAACTATAACATCTGGTTTCAGTTGTAAATTACAATCTCAAACATCATTATTGTTGCTGTAATTAGTATGAAATGTGCTGAAATTAAAATAACATAATGTACATATTTTTCCTGATACACAGGTGGTACGATCTTCCTGTCAAAGAGAGAGAGAGGAGAGAGAAGAGAGAGAGAGAGAGAGAGAGAGAGAGAGAGAGAGAGCGAGAGGGCGATGGAAAAAAAACACCAGCCTATGCACTGCAATTTGTGTGGATATTTTTAACTGCGCAATGAAATGTGTTTCGTCAGTGCTCCTTGACAATACAACTATATAAATTGACAATGTTTAACTTACAAATAGTATACATAAAAAAGTGGTTAAAATACTGTAACAGTGAAACTATTTCTTACGGGCCATTGCCAACACGTCGCTGCTCTCGCTGTTGTTAATTCATATTTAATACGACATAAATATTAAAAGTATATAAGATACTAAGGTAAAGATTCATTTATTCAATAATACAGTACTCTAAAGTTAATCATAGAGTTAAATATTTGTAGAATACAAGTTATTGGAAAAACATGTTGACATATTATGCCTAGGGTAATTTTTCAAAGGTTCGATTCCAAAAGGCCCAAGAAAGCATGAATGTACTATATTTGTGCATCGGAGCGAATTAAGAGAATTATGCGACTCTCGAAAACGGGTGTCTTGAAGGCTGATGAGGGTGAAGCGAGATTAGTAATGAAGCAGCATCGGATTACAAGTCTTCTTATCGCTAATAAACTTGGATTATTTACCACCAGCGTGAATGGCTGGTATTGACTCACATGTACATCCTTTTTGATATCAGTTGTAAAGTCCAACCGCTTCCATGTGCACAGAACTCCTCAAGTCTGGTTATTGTCATAAAGTTCACCAACATCGGATGAATGGAGGGCAGGGAGTGCTTTGCTTTGAAAATAAAAGGTTTGCATAACATCTTCCTCTGCCGTGAGGGATTTCAAATACTTACCTGCTACAGAAACAGGAGCTAACTGTGATGGTGTTTGTGGTACTGGTTGTGAACTCTGCAAAGCGATGAGCAGAGTAGGAGGAGGCAGAGGAGAACCAGTTTTGCAAAATTTATAATGCCTTTTCAAATATCCCTTCGAGAAAATTGTTTCTGGCAGAATTATACTGAAATTGATTTTTTAAATATTTCATTCCATGTCGTAAGTTTCACAAAGCCGTAAATGGATTTCCGCAGAAGCAACACAGCAAAGACATAATTTCTTCCGTACTATTCAAAGATTAGAATGAAACTGCAAAGCCTTAAACCTTTTATAGGTAGTTATAGGCAAATCCAGGAAGCAATTCGGTAATAATATTCGTTTTAAACACAATACATCAGAATTGTAGAAGGTGATAAATGTACATTTTTAAACACAAAACATCTGAAGGCCTAGAATGTATGTTCAAAGAGTTATATGCATTAAATTACTTTCAAATAACTAAAGGTATATTTAATCATTATCCTGCACCAAACCTTTATGTGCAAACACATTTCGATTTGAATGTTATATGCATGCAAAGTTTTCTTAACATTTGATATGGGAATATTACAATTCATGCATTCATAAAGTCAGTAAAAAAGAAAACAAAATATTTTGAAACTATTTATTTCGATACATTTGCTTACAGAATACATTTTCTCAACAATGTGTTTACATAACCATTTCTTTATATCATATCTTCCCTTTGACAATATTTGTAGTATTTTCATCTGTTTGATGGTTACAATTTTTCATGTATTCGGGTGCGTGTAATATTATTCCATTCTGGTAAAACAGGAAAAGTTTCATAAAAGTGCGAATACACTTCTTCGATGCTCCCCGGTAGAATTGTATTTGGAACACATATGGTATACAGGACATTTTTTCAGATCTGGACAAGATTTAAACCAGTAAATTTTTTCACCCTCTAAGGGACATTGGATATTTTTGAAATGAAACAGCCCATCGCATATTTCTCCAAAATGACGTATTATTCCATTAAACAAATGAGAGTAATTCACACTTGAGTTTCCAGGGGTGACAGACATCTAAATAGTAGTTGGGTGGAAGAAAGACATGTTTACAGTATGAACATCACAAAGATACTAAAACCATTCCTTTACAAAACACAGTCGAAATGGTTTGCTATAACTTGCTAATATTCAATTTCCAATTGGATTTCTGTTTGCAATGAGCATGTGGTTTCGCTGCCTTGTTGATCCTTCTTTACAACTAGTGGATATAATATCAGCAAATCTTTTAATTTAAATTACACTTATCTCAAATAATGTCATATGACTCGAATAATAACCACAGGTGATTCGGGAGGAGAAACATTAGAGTCTGGTTCACCCCAGTCAATCATCATTGCCCAACTTAACATTAATTTTGAGTTTTCCTCTGCAAGAAGAATGTCGAATTAGATCCGTATGTTTTATGTAATTGTTGAAACGGGGACAATTGTATTCTTTTTGAATATCTATTACTTCCAGTTATACACACTTTCTAAAATGTGTTTTTGCTCAACTCCATCTACGTATATTTCACAATTATTTAGGTAATCTTTGCAAATAGCTTCAATATTCTCACACTTTATACATTCACCTTCCCCAGGATAAACAATAGTGATGCTTACTAACCCATCTATTAGTTTTCTTGTATTTGGGAGATAGATATTTTCAGTGAAATGGTGATTTGAAGCTGAATACAGTTGTATGTTCTTCCATATGAGCGATAGCTAATTCTTTAATGATACATTTTTTTTCTGCAGACTGAAATCCTTGCACATTGCAAAACATCTCATTGTAGCTGAGGTTCGTCGCCTACTGACTCGGTTAATTATTTTCACCACTTTATCCTAACATTGTAACTTTATATCTGTCGCAAATTATCAGAGCATAAGTTTGCATATTTGCTGGAATTGGTATATTTGCAATAATTTCAATTGTGAAACAATCATGCTATTTGTAATTGTGTTGTCTTGCTTGCTTACATCAAATACAAACAATAATTCTCTGGTTTTAAATGTTTCAGGTTCTAGATCGGGAACTGATTTTATAATAATACATTTTCTGAAACTTAGAGTACATATCATAGCAAATAAGGAATACCCCATTTTCAAAGTTCATATTTTAAATCCATATGACTTGACTGTTTAGATATAGTTTAATATTTTTCATATCACAATTATCGAATAGTGATCTATCAGCTTTAAAATGGTTTTGTCATTTGTTCGAAAACAAATAACAACATATCTTGGTTTTTCCAATGAAAAACTTGATTTCACATTCCAAATGACTTTTTGTGATCTTAACAGTGTTGAAAAAACCTCTAAAGCCCACGAACTGAAGGCAATATCTAGATTCTTCCATTTTTCGATATAAATTTTAAAAACTTGACATGCTCATTTGTGTTAATTTTATTATGTGGTATCACCATTCCACACTGCTTAATTCAAATGTTACACCTTCCTCATTTTTAGCAGAATTGTATATAGCATTCAAATACATATTGCCAAATAGAGTAACTAATTCTTGTTTAGAATTTAATATGACATGTTTGTAGACTTCAGCAAAGCCCAAAACCATAGTTAACAGTATAACAACTTTTTTTTCACCTGGGTTTATTTGTAGTGCGTAATCACTAGCATTGCTTCACTCACGCCATAAGCCCTATATAAAGTTCGCTTACAGTTCCTGAGATATAAGTTTTTTATCATCGGAAGTAATTCCAACATCTTTGTTTGATCGATTTCTGCTCCATTGAGCAGATATGTAATTCTGTCGATTAAATAAGTATTCCATTTCTTATTATTCCTTTTGTTGCAGGATTATTTCCATCTGGTGTCTTTTTAATTGTTACTTTAAACTTTATACTTGATTTCGAAGGTAATGTGTAAATATACGTGAATTTGTATAGAAATCCTTATTTCCAAGGAATCGTGTGTGCACCTGTTTGGAATGGTTCATACACATTTATTTCCATATTGGTGATTGCATTATCATAAGCAATCGGTTATTTTAACATTAAGTATGTCTTCCATTTCTATTAACAGTATACTCCTAATACTTTTAAACACAATTTGTTGCCTTGTGTTAACTTCATGGGTAACTTATTTGAAGTGAGCGTTTTATGATTGCATTTTACATCTTTTTATACTTTCTTTATTTGCAATACTTTCCATAGTAACATATTTCTTAAAATAATCACCTACCTTACATCCGAATTTACTATTATACACAATACCCATTATGATTATAATGTGCAAGGGAATGCAACTGTTTTTATAGCATTTTTTTTAAATGTAAACGAATGGGTTATTTCTTTGTTTCTAAAATGAATAAGTTTACTATCTTGATCGACAATTGTACAACTATTTCATCATCACGATTAACTATTACTGGAAGATATATATACTTTTTCAATTATTTTATAGCCTGGAGCCACAGCACACAGCGAATTAATGTAGTGTATTGTCGGTTTTCCATTCAATATGAACCACCTACAATATTAACATTTATACAACATACATATACCGATAATATATTAACCTCTTTTGACAATGCATGCAATTTATTACTGGGATACAGTCTCTGTTCGTAATCTAAAATATTTTCAATTGAATTGTCTTCTGAGAATTCGATATCAATGTTACTATACATTGCACTAGTTAACATATTTGGATTTCCACATAATCCGAAATGTACATCTTCAGGTAATGCTGGTTTAATGAATGATTCAAAGTCATTCAATTAATAAGATCCTACCGTATCACAGTCTTGTGTGATTTTTTAAACCATATTAGCCATAAATTATTTGTTATGCATATCAATGTTTGGTATGCTGTTGTAAGTAACAAATTCTATTAGACATATTTGTCTTTCTCCATTAACTACAATGCAGTAAATATCAGCACGCAATTGCGATGAATTACCCACTTAATATCAACGTAACTGACATAATACTAATATGTTTTACAATTACAAAAACTTATATACTCTATTTATTGCCAAAAACATAAACCAAATGTCCACAATTGGTTGCATTAAGTAATTGATCAATTTTGTAATTGTGTCTTAATTGTGTGGTTTTTAAAATAATTATGTATTTAAATTGGAGGAAGTTAATCGCCGAAGATGTCATAATACAATGATTGATTTACATTTTTAATTAATGCAACCAATGTGTTCCTTCATTTTGTTTTGAATCTTAATTAACAAACATACATTCACGAAGATTTGCTTTCTTTGGTAAATCGCCTCTCATATACACACCTCGGAAATAGTGAATTTCCTGTTTTTTACAAATATATTAATTCTTTGTTTGTTAATGCATGTTTTGGAAAGGCTACTTAAGACTTTCGCATCCCCCCCCCCCCCCACGTTTTTGAGTTTTTTCGTCCTTGTCCAACTTTATAGGGTTTCAAATACATTCCTTTACCTTTTGATTAAAATGCTCTACTAATTGCAGAAACCCCTACAAAGATTGATCCAAGAGCTGTTAATGCTGGAACTAGGAATGGAATAATTCCTTATTTCTTAGTTTTTAGTTTGGTTTTGCATTTGAAGCCCAGGCCTCTCTTCACCTTCGAGTGCATAACTTTATCAACAACCCAAGCTCCAAGCTTTTCACCTGTAGATGAAGATGGATTCTACTTTATATTTGCTGCTTTATCGGCTAGAATCGATCTGTTATATGTCTTTTTATGATATCATTTTTGATCATAAACTATATCGTGTTCTTACAAGCATTATCCAAAGAGTTTATTCCTTGATTGTTCCGGCCAAACTTTTGTAAATTTAGTACCATGTAATGGTGCTGGAAAATATCACCGTACGACTTCATATTTTATTCCACCTAACCAGCTATCCATCACCTGAGAATGCTCAGCTGCCAGGGTTATGAAGACTTACCAGTATAGCTGTCCCCTCCGACGGCGAGCGAGGAGCTTATGGGCAGTGTTTCTTCCTTGCTCGACTTCGGATTCAGCACTGCGCAGCACCACCAGCTCACTTCCCCCCTCCCTGCATCACCTGGCTGGCTCATGCCCTTCGTTGCAGTTCGCTGTTGCTAGGTAACTCTACGATGCGGCGGCATACATCATCAAGAGATTTAAATTAACTGATTTTTGTATGTCTGGTAAAACCTCCATACTTTTCTTCCATGTTCCTCCACACTCTACAGCACTAAGGTTGGACTACGCATGATGGGTTTTGATACCCAGACAAGACACACCACACCGGACATTCGACAGGAGGAAACACACGCCACACTCACATTTAAATTGTGAAGGGGCAAAAACAAGCAGAAAGCATTTTCCTGCCATATTTTAATAGAGATATTTTGAGTGGGCATATTAAAAAAAAATTTTAATTCATGCCAAAACACAAGTTTGGGCACTTATATGAAAGTTAAGTAATATTACAATTATTGGTAATTATTTTGTACTCCTTTTTGGGAAAAGTGGTAAATTGTAATGTATTTATACTCACGTGCACCTATTGGCACTCTTTGTATTCTTGGAGCCTGTTTTCAGGTATAATTGTATTTAACCAGTCTTTATAATATTTTTGGGGTATTATATATATGTATATATATAATTATATCTAATTTAAATATATATAATTTCTCACAATTTTGGGGGTAAAAACTCTATAGTATCAATGGGCTTAGAAAAAAACCTTTAAAAAAAAACTCTGCTAATCATATTTTTAACTCTTTTAAACATCTAGAGCTTGGTATGACAGTTGGAGAGAGCTGTGGTCACTGCCACAGAGTTTGAGTTTCCTCTGGGTGCTCCTACTTCCATGACAACCTGGTCTGCAATAACTGTATTTCCGTAAATGTAATTCAAATAGTACTTTATTAATCAATGTATTCAATACACCACGTCCTTTTTTGATACATTTAGTACGAGCCATTGTTTTCAACTGCACGTTACTATATATATATAGACCTACATTTACAGTTTTATGTTAGTATGTTACGTTAGTTTACATCACTATGTTATGCCAAAATGCTACATATGTTGCAATATGTTACAGTATGTTGCAATATGTTACATTATTATGTTATATTAAGTTGCAATATATTATGTTAATATGTTACTATATGTTATGTTAGTACATTATATTATTTTACAATATGCTACATTGGTACATTACAATACACTACTAATGTTACATTGGTATGTTACGATACATTACTAACATTATGTCGGTGTGTTACAATATGTTACTAACATTACATTAGTATGTTACGATATGTTCTACAGTTTCTTTGTGTAGAAATGAAGGTTATAAAACAAAATGTACATCTACTGGTGATTGTAAATACATAAGAAAATGTAATTAAACAGAAACATGGCATTCTTTTACCATCAAAAATATTATGTATAATATACGGTCCTTCTTAATGTGGAAAAACTTGTGTCATTATGTCGCTGTTGGACATCCGAATGGACTAAAATTTGAAAAGTGTATGTGTTTTCTAAAACAATATGAGAGAAATATCAACGGTTTGCGAGTATTTTGTAGTTAATTAAAGGAATACGATATTTCTCTTTTACAAATAAAGAAGATATATTTCCTACAAACTAAGCATTACCCAATTTCATATTTATTTTTGAAGATGTTTGGTGAGAACCGCAGGGTGAAATACAGCAATATTTCAGTTTTGGTCGACATTCAAACGTTGATAGTTTTTATCTATCACAAAGTTATGCATGTTAACCGAAACATACTTTGCACAATTATATCTTATAGCTTTGTTGGTATGTAAATTAATCAGTATTTGCTTACATCGTAATAGTTAAAACTTGAATAAAAATACGTGTTTGAAAAACGGTGTTCTTCCAATGTTTAAAATCTTAGTAAGGAAAATTATGTCTTATAGCTTTGTTGGTATGTAAATAAATCAGTGATTAGTTAAAAGTTGTTGTAAAATGGGAATTAACTTTAAAATGCCTTGTATGATTGTTTAAAATAGGAATAAAGATTGCTGGAAAAAGGGGAAAAAATTGTTTGATGGAAAATGGTTTATATTTTAAGTTGAATATATTGTGTGTTAAAAACATTTGGAATGTATTTCTTATTGATGAGGAAAATAAAAATTTTATGATGGGAGATGTGATTTTTTTTTTAATTCGCTGAGAATGAGTTAGGCTCTTTCATTCCGAATTGTACAAGGAAGCTTCAGTGTCTGAGCGAAAATAACAGTTGGTAGAGGAAAGGGGAAATAGCCCAGATCAGTTCAATTATACTACTGCCTCCCTAGGGAAACCATTGCTTTGGCCTTGAAACAAGCTTAGTTGATAGCCAAGGCAGTGCTCTGGGGGTGAAGGATCGAAGCAGGGGAGCCAACACTTGAAAAAACATGTCCTGAATACTCTAGCAAAGAGGGCACTTTGTCTTTAAACAGGCACTGCAGGGATGCCAACTCATGAAAACATACAAAAAAGCATTCTCAGGGCTGAAGCTGTGATGCGTAAAACTGGTCTTTGTGAACTCCTGCTCGATCGATAAGAAGGTCTTCAGAAACAGTTCCCTTTGGGAGTTTGGGGTGGTAGGGGCATGTTCCTCTGGAGAAGGACCGGTTCTGAGGAGTGTAGGTGGGAAGGGGTGGATGCCATTGTGGAGCCGGAGCAGCTCTGAAGACGAGGTGTAGAGGGTAGGGAGAAATGGGTGCCTATGAGCGAGCAGGTCCCGGAGTGCAACTAGGCAGTTGTCGCCATCTTGGATCAGTTGCTATAAATGAGAATCGAGGATAGACTGGTGACTGACCCCCAGGACTTTGCAGTGGTGGTACAGGAGGGGGTGATTGGCATCGTGGAGTCTGGCTGGTTCTGAGGGGTAAAGGGTGGGGTGGGAGGGGATGGCAGGCAGGGTTCTCTCGATCTGCATGCGACTAATCAGTTGTTGCCATATTGATAAATTACTGAAAATATTTGATGATCACGGGCAGCTCGTGGCAGCGCTCACTGGCGAGGGGGTGGGACGGGGTGGCTATAAGCAGAAAGTCCTCCCTATGTGAAGCTCTCTGGATCTCGGCACCATATTCATCGCTCATGAATGTTTGTGGGAGACAGATGTGCTAGTCATCAGCTTCTTCATAAACCTTGCACCTCTAAACACTTGCTTGCCGACGAGCTTATGAACACTGGTTACCTCAACTACGGACCATCTCTAGTGATAGCAGCGATTTTATAAAAAAGTATTTTATTGGGAAAATATAAATTTCTGTGTGTTAACTTTTTTATTTTCGGATGGATATATTGCATTTGTGATAAGTAATTTTATTTCTGTGTTTGGTAGACGAAAATACATTGCCTATCAGACATGCTACACATATCTACTCACAGCCTGACATAAGTGCTACTCATTCATCGAACAGAGTTATTTTAATATAATTTCAGATACATGATTATATCTGGTTTAAATAGTATTCAAAGTTTTTCTGCCATAAGATATAATTCACCAGGCTGAATCGTGTAAGGTGCCTGTACATGTAAACTTTTTAATGTGTTATTTATTCATACTGACTAGCTGGATTTCGTTTACTGAGTTTGTGATTGTCGTCATCGGATGTTATTCACGTAGTTAAAATTCTCTCTTGTGTAAATTATATCTCTAAGCTCGAGACTCACGTTACATTTAAGACTCTCATAATTCCACTTATTATTCACATAATCGTTTGAAATGTCCGCTTCGATGCATGTAATTTATTCATACGTAGAACACTCTGAAATACTTAAACGTTTAATTGCATTCCGAAAACAGATAGTTTAACACCTAAATCGCATCTTTCAATGTCAACTATATACCATCTACGAGCAATATCCCCCCAAAAGCATACAGTCTACACTTAGGCCACTCTTAGAAATCCTTTAAACACTCTGAATTTCCCTTGTGTGTAAATATATTCGTAAAAATCGCCTATATACCACCAACATCCCTACAAAACACCTCAAAATTAGAAAAATCCGAATAATATAAGCCTTAGCTCACTCTTGCACTCAACTCTACACCTGTATAAGACATTGCATCCCACCACTCTGTCCATCGCCTCGAGAACACCACAGCGTCAACATCTTACAGAGCTCCTGCTACCCCTACTCAAAAAGAAAGAAATACAAGGGAAAAAATTGATCAGAAAAAAAATTTACATTTTCAATACATTTAACCCTTTCAATAAAATTTAACCCTTTCAATTGAATTTACCCCTTTAGTTATATTTAACCTTTTTAATTAACCCTCGCAATTAATTTAATTAAACCTTTGATATCAATTTAACCCTTTCCATCAATCAAAAGTGAAGTAGAACCATCCAGCCCCTACTACTGTTGCAAGTACCTAGGACATACGGTTTTTCTTATAAAATGCACACAGATCAACGACGATGATACAATGTCTGTCGCATATGCAATACTTATTAACTCGAAGTTAAACACATAATAAACAACCGATATTACGATATGATTATTCTTAAGTGGACTTCAGAGTGGCAAATTGGTCATTTGTTGTGAAGAAGCACTAAAGTGCCTTGTCTATGTGATCATGCTTGAACATGCATAAAGCTTCAAACAAATCACCGAGAAGCAAAAAACTGCAGGGTACAATAACTTTTAATATAATCAATGCACCTGTTAACATTACGCGTTTGTCAACTGCAACAAACACTCCACGATGAGTGGTAACGTGGTTAGGGTATTTCTGAAGTTGCCAGAGAGTATGCAATATGCGCTCACCTTAAATATATTTCGGTAGAGTGAAAACGAACACAACACTTTGTGGTCGCCACAATTTTTTTTCTTTCAGTTTAGGCTGCCTTTAAAACCGAAGCAGAGACGGCGGCTGTTTGGAGTAGAGCCATAAACGAGAGACATGGAGTATTGACGGGTGGCATCGCATCACTGTGGGTTCTGAATATCCATGGATGGCTGTCGTATTCGAGTATTTCAACGCCGAGAGGAGAGAAAATATAGTGCCAAATTTGTGGACAAACACACAAGCATAACTACTCCTTACTTGGCGTAGGAAGCTTTTGGGTACGGCTTTATGCATCTTCTGGTAATGAATCAGGGGACACGGCCGGGACCCAGATGGTACAGCGGTAGATCATCGACATCCGACGTCGCTCCAATGATAGAGTCGCCGAGAAAAGTGATGGGGGGGGGGGGGGGCGGTTAGGGTCAGTTGCTGAAACATGGAAAATGTGGCGAACCCTACTTTTGCAGGATGGATTCTGCGGGTTGACGACTGTGGATGTGTGAGGAATGGAATTGAAGAGCATCCGACCTCGGAAGCACCCCTATGGTAGCCTTCGCACCTTGGCCAGTGGATTCGCCTCCAGTGCTGGTAGCTTCTGGATGTCCCGCCGAGCGAGTCTCACGTCTACGACCGAGGAGGAGTTTTTTGAAAGGGGGGAGGGGGTGGCTCCCCGTACGTGCTTCTCCCTGCCTTCACCCACAGCGCGAAGTTCCTGGCATCGCTGCGGACGAGAGAAGATGACGTCGGTGCCAAGACAGAGCTCGACGAGCAGCATGATGAGGGGAAGGGGGGCTGCATTCAACACTGCTGTCGATATTGTTGTGCAGGCAGCCTGCGCAGGAGCATGGACATCAGTACCCAACTCAAGGGAGCATGTGCCCCAAACATGCGCCCATAAGCCCCGCCCCCTACCTCTATATCTTCTGTCGTATTAAACCAATATTCAGTCCACACCTGCTATTTCCCGTAGCATTTTCATTGATGCTCCTACAATTCTGTCTTTTCTGTCAGTACGTGTTTTACCGCGTCTGTGCGGGTTTTACCATACCCATTCTAGAGTATAGTTCCAGCTATAGTACACTCAGGGAGGTAGTCTGGCCGTGGCTGCCAATCCCTCTTGCCGAGATGCACGTCTCCTTGCACGAATTCCGTTCCTTTTAGGCGTAAGAGGTGCAGTCCTGAGACGCACACTTATCTCCTGTCCTACGGCGGGCGTACACCTAATACCTAGAAATAGGGCAGGCTTAGAAAATCCCACATAGTCATGCGTTACCCATAATGTGACAGCGTCCTAGTGCAGTCTCCCGACAAGAAGGCGCTCGATGACACTCGGGACATGGTCCATGCAATGCCTGTGTCATATTGAGATAGACCCCCCCCCCCCCGTACTGACGCCGATAGAACATATTTGTGAACAAATCGGACGTCAACTCCGACCCGCCACCGACCTGTGGCATATCAAGGGCTTGAGAAAGAGATGGCACCCACCTCTGTTAAAGGCTGTTCACGATGAAGTGAGCATTTTTCTAATTAACCTTAACAGGCGTACTGAGTGACATGGCATGCGCCCAGGAAACTTGGTAACGATGGATGGAAAGTAATTCTGTATCTTATCGTCGAATAAAAAGTGCTGGTTAACCATTTGTGGTAATTTAAATTATTTCTTTCGGTTTCTGTTTTTTTCTATTGGTTGGAAATATAAAAATGACCAAGTTTGTAAAATAATTATTTTTCTAATAATTCCATTATTTCACTTGACTGACGCATGGATAAAGCAATGAAGCCATGATAATGTTAATTTTATATAAGGCGGAAGAATACACAACGTGCATACAAGTAGATCTTAAGCACGGCTTTCAGAAGTGCTCATTTTACCGTGAATAACGTATAATTTATTATATTTGTAGGTATTAGTTTCTTTTGGCTAGAAGATCCCGACAATAAAAACAACGTTCGGGGGATTGTAATTTAACTTCTCTTCGTTTCCGATGTCTTTCAAAAATACTGTTTAAAAATTCGATTTTCAAGGGCTTTATTTCACTTAGTATTCAGTTTAGTTTTTAACTGTCCCAAATATTTCCCATTTGATTTTGCATACGGCATCACCTCACGAAGTTAGTTGTTTGAATCTCTCCCCCCCCCCCCCCCCAACCCGGTCTATATAGTCAACTAAACGTAAACAAAGCCATACGATGTTCTTAGAACACTTGATATTTTAATAGTTGTGCGACTGATTCGCAAGAAAGTGTCGGGCATGTACGCAATAAAGGCTGTTGTTACATGAGTGATGTTAAACACATTCAGCTAAATACATCCGGTAGCCATGCCTGAACAAGTTTCAAAACCGAACGTGTTTTCGCGGTTACACGTCCAAAGCAGAATTAAATCTATGGTAATTCTAACCTCAACAAACATGGAACTTAAAATGCACGATATTTAATTATAATATACTCCAAAATTTATCGCTACTGATTTTTTAAATCTAATGAAACCTACACTTTTACTGTAATGGCATAAAGGGCGGGTATTAGTACATTCAACCTTAAACTGAAGTCAATTCAACGAGTGTAGGAATTCCCCGCCAAATTCGGCAAAATTTATCACACTGCTTGTTTACTTCGAAGGAGCCAATAGGAGCGCAGCAGAGGATCGAAGTCGTTCGAAACGACTTATGAAAACCGTTCACGTCGAACGAGAAGCAACTGCGATCGGAACTCGTGCGAAGGTAATGTAATCTCTTCAATAGCTGAACTTGTTTAGGTGAAGTAGTTCTGCATCCCGTGTAACAACGGCCGAAGATGAATATATGAATATGAGACTGCATGTTTAGATTACGACTCGACACTCGAACTCGTTATTATTGTGATGTCTATTCCGTCAACTATAGCCGCAGACTGAAGTAAAATAACAAATAAAAGCAGAGTCAGTGACGAAACTGATTGCAATTTAAATCTTGTTCAGTGTTACGAAGAAATGATTGAATCTAAGTAATATTTAGCGCGACAAAATAGTGAAATGCCACATCACACGTTATGAGGTGAAGACGTGTTATTTTTACAATACTAAACATAGAAACATGACCGTAAGCAAACTCCCCACGAAAATATTTTTGACCCCTTAAATATTTTTTATTCACCATACATAAAATGAAATTGTGGTTAAATACCTGTACGAACCTTGAAATCTCTTTTCACTTTAAGCAAACTTATTATAACTTCGTTTATATTCAGAATTATTTTCATTATAAACATAATTTTTGTTTGATGGTAATTGTCAACTGCCAGATTCTGATTGACGATTACGCAAAAGACGATTGAGAACTGCAGCTTGCCGACCGCCCAGTATACCCTTACATTCCTCCTTGTAAAACGAGTTTCTGAATGTATTTAACTGTTTTGTAGATCTAGCTAGTACTTTACAAGTTTATAATCTCACTTAAATTTTCCTTCCATTTATGTTTCATAGAAACAACAACGTTGCATTATACGTTCCGAAAATCAGGTCTAGTGAGTCACATTTGAAAGTTTTTTCCTCGTTTATAACGTATGCTTAGTATATTTTATCGCTGTATAAAATATGCTTCCAACAAAATACGAAATTGTGTGTTATTTGACAATTAAGAGTATTAGGTATTTAAGATGTTGGAATTAGCACGACACTGAACAGTCCTTAAGGTGTAGATCTTTTCATGTTTCTTAGTTACTTATACAACGCAAAATTAACTATAATTTCAAATCCCCCTTTCTCACTCGAAAAAAAAATGACGTGTTTTTAACCTGAGTGATGATTTTTATTACACCCTTGTGATACATCGTTACCTATGATTTCCTTCTTTGTCATTAGTTGTTTGAATTTGCATAATTTGTGTGATAAATAGCATCAGATAAGTTGTAAACATTAGCGGACGGTTATGTGTACTTCTCCAGCTCAGTAAATTTCGACCCTCAAACCCCAAATATTTAGGTTCCAAACTTGGCCACGTGGTCGATGTCGTAATATAAACAATCTTTAACGTAGAACGTAGCTGTATCGTACACAGTTTCTGCAAGACCCAGCTTAAGCGTGTTTGACTAGAGATAGCAGCACAGGCTAGTCAGTCAAGCTTCGCGCTTGCATGTAGTTCTACAAACTGCCGGCAGGTTACAGCTCTTGTCCGGAAGAGCCTCTCTACTCGGTCTAAAAGCAATTCCTATAATTTATTATATCAATACTTGTTCGAGGGAAAATCGATTGTATTGAAATCGAAAACACCTTTGTCTAACTTCAGAGACTACGTGAACTCTGATAACTGCGCGATTTGAAACATAATTGTATAATTATAAGAGTATTAACAATCTATCTCTGAATATGATATCCGTCACATTTTAATTGCAATAAGCAATATTAACAAAACCAGCTCTTGTACAGAGGCCTTAAAACACTGTTGAAATGTTTTACGTAAACTACAGCATATTTTATTTTCTTTACTCGAGTTATTCTAGTCAAAGAACGTTTCTCATGACGATGTAAACAACCTATGTAAACAAACACCAAGAGCTAGGAATAAATGAAAGCCGGAAAAATCTGTATGACAGTGTAAGTAAAAGTATACCCATATAATGAAATCGATAACAAAGTTGTTCGAGACTAATTTATTCATACATGAATGCATTTCTTCGAACGGCCTAACTCCGCCAAACTGCCCCACATCAGCTGGTCGAAATCTTTCCACGACGTAACAGGTGAAAGCGTTCTTACGTTTTGAACTAATCAAAAATAATAGTCAACTGAATGGAGTTCGGCTTTAAATTATGTTATAAATAATAGTCAACTGAATGGAGTTCGACTTTAAATTATGTTATAAATAATAGTCAACTGAATGGAGTTCGGCTTTAAATTATGTTATAAATAATAGTCAACTGAATGGAGTTCGACTTTAAATTATGTTATAAATAATAGTCAACTGAATGGAGTTCGGCTTTAAATTATGTTTATAAATAATTCGAATATTACATTTTTTCACGCTATGACCAGATTTAAAGAGCACTCTTTCGAGAGAGCACTTTCACCTAATTTGGCGAGAGCACTACAGTACTAGGCGCTCTCTCTTACGTCACACAGATAGCTAATGCTAAGAGACGCGAATACAATATGTTCAGCTATAGTCATGGCTATGGCTACAGGAAGTTTCTTATATATGTTCAAAAAGTTCGACAAATAACTGTAGTACTACCGGAATAACTGTTACAGCACAAAATACTATAATCTGGGTTCAGGCCTTTAAGAGTGCTTTATTGGTGCGGGGGGTGGGGAGGGGGCGACAAGGGGGCGCAGTCCCGGGTCGGGTCCGACTCGTAAATGTTTATTTATAAAACGAAGTATTACGTAGGAACCTTATTTCAACACTCAAAAATTATTAACTTCTTCGCATGGATGACGACCATCATTTATGTTGTAAATGGTCGATTTTTGGGGGAGAATGGGTAGAGGGGCCCACAGCACGCTTTGCTCACAGGGGCCCGGAATTTCTATTGGTGGGCCTGTTTTGGGTTTATATAGATATATATATAATTTTATATATATATATATATATATATATATATATATATATATAAACACACACACACACACACACACGTCGTATTGCAGCCATTGCGCGTAACTGTGCACACTTTGCGATATGGTGGAACCGAGACACTGTCTGAAATACTTATCTACTGCATATATTTTTGAAAATACGTAGAACTGCGTAGCTGTTTGTTGAAATTCCAGGTATTTATACGAAAATCTAAGACGTACGTTCAGTGTGCTGGTATACGAAAAGAACACACACTTGAGACTATGCCTGTCGATTATTTTCAAGACGTCACCAATATTAGAAACACCATTTCAGAGCACTCAAGCGTAACTAAAACCGTCTTTCTCAAACACCGTATCTTTAAATATACGTGTTATGAACACACAGAGTACTCGAAGGACGTGCACTGAAACTTTCTAAATACTAGTGATGGGGGTAATCGATGTTCATAATCGATTAATCGATCATACTTAAATAGTCGTAAATAATAAATTATGATTTTTATGATCGAAACCATAATCCAATATAAAAATAATCGCCACTGCAAAGTTAATTTTTAAAAATAATATTGAAATGAAGACTGTTATACTTTGAGTTCTGATATGTCTTGAGCACTTAAAACAGTAACTTAATTAATTATCTACAACAAAAGTGGAAAAATCCTACGAAGGAGGTGAATTCGTAGAGGTTTTTGTTTTATGTTTTACCGTCATGTTGCAGCAAAGTGACAAAAATACGAGACTGTAATTTCTGCAGAAATCGTTAGGACTATTCATATTTTCATAAATACGTGCTACGTGAATTATTTCGTTGACTAAAACAGTCGAAATTATTCACTTACAGTGCGACGTGGTTTCTGGCCAACAAACCTGCTATAATCTTATTGAAACACTGAAACGATGTAAACAAATATAGCGCGTGGCCCGAGTACGCGAGTGAGCGCCAGCGAGTATACAACTTCGCGATACCTGCGTGCTCTCGATCTTTCGCGCTCTCTCCGATGAACTGGAACTACCAGAGAGCGTTCTCTCTGACGTCTTAACGACGTAGCCGCGAGAGCTAAGGCACTGGCGTGAGGGAGAGCACAAGAAAGTGCTCTCTGGGCCAATTGAGACCACAGCTTGTGACATGGTCTCAGTTAGAATCATCGTACGCCTACCAAACGAATGAACGTGAATGGGCACTCGATATTTTCTCGGGATTGCGATCATACGGTTTTGGCTACTACTTTAAAGCTGTAATGTTTAACTGTTTGGATGTTTTTATTCGTGTTATCCCCAAAAGCTACTGCGTTCGCGTTGCTCTCCTTGACCAACTGACGGACCACAATGTTCATGTTCGAAACAACTTAATTTGGAGTGGCTATGGTAATTGTCAATGATTTACGGGCTATCACTAGCACAAACTCACATTTGTCTGAAGGAAAATAATTACAACGATATTCAGAGAACATAAATTAAAACCAAGTCGTTACTAATAAAACACATTAGCCTGCTTTCCCTGACGCTCTCGTTTTAAAGTTACTTTTTCCAAGTTTGCTTTGGAATAGAAAATAGACTTTGTTTTTAAAAAAATCAGCCAAGAAGAAGTGATTTTCTTTCAAATATTTACGTATTTCAAAACATAAGAATATAGTTTTAACAAAATCTACATTGCCTTTGTTATAAATTAACTAAACTTTTAAGTAGTAAAAATTAAAATGATTTGAACTATTAATGTGCACGGAAAATGTCAATCAAGTAATTCTTCATATTTTGTTTGCATTCTTTTGTTTGTTATGAGTTGCGAGTAGCTTGTAATTTTTTTTTTAAATTTAGTTTACAACAAGGCATCACATTATGTTTATCGTATGTATTTGCAATGGTTATGGATGCCAAAAAAAAAAAAATGTTATGGAGATCATGCTGCGATTATTTCAACAGTTTATGAGTAATAGGCTCACCTCACTTCTGGGACAGAGTGACCTCCGTTGACCTTTGACCTACTTTCTATGTCCTCTGATGACTCAGTGACCTACTTTCCCCATTACCATAAATGAACTTTGTATAGACTTCTCAGAAAATGCAAGAGTGGCACAAGCGACATTTCAGTTACACACGCACCATCCACATGCACTTCCGATGCACATATACGTGAACAGCCTTCACCAACGGTCGCCAACAGGGAAGACACTAGAGTACCTGTGTGTGTATGTATTTATGTAAAGGCTGTTGACTATGAAAGGAGCAGTTACTTCCCCATCACACACCCCGTGTTACCACCATCCTTTCAGGCTCTCTGTGGAGATTTCAGGAGTTGTTTTGTTGGGCATGGGCCGGGAGCCACAAGACTGGGTAGATCTGACGGGTAGATTGGTATTGGGTTAAATTCCCAGAGAGGGTACTTCGATTGTTTTGTGCACTTGCGCAATTAACCAGAGGTGTTGGCTCGTTGCAGCTGGAGAGAGATTGGTGTGGCGAGTTGTCCAACTGGCGATTTTGGAAGGGGAAATGCATTTGCATACGGGAGGGTGTGTTTATCTGTAATAAGATTATATAAGTATATCATGTAATTAGGTTATGTAATGCTAGAATGAATATTTACTAAGTAAGCACTTGCGTAATCACCATCTCCATACACGTCCTCTCCCTCAGACAGTCAGTTCTCAGCTAACCGGAGTTTGATATTACCAAAGGTGTCACCTCTGCCGCCATATTGGATTGCAGACAGGCGCTAGGGTGTATAGATTTATGGTTTCGGACCTCGGTCTGAGACCATCGCAAGATAAAAAATATATTTTTGTTCGCATAGTGACTAATTATGGGTAAAGGGATATAGGGCGAAGGCAAAAAAAAAATTGTTTTCATTCGTGTAACGACTTATGGGTTAAGGTTTCGGACCTCGGTTAGAGTCCCCCTCAGGACAAAAAAATATTTGTTTATTTGTATAATGACTAAGTATTGGTAAGAGGGTTTAGGATTGAGGTTTTGAAACTCAGTTGGACCCCCCCCCCCCAGGGCAAAAAAATATGTTTTATTTGTCTATCGACAAAGTGTGGGTAATGAGGGTTTAGTGTCGAGGTTTCGGACCTCGGTTTGACACCTCCTTAGGGCGAAATAACCAAATTTTGTTTATTCATGTAATGGGTATAAACAAGGCATATACGTTTAAGGTTTTGGACCATGGTTCGACCCCCCCCCCTCATGTAATGACTACATTGGAAGGGGAAGGGGTGGGGAGGTAGTCCCTGGCTAGAGTCCCAATCGAGGGTAATTACATGCAATTACATACCAAGTACACATGTTAACTCTTCGCCTGTTGGAGAGAGACTTTATGTACACACTTGCATAAAAACTTATTACATATACCGAGAGTCTACATATGTATATCCACAATGAATATTTAATCGCACAATGAACATCTCGCAGAGGGTTATGAGAGAATGTTAAATCACAACGTATACCTATTTGCTTAAGAAAAATCGTTATCAAAATTGGGAACTGAACATATTTACCCTCCTCGCTTTACACTTAAAAACAAACACACACATACACACATATTTAAGTAAATTTTCCCTACTAGCAAAATATACAAACAGATGTTATCATGAAACCATTTCGAAATACATCACCTAAAACTTACCATCAAAACATTCCTACGAAATAACACAATCTAATTTACTAACTTAGCAAGCAACATTATATTACAGGGCTTATAATATCTCTTTAGAATATCATCTCTAATGAAATGCTCCATCTCATATTCCAGGAGTAGTGTCAGCTCAAGATCAAAGCTAGAAACATTTACATTATTAACATACTTAGTAAATGTGAATTTAAAATTAAAGCTCCAATTACATACGGCTCATAATAAAAATGTTTCAGTTTCTTTATACAAACATATCCATATTTTAGTTATCACATAACAAGAATAAGCAAGAAATTTAATATGTTGTCAATGTTCATCGTTCATCGGGGAGCGAGTGCTGGAAATGTTATACCATCCCTTGACGCTAACACTCTGAGTAAACTAATTCTTAATATTTTATGACATATCATATTCGCTGCTAAAAATTAACCGACCAAACAAATATTTCTATGAATTGTTACAACAAAAAAATTCTTATCATGTGTGGCCGCAAAAACATGAACAAACCAAAACATCAATTATTACATACACCATATTGGCCGTACTAAATATTCCACTTAATACCATCCAGGACAACAAACCATTCGTATAAACATTCCTATGATACATTCCAGCGAATTACTATGACAAAACATCGTGCAATGGCAAACACACAGCCCAATAATACCATCACCCATACACTATATCCACGGCAACAATCCAACCTTAACCAAATCTCATGGCAATGGGTCATACCACCAATCCAGTCAATCACATGTTCCAAAAGAAAACATTATATCCACCAATACTCCCGAACCATATCGCAAAGCACAGCTCATTTGCACAAACCATATCATCAATCTGCAAAACCCTTAACATCAAACATTACCAGCAAAACCAATTTACCATAGACAAATCACATCAACCACCGAACAAAAGCAATATTTTAAACACTCATTTCGACCAATAATACTAAAATCGTATCACCTGACTTACTTTACAAAACATTTCAACCAAATTAACCAGACAAAATAACAATATTTTTACATGCATTTTTCAAAATTATTCAATTCCTACACGTCGTATAATATAGAAAGTCAGCACTCCTTTCAATCATTTGCTCTATATTCACCATCAGTTATTACTAAAAGTATTTTAGTAAAAACAGCAAAGGATTTTTTTTCCATCTAATGATATGATATTCTAATAAGTTATGCATATAAAAATATGGTCAATACTCGATTTCACACCATAAGAGACATTCTTCATTTTCAAACAGATTTTATCTCATACATCCTAATTACTTTCAAAACGATTGTTATTGCGGGTGGATAATATTTGAGCTTTTACTGAAGTCATTCAACTATATACACATATTCATATCAACCACAAATAACTAGGAGGAAACAACTTATTATTCTTTTTTACCTCTGTTCCAAACTTTTCACATTAATTAATAGAGAGTTGCCTTCCTTTATCCACAGATTGCTCTTTAATAGAAAAATAATTTTGTCAAAAATTTCAATATTTCTGTTCTAATTACCATTTAAATTTTTAGTGAAGACCATGTTGACAGATATACTAAACCTGTACATATATTTTTTGTTTGTATATCCTGATAACTTACAAATGTTTTTATATATCAAAACATTTCGAACATCTATCAGAAAAAAATGTATATTTTATTATTAAAATTATCATCATTTTCAATTCACATTTATCTCAGATTAAATTTATAAGCTTCTCCCGTACATCTTTGAATGAATAGTGCAATGGGCGTGAATTACAAGATGGATATTTTTGGATATTCGCCATTGCGATGCAGATGTCTGTCATGGAAAAAAGAGGACTGAGCACGAAAAAATTCTTGTCTTTAAAAAGACAAGCAATCTATGGAGAGAAAATAAATATATGTATACAACATTGGAAAATTCCAAGAGGGGATAGAGTAAAAAAACAGAGCAGCAACTAATTACTAAAAATATATGTATAATACACGACCAACATATGACGCATAGAAATCAACACAGGTAAGAAATCTGCTGACAAAGTTAGGACAATACTGACAAAATTAGTACGAACAAAATAGGACAACACAACAAAGAAACGCACTAAAACACAGCAGTTTAACCAGACACGACAGAATACAAGCCAGGAATGCTGTAGTCAAGAATATATAGGCACAAAGCCAGAAAATTCCATGAAGGAATCGAGTCAAATAAAACAGGACAGCAAGCTAAATGCCAAAATCTAATTTTATATATATATATGTAAACAAAAAACTATATACGACCAACAGACAACACAACAAAGACGACACAGTCTAGTTATATACTTTCACAAATAAAACCAACACAACGAGGAAACTCGCACAAGAACAAACTGACATAATGCGACATTTCGGTAACTGCAATATGTTCCTGTCTTCAGGCAGCGACACAAAGAGTCCGGGAACACAAGTGCGACTGACGAGGAGACCGGAAAAACATGAGCTTATATAGTTCTGACCATCTTTCTGCCGCAGCCAATTGCATCGACTTGTTTGGTGTGATAGCGTTGTTCATCTATCCATTATATCGGGTTGGAGTAAACTCTAATGATATATGGAAAAACAGGCCATTCTCGAGTGAGTGGTCCTAGCGAGAGGACATGTAAATAGGATTTGTAAATACATAGTAAATGTTCATTGTGTGATTAAATATACACTGTGATAATATGTATGTAGACTCTCGGTACACATATTAAGCTATTACACAAGTGTGTACTTAACCATTGCATTATTAAATATTTCATTACATGATTACATAATATAATTATTCATTATTTACTACACATAATCACCTTAGATGGCTGTCGAACCCCTTTTCCCTTCCAATATCATCAGTTGGTCAGCTCCACACCTCATTCTCTCTCCGGCAGTTGTCGGGGGAACATGTGTACTTGGTATGTAATTACGTGTAATTATCCTCGATGGAGACTCGAACCAGGGACTACCTCCTTCCCCTCTCCACATACCCATCCAATTCTAGCGGACAACGAGAGAACTACAGTAGACAGGGGAGTATTCTCCATGAATGCAATGCATGCAGTGCATGCTTTAATAAAATTCAAAAACGAACATGTTTCTTAACCATATACTTCCCATTTTTCTTTGAAATAAAAATAAATCTTCCGTTCCTCGCTACACATGGGACTGAGATGCACGCGTCTTGTTTTCAGTCTCTTTTCTTAATAGTTACTCGAAACGTCTTTGCAAGACGGTGAGGGGTGGCGGCGCGGTGCGTATTTCGATAATCGATCGTAATAGTTCCCTGAAACGCCGAGGCATAGCGCTGTGGTAATACTCGTTCAGCTGGTGAGACGTCACAGCTAGCTCGCGCGAAATGTGGGCGAATGCATGCACAATGTCACATTGCATTCAGCGAGTTTGTATACCTTTATTCGATTGTTAGTGACTGATGGGTTGCGTAGTCTACTGTTACATTTGAATTAGTATTTTAAACAGTAGTTTCTCAAGATAAATGATGACTGTAAAAGTGACATTTTAACAAGCATATTAAACAAGCTGTTCCAGTTATGCTCGTTTAGTGATAAATTAGAAGTAGTTAAAAATTTCAGACTTTCGCCCGCTCTCACAATTTAAAGACAGGGAACAAAGAGAAACTTTGTACGAACATTTAATCATTAACTTTACAAAAATTATAAATAATTACTTATATAAACATATGGTAAATGTTACAATGGAAATAATTCTTGAAAACTTAAAACTTAAACGTAAATTATGTTTTGTACACTTTCAGAAGTAATTTTACTTTTTAATTACGTTTTTGACAGGCAAATACTAACGTTTTTAACATATTTTTAATTATTCCTGTTAACAAGCAGAAATATAACATTGCCGTAGCCTTAATTCAAGCAACTTACAACTAGCGAATATGAGTGTTTTGTGAATTTTGGGGGATTCAATAAATTTTAAACTATTCAAATTACAAATTTAAAATTATTTGATTTGACCATTGAATCTCGCTATTTGACACCTGGAAACGAAAAGGAAAAAAGAACTAAAAAGCTTAAAGACATTTCCAGCAACCTTTTATCTTTCATTTTGTTATTATTGATATTTAATTCCTCTGTGCAAAGTGAAGTGCCAAATTAAGTTTCGTGTTGCATGCCTTGCCAAAATTTTCAGGATACGCTCCTGACAGAAGATGACACCAAGGTAGTGAAGTATTCGGACACAATGTGGCGACCAGAAATAAGATGGTGATTTGAAACAAGATGGCAGGCAGAAACAAGATGGCGACCATAGACAAGATGGCAACTGGAAAAAAGATGGCCGACTAAGGTCAAGATCAAATACACAAAATGGTGGCCAAAACATAATCCGAGATGGCGGACGAATACAAGAATCCACAGCCCCCAACACTTGTGCTGGAACATAGTATTCCTATATACTCATACTACGTTGCTACTGAGGGAAATACACGCGTTAAAAACGACTTTAAATATGCTAATTTTATTACAAATGCCAAAATCGCGAAATGGTTCAATTGTGAATATAATGAAAGCTTCCAGAAATGTTATTTGGGGGTACTTTTCTTACGGGTGTTAATTCCGCATAGGATGAGTGAAAAGTGAGGAGATTTGGGCGGCTCTTAAGGGGGAGTCTCCGTCATCTGGGATTTACGGAATTTTTGCCGGAATTTGCAACACCGATTTATTTATTTCTGTTTTGGGCGTCAAAAATTTATAAGGTATTCCTTTTAAGATGTTTGAAACTTGTATTGCTAGGCTACTCTTTCCAGGATCATTCAGGATCATTTCTGCAGATGCCCGCGAGAAAAAATTACTTATTTCTTTCTGGCAGTCACGTATAAAAATTAATAAAGCCGGTATAGTTGTAATAGGTGGGTAAATGCTTAGAAACTATCAATTATGCCATGTCGTGCGAAAAATTTCATTAAAGATTGTTAAATGGGACTTATGGAAAAATAGTAATAATCCAAGACGTTGGGTATTGATTCCCTTAACCTCGCGGTCTTGAGAACCGACGGGTGTGGAGTGAGGTGAGTATGGAGCAGCGCAGGAATGAAAGAGCGGGGGAAACTGGAGATCCCCGGGGACACTCACTGGCCAGCGGCATCGTCCGGCACGATTCTCACATGCGAAAATCCGGGAGCGACTCCGCCAGGACTCGAAACCCGGTTCGCCCCAAGCGGGAGGCGAGCAGTCTAACCACTACACCATCGCCGCCGTTAATCCCACATAGAGTTATTACAACAACCACCAGTAATACTCTACTGTTAAGTGAACATGTACCATGGCTGTCGACGAATCCACGCTAGGCTATGTTCCAAAATGCTACTCCTAAAGTAAAGTAACGTAATAGATGCTGCGTAGAGCTAGAACGATCATACAAAAGTATTATTTTATCTAGGCTGTATTCGCTATATTCTGTTAAAATTTTCCCATTTTGTAATACAGCCGCGTATAATATGCGAGTTTCACCAAAATAAACTATTTTACAGTATTACCTATATATAAAATAAGCTACACTTAACATGACTTATTCAAAAACAATAACTTCATAAAACACTGTAGAATATACAACTTACCTTTTATATAACAAATAATTATTTAGTGGCATGTTATTTGTACTCGTTTATCTGGGTCTGAAACATAACATGAACATTTTCTTTCAGTGCGCGACACTTAGTTAAAACACTCGACATTTTCCACTCTACCCTTTGTTACTCGCCGAAATACTGCATGCAAAGCTTTATTCTAGCAAGGCGCTAGGAATAAATACTCTGTAGTTATGGGTTACGGCCAACAGCGAGTAACACATTAATCAGAGTGTTTTGGGATAGAAACAAATTTCCTTTTAGGGTAAAACCTCTTTCACGATGTCAAATTTTTTTAACCAAACTGCTTCCAGTAATTTTGGCCAAATAGACGCAGCCATATTTGCCAGAAAAAGATGATTGGCCAGTTTACATCAAATATTTAAAACATAGGCATTGTTCTAAAATTTCTTGGTGTTTGACAAATTTAGTCAACAATTACTGTGCACATAAAAAAAAGTTATTTTCGATTTCAAAAGGATCGCTGGTTGTGAAGTGGTTAGACGAACTGCCTCCCACCTAGGGGAACGGGTTCTGTTCCCGGCGACGTCACTCGCGGATTTTCGCGTATGGCAATCGTGGCGGACGATGCCGCTGGTCGGCGTGTTATCTCAGGAATCTCCCGTTTCCCCCGCCCTTGCATTCCGGCGCTGCTCCATACTCACCTCGCCACCCTCATCGGCTCTTACGACGTCGTTGTTAAGAGCCGTCCAATTCTCTCCCCGCCTCACCGCTACACTCGATTCCAGTGAACTTAAAAATGTCGAAAAAAAAAAAAAAAAACTAGAAACGAAATATGGTTGTGGAGATGATAACATCTATTAGGCAGTCAAATGCTGTTTTGAGCGTACACCAAACCAAACGGCAAAAAATAGAAGGCATTCTTATTTTCGCGCAGCAAATATGCATATTAAATTTAAATAAAACATAGTTTAGAAGTGAAAATAATTCACAAAGTTATACATGTTCCTGTTATCAACTGCGCAGTAACAGAACAGCATCGCCTAACTTTGAGAATTACATTTAACTACAATTCAGACTGGGTCCCTGAAAAGAAAGTTTTTTTACAGTTGGACATATTTTCAGAGATATTCAAGATCATACGACCAAATTCGTTTGGCAGCAAAATCTGTTGACTCTACTTCGTTTTGGAATTATTTTAAAATACGCTTGAAGGAGCAAATTTGAGATAAAAAACAGGAGCTTAACGCCGTCCTGCTTTGCAAGCCCGATTGACGAGCCAGCGATGTCATTAGTACTTCTTTTTTTTTTACAAGAAAGATTTCAATGAGCTGAGGAAGTGCGTAGGTTAGCATGCTGGTAACCACAGCCTCCCCTTCCCCCCCCCCCTACCCGACGTAATCACGTCATATCCTGTGGGGTTTTACCAGACTTCCTGCTCTCCTCGTTGTTGTATACATGTCGCCGGCATTTGACCGTCCGCGGCCAAGGTCACGGCTGCGCAGTACGATTACGTCATATGCCGCAGTCTGAATTTTTTTATTTATTTTTGTTTCTTTAGGTTAATTTATTTAAATCAGCACATCCAAAAAGTCACCTAAGGTGTACCAGCCATGCATTGTTTAAAGCTCGCGTCAGCGAGTGCTCTTTCAAGCTTATAATTATGCTTTAAAACTAATTACCATGACTTAACAACTAATTAATTTTAACTTATATTAATATCAATAGGAAATTACTATGGAAAAAAACTCGTTGAACTGCAATAATAAAGTGATCAGCTAATACAATCATTTACATATTTACAATATGGCGAACTTAATATCTAAAAATTTTTTGACATATTTCAATTCTGTGAACTTATCAACTATGTGCATGCAGAAAAAATACCCCTGATGGAAACTTCACACATGCAGGAAATACATATAAATGCTGATATGATATGTACATGAAGGGAGTAAGAACATTTAAAGGCTGTTCACGATAAAATGAGCACTTTTGGAATCAACCTCAGAAAGAAGTCACTGCCCTTGACTGCATGTATTTTAACGGGCGCACTGAGTGACATGCGCCCATTAAAGTTGTTAACGATGGAGGGAAAGTAGTTCCATATCTTATCGTCGAATAAAAAGTGTTAGGTAACCATTTGTGATAACTTAAATTATTTCTCTCGCTTCCTGTTTATGAGCAGATTTACTTTCCTAATAATTTCACAGTTTCACTTCACCGACGCATGAATTAAGTGTCGAGGCCCCTCGCAATGCTAATTTTGCACAAGGCGAATGAATACATAAGGTGCATACAAGCAGATCTCTAGCAGGACTTTCAAAAGTGCTCATTTTACCGTGAACAGTGTATACAGCAAATACTTGCAATAGGTACATATTTAAAAGAATAAAGTGAAAGAAATCTGAACATTTACAGAGAAACTAAATGGAATGAAATTAGTCTGCATTACGCCTACCAATACAGGCAGATCTTTTTCGAAAAAAAAAAAAAAAAAAAAAAAAATCCCTTCGCACTGTACGTAAATAATTTCCCGCATCCCGGCACACTGCGGTTCTAAGTATAGGTTGTTCTCGATAAACTGAGCACTTTCGGAAGGAACAAGGAAAAAAAAATGGAGCCGGGAATAAATCAGCCACGTCTTTTTATGAGGAACCATTTCAGCGTTCGTCTAGCATGTACTTTCGGAAATCATGTTAAACTGAAATCAGGATGACTGGACAGGGACTCGAGCCTGTGTCCTCGCGAATTCAAGTCACATCGTGTTAAACTCAGCCAGTTAGCTCAGTCATAGCGCGAATGTGGAAGAGCATGCTACGGCTTTCGAAGTGGGGCCAGCATACTGCCGCCAGCGCTGATGGGTAACACGGAACAGTGAGGAAATGGGAATACCACGAGAAAAATTAGCTGGCCAACGTACGGTCACGCTTCCTTTGTTCGAAAAGCCTGGTGCTGGGCCAACGAGAATCGAACTCGGACTGTTGCGGTGAGTGAGTGAAGAGATTTGGGCTGCTCTTAACAGCGAGGTTTTCAGAGCCGATGAGGGTGATTGTAGCGAATGAGGAGCGGCACCGGAATGAAGGGGCGGGGGAAACGGGAGATCCCCGAGAAATACCCCGCCTACCAGCGGCATCGTCCGGCACGATTCCCACTTTCGAAAATCCGGTGACCCGACCAGGGATGGAAGCAGGTTCGCCTTTGTGGGAGGCGAGCGGGCTAATCGCTCAGCCACCGTGGCCCCTGTTGCGGTTAAAGGCCCGTTGGACTAACAAGGCCACTTGAGACTCCTAGATCATAACATTCTGACACTGAAGTTTCTGATCAGAGCTCCACGCTGTGTTAGTCATCTGATTGTCCCTAGATTTATTTCATTCATTTAAGTGTTCGTGCCAAGTGTTCCTAGTAACATTACACAAGGACCTCAAGTTACTTCTACATACTAAATTTTCCAGAAAAAAAAAACCAAATTCACCAGCAACTAGGCATGTTATACGTTTTGTGAATTCATTTTACATTTTGATTCAGGTTGCTACACATATAATAAAACTTGTAAAAAATTGCGTCCATGTCTTAACTTAAACCTTGTAAATAAGCTGTAGCGCCTACAGTTCCTAGCTGATTGACAGCCCACAGACAACCTCGTCTGAAAGCCGAACACTGTGTGCTTAGAAAACTACAAACACTGATTTTGCAGCACACTCAGAACTAAAACGGAAACTTAGCAATTACAAACTCGCTGGCCGTCATATTTAAACAGGGCCAACCTGCTTTAAACCCAAAAACTTCTGATCATGTAGGTCTAAGTGTATTACTTACGAGCCACTTCTGTGTTTTCCATAGGTATTGAGCGTAAGCCGCAGCACTAGCGCCAAATTAAAAATTGTTCTTGGAATTTCCGTATTTACGTTCAAGACCGTAAACAATAAAATGCACTCGCGTGTGTGGTCTCCACCTCTTTCCGCTAGCGTTGATGGTTCATGCGGAAAAAAGTGACTTATTTGCTGGGATTCAACGTTCTCTACACAAGTCAGACAGTTCTTTTTACGGTATTGGCTCTCGTGCATGCAGGAAAGTACTATCCCGTTTCATTGCTCCAATGATAATTCTGGTACTCTCAAGCTGAAAGTTTGCGATTGGCCGGCAAAGAACATAGACGAATAAAAAATCTGATTATACAACCATTACAGTATTAACTAGCTAGATTCTTGTGGGAGGTATGTTGACTCAACTATTTTTGCTGTTTTCCAAAGTTTCTACCTGTCACTTAACACTCCTATCGTTTCTAAACAATAATTTTCGAGAGTATTTTGCTTATGATTTCCTGTCGTTATATAACCTTGGCAACCTCGAGCAACACAGGTTCTCAACACCCCTCCACCCCCCCCCCCCTCGCTCCGACACGCCGACAGAAAAAAAAAGGTTCGTTGCTTTGTCTGTTCTCCAAATGGGAAAACGTATCTTTAACACAGCTTCAAGTGCATAATCGTAGGATTTGTGTATTAGAATAAGTACATGTGTATACTAGTATTCAGAGAAAGTGTATTTAAACACAGTGCTTTCCGAGAGTCTATATCGCGTGGTTTTGATAATTGCATTGAGACAAAAATGGTATTTTTTTTTTCTTGAAGTTGAAATTTCGTTACTGAGCAGTTGACATGCCATATCCAGCGAATGTTCTCTCTGTGGTAACCGAAGTCGATCGGCGACCTGAAACAAACCTCCGCTGAAGACAACTGCAAGTCACGCAGTACTCAACTTCTCGTGGAATCTGCGAGTGCGTTGCCATTGCCCTCGGCCGTCACTAGTCTCCGGACGAGCCTGCTCTGGGAATCCCCGCGACTAGCAGTCTAACGGCGTGGGAGCTGAAAGTGCTGGCTCCAGCACGACAGCCTGGCTTCGGGCCTCGGCCACGTGGGGCGAGACACTCTGTACACCTTGACGAGTCACAACTTTCTCAAGTCACAGTCGCGTTGCCAGCATTAGAAACGAAATTGATAACGTTTTAAGGTTCAAATCTGTAGACTTAAGAACAAATAAAACATATTTAGCTCAGTTTGCTAGGAGGCCGCGGTGTTTTAGTGGTCAGACTATTCGGCTCCCACCTAGATGAACAGGGTTCGATTCCCGGTGGGGCAGCTCCTGGATTCCAGCAAGTGGGAATCGTGCCGAATGATGCCGCTGGTTGCCGGGCATTCTCGGGGATATCCCGTTTTTTTTCCACCTATGCATCCCAGCGCTGCTCCATACTCACCTCGTTTCACCCTCATCGACTCTCAAAACCTCGCTATTAAGAACCACTCAAATCTCTCCACTCGACTTATTTAATTGACAGCGTGTTTAATATGCGTAAATCAAATTTCTCCACTCTGCTCAGTTTTCTAACGTTAAGTAGGTTGTAAAGTACAGGGAGAGTCTTTTAAAAAAGGGGCCTCTTGGGACATGTGTGTAACGGAGCGAGGGAAGGAGGAAATACAGTCGAGTGTGACGGCAAAACACCTAGAGTAGGTGCTGGAAGTGGCCGCCATTGACCTCGAGGCAGGTGTGCAGATGACACCAAACGTTGTAAAAGGCACGGGCGAGGATATGCTGCCGGATGGCATCGATAGCTGTCCCACGCGGCCTCTTTTAAAGGACTCATCCTGTATAAACCTCTTCCAGTTCATTCTTTGTGCCATCTTTACTGAGATATTCGATTGTCAAACTGTTTTCAGAGAAGAACGTGATAAATACAGTGGACTTCAAAGAAATAGGGCGTCGCAGGTCGTCAATGTCTTATTTTGAATGTATTTAAAATTAACCACTAAACTCATGTAGGCAACACACTAAGTCTTAGTTTACATTAATTTTATGTGGTTGTTACGCCCCTTAAGGGTGTAGCAGGGCAAAAACAAGGCAATCAGAAGTACGCACACCATTAAAAAAAGCCAAGAAAGCATGGACACAAAAATTCCTAAATCAATACAAATATATTGAAGCCCATCTATACGTTATCACCAAGAAGAACATCTTTGCAACTTGATTTGAAAAAATATATATAAATTGCATCTGTAAATTTATGTTGCTTGCTATCAATCAGTGAACTAGAGGAAGGAGAGCACACACATGCGCTGGAACAAATAGAAAAAACAACGATATTAATATATCCTGAGAAATCTCCCAACCTGAATAAACACTTGTGAAATCCCATTAAACAAGGTGAAATGACTACCTGAGTAAAGCAAGAACCATTACAACTTTAAAAGTAAAGTACGCCTGATGATTCCCTAAAAAGTACAACATGGAATACTAATTTCAAGAATAACTTCAGGAAGGAGCGAAAACCCTCATTACACTTTACCAACAGCATAATGGCACACCATAAAATATCCACTCAACTCCTTGGCATTAAAATTCTTTTGGGAAATCGTAGTCCAAGAGACCATTTCTACAGCACGCCAAGAAAAAGTAAGAATCCACCTCTTAAAAACATTCCCATAAAATACCATATTGAAAATTCACACAGTCAAAACAGTGAAGAAACACTTCCCTGCAAAAATCCATACACACAAAAATCGTTATAAAAAAAACTACTTAAAAGGAAACTCTACCCTCGGCATAACAACTAAGTTCATTGAAATACTTAACTTGAGTAGTACTCATAATACGCGAAAACGCGTCTAGCATGGTGAAGCCCCAAAGTACGAAGTGGTGCAGACATGATCTATCGTCAGGCTTAATGGTTTTAATGGATATTTTTGTTGGCTTTAAAAAGCGTGATAGGTTTACAGTTTGCAGTTCAAACTAGATGCAATACATGGAAGTTTCGTACCTCTCTACGTAGTCATTCTACCATCTCTCCAACTCAGCAAAAGTGCCTGCATATGAGATCCTGCTCCTTATCAAGTTGGGATGTACCTTCAATTACTTTTTACAATACGAACCTTCTGGGAATACGCGACCACGTACGTTTTTTTTTTTAGCAACTGTTATAAAAACGCTTAAAACGATGGTTATTTTATCACATTTGTGTTTGCTAACACATCTAATTGCATCGTGTGTTATGAATATTCCCTTTATATCATGTATAATATGCATTTCGGCGTCCATTATGATTTGTGATTTAGTAATTACATTTGTCGCGCGGAAGTAAATTAATAATACAGTCAAGCGTACAACTATGCACATGTTAGGATGGCTACAAGGAGAATGTGAAGTGATTAGTTGACTAACGTATTTATTCTTTAATTTTGGTATCGCGGAACCACCTTCGATTAAGAGGTAACGGCAATAATATCTTATTCGATATCTCTTAATGGGCAAACCATGATTTAAAATGTGTATCAGATAGTGGTAACTATTTCATTATTGTGCGGTCCTAGCCGAGACCACCAAGAATTCAAGGCCTGACAAACTTTCGTCCCGACCTAACGACGCCGCGACTAAAGGGCTAGCACAAGAAACCGATATGACTCTTAACTTTCTTATTTGTGTAACGTGGCGTGTCGTATTTTAATGGAAACTATGGCGTCTGTGTATTATACACGTGTGTGTTAGATGATGTCTAGGAAATTACTCACATTTGCTGAGAAGGACACATCATTAGCTTCTTGACAATCAGGAAAGAGTAAATGCTTGGGTGAACGCTATTTCGCGCGAGAATTTCGTGCCCCGCAAAGTTTTCACGGCGTTAGTAAATATTTGTCAGTAGTATGTTTTGATATGTTTTGGCACAAGGGGATGGGGGATCGGAACGTTGGAGCGGTTCATGCTCTGTCATTCTGGTTGCCCGGCGGCCATTTTAAATTTCCTTTTCCCCTTCAAAGTTGACTGTTTTTCCCTCAAAATTTCCCCTTTCCCTTCAAAATTACCATTTCCCTTCAAAATTTCTCCATTTTGCCTCAAAATAGCACCGATTCCCCCCAGTTACAAAAATGATCCCTCGAAAAGCACTTTTAGATCCATCAGGAGTATTTTAGGGGATCGTTTTAGAGGGCATAGCAGTGGCGGCCATATTGATTTTACAGACATAAAGTATACCAAATCGATGTACAGGATCCAGGGTCCGGAGTCAGACCTGATCATCAGCCATCTTGGTTCTGTCAGCCTTCTTGTCCGCCATGTTCGATATCGGTGATCGTAACCTTGACATCTGATCTTGTCCCGTACCCATAACCTTGGATGAACATAAGCCCAAAACATTCGAAAAATAACAAAAATAATCCAAAAAAATAATTTAAAAATATCTAAAGATTATTTTAAAATGTATCAAAATACCAAAGGTTTCCAAAAAAATACAAAAAAATTTAAAAAATAAGTTAAAAATTATTTTTAAATGATTTCAAAATATACAAAATCCCCAAAAGTTTCTTTCTTAAATTTCAACAAATTCCCAAAAGAACCTTGCCACTTGACTGAAGACCCAAAGCAGCCCATACACAATCAGTTACTGGTTGAAGCCGGGATTTCAGTCCAACTGTTCATTCCAAAATTGACCGTGTGTGGGATGATTCACGCCAAATCTGATGGCGTGTTATGCCACTTTCGGCATGTCATGCCGGGAATGAATAATCAAACCTATTTGATATTTTGGACTGATGGCACGCTAGGACTGCGACAGAACTGGCTGTGTGTGTGCTGGCACATTCCTGGACCGACAGGCGCATGCGCTGTGCACGGAGCGATAGTCCTGTGTGCGAGAGAGAAGGTGATGTCTGGATGCGCTCGTCACCCAGGGCAGGCAATTGCATAGTCAGGTGGCGGAGGTTGAGAGAGTATCTGTATAGCTGTATTGCGCTACCAACAATGACGTCTGTGAATGAAAGATCGCAGAAACTTAACTCTGTCGAATTTATGACAGATTTCGTACATCTTTATCAGTCTCTACCAAAACTGTGGAGGGTAGAAAGTCTGCAATACAGCAATAAGTACAAGAAAGAAGACACAAACGAAAAAATGGTCATGCTTGCGAAAACAGTTTACAAAGAATCGAATGTTGAGTCTGTCAAATCAAAAATTAACACAATTCGAGGATGTTTCAGGAAGGAAATGAAAAAGATTATGTCCTCTAAAAGGTATGTATACTTTCACAGTAAATGACACAAGTATTAGTCGAAAATTTTTTATTTCGTGAAGTAGCCGATTCTTTAATAAACAATATATTTATTTAGCTTCAATGATGTTTAGTAGACAGGCAGTGCAATAATACTGGCTATAAAGCTGCACAAAGCAATTACAAAGAAAAATATTATTTAATATAAGCCTGCACACCATTAAGATGTTACATGGAATAATGAAACACAAATCAGCAAACATTTTTATTTGTCGATTGAATAATTAACAGTGAAAATTTAGTAATTGTTTCATAGTTAATTTTATAACTGGGGCATCAACAGAGGACATATATGTATCAAAATTATGGCACTACGACCTGTTGAGCTTCACTTTATATCAAGAGGTGCCAAGAAAGTCATCTTCGAATATTCCAGATGGTAACGAGCAAAGTGCGGCTTTAGAACCCGTAGGAGATGACTCAGAGAGTGTACAGTTACCAGTTGAGGAGGAACGGATTACAACTCAGGTAAACATTAATACCATAATATTATCCCTAAGTCAGAGTACACAATACAATATTGGTTCATGTATTGTTAATATCACTTGACTTTCAAAATAATTGAGTTTATACTAAGCTCTCTTATGTGCAGAACAAAATTATAAATTATAATACTCGCTTCTGTTGAATTAGTTATCTACGCCATACCTAGCAGCAACCATCCTGTCTTGCCAGGCTGCCTTCCCATTGCCATTAAAATACGATACATATTTCCCCCTTGCATGCTTAGCTTTCTCAGTGGAATTTTGTGCTTGGTCTACGTGCAATTCACAAAATGTAGTTGTAGGTAAATAATTTTGTCAAGAGCCTGCTTTTACTACACCTCCCTCAATGTCTTCTGCGTCGATGAGTGTAGAAGGCTAGTAGGTAACTCTGCAATTCCTTCTCAGATAATTATGCAATATGCAACAAGCTCTAACTACAGACTCATCTTTACCTGGACTAAAGTATATTGTTGTTTGCAATACACGGAATATGTTTGCCATTATACCGATCGAATTTTCGACTGTAGCCCTTCCTCGTGACAATCGGTAGTTATATAACTTTATTTCTTTAGGGATTGAATTCATGCATACCAAAGGTTTGAGAAAGTGTTCGTCAATGCTGAAAGCCTCTTCGCCAATAAAAACAAAATTCAACCCCCCAACATTATTTTTGTTGTCAGGAAGTTTGATTTTGTTATTTTTAAGTTTGTCACAAAATAATGTATTATCTAACACTCCCCCATCGGTTTGTCCAACATCAATAATTACAAATTCATAATTAGCATTTGTCAAAGCCAGCAATACAATTCTAAAGTAGCCTTTGTAATTGTAATATTATGGTCAGCTGTGCTCTGGTTTACATATTGCATTTTGACGTCCATCCAGTGTCTCTCCACAGTTGGGAAAATTCTATCTGTGGTAGAAATTCGCCGAAACCTCTTATTCCTTTTCGTTGCTTGGGAACTGAAACATAATATCTTTTAATTGTTATTTTTTGTAGGCGACCACCTAGTATGCGAAAGGCATTGCCGAGACACACACTGTTGTGACAATATTTACAAGCTATGCTGATGTGCCAATAGTTATTCTATGGGGTTACTCTATACTAGCTTAATATTGTTGTAGCACATACGAGATTTAAGTTTCATTACAGTTCTTTCTCAAGCGAACTTCCAAAAACATGATATTTCAATAGGCGATACTTTAAGCAAAAGTTATTCGCAGTATCATAGAAAATGTAACATGTAGTGCATGTTAATTTGTATTTTCCAACCATATGCAGCGTATGCCAAGCCACTCCTAGGGGAAGCCTTCAACGTACATTAATCTGCACATGTCATAATACTTCGACTTAAAAACAAAGTATGTTTATCATTTATGTGGTCGGTTATTATCATACATTACTTTATTCTTTATTGCAGGATTGCCCTAACATTCCCCCACCTCAGAGCAGAACTAGGAAGAGGAAGAAAATTAATAGTAAGAGCGGTACCTCAAAGGACACTGCGAAAGAGTTGCTGCTGGAAAAAGCTAACAAGGCTCTTGACAGAGATGAATTTGACTCTTACTTCGAGAATATCGCAGCAAAAATGTGAAGAATGAGCTGGGAACAACAATTTTTTGCCGACAGTGTTATTAACGAGGAGGTTTTCCTCGGAACGTTATACAGGCTAACAGAGTTATTTCACGTTAGCACTCCCACCATACACAGTTATGATTACAGTTATTATAGTGCTCAAAATACCTACAGCCATGCAACTCAACAGCTTCCTTGCCCTTCCTAGTGTGAACCTAGCCCTACAAATTGGTCAGAAAGCTTCTAGTATGTAATACGGCCAGATTGGAACTGTTATCTCTTTGTAACCCCTGTCGCCCAAGGAGTTCTTTGTAGAACTACGCATGATTTACTTATGAAAAGTGCAATTCTACAAGGAAATCGTTTATATTTTTAAAAAAGGTTTGGCACCAAATTCCCAAGGATTTCCTTAGAGTATTATCCTACCCTGGTCAAACATTATTTAATATAACTAATAGGCCTATGTATGCCATAAATAAATTGCATTTATGTTCTACTTGAATTTCTTACTTTCATATACTCCTCCCTCAGTACTTCAAATATTGCGTCACATGTCTCGGGGATGATTTTTCTGGGAGCTTGCGCAGAAATAGCTGTAGAGAATTTCAGGTCTTCCAACAATCTCCTGGTTAGAGAAACCTAAGCGTTGTTATTAGTCTTTCTTCAGCGGGAATTGCCTCTCTCATTACCATGTTCCGTTTAGATACTATGAGCTCAACACGCGACAGAAGCATTCCGAAATACTCTGAGCTCATACGCAAATATATTTGATAGTCGTCCTTTGAATTTAGTTCAAGTTCATGCCAAAGCTTTACGTGGGAATATTTGCGTCGTCGTTGTAACCAACGTTTAGCCCATAAACTTCACAGTTTCCTTTTCTTACGTTCCTTGTCGTCTTCTAAAAACAAAATCACAGCCACTGCAGCACTTTTCTTAGACATGTCTACCTCTCTGCATTAAATCGCATCACTAACTGCGGCTTGTAGCCGCTCTCGACGTGATATGTGTGTAGCCAATTTCTGACACATCTAGAGTGACGCACTTGGACTGACTGTCCCGGTTTCCTGCCGGAAGTTATTGTGAACTGATCGTGTACGGGCAGCTCAATTCTCGAGACTAAGGATCCTTGACTCAAAGTGCTTGACTCAAAACCCTTGACTCAAGACTCAAGACCCCTGGCTCAAGACTCAAGACCATTGACTCAAAACTCATGATCCATAATCTTAGATTCATGACCCTTGCCCCAAGAACAACAATTAATAATTAAAATACAGAAAAAATTAAAATTTCGAATTTTGGACATAATGGGGCTGGGAGCTGAAGTTAGCATCAATATTCGCCATTCTGGTCTTTCGGCTGTCATCTTATGAAGTCACCCAGCCATTATATTGAATCACAGCGACCATGAACTTGATCTTTGATCTTGACCCCGTAACATTGAATGACCTTGAACCTGAAAATTCCAAACAATGCCCAAAAATTCCAAAATTGCAATAAATTTCTAAAAAACAGATTAGAATATCTATAAAAATTATTTAAAATGCTTAAAATTATTTTTAATATTATGAAACTTTTATTTTAAGAACTTACATTTCCGGAAGTTTCCCAAAACACTATGTCCAGCAGACGACTGACCCTTCGCCAATCAATCACATGGTCATAACCGTTCCCTCTCCTGCCAATGTTTCTTGTTGTTTAATTAGTCGGCAGGCCTCCACCCCCTCACCCATACACATTCTGTCGAATGCACTTCACCAGCCATACTGGTTATTTTTCGTTTGGATTTGTTTTTTTTTTTTTTAATCACCTAAGTAGCACACGTATTAATTTTCGATTTTGGGACCAGGCGAGCTATTGATTTAGCCACCAGGTGGCAACCATATTTGTTTACATTTATTTTAATTATAGGTGGCGCTGTCTGTGCCTGACATATTGGATTACATTTCCATTACCTAAGTGGTGCTAATTTCTCGATTATGGCCACCAGGCGAGCTGACGAAACAAACATTCTGTCATACTTTGTCATGCCATGTTCACAATTATTTATTTCGTTGTTTTCTTGGTTACCTTACTTTCATTATCTGTAATTCCTTCTTAATTTTGTCACCTCGATTAAGTCGCCTTGATCTACCCACCATCTTACATTGCTTTCATGCTCTACCATTCCACCTCGATTTAGTAGCCTGCTGATTACTCTGTCCCCTTAAACCACCACTTCCACAGTCTTTAATTATGTCATACATTATTGACCTTTAACCTTATCAATCCAGTTAGTTCCTCATTAGTAATTACTAGAAAAATAATCGTGCTGTATTAGAGCAACACCAGTTATGTAGGAATTTATGTAGGACCTCTCTTTGCTAAATACCATACTGAATCAGGTCTGGCCAGGCCCAACTCACCCTTCACCTTCCCCTCCCGCCAAGTCTCAGGGTAAAAATTTTATCACATCAGTAGCATGTTTTCATGTCTGTAGCATCCAACCCGCTTAAAATGTACTATATAAATCCATTCTTAATTTATATATAGTTACTTTTAAAATTATACCTTTATTACCATATAGTTGATTCCACTCACCCAGTGATGGGCCTACACAAGAAATATTTAAGTAATAATTTTCAAATCATTATATTTTGACATATTTAATATTTTTATCGTGTTCAACTATATTACCATCATGTAGTAACAAATATAAAAACCAAGGTTATCACATTCTCTATATCAGGGAAGTAGGCATACTAGAAGAAGGTACTATAAACTATAAGAAGCATCGATTTGTAGTAATCCCATTCCCTCGAAAATATCGGAGGTAGGGGTATAGGGATGAGCTTTGAAATTGCAAATGGGTACATGTATGAGGTATCGTTGTATATATCGTATAAAAGGAAACAACATTTAAAAAGACACTTTTGTTCTGACGTGCATGGTTTACGCACAATAAAGAAAATAATCTAAGTATATGGTTTGTGATGTGCGCAGTTTACACACAATGAAAACTGATTGCAAATGTGGTTTTCTTACTACACTCAAAAGGAAATCAACGAAACATATTGTTATTATGGTGTGCATACCTAGTGTATGTACACTCAAAAGGACCCCATGTGTACTGTAAACACCGGTATGGTGTAAGAGAACTACCATGAAATGGGAACTGGGAACACTCATTCGCACACAGTACTTTTCATAAGTGTTATAAATGTCGACCACTCTGTATCAGACATGATTCTACCCTCAGTCTTAAATTCGTGCATGCACGGCGGACCTAAGCACTGATGAAAAATCCACATACTGCACTGATTATGTCAGTCATGAAATGTAAAACGAATGACTGTCGGAATAAACGAATGTTCGATTGTCACTTATTTTGCATGCAAAACCTACAAAAACTGTAAGTGGTAGATGGCTTAACTGCTTATTGCTTAGTGCTGCCTTGTTCTCCGCGTTCGTTCGGAAACAGTCTAATAACAACAGTTAAGTATATCCAATTATCATTGGTTGTGCGTAAACTAAACGCGGAGAATAATGCAGCACCACACAGGAAGCAAATAAGCCATCTACCACTTGCAGGAAATGCAGGCTTAGCATGCAAGTTAACTGACAACCGAAAGGTCATTTACTCAGACAGTCATTCGTTTTACATTGCAACCATTTATCATGTGTGTTGTTTCAGCGGCAGACATTGTCTGTCTGTGGTGTTGTTTTTAAATGGAATGCCGTTTACAAATGAAGACGCATTAGACATGCTGATGATATTAGGATAATGTCGTCGGAACTGCATAGCTGCTGCCCGTTTGTATGCAGTACATCCATCATTTGTACAGTGTCTCCCAGTATTGTGCATGTCGAGTGCGCACAACCGGGCTAGAATAACTGACACACAACAAACGTCGTTGCATCAGACGACCTGTGAGAGACACAAGGGCTGTTCTCGCTGCCATGATAGTCAAACCTCATAATTCTACACGGATGATTGCCCGCGACTCAGCATTGTCTCAAAGTATAGTGTGGAGAATCCTCGCTGATAATCGTTTACACCCATACCATGTACAGTTGCATCAAGAACGTGAGAATAATGACTTTGCTAAGCACGTTGATTTCTGCAAGTGGTACCTCAGCAAGAATCGTGCTTTCCATCGCAGCATTTTGTGGACTGAAGAGGCCACATTCAAGAGTAATGGTAACATACATAATGCCCATTACTGGTCTGCAGTCAACCAAATCGGCTCCGTCAAGTGAATAACCAGAATGAGTGGAGCCTTAATACTTGGTGTGGCCTTTTGGACATCCTGTCATAGGACCATGTTTTTTTGAAGGGCAATTGAAAGGCGCAGGATATGCAGACTTCCTAGAGAATATTTTGTATAAGATGATCGTAGATGTCTCTCTCGATCTGAGATTAACACTGTGGCTTCAACAGGATGGCTGTCCTGCTCACTTTTCATGCAGAGCTCTGCTAGTTGCTGACGTTATTCCCCAGACGGTGGATTGGACGAATACATCCTGTAGCTTGGCCACCACATTCTCCAGACGTGTCTCCAAATTACTTATTTTTGTGGAGAGAATTAAAAACATTGTTATTAATGATGTGCGTTCAACAAAGATTTGAATAAATGAAAGATAGAATCAGCGCAGCATGTGGATGTCTCAGATGTGCTGATGTCCACCAAGCAACTGCGAAATTAAGAAGGAGAGCAGAGTTGTGCCTGATAAAAGGATGATCGATATTTCGAACACTTATGAACAGTGGTGTGCGAATTAGTGTTCGCAGTTCACATTTCGCAGTAGTTCTCTCATACCATACTGGTATTTACAGTAGACCCGACATCCTTATGATCGTATGCAAACTAGGTATGCACCCAAGAAAAACATGTTTCTTTGATATCCATTTGATTGCAGTAATAATAAAAATATTTTTTGTTCCCTTTCATTGTGCGTAAACTAAGCACGTCACAAACCATCTGTTTACATGATTTATTTAAGTATGCATAAACTATGCACATCAGAAAACAACTGTCTTAGCAAATGTTGTTTCGTTTTTTACTATTTATTCAACGATACCTTATACGACCATCATACACATTTGCAATTTCAAAGCTGATCCCTGTATCCCTACCTCCGGTATATTCAGTAGTGTCTTTTCAGAAGCATGCTCACTTTTCACGTAGTGAATATAATCTGCTTATATACAGCTCAAGAGAGTCTATGGTAACTAGTGTTCAACCAGAACCCTGGGACATATATTCTTCTTCTCAACGACAAAGGTTTCTTTCGAGGCTTCTACAGTCCCTGGAATGCTGTGAATACACTACTACATTCACAGTCTTGAATGCTCGCCGACTTATGGCTTCGTCCAAAGTTGTGGCTTTTCGTAGGTACACTCCAACCAAGCATTATGTTTTATGGGGGCTTTTTCGAATTCTCCTGTTAATTGCTTGATAATCCTTTGCTTAATGTTGTCAATGTATGGACAGTACATATGTTTTTATGTACATACAAAGTTATTCCAAATCACACAATCTTTCAAAGTTAACTTGAATGCTGATTGTTTAAGATAGAATCTGTTCGATGTGGTTTCGTCAGCAGCTAATATAGGACATTTCTTAGCTGATGGATCCTTAGTTCTGGCTATGTCTCTTCAGCTTATCATCTTGTGTGAACAGCCGTTTGTACTTGGCATATCGTTACATATCTTTGTGAAGCTCCCTTCACACAAGTAGTTCTTTCATGCATCCTTGCATCTTGGCTGTAGGCAAATATCTTGTCACATTAACAGCAACGAAGCCTTGACGAATCCATCGATTGCAGTACTTCTGTAGTTGACCCATCCGATGAAATCGATGGTGCTGTCAAAGATATGCCTGAATAAATCGATGGCTGCACTGCTGTAGGTGAGCCATCCAAAGAAGTCGATGACATTCACGAAGAATACGATGGCGACACTACTGTAGGTGGATCATCCGAAGAGGACGATAGTGCTGTCTGCATCATCAGTGCTGTAGGCACTGTTGATGGAACCGCAACCTCCGTCACCATAATATTTTACAATTTCTTTCACAAGCTGAGACGATATAACTTTCACGTCAGCTGCAATCAAACTAAGCCTCTTAGCTGATCCCCTTACTGCTTATGCACTATGATGTAACATTGACAATTAACCAATGATATTACAACAATAAGAGCTTGTGGGGTAAAAGACAAGCTAATCACCGAGTTGCCATGTGACTGCAGCTGGCCGATCGCATGCAGGCATTGGACCATTTTATGCAGGAGTCAGTCTGCTAGTCTCAATCTTTCCATCAAACCTTCGCAATCCTCACAATTCAGTACCGCATGCACCGCATTCAGCACCGCAATCAGCACTGCAATCAGCAGCATATGCGTTTCAATATGCTCCGCACGATCCACAATCCGGTTCGCAATCCCCTCCACATTCTGTGCAATCCACTCCGCAATCATCTCCGCAATTAACTCTACAATCCGCACCACAATCCGCATCTGCAATCAGCTCTGTAATCTGTTCAGCAATCAGCTCCGCATGAGGAGTCGCCTCTGAAAAGTCAGCACTGAGGAGCCAGCAATGAGAAATGCGTGTAACGTAACGGAGGCTCGTCCTTTACGCATGTAGTTACATTAACACTGGCTCAATAATCGTCCGCAGAACAGTGAAAATCCCTTTTAGGAAAATGGGGTAGAGTGCGCGCCAAGGTTGTGCAGCAGTCACTCTCTGTGTCAAAACATTGAACTGCTTTTCTGCTAGTAAGATTATCATAAACGATATCTATAGCATTTGAGGCCCGAACACTGTTTAGTAAACAATTGCTTTGAAATGTTTGTACATTTCCTCTAACCAATTTTTTAATGCTATCATATTAAATTAAATTCGGTTAAAGTATTTTTCCATCACAAAGTATTTTGAAAATTAAGATGTAGACAAGTACGTTCATCACTATTGACCATGAGATTTTGACAGTTTTACTGGTTTGGGGTAGGCCAATAATGGACGCATGCACAGAATACGATAAATTGGTCTACCCCATCTTTAGTCTATGTTTAAAATGGAAAAGGAAATTTAAGTGACAATGCGTAAGCCAGTCTGTGCCAGATAAATGGCGTGGCGATTTCTTTGTCGTGGGCGTACCCATTCGTTGATTGTCTGCGCGAGGCACTGATTTTGCATCTGACTGGCTAGCGTGTACAGCGGGATGTTCCGTATTAACTGGTCTGTTGGCTTCCAAGTAAGTCACCAGGAACCCGCTGCCGAACATCCATCCAACGTGTTACCGACAAGTGACGTCACTTTGCTGGCATGTGCCGCTCAAGTTCGGCTATTCCACCTCTGTATACTTAAGCATTCTGTGGCCTCAGTATTCTAATCGGAAGTGGTATGCTGTGGAGTGCGCATGCCCAAAGCGCATTAACAACCTCCGAGTCCCAAAACAGAACTGAGTGTTTTTCTTCCAACACAGCTCTAGAAACTACGTGGCTTTGACTTAAGTTATGACACGGTTTACAGAAATACATGTTTTGATATTCTGCTACATCGCTTTCAAAAAGGCTGTAACGCATATACAATGTAATAAAGTCACGCAAATTGTATTTTTTTAATGGTAAAAGCGCAGTTATATTGGATAATTTAATGTATGTGAAGGCAACACCATTGCAGAAACACAAACACGCCAATTCACCAGTTGTTTTAACAGTTCTTGAGTACGGGTTTAGGACATGCGTAGACGATTGAAATCGGGCAGCCTTATCTTTAGTCTACCGGACAAGCAGCACTATTAATGCCCTGTGACACTGTCAAATTTTCGCCTTTATATATCTGAGAATAAAATTGACATATGAAATAAGATCACAAAATTTTCCTTCCAACAAAATTGATCAAGTATTCCTGAATAAGTTTTTAAAACGTGTCATACTGTCAAATTTTTCACTTGAAGGATTTGCTCTGAATGATTATTTAAACACAATTTTTAAAGTGCGATACTGCTGTTGTATTTCCGTGAAGTCCTATACACGAAGAAAAGTAGCGAATGTTGTCATTGATTTCCACTCGTTTATTAAATTTAAATTTTATTTTTCAGAGATATACCATGCACAATGAAATGTAATACCTCTGAGTTCTTATTACTTTGTTAATTTTTACTTCAATAGCATTCATGTTCATATAAATCATATATAAACTTCTTATCTTCATAAACATATTTAGTTTCCAGCAATTATTCGCTATTTTAAAGTTTCGTGAAGTTGGAAATTACCGTTTTTATCATGCACGATTCTGAATGGCTGATACCGTCAAACATCTAAGTAACTTTAGAACATTTAGAATTTTCAAATGTTTGACGGAAATTGAAGCCATTAAACTTTTCAGACAAATATGGCAACGTTTACGACATTCCTTTGACGTCACAACTGTCCAATTTTTTTCTACCAAATTTATTGGAAGCAGTTTGTCGTAAATATTTGGTAGTGTGACAGGGGCTTTAGACGTAACCTCTTACCAAACTGCATGTTTGCATGTACAGGCTGTGCATGGCTAATTTATCGCTTTTGAAATCAACATTTGAAAAACATAACTTTCCCTACCTATGTATATTGTAACAGGAACACTGATGGCATGCGTCCAATAAAGTTGGTAACGGCGAAAAGAAAGTACGTAGTTCCATGTCTCAGCATTGAAATTAAAAATCTTAAGTAACCATGTGTGATAACAGAAATTATTAATTTTGTATTCTGCCTTTAAAGCATCTAAGTTTAAAAATTTCCAAATTTGTAAAATATTGACTTTTCTAATATTTTCAGTTTAAATTGACTGACGTGTGAATTAAGTACTCAGGCCTATGGCAGTGTTAATTTTATATGCTGGGGGAAGGATAAATAATGTGTTAAAAATCATATCTTAAACTGGACTTCCAAAAGTACTGTTTACCGTGAACAGCATATAGCCGAATACACGCAACTTGCGGAGCAACCAACTTAACACTAGCATGTGCTTGAATAGAATTATATTTTTCTTAAAATCGCTTTTTTATCGAGCGATTAAGCGTATTCTCTCAAGGCAACTAATATGAATTGATATCCAGAAAACAATAAGCTGCTATAACTCATCATTTAACGTACTTAATTCAATAATATTATTTTAAAACTACGCTATATTCTAAATTCGTCTCCAGTTGTTTAGGTGTTTCCTCATGTCTTCAACAGACTTGATCTCTAAGGCGCTAATGACAGGTTTGAATTACAGCTAAACCTCTGATATATATGTCTGGTTTAGTGAGTCCCTTAAACAGTATTGTTACACGTTGTAGCACGCGCCTGCCGCGAGCTCCCATAACGCGTGGTCCGCTTCTGTGGGGGTGACTCACATCTACCCTCCCCGCCAGCAGGCTAACGCGCTCGGTCCTTGTCGCCGCCCTTCCCCGTCACCCATGGGGTGGCCCAGGAATGATTGACAGCGGCAAGACCTGGCTGGCGTCACTGGCCCCTCCTCCTCCCCTGCTGGTGAAGCCGACAAATGTAGAGAAGGCGCAAGAATATTCTGGGAATTAGAACGCTCGGTGCAACGCGAGATTTAGCGAAATTTCTAAGTGATGGCCTATGACCCTATAAATACGTACCACACCTGGACTGCCAGCTTTCTGGCGGAGGCCAACTGACTGAGTGCGAGAGCGTAGTCAGCTGTGGATAACAGGGCGACGGCGGACGATGTGTTCGTGGTGTGAACGGACGAGAGGCTGTGGTATCTGGCGAGTGAAGACAACTGTGCGTGAGGGCGCTCGGAGATCTCTAGAACATCGCAGACTGGCGGGACATGGATTAAACTGCGTAGGGTCTCAGTGAACATGTAATACGGATTTTATTGGAAATATTGGAACTGTCAAATATGGACTCATAATTTATTAAATAATTGAATTGGTGTTGATACAATGTATTTTGGGAGTGATTTTTATTTTAATCTCGGTTATTTCTTTGAGATAACTATCAATTTTATTAATTTAAGTCATTAACTGTAAACAGTAAGTGATATAAACTTATCGGGAGATGTCAAGTCGAAAGAATTTTGTTCATAGTATTTGGAAATAAAATTAGGAAATTATAATAACTCTTTTATTTAATTAAGACCTCCACCTTTAACGAACCTGGAATAGTCCACTGAATTCAGAGAGAGAAATTGTAAATGTATGTATCTCATTTAATGCGACCAACTTCGGCAGCAGTTTAATGATGAAAAAAGGAGGCGGAAATTCATATCCGACCTATGGTCGGAAGTGAATCGTAAGGGCAGTATACATAATTAATGTTAGACCTGAAACACTAGTTCGTAGAAAATACAGGAGAAAATATTCAAGACGGATCACTGAGTGTCTGGTGTATACGTAACGGAACAAAGACGTGTAAACTCCACACCTATCTGTCGCTGCCAACAAACTATTTAAAGAAAATTATAACGTTTACTACCCATTAAAACCTAGACGCTGTAGTGAACGTGGGATTTAAAAATTGTTTATTAATACGCATGTCACAGTTAACTCGACACATTATGCAGGCACTCAATCTTTAGTCTTAAATACTTTATAAAGTATTTGTAATATAGTGCTCCAGGTCCAACTTCAAAGATGTGCTCCTTCAATCGGTCGTATTTATGGTTCCACCTTTTTTTTTTTCGTGATGAACCTACTGCCGAAGTTTGTTGGTCTTCTTTAGATACATTCTGTATATGCTTCTGAATACATAGGTGGATCCCGATGAGCATCTCTAAGCGCAACCGGAGGTAGTCTCTGGTAGTAGATCCGCTGTTTTTAGACTCGTGCGGGCAGAGGTTGAAACTCCGAATGCTGAAGAAGATCTTGGAGGAATTTTCTCTCAGGGTTGTGAGGATTGCATCTTGGATGAAGGACAGCTCATGGTAAAGAAATGAAATTTTTTTGGAAAGGGGGGAGAGGGGAAAAACCAAAATCGCACGAAACTACCAGCTTAAGGCTCGGGTCTGGCCAACTGTTACGTGCCACAACCCGTTAAAGACTCCGCTAAGGTGATGCGCTTGATGGCAGCGTTTCACTGTTTCCCGATCTGCGTCCTGTAAATGCACGCGGTCGTTAATAAGTAACTTATCCATTTTAGTTTTCGTGGGTGGGAGTTTAGAGATTTATATGATTTACAACGATTGAGAGAGATTGTGAGTTTGTGACTGCACCCAATAGCTCTTGTCTTTGACAACTTACAGTTTGGCTATATTTAGAGACATTCGAGACAATTTAGAAGCGAATATCCTACGTCCAACACTGTAGTAACGCAATTTATACTGGTATCTAATATTCCAGGTAGCCTATCGTTTCCCCATTGGTGCAAACTACATCGGGTAGCCTTACTGCAATAAACAATATGTTTTTATCGGCTGACTGCCAGCCAATCGAAAGCTTATTTAATAGCTCTCCAATCAAATTCCTCTTTATTTATATAACGTTCATGATATACAACCCAGCGCTTTCGTTTGCGTGATTATGGAAATTTCGATATTTTATTCACAACAATCTTTGTTAATAAGATGAAATATTCCTACCAAATAATGATATAATTGTAGAGTAACACTGAAGTCGCGTGAGGTCTGTGTGTTTAGGGGCAGACATATATTTGTAGATTTGCGTTTCCCGAACTACAATCGGTAATAGTCTTCCAAGTGCCAAGCGCCGATGAAAGTGAGGAACTATCTGAAGACGGAGCTGCGGTGGATTGGAATGGTGGAGAAGAGGGTAGCACCCCAAGAAAACCAAACAGCAGTAGGCAACGTATACCACGTTAGGCATAAGCAAAGATGAGGCTGTAATGCCACGGGGAATCGAATCCGAACGAGGCGAGCTGATTTACATGCATCACCAGCTCCCTGCAACTTTATGCACCCCCTCCACCCCGGGCAACGATTTTACAATCTTCCTATGATGAAAGGAGGTTCTGATGCTGTACCTAGGAAGGAGAAAGATAATTTTTAATATTAAGCTTATTTCTAGGTTAATTACGGCTCCCTCGCATATTTATATCTACTTGGGTAACTTCCTAACAATTTAATATTCGCAAAAATCATTTCATAACATCAGTGTTTGTTTTTCAAATATCCCTGAATAAAGATTGAAGTTGTGGAATTAGAACGATCTTCATTTTCCAAACGAGGCGAAGGAAAATTAAAAGTAATTTTTTATAATCCTCGTGCCTATAAACAATCAAACCTTTATTTTTTATTTTATTTTTTAATATTTTTTTTGAAGGTTCTACGTGTCTCAAGGAATTTTGTGTGATTGAAATTCTACGTTTATGGCTGATGTAGAGTAAGTCGCGTGACCATTGCAGTATCGTCAGAAGAATCACATGTACTTGAAACCTGTATGAGCGTCTCTTGAAAATGTAAAACCCGCTTCATCTTCTCTGCTCCCATGATGCGTTTCGTTCCGGACACGATACCGGTAACCTATTGCACGAGGTCAGGTACAGGTTTAACTGATTGCAAGTTGTTTTTTACCTTCGCCGTGCCTCAAGGGACTCGCTACTTAGAAACATAAACACGCATGCGCATCCCCACACAGTAAAAAAGTCTGACCAAGGATTCTTTTTTTTTTAAGTTGTGTCAAAATGTTATTTTTCTGTTCCTCCAAGTTCACAGATTTCTAGTATGAAAATATGCAGTTACTGTTGATTTTAACAAGTAACCATTTTACGCTTAAGTTACATATAAAACGGATATATTTATCATTCATTCATTTAGCATGTCTGCTGCATATATATGTTGTAAAGGAACGCTACTTAATTACTTATAATTTGGGGAAAAAATGGTGACTTGATTTTAAGGAAGCGTTTGGACCATTTCAAATATAGTATTTCCATATAATTTCATAATAAATAAAGTTTGCAAACTCAATGTACTTACGGTGGTATTGTGATTGTTTTCATGCGAATTGTTTTCCAGCGATGAATCATTCTACAGTTTGCTTGCAAGATAAGAAAATGATTCTTTAAAAATAGCAATACCATGTGCAGAGACTCTTAGGCTGTTTTTGTGACGTGTGAAGTGTTCGTGTTTGGTTGTAAGCTGTGTTAATTTGTAAAATAAGTATATTGGTATTTTTTGTTTAGCGATTTTTGTGACCTGTCTGGCGAATTGGTGCGGTCTTCTATTTTCCACATCCTCCCAACCAGAGCGTCGCAAATACGTAGTTATTTGCTCCCTCTTTTTACGTCGTAATGAATATCGAAGACATGCTCTTGAAGCTTCTGTATAAGTAGTATGATTATGGAGACTCGGGGACAAGGACATCGGGCATACCAGACGTCGCCGTAGTAGCGATGCCCGAGTCGCGCATATGTGACTGTCAGACTCGACCCGTCGCGCATATTGTCTAAAACTTGACCCGTGACCTTGACCTTGACCCCCGTGACTCTGATCCCCAAAAAATTGCTAAAAAATTATAAAAATATTATAACGAAAAATTTAATTAAATTTATTTTAAAAATAAAAATCAATTAAAATTTTATAATAAATTTATATTAAAAATTTAATTTAAAAAATGGTTTAGAAAATTCAAAAATCGTTAAAAAATTTCTTAATTAATATGTTTTTAATCCCGGCAGCCACTTTTCCTTTTTTCCCTCGAAATTTCCCTCAAGAAATTATTTTATTAAAAAATCGTTGAAAATTTTAAATTAAAAAACTTACATTTCGGGAGGTCTCCCCCCGCACCTTCAATTACGCACCTCTGTTCGAATCCAGCAGACGACTGACTACCTCGCCTAGACTCCCCTCAAATATGCTCATTCTGACATCTTGATTTTGTTATTCATCATTTGTTTACATGCTACTGGAGGCAGCCATCTTTGTATATAGTTTACTCGAGGCTGCCATATTTGTTTTTCGTTTGTATTTTCTTTATACATTACTGGCTGCCACCATATTTATTTATATGTTACTGCAGATTGACTCGCTTTCGCTCGACTGCCATTTTTGTGTATAAGTTACTGGAGACCGCCATATTTGTGTATATGTTACAGGAGGCGGCCATATTTGTTTTTCGTACATCATTCGTTTATATATGTTACTGGAGGTGGTCATAATTTTTTTTATTCGAACATCATTTGTTTATATGTTACTGGAGGTTGCCATTTTTTTTTATTCGTACATCATTTGTTTATGTATGTTACTGGAGGCTGCCATGTTGAGAGGCAGCCATCTTGCTAGGTGCAGTCCTCCAATGTTTTTTTTTGGCATTTGTTTTATAGTTAGTCTTTTATAATTTGTGCGACAACCCGATTATGTCACCTGATATATGCCTGCACCGAATTGTGACATTGACCATTCCTGCAAAGTACTTAAATTTATTTTTTAATTTTTTATTTTTATATGTAAAGCTGGAAAGGTGTCGGAAATAAAACACAGTATATCTTTTTTTTACATAAAATTAATTGTACACACAATAAAATATATACAGATTTATTGATCTTCTTCGACATTCACCGTTCGATGCCCACCTCGGCGACCCAGGAATTGTAGCGGGCAGAGAAACCCCACCACTTGAAGCTGGCGATGCTCGAAGACGAGTAAACTGTTATGGTGTGCGAACAGTCAGTTGCGCTCATGACAGTATTTTGACAGTTCTGTCTCGGTAATTGTAAGATACAAGCCGGTCGTGAAATACCAGGCAAAATGCGTATATGTTGTCAGGAATATTTACATGTGTAGTGAATTCGATCCTGCAGTCGATCACATTGGAGGTAATAGCTCATCCTATGTACTCAAATAGAATACCATGAGTGGAGTGCGTCCATAATATACAGTTTGGAATTGAGCGTACATCTGATATGCCAGCAGGTACTGACCATTTACAAAGTTCGTGTTCATGTCTATGTAAGGGTTGCTTTTGATATTCAAAAATATTTTGACATTTTCTATTTGGCATGTGTCGAACTGCGAATGGCTCACTCTTACATTGTGCTTTCTTCTGGTCTGTAGCCCAACAATGATGTATCTCAGTTTCTCAGAAGCAAAGCTATTCTTCACCATCCAGATAATGCACTGGCTTGCTAGCAATCCGGGATGTGTGTCAGACTCCACGACCTGAAAGCCCCATCAATGTTTTTCCATCTTCCACATTCTGCAATATGTGTAGGCGTTCTTCAGTGCTCAACTGCACGTGAGGCAGCATCCATTCGATATACTGTAGGTTCAGATCCACTGCCTCCAGGTTTCCGCCTGTACCCACTATGGTATCCAAATGTTTATTGGTGAGCATTATCACCATCTTCTGATTCGAATTGAAGATAATTCGTTTGTAGTCTTCGGCAAATCCCAATAGCATGGAGAGCAGAACACATACTTCGAACCTTCCTTAGGGATAAATGGGAACACTGTAGCCATCTTCGATTCCCCAGCCTGCCATCTTGGCTACAGGCAGCTGATTCGGTGTTAGGGAAAGGTTATTTTTTATTGTTAAGGTTATGCTCACATCTCACGACTGGTCCACCTCGGCACCATTGAGAAAGTAGGCGATGCGATCGATTAGGTGAAGAATTACCTTGCTAATTATTTTCGTCTAGGCTGGTTTGGTCATATATTATTTTATCAGAGTCCCTCTGATTCTCAGGAAAGACTGGCAAGGAAGAGTGCAGATTTCTTGGTGTTGGACTGGTATCCGAACCTCCGATGGTCGTGTGTAGGGTCTGATCAGGAACGGCTGGTATGCATGAAGTTCCACCTTCGCTGTGCTGTCTTCGGAAACAGTTAGCTCTTCGTAGTTTAGGACATCTTCCATGGCGATCAACCTCGTACCCGAGACTGCAGTGGATAATCTCGCTAGCATGTGATAACTCGTTGGAGACTTGTGACATTCTGATGGTAGGTTTTGTATGACACATTATTTTATAGTTTCTGGTTGGCGTAAATCTTCTCAAATGCAGGAGTAGGGTGATTTCTTTGTTTCGAAAGTTCACCAACTCTCAGCGCTGGTCGACGTCTATCATGGCCGCTTCGTGTGATCTCTTCACGACGACTGGAACGTAAATGATGCTTTGTGGTGCCATGACTAGTTTATAACCTGGACGGACCATTGGCGAAAATTCGTGCAGCGTATTGCTCGGCCTGCCTGCCGCTGATGTATGTGTCGCTCGCCAAAATGCAGGTTATTCATATCACATTGACTGTCAAAATATTTACAGGCTGAGAGGATATGTGTGTTTTACCAGCTTCGTAGATGCGCAGCTCGAACCCCAGCATCAGTCCAATGGTGTCCGGTTTCGTAATGTCGATAGCTTAGTTGCATCTGATAACACTCTTCAGAGTATTGGGATTTACGTGTAGTTCGAATTCAGTGTCGGGGGGCAGCGAATCTTCAATGTACCTTGCAATATCGCCAATTTTATAAGCGCCAATGGTCAGAGAAACTTCATGGGAAACATCACCACTTTTTGCAAGGTACAGCTTGCAGTTTTCTTCATCAATGTATGGTATCGCATTGTAAGCTTAAAAATCGACAAGACCTATGTTCCATTCCTCCTCCATGTTGAATGGCAGAAAATGTACAACACGCAGTTCGGAGCTATGACCCGTCAAGGTAAGCGTTATCGACATGACTGATGGTTTCCTTGCAGTGTATAACCTTTTTATACAATTACTTGTACGTTGCGAACCACGAGGTGTAAGCACAAATGTCCACAGTTCCACGTGTTAGGAAACTCCTCCATTCCGTATTTGTAAGACAGTTTACAATGTTTCAGGTATTTGCACAATTCAGGAGGTGGACGCAAATTCCCAAATTCTGTCATAATAGTTTGCGTATTTACCCTCTTTTATGTAGACTACCCAATGCGTGCCAGGCCTTGCTGGGGTATTCAGATTATTTAAGGTGCATTATTCTCTCTTGGGTTTAGTGGGCAAACCATCTCTCATAAACACTCTGCAGAAATGAGGTATTTTCAATTTGAGTGCAAACAGTTCCAAATCCACATTCGTAAGTGTTAGTTTCGCCTCCTACTGGGAATGGTCTTAGGTAGAGGCCTTGCCCTTTTTTTTACCCATGACAATAGCTTCCATATTTGCAATGTGTTTTGGCACCTCGGTCAACTGCTTCTGTTCATTTGATGCTGTGTTGACGGTTCTGGCGATACCACTTGTGGCTCCGATTAGGCCTCCGAGGGCCGCAAGTGCAGGCTAAAGCAAGGCAAAAATCAGCCAGTAGATATTTTCTTAGACTTGCCAGCTTTTCTTCTTTATGTAACTGGTTTTATTTTCGCTTGTGCCTCTCTTTTGTTCTTATCACCCATTCCCTATCTTCAATTTGGCATTCATCAAGTTGGAAACACTCGACACTGCTATTTTTTCTATGTGCCCGGCATCTGATGATCTTATTTCGTCCACCTTCTGGGCAAGTATCTTGTCTGCCTAGTGTTTGGCTTGCAGTTCCTTGTGCTGGGAATAGGCGATGACATGCTGCTTGCATGCCTCGACCAGGGCATTTATGCCTGTCTCATTGTGTGACAGCCTTTTAGATAGCTTGGTTCCTGGCCCACATAACCTGTATAAAGGAATGTACAGCTCGAATGGTAGATTGTTGATCATCGTATCTACGACCCTGGTTCCAGCTATGGCCTTACAGCTTCAAGACATCGTGGTCAACAGAGCGAGAAATGTATAAATACGGCCCTTTTATACAGTTTCGTTTCACTATCAATCTAGACTTGGAACAGTACGGACATATCACATATTGCAATATGACATTTCAGTGTTATTTCTGCCAGAGACAGTTTAATCGGCATGATAACTCGAAGAGACATTCTAAAATGAATTTATGTCATCAAGAGACTTGTATATTATACCTCCTCCCCTCCTCTTCCCCCTCCTCCACACCAATGTATGATATAAACCAGGCAGACGAAAACAGCATACAGATCATTAAACAAGATGTTACACTACCTATATGCATTCTTGCTGATGATGAAGGTATCTCTCACGAATCGTGGCAGGGAAGCCTATTTCCTAATACAATGAGGTGCTTCATTGTGGGCTCATCAAAATGTGGGAAAATATGCATCCTACTGAGCCTGCTGGAAGAAGAGAATGGTCTTCGATTCGAGAATGCTTACATACACTCCAAAACACTTTAGCTACCGAAATACCAGCGATTGGCATGAGTACTGCAGGCTGTGGAAGTTATGGGTTATTTCCCATGCAGCGATAATGAAGCCGTCGTACCTCCGAACGAAGCACTGCGAAACTCCATATATGTCTTCGACGATATTGCCTGTGAGAAACAAACTTGTATTCAAGAATACTTTAGCATGGGGCGGCATGCATGCGTGGACTGCGTATACCTCGGCCAGACATGTTAACGCATACCCAAACATATGCTTCGCGATAATATTAATGTGTTGGTGTTGTTTTGCATGGACGACACTAATTTACATCACGTTTACAACGATCATGTAAATATGGATATGATGCTATCAGATTTAAAATATATGTGTGCATTGTGCTGGAAAGACAAATACGGATTTTTGACAATCACAAAGGACTGGCCCTTACATAATGGGAGGTACAGGCACAGGTTCGATCAGTTCACTGGTAGTCATCGAGAATGAGTTACAGCATATCGAAATTCGGGCAGATTAGCCTGAAGATATGCCATCATAAAGACAATGATGGAGGTTGTCTTGGACTAGGGTATGATGGAACTTGTGATGCTGATTGAAGAATAATTCGAAATGTTGATGAATACAAACGATCTGGGGATGCTGCTACTAAACATTTCGTCCTCGAAACTGGCAATGACATCATTTCGGAACTGCACAAAATGTTGGCAGAACAAAATGCATTCTTTCGAAACTACCTGTCCGAGCTCGAAGCAAAGATGAAGCATGTGAAGACAGAGATTGTACGCGATATGGTGGCCATGGACGAGCATGTACAAATGTGTTCAAAGGCCAATTATCGACATATTGATTGTTGCATCTGCACAAAATGAAGAGAATCTGAAAAACCTGGAAGGATATATGGCACATTCATTCTATACCTCGATTTCCCACCTCGCCACGAAAAAAGATATTCAAAATTACAGCGGACATCTGAGCAAGATCGAAAGTATGTTGGAGGAGACTCATGACTAAACCTATAAAAGAGAGCAACAGTGAGAATTTTTGTTCAGTATGATGGCGGGCATCGCCAGCGAACTACATCGAGTGATTCAGTTTCTCCGCTCAAAGTATTTGCTCGCCAAGAGAGCCAAAATTTCATGCGACTATAAAAATTAAGAAATTTTTAATCCCAATACTCATTGTCTCAATGTACTCAGGGAGCACCCATAACTGTAAAGTCTGAAAGTGACAATACCGCTAAGCCTTTGCAGAAGCGAAAGCACAATGATGTATGATTAGATCAGGACGATGGATCGGATGTGGATTTGCCACAGAAGGAGGAAGTACTAGAAGAGACCCCTGAAATATAATTCTTTGGCTCGATGGTACCTATGATTATGAACATTTCGTAATAATGATACGACGTACAGCATATACAGGCATAATGATAAATGGTGCCTTGGTGCTGATGAAATAGATTTTCTACTAGGTGGGACCACCCGAATTGGCAATTACATGGTATGTGGATACCTCAGACTACATAAACTTTTAATTTGCAAGGATCCCAGGGACTTGACAGAATCCGAACTGCTGAAATACAAGATTTTTCTCGAACTCACACATACACTTTACCAAGACAACAATCCCAAGGCCATCGACATTCTCGCAGACCTCTTCTGCGGACTAGCACTGAAAAGTGGTGAAGGTCTAAAGAAGATAGACTACAGTAAGAACATTGAAGGTGTGTTTTGGGACGATCTGAACGATCTGGTCGATAGGCTGCAGCTACTACTTCCTTCACAAAGGGCTGGTAATTACTCCCACACTAATGAGATAGTTTCAATAATAGAAGAACTTAAGGAGGCAGGCTACATATGATGACTCGATTGGGTATCGCCAATGAACTGCATGTGGCTGCCAGGCGCTACTACCACTGTCGCAAGGTCATGATTTGTGGGATGAACAACCTGTTTCAATTCGACCTCGTCGAGATGATACCGTATGCTCATGTCAATAAAGGCTACAAATACATGTTGAAAGTCATCAGTGCGTATAGCAAATTCGCTTGGGCCAGGCCTGTCAAGTAGAAGAATGCACATGATGTCACCGAGGCCATCGCAGATGTTTTGAGCGAAGGACACATCCCGGGAGATTTGCAAACCGACCAGGGCAAGGAATTCTACAATGCAAATGTCAAGGTCCTGATGAAGAAACATAACATAAATGTAATCAGTAATCTCAAAGCTTCATTTGTCGAGAGGTTCTACAGGACTCTGAAGGGCGAGCTGTGGACTCATTTCGCAGCAAATGGTAGCTCCAAGTGGCTTCAGCTACTGTCGAAACTTGTGCGTGAGTATAATTCTACAGTGCACTCGACAACTCGCATGAGGCCCGAAGATATCAAGGACGACTCTCTGGTTCGGACTGTGCATGCTATTCCGATATTCCGCAGAGGAAGGACCCACACAAGCCTAAAGCCAAAATTAGTGACCTTTTGCGCATCTCCAAACAGAATGATGTCTTCGAGAAATGGTTCACAGCGAATTGTAGCCTCGAACTGTTTCATGTTAGATGAATATGTAACTATGCTCCGATGACCTACTATCTCGAAGATCGGAACAACATACTCATCCATGGCAGTTTCTACACCGAGGAGATCCGGCCGACGAAGTTTCCAGACAAGTATTTGGTGGAAAAGGTGCTGAAATGGCACAATGGAAAGGCCTACATCAAGTGGTGGTGTTCCCCTGCCCGCTACAATTCCTGGGTCGCCGAGGGGGACATCGAACGGTGAATGTCGAAGAAGATCAATAAACCTGTATATATTTTATTGTGTGTACAATTAATTTTATACAAAAAAAGATATACTGTGTTCAAAAAACCTTTCCTGCTTTATATATAAAAATAAAAAATAACAAATAAATTTAAGTACTTTGCAGGAATAGTCAATGTCACAATTCGGTGCAGGCATATATCAGGTGACATAATCGGGTTGTCGCACAAATATAAGACACAAACTATAAAACAAATGGCAAAAAAACATCGGAGGACTGCACCTAGCAAGATGGCTGCCTCTCAACATGGCAGCCTCCAGTAACATATATAAACAAATGACGTACGAATAAAATAAAATGGTCACCTCCAGTAACATATATCAACAAATGATGTACGAAAGAAACAAATATGGCCTCCTCCAGTAACATATACACAAAGATGGCGGTCGAGCAAAGCGAGAGTCAATCTTCAGTCACACATAAACAAATATGGTGACATCCAGTAATGTATAAAGAAATGACAAACGAAAAACAAATATGGCAGCCTCCAGTAAAATATAAACGAAGACGGCTGCTCCAGTAGCATGTAAACAAATGAAGAATGAAAATATAAAGATGGCAGACTGAGTATATGTCTGGGGAGTGGAGGCGAGGGAGTTAGTCGTCTGCTGGAGTCGGACAGTGGTGAGTAATTGGGGGTGCGGGGGAAGAGCTCTGGTAATGTAAGTTTTTTATTTTAAAAATTTTCAAACAATTTTTTGATAAAAAATTTCTTGAGGGAAATTTTTAGGGAAAAAATGGAAATTGTTGCCGGGGTTAAAAACTATTTAATAAATAAATTTTTTAAATTAAATTTTATAAAAATATATTTTTAATGAATTTTGAAATAATTTGTTAGTAAAAAATTTTTTAATAATAAATTTTTTTAAAATTATTAAATCGAATTTTTAATTTTAAAATGATTTTTTAATTAAATTTTTCTTTGTAAATGTTTTATAATTTTTTGAATTTTTTTGCAATTTTTTTCGGTTTTTGGGGTCTGAGGTAACCGGGGTTAATGTCTAGGTCCCAGGTCAAAGGTAATGGTCTAGGTCAATGAGACCAGATATGGCGGTCGGGTGACATAACAAGATGCCAATGGCCGGTTCCTGTGCTCCTATGCCCGATGCCCTTGTCCCCAAGTTCCCATAATCATACTATTTGTATACTATCGGAGAAGTTTATCTATTCCTACAATCACCTGAGCAATAATTAAAAGGTGATAAACCAAGATGTCACAGAACTTAGTTTTTAAGCTCGTCGGAAGAATGTGTTTAAATTTCTGAAGATACTTTAGACGATAATATCCTGTTTGAACAATCCCTGATGTTTGTTTGACCCAGTTTAGATTCGTGCCTATGCTTTTGGCTGTAGTGACTTCAGGGATGGTCTCACTATTTATCTTAAATACGTGGTGCATCATTAACTTGTTTATGTTCTTTGGTGTGCCAATTTTCATGTAGGAGCTCCTCCTCGGGTTAATTTTAAGGCTGTTTTCACCACACCATTTGTTAATTGTCCCCAGATCTTCGTTTATTTTTTCTACAGTAGAAAGTAAAACATTTGGCGAGCATCAGATATATATATATATTTGTGTCATCTGCATATTGGTGGCATTTTAAGTACCTTGGGCACAGTGGAAGATCACTTATATAAATGGAAAATAGGAACAGTCCTAACCTGAGGCTCTCCAGTCTTTATGAATTTAAATTCTGAGTAATTTATTCTACCACTGGTATACAGCTAAACCATTTGGAAACGAATTTTCTAGTAATTTCGGAACTACTTTACGGCAGTTATGGATTTCATGATTCGTGATAACGAATGTTTTCGAGAAGTCTAATAATATACGAAAGGTTATATGAGATTTATCCATGGTCGTGTATACGTCATCAGATATATACAGAAGTGTGGTGCTTGTACTATGAAGAGCGCGGCAACCCCATTGTTTTTCATAATACAAATTTTTAGCATCTAAACATTCTGACAACTGTGCGTCGATTACTTTTTCAAGGAATTTCTAAATAACGGGTAGAATGTGAATCAATCTAAGGTCCTTATATTCTGCTGGGTGTTTTACTTTCGCTATGTATTTCATTTATGAGAGTTTCCACTTGATTAAAGTATTTATTATACTCGTTATAGCAGGAACAGAGAAGGGCATACAGAGTTCTAGCATATTTATCTGAATACCATGTGACGAACTGATTTCTTCTGAGATTGTTGACGACTTTAAGTATTAAAAAAATGCATTGATAGTGTACTGTATACAAAACATTAAATCAGTCGGTATGTACAAATTATGAGACAGTTGGTGAATTAATGAATTTTCGATACATATTTGTAGGGACAGATGACAAACCGGAGGATTGATTGACGGATCGATCGAGGGATTGGGATTAATCGAAGGATTGGTGAGAATTGCGGGTGAGGATTGTTGAGGACTGATGAGGATGGTTGCGGAAAAAGATTTTTGACGATTTCGAGGATTGTTGAGGATTTCGGAGGAGGATTTCGAAGGATTTCTGAGGAAGATGAGGAGGAGTCAGTCAGCAGGAAACAGTGTGCAATAATCAGACTGTAGGAGTAAATCTGCAGGAGTCAGCCAGCAGAAGTCAGTCGGCAGAAGTCAGTTGACAGGAGTTATTCGTTGCTTTGTATTGCTGGTCTGCTTGGTTGGCCTGGTCGGTTGGTATGGTTTTCGATATGGACCCTTGTTATGGTCTGCTGGGAGTGTTCAGTCTGTATGATTGGTCAGCTTGTCAGCATTAGCAGTTATTATGGTTAGCTTGTATTGATGATCGTTAGACTGGACGCCTAGAATGTCTGTGTGGTATGAGGGGTTCGTATGGTTTGGAGGTGTTGTTGACTGGTTAGACCGATTCGTATTTTAAGCTGGCATTGTTGACTTTTATGGTTGGAGGCTTGCCGAATAAGCAGCCAATAAAAACTGGTGCGTTTCGGTCGCGTGCTAATCGTCGTACCACTGAGTGGCTCTGCTCTGCCATCTTTTTGAGAATCGAAACCTCCGAGTCACATACATCCAGTTTTGTTGGTCGCATTAGGCGTGTAATTTTTTCAATTATTTTTTTTTTTACAATAAAAAATCGCAATTTTTTTATATTTTTCGATTTTCAGCTCTTTCGGATTAATATCAAGGTCGACAACGACCAACATTGTATCGATGCCATCGACGTAATTTTTCCAAAATTTTTAGAAAGGGTTTTCGTATTATTGTAATTTTTCTCGATTTTTGTGGATGTGTTCGTTTGGGTGTTGTGGTCGAGCGGGGAGTCTGTGGACTAACGTTATACGTTTCTCGATAAAAAAAAATAAATAAATAGAAACACTGACTCTGTTTCTAAACAAGTGAAAGATTCATCTTTTCAGTTCCCGCTCTTCCTCCCCCAATATCTAAACTTTGAACGGTTCTAAAGTACTATGGAATGTTGCGAAACTCTTCGGGTTGATGCTCTCTTTCCCAGCGGTACAAAGTTCATGATTTGTATATCCTTGCGGGCAGAGAGCACGTATACCAAACGTTCTCTTTCGAAATGAAAACAGTGCGATGGCGCCACCATTCTAACATAAACAAATACCATATCATTGGTTTAGTTTGTGATGACAACATGGTGAGCGATGTGACAAGTAGGCAACGCACAATATATGTATACAAGCCCATGGTTTTGAACATTTTCTGTAATCATTGTGATTCGTGTACTTACCTTTGTAAACGCAGTAACTTGTATTTTTAAAATATTTGTTTAAAGGGTGTTCTCGGTAAACTGAGATCTTTGAAAGCCTTGTTTAGGATCTACTTGTATGCACATTGTTTATTCTTCCGCTATATGCAAAGTTATCATAGCCGTAGGCCCGATCACTTTATCCATGCGTCAGTAAAGTGAAACTGTGAAATTACTAGAAAAGAAAATATATACGAACTTTGCATGTTATTGTACTTACGTGCATTTAAAAAAAAAGGATAGGAAAAGAGAACAATTTCAATATACACAAATGTTTACTTGACACTTTTACTTCAGAGTTAAGACCTGGAATTTCTCCCCCTCTGTCGTTACCAACTTTATTGGGCCCATGACAGACAGTGTGTGCCCGTTACAATACATACGGGTAAGGGCTGTGACATTTTTCAAATGTTGATTTCAAAAGTGCTCACATTACCGTTTACAGTTTATCGTACTTGTGAGAGAAAATCATTTTTATATTTATTAGTTTCTCTCGGATGGAGAAAATTGTGTTCGTAAAAATATCCATACCTGTTTAAAAATATATGGAGAATACAAGTACCCGAGTATCGATTGGTAAGTATCCTTGATAATTTATTTGTTGTGCATATGATGTAGATCACATTATGTGCTATTTAGTTAGCAAAATTAATTAGAAGTGCTATATTTTGAGAACTATAATCATTTGACTACAAATATTTATATTTATGTGGTCCTTATAAAAATCTCTTTCATATAATGAAATTTAAAAAAATCGAGAAATATGACTTTAATATTAGCGCCTCACACATACACAAATTCTACCCGGTATCGAACCTGGGATATTATGGCCTGAGAGTTTAGTTCTCTCTTACACTAGTTAAACTGTGTTATTTTCCTGCTTCTGTCAATATTTGTGCTCAGTTTAAACGGCACGGTTGGAAAATGTGAAATAATACAATAACCTAATCAAAATATGTTTAACAGACCTAGAAAAATAATTCTTCTGAGTTTTGTGGAACTTCCGAAATGATTCTTCGTGCTCATAATAAAACTATATGTTCTGAAAACATGATAACATTTATTAATCTTAAACTTTTCAGTGCAGTGTTGGACAGAGATTTATATAACAGTTGTAAGATGTTTTAGTTATAAAGTATAACTGCCAAACGTAATCACAGCAATATTTCAGATATATTTTTAATTCGTTATAGCTGTGTACTATTCCAGGCAATAATATCTGATTATTGTGATGGTATTTCCTGAAATTCCAGCTGTTGGTATTATTGTACTACAACAAAGATAATGAGTATTTCGTTGCTCGTTATTGGAGTTATTTTGTGACATAACCCTGTACAAAAATTAATTGCAAAAGTGTGTCGCTCAAATAACTAATAGTCCTGCGTTTGTAAATAAGGAGGAAAATAATAAGGAAATACATCCTTTAGCTAATTTTGTGCATTCTTACCCATGGTAAATTAACTGTAAAAAACCTTTTAAAACCAACCTTTTATCTATAAATGCACTAAAAAGAAAAAATAATTATACCTAGTAGTTATAGAATTGGTTGAACTTGTAAGACGTGGTAGAACAACTGTAAGAAATTTTAATACAAATTTATTATTGTATTAATTTATATATAATATACAAAAGCTAGACGCAATATATAATGCATACCTCATTTGCGTAAGCGTACTAAGCACTTATCTCAAGTAATAATCTTAACTATTCACAATATAGACTGTACTATACCTCATTTACATAATAGTAGTAAGCACATATCGTGCATAAGGCTGCTAACTATTCACAACATGGAATGTATACCTCCTTCGCGCAAGCATTGCAAGCACATGTCTTGCATAAGGCTCTTAACTATTCGCGCCAAGCTTTTATATACTAAATATAAATTGATACAAAAATATCAATTTGTAGTTACGTTTATTACGGCTGTTCGACCATATCTTATCTTACAAGTTCTACAAATTCTGTAATTACTAAAATTATTCTTCTAATATTTGTGCATTTATAAATAAAAGGTTGTTTTAAAGGTTTTTTTACAGTTAATTTATTTTTCACTTTTTAGTTTCAACATTTTTTTATTATTATTTTGTAGATAGACTAATTTTACATTGACAGACTCGTGAATGTATAAATAGTCTTCTATATATTAATAATAAAGACAAATAGTGAGACTAAAAAGGCGAGGTTAAAAACTGGTGGCCCCTACCACACTTTGGGCTGCAACCTGACTAACAGTGATGCGATGTAGGCAGACTTTCACGCCAGTTCAGTGTATAGAGGTCGTACAGACACCTACCATACATACGAACAAGGCAAGTTAAATAAAATATTGTAAAAATTTTGTTTATTTCTTCAGAAAGCAGTATCATAAAATATCGAAGATATTCACATTCTTTACTGAATGCATTATTTTTTTCCTATTATTCCAACATTATTTTCAATACTTGGCAATACTTGATTATTACATACGCCTGCTGGAAGAAGTATACCGTATTCGATACCCTGCTTGATTATCTGCAAATAAATACTCAAACATAGTAAAATATGCTCTAAACACATTTAGGGATACACTCTATATTCGAATCAATGGAAAACCACTGATTCGCAGTGAAATTCAACTACACGAATCAGTGAAAATGGCTCCACTTAGAATCAGTGAGAAACCACTGATTGTTTCAGTGAAATAATTTCACTGATTTACTTAGTGACGTGAAATGATTTCACTGATTAACTAAGTGAAGGCCGACTACAGTGGCGAATTAAATATTGTTTTTATTTAATGCAGCAAAATAATTACGTGAAACAAACACATATACCATAGTTTACTATTTATATTGCGCAATTTACCGTAATTTAAAACAGTAAAAACTTTCCAGAGGTGGCCGGGATTGAGCTCACACGACTTTTGACTTTAGTCCGTTACCTCAGCAAATTGTAAGCTCTTACTTTTCCTTTTTGGTTTATTTGGTACCGTTATAATTGGTAAAACGAATAGTATATATGAGTGCCCTCTCTTCATCATATTATATTACCTTCAAACAGAGCATTGTGACGATTACCTGAAAACGAAATGAAAGACGCAAAAACGGAATGAAAGGCTGTGTGTATTCATACAATTTCATATAATTGCGTTTTGAAAGACTAAACACATTTCAAATAGTATTTTGTATTGGTTTTATTAATTTATCCGTTGTTAGTTCACTTGACACACTATGTTTAACGGCCATTTTTAAAAGGTTGTTTGACGGCCATTTTTACACACTGTGCAACTGATCCATCATTAAAAAAATAAACCACTGAAGTCAAGTCTTAGAACTGCTTTTCTAAATTCGTTGCCAACGTAACTCGGAGGCTGTATACCAGTCTGTAGGTTAGCATTTATAATGTCCATGGTATTTATAAATGTTGATTTCAAAATGCTCACTTTACCGTGAATAGCCTGTAGTTATTGGTAAATTAGTGCGCTGGTTTGATTATCAAATGTCCACGAATACTACGTTGTTCGGAAATAAGTGGCCTAAAAGAACATTGTTGCGTTCAGCTATCCATGCCTCTTATTATGAAGATGCAGGAATAAACGTAAGTAATACGCCTCAAAGGTTTAAATAACAGGAGGCATTCATGCCTTTTTCAGTGCAGCTGCTCGTGCCAAAGGACGTGGTAGAATTTTCTGTGAAACACGCATCGTTTACTAAAGCCTGTCCATAATAAAGTATTAGTTTGAAATCAACATTTGAAATATATCACTGCCCATGCCACAGCAACTAGCCTACATACTGTCAAGCAAGCTCCGAAGTTTGCATATTGACAGCGAATTAATGTAAATAGTACCAGGGCTTGAATTTGTATTGAGAATACAGCATGTAAATTTATGACAACTGAAGTCAGCTTCTTTTTCTATGCACGTAATATCACGAATGTTCAGATTATTAACACATTTGCTTTATTCAATTTCTATGATTTCTCTTTGATGACGCATAGATAAGTTGACCTTTCATGACAATGTCACACTTCCATAAATAGCGGCACAATGCAAAAATAAAAAGAAACTGGGTCCTAAGCGGGTCTATAAAAAGTACCCAATGAACTGTGAACAGGCTATACACATTTTGTTGCTGGAGTTAAATCTGTAACATAAGACTGCAATGCGTATCGTAAGTGGTGTAAGCATGATGAGAAGATGCTACTTCAGTACAGATGTCATATTATTTGAAAATACAGTGTCTTTTCTTGGCGAGGAAGACAGGATGGAAACAACGCCTTATAGCACGAGTTCAGGCAAATCCAAGTACCGTCAGACTAAAATGTTAAAACTATTTTCACGTAGTAAGGGTAATATCAAAACATCCCACCCAGTATTTGAACCAGTAACCTTCCGATGATAAGATCAACAGCTCACTTATTCAACACCATACATACTACGTTTATATGTCAAATTGCAGGTCATAACCATCAATACTTATAAATTCACTTGTGCGTAGTGACCAATCACTTCACTTACGCCTTAGTCTAGGTCATGTGCGATGATAAAACGTAGCAAGTGGTGACAATGCAAATAACTGCGTGGAGAAAACATGCGCATATAAATGTAGGTGTATCAACATCCGCCTGTGGAGGAGGCTACTTGGGCAACACCAAAATCAACGGTTTGATATCACATGTCACATGTCCAGATGGCCTGGTGTCATGGCGTGAAGTGCGATTTTGTACGATCTCCATTCACCGTTAGTCTACATCACGGCTACTTTGACAGTCCAACAGTATGTTGATGAGGTGCTGCGAACAATGGCATTGCCTTTTGTGAACGCCCACCTCTGAGCTGTATTCCAACAAAATAACTGTTGACAGCATATTGCTGTTGTTTCAAAAGCGTACCTTGAGGAATATAATCTACCATATGACCAGCTGAATCGCTACACCTATCATTAGAATACAGATTCCGATTCAGGGACAACAGGCACCCAGCAGCGAAGCCGAAGCCGACTGGCCACCCTGTAAAAATGCTCCCTTTTACCTTAAAAAAACCTTTGAAATGCTCCAAAAGCAACTTGGTGACGAGTTTCATTGGAAAATGACCAGGGCTGCATCGAGACTTTTCGATATGTGAGTCAAAAAAGTCATCAAATCAGCTAGGTATACTAAATGCTCCGAACCAAGTACAATGGTCCAGGCATAGCATCAGCTATTTTGTTTACATTATAGGTCGCAACTACCATCTTCGAATTCCATGAACTTTACCTTGACGCTGGTTTAACGCCTAATAATATATATATATATAGTTAAATTGAGGGCAGAAATTTGATTATGTACACCGAGTGCTATGATGGATTTACGTGACCTTGACCGACGATGGCCTTCGGATAACATTAAAGTAAAAGAAATAGAGAAAATTTCCACAAAGTAGTACAAATATAGGGATAAAATAACGTTTGAAATTAAATTGTATACCACATCACAATGTTGAATTTTCATGACCACGACAATTGACCTTGGGATAAACTTAAACACTGAAAATCATAAGGAAAAAAACTCTGAAAAAACTAAGTAGGTAAATAATTTTATTATTTACAACAATTGAGATATTAGATTTCCTTTCCTTGACCCTGACGCCAGGCGAACTTGAACCCGAAAAATTGAGAACTACTGTAAAACTCATAAAAATTTATATATGTATATATATATATAATTGAAAATGCGATATTTAATAAAAATCTTAAAAATGTATATATATATATATATCATATATATATATTTACAGGACAGATTTTATTTGTAGCGAAGTGCCATTATCTTTTATAAAATTATTTATATACTTATTTTGTTAAAATGTTATTCGAATTCCATCGACATTACATGGACAACATTCCAAAGTGTGTTGTCTGATATTTTCATATAAATTTAAAATGAACTTAAAATGTATATATTTTATATATATATATATATATTATATATAATCATCACAGAAAATACAAACGGCATCATCACTGCCAGGGCGAGGAGCATCTATTTCGATTTCTGGAAGAGACTCTCCTGAATCAATGTTGAACTCTTCATCCGATTCTTCAGCTGGGAAAATAAGCTTTCTTTTCATTATTTTTTCGACTTATTTTCCTTTTGTCTTGTTTCACTGATGTCTGTTAATCGATCTTAAAACATTTCTTTGCAGATCCAATATCTTCTTTACTTTTTCTCTTCTTTTCCATGCCTTCTTTTTTAATTTATTTTTCTGCCTTTTTCCTCTTCGATTCTTCTATACGACGTTTGTAGGGGGATTATGTTATTACTGCAGCTTCTGCAGACTTGGGTGCTTTGTGTGTCAGCTTTCTTTTTGGTTGTGGAATTGGCCGAATATCTTTTGGCGATACGAGATTGGAAGTATTCCCGAGGAGTATCCCGAGGAACCAATGTTTTCCAAGTCCTTTTCGCATTGTGTCAGATCTCGAACTGGTGCACTAGGTTTGGTGACATTGTGTATAGTGGTGTCAGCATGCTGATGAAATGTCAGTGGTTGTCTTACCAGTTCATTCCTGCCATGGTTTTTATCAAAACTCTGTAGGATATCAACCACTTCCGTATCAACTTCAGAGGCAAAAAAATCTTTGTCGTTGAAAATCTATGGTTTCAAGGATATATCCCGATAGCCTTGAATCCATTTAAGACTATTTCTCCCACTTCAGATATGCATTGCCTAGATCCTCTGCTATATCATATGGCCCGAGAGGTCTGATATTATGTAGCAAACACTGCCTAATGTTTTCACTGTAATGATGTTTCAGTGGCCCCATGAAGGTCTTGTCCAAAGGTTGCATGTGGTGGGTCGTGTGTGGAGGAAGACTTAAAATCGTTACGTGGTTTCTGTGGGCGTTATCTACAACATCAATGTTCTTAGTGTGGGTGTTATGCCCGTCAAGAATAAGCAATTCGGGATCTCCTGCTGTCGGCCTTGTTTTTGCTATGAAGTGATCAAGCCATTCTGTGAAGAGATTGCCTTGGATCCAATCCGACGGGTGGCATTTTCTAATTGAACCTTTCATTAATGTCTCAGCCATATTTTTCCGTGGGTAAATCAACATTGGCGAAACAAATGTGCCGCCTGCGCTCATACAACATACGGCAGTAACTAATGAACCCCTCTCGGCAGCGGTTAATGCTCCGACCTGTCGTTTCCCTCTGAAACCCACGACTCACGGGACTTTGCTCTGGACAACTGAAATACCGGTTTCGTCAACAACAAAAACCCTGTCTTGTGGATATTTGTGTTTCTGTAACTCAGCTTCGGGTATGTCAAAAAAAAAATCATTTACTGCTTCCTTTTTAAATCCACTGGCACGAGAAAAGGATGTGGAGGATGTTTTCAATATTGACAACTTATCTTTGTGACAGGCCATAAATGATCAAACCAGGCTCGGCCAGCTACTTCACCACCCGAAAATGGATGTGGAATCTTATTTCTTTCACATATCTGATAAGCTAGATGCCGAATATCTTCTCTCGTTAGACCGTGAAACTTTGACTCCATGACTAGTAAATAATGTACAAATTCTAGCTCCATTTCGAGTGACATGATTGTCTTTCGCCCCAATTTTCTGTTTACTACCTCTTCAATCGACAAATCAATACGAGAGAGAGTCTTTGCAAAGTTGAACGAGGCATACAAAATTTTTTGAAACTCTTTTAAATCCCATTTTATTGTATTTCAATGCCTCTATTGCGTTGATCATATCATGTTTATTCCATAACTTTCGTTAAGACTTTGCGACTGTAAAATAACGATATTATTTACTATCTAATAATATCACGCCGAACACTAGTGTGTGTAATATAAGCTAAATTTACCAGTATGAAGGGGCCCATAATTCCACCCTCGCCATATTCGTAAGCACGATTTTTTTCGCACAGTTAAACAAAGCTATTATCCATTATGTTTGTATAGTAATATAATCGTTGCAACCTAACCTATATGGAGCTACAATAATAATTAGCAGTTGTAGATGCGTAATTGAATTAATAAATGTGAAACATGTACTTTTTAAAGTTTCCTCAGGAGCGACATGTAAATACACTCAACAAATCTTTCACCATAAGAGTAACTACCCCAGCACGCTCGACACACAATTTTGCCAACTACTTGTAACAGTTAACGCTTCAACCGCTAGAATGCGTGAACTGGTTTCTTAGAAAACGAAGGGGCCAATATTACCTACAGGGTACATACATCCACCTTACCGCCAACCGCGTACTAACTACCATCTAAAAACTTAATGTGTTTCATCACACCCGACCCGAAACCCGTCACCTTCCCGACACACATAACCCACTACAATTCAACCCCCCTCTCCAGTACCATTAGACTGCGCTAGTGATTTGACGATGATGTCACATTGATCGCTCGTGACTAGTTACTGGTCACGTAACACCACATTATCTGCATATAATTAGTGTAGTCAATTGGACGCCACATCACAGTTCTTTGTCTGATGCGATAGGTGACAGATCGCGCGCTCTCTCTCTCTCTCTCTCTCTCTCTCTCTCTCTCTCTCTCTTACCTGACATTCCAGCATTTTGTCTGGCAAGTTTTTTTATGTTCGTGTCGTTCATTAAATTTTTCTGAGTATTATTTGGCGATCTCGCAATTACACATACATTTCCCCAGCAATGTAAATGAAATTGCTCAAAATTTTAAGGCCTTTTTTCTGACCAATGAGATAATATGTAAAGGTTAATCGTTCGTTTAATAATGTGCCTGGGAACGGCATCCTAATTTCATATTTCGAAGTAGCACCACCGAGTCCATCTGGACTGCCTATGTTGCCGGTAGTGTCACTCACAAACCACTAGGGTTAGTCTCTCGAAATTTAGAATGTATGAGGCCAACTCGGGTGACAGACATTCTTATGTTTTGTGCTATTCTCAGCCATTAATATTTAATTAATTTTCTGCCATTACCTTGATATATTTCATACATTCTATCAGTCTTTTAATCATTCTAAAAACTATTCAATCTTTTTGAACAATCATTCAATATTTCGATCAATCCTACTATTAAAATATGGTTCAATCTCAATATTTTTTTTCGAGCAAAACATTCGATCAATATTTTTTTCAATTTTACAATTTTTAAATACATATTTTAATTTTATCGATAATATCTTCAATTGAATGAAACATTTCGATAGTTTTTTTCTCTCAATGTTTTAACCAATCTCCCAGTTATTTGATCAATATTTCAACTTTTCAGATCACTCTTTCAATATTCCTACCATTCTCTCGATCTTTCGAATTCAAAGCAATCCATAGCCAATATGTCGGTTTTCGCCTGTTCCCCCATCAATATGTAAAAGGGAGAAAAAAACATTGATTTACTAAAATTCTCCAATTTTGAACTTAGTGTCTACATTAGTAGTTTGTTTGCAGCACAATGTCGGTGAATTTCTACTGAAAAGACTTAATTAATTTTTTTGTGATCAATATTGACCAATTGTAAAGGCTGTTTATTCCCAACGAGCATACTAGCTCGCCAAAATAATGAACAGGGAAAAATCCCAGATCAACCATACCGACCAACGAATATATTTAAAGCACGCCTCATAAATATGTCTCAAAAGGAAACTTCAAAACGAAACATGCAAAATTAAAACTAATTACGAAAACTCAAAAGGAAATCTTTAAAAAGAAAACTCCAAATCTAAACTTAAAAAAGTGACAACAAAATGAAATACCCAAAAGAATCCTCCATATGAAACCTCGAAATGAAGCCTCCCCAATGAAACCTCAAAGCAAAACCTGAAAAATATTTCAAAAATGAAACCTCAAACTGAAAATTGAAATCTGAAAAAGAACCTCCAAATATAAAACATTAAAAAGAAACCCCAATTTAAGCCTTAAAAAAACTCAAAGGAAAACCCAAAGTGAGACCTCAGAAAAGAAACCTCAAAACAATGCCTCATAAAAATCAAAGACAGCACTTTAAAAAGGAACCTTAAGAATATTACTCAAGGAAGATGCCTCAGAAAAGATGCAAATAGCATGCTCAAAAATGCTGCAAACAAGTCTCAAAAACATGATCCCAAAACCTGCCTCTAAAACTTGCTTCAAATGACAGTGGTCAAATATCAGGCCACAATTATTACACCTCAAATATCAGACCTGAAAAATAGAACCTCAACAATCTGATCTCAAATTACAACCTCACAACGTATCCTAACAACGAAACCTTATAATATAACTTAAAAAGAAAACATCAAAAGTTATCGAACACAGTTTATTTTATAAGTTAATATAGAGGTGCCAATTTCTGTGTATTTTCCAATTATCTGTAATATCTTCTCGCGTGTATGTTGGTTTATCTGGTTAATTTTACTGTTAGTGGTTTCATTTTGAAATTCCTTTATAAGATTTTTTTAAGGTTTCGATTTTTGAAGTAACATTTTCTAATTTTTTTCGAGTTTTTTTTTTAGCTTTCTTTCTTTAAAGTTTCTTTTTTAAGGTTTAATTTTAAGGGTTCATTTTGAGGTTCTTTGGTTTCTTTTTTAAGTTTTCATTTTTAAGTTTCATTTTCAGGTTACTTTTTTAAAGGAATTGTTTAAATTTTTTTAAGTTTTCTTTTTAAGGTGTTTTTGTGGTAATTTTGGTATCTGGTTGGTTGTTATGGTCATTGACATGTGTTTTTAGTGCGAATATTTGATTCACAGACTAGTATTGCTCGTTTGATATGGCCGATATTCACAATTGGTCAACATTCAGACACCAGTTTGCTGAATTAGGAGTATTTTGGTGGATTTTTGAGGGGAAAGCAGGAAATTGTTACATGGGGGAGGGGAGGCAGCGGCTTCGACAGCATTGCAGGTTGCCGGTTGTCTCTTAATCACTTTTTGTATTCTGCTCCTATCTCCAATTGATGACTTGTGAGTAGTTATTGGTCTGTCTGACCACACATACCACAAAATCTGTAGATACTACAAGCTAATTGTTAATCTGCAAAAATGGATTATCGCAGGACATTATTAAGGCCGTGTATAACTCAATGCCACGACATAAGGAGTAATGCGCTCGTAAACATAGTGGCTCGACTTCATACTGAGGATGTAGTGTGTGTAGCACAGTAAACGTTCCTCAAACTAGTCTCATTTTATAATCATTTCTTGTTTTTGTTGTCTCTCGACTTCCACCTGAGTAGCATTGCAATTTTACACTTCCTTGTCGGTACAGCTATTTTTTACAAAATGAGTTTTTTTTTGTTTTTAGTTCCATTTAACGGTAATAATTAAGTGTCAATTTAATGTATGTACACTTTTCACAATGATAAGTACCATCCAGGGCGATGCAAATGTACATAACACCAGCACGCAATTAAAAATAGTAAACAGACCAAAAATAACCTAAAAGATTCATTTTTCTGGCATGTATCACTTCAGAAAGAAAAACATGAGTTATTCTACACGACAGTATCATTTAATGATATAAAAATATTAAATATGGCAGGAATACAAGTAATTGAATTGATCAATAAGATTTTAATGTAAGATCACCCTTAAAAATATATGCTAGATAAATACACCATTACCACGTGTTGGCATAGAAAGCCAATTCAATAAATACAATAGAAAAACTGATAAATAATTTGGCTCTTTATTAAAAAGACCATAAAACTAACAACCATAAAATATTTTCCTTATAAACACAACTCTCCTTCTATTTTACACATTCTGATAAAAATGCGACGTTTGAAAAATAGGAAAATGCTAGATTTCAATCTTTACACATGTATTAGCATTATTTCATTTGGCTTAGAAAAAAACACGTTAAAGTTTCTTTTAGTTTTGACACATAAAAATTCTGAATTCTGTCATTCTTAGGTTTGACGATGTTCATATTTAAACAACCATAAAACCGACATGGCCTTAATACAAAGCTACACATGTGAAAGGCCATTTGCAATTTTCCATATCAAGGAAATCCTATATTTCCTTGACTAAAAATTCTTAAAAGACTCCATTTTCAGATTTATTTACAAGAATTACTTTGAAAAACTCTGCACAAATGCAACTACAATTTTCTATGTGCCTTTTAAAAATTTTTCAAACATTTCGCTGCCAAAAATTTTAAACATTACTCAGTCATCTTTGATTAATTATATCCAAGATTTTCCCAGTAAATTACAACTAGTTGTTTCTACTAGGGACCAATGTAAATTTCCCTTCTTAATCATATTGACCTTATGGATAATTACAAATCACCAAAAATAATTTTTAGCTCGAGACAAGGCCCAGGGGTCACTTCCCCCCTGAACCAGCGAAACTGCGATGTATTTATACTAAAAAGTTCACGTCAATATTCCCTCTCAACCAATTGGAAATCACTGGAAATATTCTTTCGTATCCTTTAATGTCCTGTTTATTATTTAAATTATGTATTCTGGAGCACTGCATGTCATAGAGTGCTGCATGACGTTATATCCGCTTGCTACCAGCATGCTACGCGAAACTAACGCGTTACCATGGCACCTGCTGTAAACTGCCGGTGGCCATGATCAGTCCTTGAGAACCATGCGTGGTAATCGGACATATGTTGGTGCACCGACCTACTATTATGTTCGTCTATCAGCAGTCCTGTATGCTGGGCATCGACTTTGCACAAACGCAAAATTTTCTACACAGAACTTCAAGTTTACATGAAAAAAAGGTAGTGGAGTATTTTGACACACACCACGCGTAGATTTCTTGTAGGATTTTAAAACGAAAGCAGAAGTTCTCCCCATGATGAAACTGCGTAGCAGCTGGAAGCAGGCCAGGCCGGCAGGAACCAAGCATAGTTAGATCGGGCATTCGGATCGGGATGGTGGAAATTTCCTTAAAATGAGACACCTCGTCTCAACCTCCACTCCCGAAGTGAAGGCTCCTGGTGAAGACCAAAAGGGCAGCATCCACGATCTTCGTTGAGTTGGCCATACTCACCAAAGGCCCCAGACCAATCTTCACCAAAGGAAGACACCCAGGTACGAGATGAACTTCTCAGCATCCAGCCTCCATTCTCCATGCTCGGAACAAACCAAAATGTATATGCGAGCACCAAAGACCGCAACATCCAAATTCAATACAAATCTACCCCGTCAACTCCTCACGAGGGGGCAAAAGAACCGAGCTCCTAGGAATTACCTGACACTCTCTATTTTCTTGGATAGAATCTATCTGTATCAAAAAAGACAAACACAACATTTAATTAATACATGAAGGTGAGACACTAGATTATGAAATGGGTATTTTGCATATCTCCACAGATTTCGTACTTCATGAAGGAAATAAGGAAACAAACTTACTGAAGCTATCTACTGCAACTAAAATGGATGTGAAACCTGAATTTGTCCTAGGTAATAGGTCAAACACATCAAGATACAACTATTCCCCAGGTAACTTGACTACAGAGGCACTGTATGGACTTACAATATTGGCGTTTAGATTTTTTGCCTTCTGGCAATCCTCACATTCCCTTACAAGGACTTCAACCTCTTCAGCCAACCCTGGCCAGTAGAATAATTCCTTAATGCGAGATAAGGTCTTTTCCTGCCTCATATGTCCGCCAAAACATGTGTTATGATAATAATGGAAGACGGATCCACCTAATACCTTAGACACCAAAAAATTAAACTTACGAGTTTTGGGATCCAAGTAACCTACAAAATCTTTACGTACCTCATAATGACCTCCATTCCCAGCGTCAATATCAGCCTTAATACTAACACATTCTGGATTAATCCCTTGTTGATGCTGCAATTTTTGTTATGCTTGGGGAAATTTCTGTAAAATTTCTACCTGTTCCTTGGGTTCCTTATCCAATTTTACTAACCCTACTGGTTCCTTGCTATCAACTTGAACTATTATGGACTATTTAATTGACTCTACTACCTTTACACTGTCAGAACTCTCAGCCTGGACTGTCATAACCAAATATGGAAAAACTACACAAATCTCATCCTCATCAAACATGCTTGAGAGGCAGTTGGCTACACCATTATCTATGCCATTGATATGTTTAACTGTACATATAAAATGGGTAAGGCATACAAGCCACCTGGCTAGTCTACATGCAGGTTTGTTTGTGTATAGGAACCAACTTAAAGCTTGGTTGTCAGTATGAAGCTCAAACTCTCCACTCTCCAGATAATCACTTAACTTCTCCATTCCAAAAGTGGCTGCAATCACTCATTTTACATATGCAGAAAACTTCTGCTCAGCTGGAGTAAGAAGCCTACTAGCATAAACAACTGGAAATAGGCTGTAATTTTTCATTTGGCAAAGTACAGTGCCTAACGCCTTGGAACTGGCGTCCACCTGGAGTGTAAAAGGTTTATCGAACAGTGGCAAATGAAAACCAGGTGGTGTGGCTAATTTGACCTTTAATTCACTGAAAGAGTTTTCCTGTTCGGCTCCCCAAACCAAATCCACCCCTTTCCTTTTCAGAGCATTGGATGGCTCAGCTATTATTGGCAAAGTCCAGTATGAATTTAGAGTAAATCCCGACCATCTATAAAAAGTGATGCACACCTCTTAAATTCTTTGGTACAGGGAAGTTGACAATAGGTCGAATTTTCACAGGGTCCATAATTACTTTTCCATTCGTGATTACAAATCCTACATACTTTACATAGCTTTTTGCCCAAATGACTTTCTCAGGGTTTACAGTAAGCCCTGTTTCTCTTAAAGCAGACAGGAAGAGGTGTAGGTGTTTAAAATGTTCTTCAAAAGTATTGCTGTAAACATACACGTCGTCAATGTAGGCAAACAGAAAGTCATACTGGCATTCTCCTAGTACCTGGAACAGTACCTGCGACATGGCCTGTGGTCCACAATTCACCCCCATAGGTAATCTCTTCCACTAATACTGTCCCCAGGGTGTCACATATGCTAAAATTTCATGGGATTCAGGGTGTAACTCACACTACAGGAAAACGGAGTTTATGTCGAAAATGGAAAAAATATTTGGCCTGTCCCACATGCTGGAAAACTGACTTAACTCAATTGTAGGCAATGGATAAGGGTCTACATACATTTTTATTGACCCTCTGATAGTCGCAGATGACACGATACTGTCTCTGAACATTTTTGGGCAACTAAAACGCAGGGCTTGAATAAACACTGTCTAGGATTTCTAAAATATCTTGACTTTGTAAGTCCTGAACAAGATGCCTAAAAGCTTTCGACTTGGGAGGGGCCACACGATAGGGCTCTGATGAAATGGGTTCATTATCTTTCAGCCACAATACTACAGGTTTCTTATTTTAGTGTCCCAAATTTGGTGTCACCACACCAGTGAACTCCTTTTGCAAGTCAGCAATGTGACTTTCCTGACTATCATTCCGAGCATTAGTAGTTACCACAGTGAATCTAAACCATTTAGACGTGACTCGAAAATGTTGTTGCTTACAAAAAACGAATACTAACTCTTTGAGAAACATCATTACTTGCACGAGTTTTCCCTAGAATGTTGACCCCTAGCAATAAACCGTGATTAAACGCAGGCAGAACCTTAAACTCGAACTTCCACGAGAAATGCTCTATCTTGATCTTAAATATGGATACACACTGTGAGATTATTGGAAACTGTATCTATTCCCTTTTCCGAATGTGTATAATGCCTTTTAGCATCTCTTTAACAAAAAATTGCAAAAATCGTGATTAATTCAAGAACAGGTAGCTCAAGAATCCAAAAGATCAGCTGTTTTAACCTGGCCTATAATAACAACCGCCACATAGAACATCCCGAACCTACGTTCAAAACATAAGCTGTTAACAGAATTAACACCCATCACCTTTTCTCTTATCGGACATTTGGCCTTAATATGCCCTTTCTGTTTAGAAAAGAAACAAAAAATATCACAGAACTTATCTGTCGTAGGTAGTACCTACCCTGCTTCACCAGCGTTGCGTATTACAAGACCGCAACTTTACCACGCCCTTCTCTTGCCCTTCTTCCTGGGTGACCATAAAAATAGATTTCCTATGGTAGCAGTATTTTGCTACATGAATATTTTCCCCGCAACAATACCAAATTTAGATGGAAATGTCTTACTCTCCTCTTTCTTTACGTTCTTTACGACACTATTCATTTGCTCGCGGGAACAATCCCATAAGGAACGTTCAACCTCCGTCACAAGAGACAAAAGCTGTACTAAAGTAGTAGGTTTAGAAGAAAATGCAAAGAAACAACTATTATGTGGCAGCAAATTACAAAACATTATTCGCGTGAAACATTCCTCGGAACAAGGAAAATACAGTACAGCTACTAAACAAAGTACTTCTTTTACAAATCTTTGCATGGTCTGGCTAGGATGTTGGCGTTTTTTAAGCATTCTCATACACATGTTAGTTATTGCTACTTCACTAGTAATTTGTTTAAAACTGGTATTAACCACACATCCGCTGTTCCAGTTTTCCTCTTTAGATGCACAAAAGTTGGGTTGAAAATATCGGGAACCCTAAATGTTACTGCCACATATATGACCTGCCTTGAGCAAAAATTCAATGCTATTACTGCATTTAATGCCACAAAAATGTAACTACAGCAGGAAGACTAGTATATGTTAACTCAGGAATTCTAGAACACATTTGTGAAGAATCGTAGCGGAGAGCCCGTAGCATTGGGCGGAACTCAACCCCTGCTGCCCTTGTGGTGCCATCTCCCAAGTCGCCTCGCCTCACTAAAGAACGCTCCTTAATCCGCAGCTCCACTATGCCATCTGTATCCAATACTTCCTCGCCCGCTTTCTTCAGAAGTTGGGCCAACACTACCATACTGAGCTTCTGTATCGCACCTGTACACATGATTGAAATGAATACCCACGCAACGAATACAAACAAAATGAAAACCCCAGACCCACTGGACCAAAATATCCCTTTTATCTGAATTTAAGTATTACGTCTTATGTTACTTGCAACACGCGTGTTTGCAAAAATCAACATACAAAGCCAGAAAAGCAAGCAGAGTGCGCAGGGAAACTTTGCTACGCCCTGTTCAGGGTGACGCAAAGAGTCATAACACGAGCCCGCGAATCAAAACAACCAACAGAAAACAAATAACCCGAAAGAATCATTTTTCTGGCATGTATCACCGCAGAAAGAAAAACATGAGTTATTCTGCAGTAAAGTATATTTTATTGATATCAAAATTGTCACATATGGCATCAATATGAGTGATTGAATTGATCAACAAGATTTTAATATAAAATCACTCTTAATATATATACTGGAAAAATACACCATTACCACGTGTTGGCATGGAAAGCCAATTCAATAAATACAATGGAAATACTGATAAATGCTTTGGTTGTTTCCTTAAAAAGACCATAATACTAACTGCCATTAAAATGCTTTCCTCATAAACAGCAATCTCTTTCTATTATACACATTCTGGTAAAAAATCAAATTCGAAACATAGGAAAATTCTATATTCCAATATTTATATTCTTTTATTTGACTTTAAAATTCCTTAAAAGACTGTTTTAGTTTTGACACATCTACATTATGAATTCTGTCATTCTTAGGTTTGACTATCCTCGTATTTAAACAATCATGAATCCCTCATGGCCTTTATGCATAGCTACACATGCGTAAGGCCATTTGCAATTTTCTAAACCAAAGTATTTCTATATTGCCTTGACTAAAAAAAAAAATCACATAAAACTCCAATTTCATATTTATTTACAAGACTTACTTTGGAAACTGCACAAATGTAATTACCATTCGCTATGTGCCATTTATATGATTTGTCCAGTTACAAAAATTACTTTGAAAACTCAGCACCAATGCAACTTCAATTTACTATGTGACTTTTCAATAATTTTTCAATAATTTCGGTTGCAAAAAATTACAAACATTACTAAGCTGTCTTAGATAAATTATAGCCAAGATTTTCCCAGAAAATTGCAAATGCTTGCTTCTACTAGGGAGCAGTGTAAACTCCCCTTTTTAATAGTTACGACTTGATGAATCATTACATAATACCCGGAGAATACTTAGATACAGACGTGGCCCAGGAGTCACTTTTTCCGGAACCGGCGAAACTCCGGGCTATTTATACTAAAAACTTCACGTAAACAACCCCTCCCCAGCTAGGGAAACAAAAAATCTCAACCAATAGGAAATCGCTTGAAATATTCTTTCGTGCTCTTTAATGTCCCGTTTATTATTTCAATGATCACTTCCGGAGCGCTGCATGACTTAACTCGCGTGTTGCCAGCATCCTGCGGGACGCTAACGCGTTCCCGTGGCGCCTGCTGTCAACTGCCGGTAACCATGATTAGTTCTTGAAAACCATGCATATCAGTCTTATGTTATGTTCGTTATGTTCGTCCATCAGCTGTCTCCCGCACCGGGAAACTACTCTGCACCAACACTAAGTTTCCTACGCACAACTTCACGCGGAAATAACGCATCTTTACACACACCACACTTACATTTCATGTAGGGTGTTGAGACGAAAGCAGAAATTCTCGCCTTGCTGAAACTGCGTAGCAGCTGGAAGCAGGCCGGGTCGGCACGAACCAAGCATAGTTAGATCGGGCATTCGGATCGGGATGGCGGAGATTTCCTCAAAATTAGACACCTCGCCTCAACAAAATATTTTAGAATATTCAGGGTGATTCTCAATTATACTCACAAACTTCTGGAGGCGATACTTCATGAAAAAGTAAAATGAAAACATATGTGGAACTTTATACCTAAACTCAATATTGAGGGAGGTATGAGCCCTTAAAAAGAACGAGCTTTTAAGCCGTATTTGTGCAAAATATCGGCTCTTACGTTGAAGGTCCCGATAACATACAGTAATGTTCCGAGAGTTGTCAGTGTATTTTACTTTCTTACCGATATTTTGCACAAATACCGTTCAAACCCTCGTTTTTAAGGGCTCATACCTCCCTTAATATTCGGTTTAGGTATAAACAGTCACATATGTTATCATTTTACTTTTTCATGAAGAATCATCTCCCGAAGTTTGTCGGTGTAATTGCGAATCATCTTGTATATACCTCATTAAATTACTTAAAATTCTGTGTTCTGCGCTGGCCAGTGTTATGTATACTACAGGAGATCAGTCAAATACACTGATCTAAGCTGTTCACAGTTACTTGAACTCTTTTGAAGTCAACATTTGAAAATTATCACTGCTATTACTTGCATGTATTTCAACGGGAACAATGACTGCCATGCGTCCAGTAAAGTTGGTAAAGACAGGCGAAAGTGGTTCCAAGTCGTGACGTTGAATTAAATGTGCTAGTTAAACATTTGTGAATTCTGCAATTATTTATTTTGTATTCTTAATTTTTAATGCATGTATGTTTAAGAATTAGCAAATAGGTAAAATATTAACTTTCATAATAATTTAATAGTTTCACTCGACCGACAAATGAATAAAATTGTCAGGCTCATTACTATGTTAATTTTACGTATGACGGAAGAATGCATTGTGTGCGCACTTGTAGCTCATAAGAGTGTATTGCCCCCAAGTGTTTTCTCGCTTTCGGGGCACGGCGATATGGGCGACAATAATAAGTGCGAACAGTGCCTCGTCGCTCCTACGTGCAAGATGCTGAGCCTACCTGCAGTGCTTAAGTTGTTACGCTTTCCTGTGCAAATGAGTTCTGTAACGGTGCGATTTTATAAAACGCAATGAAAGCCCATATTTTAAACTACTACTGCGCCGTTTTATTTTTCTTCTACTTTTAAAAAAAACTGTTCAGGGAAGCTCTATATATGTGCTTCTTTACCATTCTCGCGGAATTTTTTTCTTGGATTAAACTTGATTTGTAAAAATCAAAATTGTACAGGCTTAGATAATTGATTATTTTCTTTTATGTGCCAAAATGTCGCATTCCCAGGACATCTATCTGATTAGATACGTGTTAACGCGCAAATAACGAATGTACAGACAATATGTCCGGACTACTAAATCGTAAGAGGTCCATGTACGGAAAGTTTTTCTGTGAAATATACAGGATGAGTAATTTAAAAGATGCCCCGTGGGACATTTTTGTAACGGAGCGAGGGAATGAGGAAATGCAGACCACGGCCTGTTTTAAAGGACTCACTCTGTATGTTTAAAGTTCAGAAAATTCGACTTCTGAGCACAAAAGGTGAAATACATTTATATATTACCCTATTTCTTCACATTTATAACATCCAGTAAAATTATCTATGGGGAAAAAATCGTGAAAACTGTTAAACATCACATTTTAAAGATTGCCTATACAGTTTCATTAAGGGGTAAGAGAACTGTACAGCTGTACGGGCGTACTTCAATCCTCTGTCACAGTACATCATCACGACGGAAACACTGCACGCCTTGCGCGTAGGAGCGATGAAGCGCTAGGGGTGCGTGTTAGTGTCGCCCGTATCGCCTTCCTTCTTGACCCTGGGCGCGCACCTACATAATTCTCTTTAAGCAAGGCATTCATAACGTGTTCATTTACCAGAAGACAGCCTACAACAACTCGGTATCCATGGTCTTCTTCCGCAGCAATACGCCGCCAGAGGTGAGCAAGTTTCGTGGCTGGAATAGGGTCACACGGGCATGTCATTTACGAAAGTGCCTGGCCTGACCATGGTCCACCGGTCGTCCAGCGAGGCCAAGAGACGTAACGACCTCTGCGTGTGGCGAGAGCGTATAGGAAGTGCTGTGTAGTCCCAGGGTCTTGCAGTGAAATGTTGATGGATCACTTCTTCCGAAACCTCTGAGGCGGCGAACTGGAAAGTGCTTGTGGTGTGAGCGAGTGTCTGAAGAAGGTGAAGTGAGGTGAGCATGGAGTAACTGTGTTGCTGGTCGCACGCGCCTTGAGCAACAGTGCACTGGGGAAGAATTAGAAGACATTCGTGTTTACGCAGCCCACGTAATTTTTGGCACAAAGATAGATCAGTGTTTTAGAAGAGAGTGGTGAAAATTTTACTTTCATAAAAACCTGCATGTTAAGGTGATATGCCAAAAAAAGACCATATTTATCCACAAATGTCTAACGAAGTTAAGGCACGAAAAACTTGTGAAAAAAGAATTCGTTTGACGCGTGCTGCCCACACTGTAAAAAAATCAAGGGAAAATTCCCTTACATGTAAGGAAAGCTAATTACCTCTACATATAAGGGAAAATTACCTCTTAAATGTAGAGTAAATTTACATAACCAGTAAAGTTCTATTCCCTAATCGTACGGAAAAAGTACCTGACAAAATTGGGGGAAAATCCCTTACAAGTAAGGGAAAATCGCATACAAGTAAGGGAATATTAACTATATTGTATAATAAAATTATATGTAAAAATATCCCAAAGTTACCACTAATTTTTTATTACATATATATCTTCTGACGAATATTTACTGAAGCCTCAACACTAATAACCTAGTGACTTACTGGTGAGTGGGAGCGAACCGTGGTCCTCTATTACGACAGGCCGATGCGCTATCCATTACACCACGATGACAGCGTAACAGCATCAGTGAATATATGAGTGTTAGAGGATTGTCTTCCACCTGGCCTCCCACTTAGCTGCTGAGACAATGTTGATGAGAGGCACGCGTCTTAAGGTAATTTCCCCATATATTTATGGGATTTTTCACCGCTATATACGTGAATTTTATCCTAAGTGCGGTAATTCTGTTTTACATGTAAAGAACCATGTCGGACATCTTGTATAAACAATCAGTAAAAATTAATTTCAAGGTAAAAAATACATAAAAGGCAATTATGAAATAGTTACAAGTGGACGAGGAGATCAACCCCTTGTGATCAACCCATTCATGTACGAGATCTTGATTACCATGTACGTGAATTTTATTCCAGAGTGCGGTAATTTTACCTTACCCGTAAGGAAAACTACGTTTCCCACACGAGTTTGCGAATATTACCTTACACTTGTCAGGTAATTTCCCCATTTTTTTTACAGTGCAGTCTAAAGAAAAATTTTATTCCCACTGCGGCTGCCGTTAGTAACAGACTTTCATCAACTAGAGTATTAAGAGGAAAGCTATTTCAATCCACCGGTTTAAATACACAGATAAATTTTTCTAGTCTGTACCGATTGGCTACTTAAATGCGATAGCATTATCAAGAGATATATGAAATTGCGAATTGTGGGAGGCAATTCGGGGAAAAAAATAGTACATTTGTAACGAAACCCCAATCGTTCCAAAAACAATTTATATAATTGTTACCTTATCCATGAAGTACATAAAATATTGTACTTGTAATGTTATTCGTTATGGTTAATGAAACCAAGTAATTTTTGTAAATCAGAATAGGGATGAATTTGGCCATGAATAGAATAACAATAAATTTGTAAAGCCAGCTTGACAGTAAAAATCGAAAGCTATAGATGATGTAATAACTTTCGCCAGCTGTATCGCCGAGGAACTTTATCGCGCTGCCTACAGAGTCTGCAGTCACGCAGTTTAAGTGGCGAGTCAATGA